>WOXC01011918.1:0-715095 GCA_011680675.1 Gymnobelideus leadbeateri | reverse complement strand
AGGTTTGGAGATTTAGAACAGGATGGGACTTTGAGATTATTTGGGCATCCCACTGTGGGGCAGGCTGAGAGAGTTTCATCAGTGAACTCTGCAGAGAAGGGGCATGATGAAAGGTCATCCCCATACTGAAGTGCTGAGGTTACAGATACCTCAGGTTACAAAAAATCACTACCTGCAAAGAGCATCCATTCTACGGGGTAGGTGACAAGCACACAAAAAATGTACAAAACAAATATGAGGTAACATTGGAAGGAGGGGGAGGAAAGAAGCATCAGCAGCTGAGGGGACCTAGAAAGGCTTCATGGAAGAGATGGCTTTTGAGTCAAGTTGGGAAGAAAGTTAGGGTGCTAAGAGCAGAGCTAAAGAGGAAATGCATTCCAGGCATGAGGAACAGCCTGCCTTGAAGATTATTCATGGTCCCCAGGAGCTCAGAGCCAAATAGAATAGCTCTTCCCAGACATCAGTCTTGGTCCAAGGCTATTATTCTCTTTCAAAATTATTTTAATTAAACTCAGAGACTACCAGGGCTGGAAGGGGCCTCGAAGGTAAACTACCTAGTTAAAACCTCTCACTTTATAGATAAGAAGACTAAGGCCTGGGGAAGGGAATTTTTTTTCACCCAAAGTCTCTTATCAAGGTCAGGATTCAAATTCAAGTCTTGGGCCTCCATGAGTTCGATGAATTTTCCACCATACCACAGTACAAATCATTCCCCCTTGGAGACATTTTCTCGAGTTGGAAAGCAATTCTGGCTCATGTTTTATATGGAATGGTGACATTTGTTGGCATTCACTTTTTTCCTTCCAGGAAAGAGTCTTCATAAGAGCTATTTAGAAGGGTGTGGGTTATGACTTATGTATATTATACACTTGGCATTACACTCCATGCTCTACACACACACACACACACACACACACACACACACATACACAGCAGTCCCATTGCATGGGAGAGTTAATGATTTTCTAGGATAAGCTAAGTACAGATTTGGCAAGACACCAGGGGAAGGTTTGCACAACTTCAGATTTATCCCTCCCCTCATCTCTACCTGTGTGATTTTTTTTTATTTTTAAGTAAGTCTCATTGATATTTTCTATTTCTTTTTTTCTTTTTTTTTAAACAAATACTTTATTAACTTCTGTTTTACATCATTCATTTCCGCCAGATTTTGAGTTACAATCATTTTCCCCCCATTATTCCCCTACCCAACCTCCCAGAATAGCAGTCCCACAAGATATCGCTTCCTCCAATCTGCTCTCTCCCATACCTTCTCCCATACCCCCATCGACTTTTCCATTAGAGGAAGATGAATCTTTCTGTCCCAATGCCTGCACATCTTATCTCCCAATTATAGGCAAAAAGAGTATTAATAATAGTATTTATATATATATATATATATATATTTGAAACATTTAATGTTACGACCTCGAATTTCAGATCCATTTCCTTCCTCCCTTGTCACCTATTCCTTCTTGGGATATAAGTAATTCAGTATATGTTGTACATGTCTAGCTATGCAAAACATTATCATAGTAGATATATTGTGCAAGGCTGCTTATAATTCCCTCCCACTCATCCCACCCCCCACCTGGTCCATTCCCTACATGATCCTGTCCCTCTTCTATAGTGGGTACTTCCAACCTCCCCTCACCCCAAGGATGCCCTCCCATCCATTATCTCTCCTCTCATCCCCCTTCCCCCTATCCTGCTGCAGGTTGAGATATCCCATTTAGTATGTATGTCATTTTTTCCCTGAACCAAATTCAATGTGAATGTGGTTTTGCCTTTTTAGCCTTCCTTATTCTCCCCCTCCTTTGCAACCACTTCCCCTTGCTTCTTCTACATGGGATAGTTTACCCTACCCTGTCTCTCCCCATCTCCTCTTGCCACTTTCCTCTCACCTCATAATTTCATCCCTTGAGTATTCTCCCTTCCCAACAAATTCAACCTATGCCCTCTATCCATATATAACTGTAACCATATACACACACATTCACATATGTATTCGTGTGACCACACCCCCTTCTTCCATTATTTTCATAGTGAGAAAGATATCATCAGTCACAGATATTGCTTTTCCATATAGGAATGTAAATAGTTCAACTTTGATAAGTTCCTTTTGATTTCTTTTCCCTGATTACCTTCTCAGGCATCTCTTCCTTCTTGTGTCTGGATGTCAAATTTTCTATTCAACTCTGGTTTTTTCTCAAGAATGCTTGAAAGTCCTCTATTCCACTGAATGACCATATTTTCCCCTGAAACAAAATACTCAGTTTTGCTGGGTAGGTGACCCTTGGGTTCATTCCCAGTTCTTTTGCCCTCTGGAATATCATATTCCATGCCCTTCGATCCCTCAGTGTAGAAGCTGCCAGGTCCTGGGCTATTCTGATTGTGTTTCCACAATATTGAAATTGTTTCTTCCTGGCTGCTTGTAGTATTTTCTCCTTGATCTGGGGATTCTGGAACCTGGCTATAATATTCCTGGGAGTTTTCTTTTTGGGATCTTTTTCAGGAGGTGATCTGTGGATTCTTTCAACCTCTATTTTGCCCTCTGGATCTAAAACATCAGGGCAGTTTTCCTTGAGAATTTCTTGAAGGGTGATTTCTAGGTTCTTTCTTTGATCATGGCTTTCAGGTAGTCCAATAATTTTTAAATTGTCTCTCCTGGATCTATTTTCCAGGTCAGTGGTTTTTCCCATGAGATATTTCACATTGCCTTCTAATCTTTCATTTGTTTGGATCTGCTTAACAGCATCTTGATTTCTCATAAAGTCATTAGCTTCCATTTGCTCCAGTCTAACTCTGAAGGAATGAATCTCCTCAGTGAACTTTTGAGATTCTTTTTCCATCTGGCAAATTCGACTTTTTAAGGCATTCTTCTCCTCATTGCCCTTTTGGGCCTCCTTTGCCATTTGAGTTAGTCTATTTTTTAAGGTGTTGTTTTCTCAGTCAGGCTGTTGACCCTCATTTCATACTTTTCCTGCATCCTTCTCATTTCTCTTTCTAATTTTTCCTCCACTTCTCTTATTTGATTTTTAAAGTCCTTCTTAAGGTCCTCTATGGCCTGCAACCCGTTCATGTTTTCCCCTGGGGCTTTTGGAGCAGGACTTCTGACCTCACAGTCCTTTTCCCGCTCTATGCCCCCAAAATAGGAGTCTAGGGTTGCATTTTTTCTGTTTCCTTTGCCTTGGCATGTTGCCACTTAATTGCTTGACTTTTGGGCTTGTTGAGACACTATGGCTTTAAGGCCAGATAGAGGAATTTTCGTCCCAAACGTGTGGGGGGCAACTTCCGTTTCTGGCAAGCTGTAAACCCACCCACAACTTCCACCCTAGATCACAATCCAGATCCAGGGAGGTTAAAGCAAGAGCGATTACCCCCCAAGACTGATCGCTGGATCTCCCCACGATTTGTAGGCTGGGAGCCGGAAATGCCTCTGAAAACTACAAAATGGCGTGTCTCCTCAGTGGCTTCTAGCCCCCAGGGGAGGGAGCTGACGCATTCCCAAATACAGGTCCCAAAGTCCATAGGACACTAACCTCTTACTTTGTCCTAGGCAAGTCTATGTTGATAATTCTGGAATCTCCACAGTTCCTGGTGTTCTGGGGTTCCTCCAGCTGGCTGCTGGCCCTGCCGCCCTGGGGCTAAAACCTCGGCTCACGTGGACCTGGGCTCTGCGCGCTGCCGGCTCCCAGACCACTGCGCTGGTCCTTCCTGCAGGGTGCTGGGCTGTCCTCAGCGGGAGGTTAGCTTCTCTGTGTCGTTCTGTGGGTGCTGGGGCTCCAGAAGATTTTCAGAGTCCTTTTTTACATAGTTTGTGGAGAATCTGGGGGCAGAGAGGCTTGGACGAGCTGTTTCTCCTCCGCCATCTTGGCTCCGCCCCCGATATTTTCTATTTCTGACATCACCATAGTTATCCCATGTATCCCTCATCTTCCTCCCAGAGAGCCATCCCTTGTGACAAATGTGGGGGGAGGGGCAATTAGAGGGGAAAAAAGTCAACCCAGCTGATCAATACACTGAAAAAGTCTAAAACATATGCAATGTATAGCACTTGTGGACCTCCCACTTGCATGAAGCAGTAGATTAGGGCTGTCTTTCTCATATCTCTTCATCTGAGTCCTGTTTGATCTTCAAAATGCTGCTAAATTTACTGTGAATTTTGGGGTGCATTGTTCTTTCATTTACATTGTTGTAGTCACAGTGTATATTGTTTTCTTGGCTCGGCTGACTCCACTCTGCATCAGTTTATGTTGGTCTTCCCATACTTCTCTGTATTCATCACACACATCTTATAGCACAGTAATATTCTATTATATTCATGCACCACAATTTGTTTAGCCATTCCCCAATGGATGGGCATCCACTTTGTTTCCAATCTTTAGCTATCACAAGAAGCCTATGTGATTGCAATCAGTTCCAGGAATGACTAAGGTGCTGAAGCTTGAGGAGGACCTGAGGTCTGAGTGGCCTCAGAGCCTAGTAATAGCTCAGAATCCTCTATTGGCAAAGCTCTGGTTAATGACAGTTTAGGAAGAGGTTTTTCTTCAGTCTCTGGACCTTGTTAACCCTTCCCAAGAACCCCAGGATCACAGCCTTCAGGAGTAAGTCATAGGCATCTGGGGGTTTGTCAAACTATGTCCCCCCAGGCAGAGGTCGGCAATATTCTCTCTTCCTTGGTACTCTACATTGCGCCTCTCAATGCCTCACCTGAGATGGTATTACTTTTCTAGCAATTCAATCCAATTAAACTAATTCAATAAATCCTGAATAAATTAAATTCTAATATTCAGGACCCTGGGAGGATAGATGCAAAGGTGAATAAGACTGGATCCCTGGGATCAGGGAATGTATAGTCCAGTAAGATAAGGTACACAAAATAACAAGACATATAATGGTGTGAAATTCAGAGTGTGGGAACTCCTTTGATGGGCACTCACCTTCTCATTCCCTTCTCCCCCCTTCCCTTACCTTTCCCATAGATCTCAGACTTTCCCACCCCAGGCACTTTCTTACATCTTAGAGAAATTGAAAGATTAAATGATTTGCCTACCATCATACAACCAGTGTGTATCAGAGGCAAAACCTGAACCCAGATCTCCCATCTTACAAGTCAGGCCTCATCTATCCACTATATCAGTCTGCTTGTATATAATAGCATGTAATAAATGTAGCTGAGAGTTACAATTAAAGTATCGTGAACCTGACAAAGAGAGTACTTCTGGTTAGGGAAATCAGGGAATATTTCCTAGAGGAGGCTGGGCCTTGATGGATGGGCAGGATTTCAGCTTGTCCAGGAATAGTGGGGAGAGAGAGAAGGAAGAGTCCAAAAAGATCGATAGTCCAAGAATCATTTGAGAAAGTAAAGTAGAGGTCACCTGAGCAAAGCAGAACTCTCTGAAAGGTCAAGGGGAGAAAGGGATTCCTAGGTAACAACCAATACTGACCAGGAGCTCCAGAGCAGGAAAATGAGCAAAGAAAGTCAGATTGTTTTTACTGGAATCACTGTTCCCTTTGAATCTCCTCCATCCCAAACATGGACAAATTGATTTGCAGAGGAAATGAGTATTTTCTGCTACAGAAACTAAAATATACAGAAAACAGGTTTGGAGATTTAGAATGGGATGGGACCTTTGGGAACATCCCCACCGTGGGACAGGCTGAGAGGTTCATCGGTGAGCCCTGCAGAGAAGAGGCATGACAAAAGGCCAGTCTGGCCCTAAACCCATGCAGGGTGACCACTCCCTGTCTGCCCCGATAAAGTCCTCTGGGATCCTCAGGGTGGCTCGTTGCTGGCTGGCCTTCCATTGGTGTTCCTTCCTCTCCCTCTTGTGGCTAATGAGAAGATTACACCTCCTGCCTGTTCTGCACGTAGTTTCTTTGCCTGCTGAAATCATAGTTTGTAGACATAGAACTGAACAGACCTCAGGGGGCCACCTACTCCCTTATTTTACAAAAGAGAAGTCTGAAGCCCAAAGAGGTTGTCTCTTTCCCAAAGTCACACAGGTGGTGGCAAGCACCATGATTTGACACCACCATGATACCACAGAAAGGGCACTGCCTCTGGGTACAGAGACCCTGAGTTCAAATTCCACCTCTAATATTTACTGCCTGAGGTACCTAACTCTGACTACAGTGACTATTTCTATAGATATATAGATTATATATATATATAGTATATATGTATATACACCTATATGTATATATTCTATAGATATATAGATTATATGTATATATTCTATAATATATATAGCTTATATATTCTATAACACCCTAGGCTATGTTGGCCTTATGTATATAATTAAGTATATGATACATAAGTAGATTCCCATAGGATATATGGGCAGATCTGAACCAGAGTAACCTGAAATTCAGGAAGATACAGCGATTCTAGTCTGTAGTCATGCCAGAGACATCTATTACATGTGTACATGTCCTATCTCCCTTGCAGAGGGTAAGCTGTATGAGGGGTAGGACTGTGTCTTAGCTAAGCTTTGTATCTCCCCCCAATACTAGTCATGGTAGGTTGTTTATCTTACTTTTTACAAATTTATTTATTTTTAGTTTACAACATTCAGCTTCACAAACCTTTGAGCTTCAAATTTTCTCCCCTCCTTCTCCCTCATCCCTCCCCAAGATGGCATGAAAGCTGATATAGGCTCTACATACACATTCATATTAAACATATTTTCACATTAGTCATGTTGTAAAGAAATAGAACGAATGGAATGAACCACAGAAAAGAAGAAACAAAACAAAACAAAAAAAGATAGAGAGAAAATAGTCTGCTTTGCTCTGCATTCAGACTCCATAATTCTTCCTCTGGATGTGGACAGCATTTTCCATCATGAGTCTTTGGGAGTTGTCTTATAGCCTTGCATTGCTGAGAAGATCCAAGTTTATCAAAGTCAGTCATCACACAATGTGGCTGTAACTGTGTACGATGCTCTCCTGCATACCTTTTTTTTCAAAATTGAATTTAATTAGATACACAATGCTAGAATGAGTCCTGAATTAAGGAGGCAGGAGACCTGATAAAGGTAGCTCTGCCATGAAATCACTCTGTAACTTTGGACAAAACTCTCCATATTCAAGGCCTGTCACTTTCACATCTGCATCATCTCTTCAATATGCCTGTTCTGTCCTCTGATACTGCTGCCTCCCTAGTCCAAGATCCCATCATCATCTAATGATCTGACTACTGCAACACCTCCCACTGCCTCAAGTCTCCCCCTACTCCCGATTCATCCTCCATTCAGCCACTAAAGTGATTTTCCTCAAGTGTAGGTCTGACGTTTCACCACCACCCCTTACTCAGTAAACTCCAGTGGCTTCCTATAACCTCTAGAAACATACACAAAATCCCCTTTTTTGGGCATTCAAAGCCCTTCACAACCTGGCCCCCTCCTACCTTTCCAGGACAGTCCTCTCAGCTCTGGGCATTTTCTCTGGCTGTCCCCAGTGCCTGCAACACTCTCTGTCCTCTACTCAAACTAATGATCTCCCTGGTTTCCTTTAAGTCCCAACTAAAATTTCACCTCCTACAGTAAGACTTCCCCAACCCCTCTTAATCGCAGTACTTCCCCCCTGTTCATTATTTCCTATTTTTCCTATTTATAGCTTGTTTTCTACATATATGTCTGTATATTGTCTCCCCCATGAGACTGTAAGCTCCCTCATGGCAGAGACTGTCTTTTGCCTCTTTTTGTATCCCTAACACTTAGCATGGTGTCTATCACACAGTAGGTGCTTAATAAACATTTACAGATTGGTAGATTAAACCTCTCTGGGCTTCATTTTCTTTTTCTGTTAAATAAAAGAGTTGGATTTGATTTATAAATAGACTTTGAGAATGTTAGAACTGGAAGAGACCCTTAGACATCACCCATTATAATTCCCCGTGTGTTACAGATGAGGGGATGGGACCTGCTCAAGTCATAGCTAAGTAAGGACTAGAATCCAGATCTCTGGACTTCTCATATGAAATGCTTTATCTAAAGTCCCTACTATCTCTAAGATCCCATGATTCTATATTTCTAAAATGTTTCCTTGGCTCATAAGTGACAAATGGCTCGATTTTGTCTGTCTCCTGTTATTAGTGACAAGAATTGTTATTCCTCGATGCTGTTTTGTTTTGCTTTCCAGAAAAGTCATCCTAAAACCCATTAGGAGACAGCAAACATGTCAATCCCCACGTGTGCCATCCAACATATGCCTCTTTAAAGGTCCCCACATCCCATGGAGCATACAAGAAAGACGAGTGGCCACAGATGGATGGAAGCCAATGTCTCCACGGTGACAAGCTAACTCTGATTGACAGCTGGAGAGGGCTCCACCAGGGCTGGCTCCTACCAAACACAATGTGGGGCTGGCCAAGTGGGGGAAACAAAATTAGTTTGCAAGATTAAAACGTATTAACACAAGTCCGGTAACTGTCATGTCACAGCTCCCCACTCTAATGCTGATGGACAGCCACAGCTTTCTGATTGCTAGCAGGACGAGGCCCAGAGCATCTGCGATCTGTCTCGCATGATGTCCCACAGGCTGCACATCCTCCTTCCGAGAAAAGACAGCTTTCCTTGGGAAACAAGGTCCCAGGTCTCCCCAGGCAGGTCCCAGCCCCAAACTACCAAGAAAGGTAGAGCAGGGAAGAGTAAGACCGTGGATAACTCAGCAACAACCAACATTCTGAGTTGGGCTAGACAGGACGATAACTTGAATTTCTGTCTTACTTTATGGTTTATAGAGCACCTGCCTTGACATAGACCTGGAGTAGAGGTCAGAGAAGCATAGCTCTAGATCCCAAAGACGTCTTGGAGATTGGCTAGCCCAGTTCCCCTAAAAGAGGAATGAGATTGCTGAAGAGGAAAGAGGACTGCCTTTGGAGTAAGGAGACCTTTAACATGGGCTCGACTATTTGCTGCCTTTGTTACCTCAGTCACATAGACCCCTTTCTGTTTCTGGTCTTCGTTTTCCCTGTTTATAAAAAGAAAGAGATTGGATCATAATGATTTCTAAATTCAAGAGCAGTAACTAGCTAGAAGTGAGCAGGTCATTGCCCCAGGGCACTGACATTGTGGGAGAAATTATGGGACAATCTTCTTCCCCAGGAATGTGTACTTTCTCCCCAGAATGCCCATCATTCTTAAACCACCGTAATGCACAACTGCCCATAATCTCCCCTTCCCCTTATGATCCCATTGCCTTGGCAGCCCTCTCACAGGGCCTGCTTGTCCCCTCAACCCCCATGGGGACAAGGGTAGGACTTCATTCCTCTCTCCTGGCTTAGTTGTACCTTCAGGCAGACTGAACTCTGCACCTCTGCCCCTTCCCTGCACTCAGGGAGAATACTCCTAGCTAGGGTCCTGCTGATATGCTTTCTAGTTTTAATTTTTTTTGATACTGTGACTTGCCCAAGGCCCTACAGCCAATAAGGAGCAGAGCTTATATTAGAACCCAGGTTTTTTTAGTATAAGTCCAGCCCTCCTTTCTACTACACCAGACTTGGCTTTTCCCTAGAAAAGATTTTAGTTCGGCTTCCTTTCCCAGTAGGTACCCATTAAGTATCCACCATGCTCCCAGCCCAACCCTGCTCTTGGCATCATCATGAGGAAACCAGCAGCAGAAGAAGACACAGTCCTTGCTTCACAGCATTGACACACTGGGGAGAGAACATGCATGGAAGAGGTTCAAAGACCCAGGCCCAGCTCTGAATTAATTATCGCCTGGCCCTGAGAATACAATTCAGCCCCAAGCATGGAACCCTGGCCAAAGGTCTGTTACCTCTTAGTCTAAGGACATCCAAGGAGCCAAGTCAAAGATGAGCTGCCAACCTTAGAGGTTATTAGGGTTTCTATAAGAGAAAGAAAAGGCAAAATCTGCCTACTTCTCCACCCATCCTCTTCTCATTATTTCATTCTCAGAGGATGGAGTGGTCCTTCTCCTGGCCAAGGCTAACTCCTCCACCCATACCTTTAATCCCATCTTCTCTATCTTTTTCTGGATCTTCCTCTATCTTTCCATTTCTCTCATCTTCAATCTTCCCCCTATCTACTGAACACCCAATGAGTTTTCTTTTAAAAAGAAAAGAAAGAAAAAAAATCTGTTTCTCTTCTCATTCACAGCTAAACTTCTAGAATGTACATTCAGTGCCTCCATTTCCTCACAGCCCACTTATTCCCCACTCTTGTAGTCTACCCTCCACCACTCTAATGAAACCATGGTCAAAGTACCCAGTGATCTCTTAATTACTGAATCCAATGACTGTTTTCCCATACTCATCCTCCTTTACCTCTCTCTAGCATTTGAAACTGGTGAGCATCCCCTTCCTTTTCCTCACTCTCCCTTCCTCTTCCCCACTCTTTCTTCCTCTTCCCCATTCTTCCTTCCTCTTCTTCATTCTCCCTTCCTTTATACTGAGTAACATTGCTCTCTCCTAGTTCTATTTCCAAATCACTACCTCAAGCCTTTACCTATTCCATTCACTCAATTAGATAACACAGGTGAGTTTTCCAACATATACATCTGCCCATGGAATCCCTGGTTTGCTGAACTCCACTGGCTCCTATTACCTTGGCATCACATAACCAAGCCCCTTCTTACCATTTTGTCTTCTTATGTTTTCCTCTCCTCCATATACTCTAGGAAGTAGCTACACTGATAAAAAAAATATTCTCCAAATCACTGATAATTAGAGAAATGAAAATTAAGACAACATTGAAGTTCTACCTCACATCCATCAAATTGACAAATTGTTTTTTTAAAAAGGTAAATGACTGGGGCAGCTAGGTGGTGCAGTGAATAGAGCACTGGCCCTGGAGTCAGGAGGACATGAGTTCAAATCTGACCTCAGACACTTAACACTTACTATCCCTGTGACCTTGGACAAGTCACTTAACCCCCATTACCCTGCCTTCCCCGCTCCAGAAAGAAAAAAAAATAGGTAAATGACTAATGTTAGCAGGACTGTAGGAAAACAGGTTCTCTAATGAATTATGGGTGGAGTTGTCAACTGGTGCAACCATTCTGGAAGGCAATTTAGAACTATGACCAAAAAGTAACTAAACCATGCACATTCAACAATACTCTTCCTAGGCATGCACTCCAAAGAAATCAAAGAAAGACAAAACGTACCCATATAGTCAAAAATATTCCCGGCAGTTCTTTTTATAGTGGCAAAGAAATGGAAATTCAGGAAGTGTCCACCAGTTAGGGAAAGGCTGTGCAAATGATGGCATGTGAATGTATAGTGCTACAAGAAATGGTGAGGGTAGCAGTTTCAGAGAAACCTGGGAAGACCTATATGAACTGATGTAGAGTGAAATGAGCAGAACCAAAGCACAATTTATACTATAATAACAACATTGTAAACCCTAAAAACGTCTAAAGGCATTAAACTCTGACCAATGCAACAGTCAACCACAATTCCAGGGGGCCCGTGATAACACATGCTACCCACTTCCTGATAAAGAGACAGTGTGCAGAATATCATACATATTTGTGGACATGACAGATGCATAAATTTGTTTTGCTTCACTATGAATATTTATTACGAAGATTTTTTTCTGGATGGATGTTGGTAACAAGAGAAAGTAAATGATTTTAACTGAAAAAATAATGAACAATAAAATCTATATGAAACATGGGTGATATCTAAAATCAGAACCCCTGATGCTTCAGATTAGGAGTGTTTGTTGTAATAATAATGGTTTAATTTTCAGCCAAAATAACTGCCTGGAAAAAGAAGATAGCCCAGATTCCACATACCTACTCCTGCAAAAAAAACTTGAAATTCACACCAGGTTGAATAATAATCAAGAAATGCAGTGTGTGATAAGAGGGACTTCTCCATTTACAACAAACATTTATAGTAGGTTTTTTTGCAATAGCAAAGACATAGAGACCAAGCAAATGCCTATATTTGATAAATAGCTAAAACAAATTGAGGTACATGAAAGTATCAAAATATTAATGTACTGTAGAAACAATGACTATGAATAACTATGTTTAATATATTGATAACTGTATTTCACTGTTTTCCTTTATAATCCTATGCAGTTTATCCTATGCATTTAAAACCATTATTCTGAAAAGGGGTCCATGGGATTCACCAGAGTGTGGTACAAAATGTAGAGGTATAAAATGAGACACATTTTAAGTCATGGATAGACACTGTGAAATTGTTGTATTTGACTGTGCTTCTTGGTTAAAGAGGGAGGGATTTTATTTGGGGGAGGAAAGAGTTAGGGAAAATGAGTTCATTGGTGATAGTGAAGCTAAAAAAGAAAAGAAAAGGGGTATCAATAAAGCATTTTAAAATACAGAAAACAAAGCAAAGGGAAAATCAGAATGGGACACAGAAAAGCAAGGGGTATTAGTGCTGTCATGTTAAATTTAATTTATATTTTTAAAGGTGTACATAATAGATTCATGACACTACAATTATGTCATTTCTAATATTTAAGTATGGAAAAGTTCATGTTTGTTTTTAGTTCAAAAAATTTTAAAGAATATTTTAAAGCAGGTGACAGAATTATTTTCAATTTCCTTCCTCCTCCACTTCCACTCCTCCCCACCCCCCTCCACCGCCAAAAAAAAAAAAATACAAAAATGCATGCACCATGTCCCTTAGTCACCATTTCCCCAGTGGGGTAAAACTCCCAAAGAAATTCAATTCAAGCAAAGGTTATGAAACAACCCCTCCTATTTGGGAATTGTAACCTAGAAAAATCAGAAAGGTCTAAACTTTCTCCATTTAACAAGATATATTCCAGTCACACATTCTTCTCTTGCCTGGCATCACCTTCTACATTTTGTCTTTGTTAGAGCTCCCCTATCTAGAATCTTCTATGCCTAGAAACTTCTAGACTAAATAATTCTAATTTTCTAGATATTTGACCAATTCTTGCCTGTAACCTTAGAGATGTAAAACCAATCAGACTTCTCTTCTGAGTGAATGAGTGAAGCTGGACCCAAGAATCCCAGAGTTCAACAAAATAGAATGCCAAGCACTCAGACTAGTCTCTTCAAGAACCACTGTGGTTAGATTCCTTCCTCCTTCCATACTCTAAAATTAATAAACCTGTCAGTCCCTGGCAACAGTCCTAGTCCCTTGCCGTGTACTTCTCCATCCAAATTTGAAGGTGGTAATGGCAGCCCCCAGTGTGGGAGAACGGTGAATAGTCTAGTTTAGAGGTGGCCACTGCTGCCCCAGTGTAGGAAGGAGATGGTACTGGGCTTGGATGGTGCCCTTTCTCCTTCACTCTACTCTCTTGAGTGTTTCGAGTTTAGCCACAGATTTCCCTTAAACAAAACAGATAAAGGATCAATTGAGTTCAGCAAAATATGGATCCCAAGTCTTCTCTTTTCCAGAACAAACATCCCCACTTGGTTTAAATAATCTTCATAAAACCTGGAGTGATCTCCAATTCCTTCACCATGTTCTCTAGACAATCACCAGGCTCAATTTTTTTTTATTTGCCACCAGCAAAGTTTGGTTTCAATTCCACCACCATCTTCATCATATCTGTATACCAGGAACCCTCTGGAACTTACAGACACACACACACACACACACACACACACACACACACACACACACACACACACACCTTTTCATCTTCCTCTTGTGCTTTGTCTTCCCCCCATTAGATCATAAGCTTCTTGAGGTCAGGGGCCTTTTATTCTTTTTCTTATTTATTTCCCCAACATTTAGCAAAGTCCCTAGGACACAGTAGGTGCTTAATAAATTTCTATGCATCATATCATTCCTGAAATGTGTAGTCAGAACTAAATATAATATTCAAGATTCACCAAGACAGTGTACAACGTGGTTATCACCTCCCTCATTCTGGTCACTGGACCTATCTTAATGAAGCATAAGATTGGATCATTTTTTTGTTGTTCTTAGGGTTTGTTTTTTGTTTGTTTGGAGTTTTTTTGCTTGGTTGGTTAGTTGGGTTTTGCTGATAAAACACTACTGATTTATCTCGCTACTTCTTAATATACTAAAGAAAGAAGAGTAGGGAAGAGTCAAGATGGCGGAGTAGAAACAGCACTTCTGCGGAGCTCCAGCCCACCCCACTTCAAAATCACGTAAAAGGGGGACTATGAACAAACTCTGGAGCTCCAGAACCCACAAAATGACACAGCTAACTTCCTGCTGAGGACAGCCCAGCAGCCCGGCATGAAGCAGCCAGCACATCGCTCTGGGAGCGAACTGCACAGCGATCTGGGAGCCAAGCCCAGGCCCCCATGAGTCACGGTTTTAGCCCCAGGGTAGCCAGACCAACAGCCAGCAGGAGGGACCCCAGAATACCAGCAGCTGTGGAGTTTCCAGAATTATCAACACATAGATGCCTAGGACAAAGTGAGAGGGTAGTGCCCTATGGACTTTGGGACTGCTTGGGAGAATGTGTCAGCTTCTTCCCCTGAGGGCGAGAAGTCACTGAGGAGCCTGCACAGCTTGCACCACGTTGCCTCATTGCAGCTTCTGCTCTTGGCCTGCAAACTGTAGGGGGATCCAGCGATTAGTCTGGGGGATAATTACTCTTGCCTTACCCTTCTTACATCTGGATTGCAGCCTGGGGTGGAGGTCTTGGGGTGTGTGACTAGCTTGCCAGAGTGTGTGGAGGCTTCATAGAGGCCACCCAACTAATACCTCCAGAAGTCAAGAAAACCCCAACGTTTGGGTCAGAAGTTCCCCTGGCTGGTGGCAAAGTCCTACTGTGGCAACAAGCCCAAAAATGAAGTAATTGAGTGGCAACATACCTAGGCAAAGGAAACAAAATAAACAGAGAAATTCAACATTAGACTCCTATTTGGGGGGCAAAGAGGATCAAAGCAGGGAACAGGAGGAGGACTGTGAGGTCAGAAATCCTGCACCAAAAGCCCCAAATGAAAATATGAACTGGTTACAGGCCATAGAGGACGTTAAGGAGCAGATAAAAGAAGTGGGTGAAAAATTGTGAAGAGAAATGAGAAATATGCAGGAAAAGTATGAAATGAGAGTCAATAGCCTGACTGAGGAAAATAACACCTTAAAAAATAGACTAACTCAAATGGCAAAAGAGGCTAAAAGAAGCAAAGAGGAAAAGAATGCCTTAAAAAGCCAAATTTGCCAGATGGAAAAAGAATCTCAAAAGCTCACTGAGGAAAGTCATTCCTTCAGAATTAGACTGGAGTAAATGGAAGCTAGTGACTTTATGAGAAATCAAGATGCTATTAAGCAGATCCAAACAAAAGGCAATGTGAAATATCTCATGGAAAAAACCACTGACCTGGAAAATAGATCCAGGAGAGATAATTTAAAAATTATTGGACTACCTGAAAGCCATGATCAAAGAAAGAACCTAGAAATCATCCTTCAAGAAATTCTCAAGGAAAACTGCCCTGATGTTTTAGATCCAGAGGGTGAAATAGAAGTTGAAAGAATCCACAGATAACCTCCTGAAAAATATCCCAAAAAGAAAACTCCTGGGACCCAAGATGGTGGAGTAGAAACAGCGTGTCCAAGGCACTCTTCCCCCAGATTACCTCCAAACTATGTAAAAGGGGACTCTGAACAACTTCTGGAGCCCCAGCACCCACAAAACGACACAGAGAAGATAACCTCCCGCTGAGGACAGCCCAGCAGCCCTGCAGGAAGGACCAGCGCAGTGCTCTGGGAGCCGACAGCGCAACACAGTGTATGAAGAGCCAAGGCCAGGTCCCCATGAGTCGCGGTTTTAGCCCCAGGGCAGCCGGGCCAGCAGCCAGCTGGAGGGACCCCAGAACACCATCAGCTGTGGCAATTCCAGAATTATCAACTCAGATATGCCTAGGACAAAGTGAGAGGTTGGTGCCCTATGGACTTTGGGACCAGTATTTGGGGAAGGCGTCAGCTTCCTCGCCTGGGGGCTAGAAGGCACTGAGGAGACACACCATTGTGTAGTTTTCAGTGGCAGCTCCAGCTCCTGGCCTGCTAACTGTAGGGAGATCCAAGGATCACTCTTCGGGGTTAATCGCTCTTGCTTTAACCGCCCTGGATCTGGATTGTGACCTGGGGGGGAGGTCTGCGGGGGGCATCCAGATTGCCAGAAAGCTGTGAAGACCCCAACGTTCAGGACAAAAGCGCCCCTGTCTGGTGGCAGAGTCCTGCTGTGGCAACAAGCCCAAAGGTCAAGTAATTAAGTGGCAACATGTCAAGGCAAAGGAAACAAAATAAACAGAAAAATGCAACCTTAGACTCCTATTTTGGGGGCAAAGAGGATCAAAGCAGGGAACAGGAGGAGGACCGTGAGGTCAGAAATCCTGCACCAAAAGCCGCAAAGGAAAATATGAGTGGGTTACAGGCCATAGAGGACCTTAAGAAGGACTTTAAAAATCAAATAAGAGAAGTGGAGGAAAAATTGGGAAGAGAAATGAGAAGGATGCAGGAAAAGTATGAAACGAGAGTCAACAGCCTGCCTGAGGAAAACAACATCTTAAAAAATAGACTAACTCAAATGGCAAAGGAGGCCTAAAAGGGCAATGAGGAAAAGAATGCCTTAAAAAGCCAAATTTGCCAGATGGAAAAAGAATCTCAAAAGCTCACTGAGGAGATTCATTCCTTCAGAGTCAGACTGGAGCAAATGGAAGCTAATGACTTTATGAGAAATCAAGATGCTGTTAAGCAGATCCAAACAAATGAAAGATTAGAAGGCAATGTGAAATATCTCATGGGAAAAACCACTGACCTGGAAAATAGATCCAGGAGAGACAATTTAAAAATTATTGGACTACCTGAAAGCCATGATCAAAGAAAGAACCTAGAAATAACCCTTCAAGAAAGTCTTAAGGAAATGTGCCCTGATATTTTAGACCCAGAGGGCAAAATAGAGGTTGAAAGAATCCACAGATTACCTCCTGAAAAAGATCCCAAAAAGAAAACTCCCAGGAATATTATAGCCAGATTCCAGAATCCCCAGATCAAGGAGAAAATACTACAAACAGCCAGGAAGAAACAATTTTAATATCATGGAAACACAATCAGAATAGCACAAGACCTGGCAGCTTCTACACTGAGGGATCGAAGGGCATGGAATATGATATTCCAGAGGCCAAAAGAGTTGGGAATGAACCCAAGGGTCACCTACCCAGCAAAACTGAGTATTTTGTTTCAGGGGAAAGTATGGTCATTCAGTGGAATAGAGGACTTTCAAGCATTCTTGAGGAAAAAACCAGAGTTGAATAGAAAATTTGACATCTAGACACAAGAAGCAAGAGATGCCTGAGAAGGTAATCAGGGAAAAGAAACCAAAAGGAACTTATCAAAGTTGAACTATTTACATTCCTACATGGAAAAACAATAACTGTAACTGATCAAACCTTTCTCAGTATGAAAATAATGGAAAAAGGGTGTATGGTCATATGAATACATATGTGAATGTATGTATATATGTTTACAGTTATACATGGAGAGAGCGCATAGGTTGAATTTGTTGGGAAGGAATGATACTTAAGGGGTGAAATTATGAGGTGAGAGAGGAAAGTGGCAAGAGGAGATGGGGAGAGACAGGGTAAGGTAAACTATCTCATGTAGAAGAAGCAAGGGGAAATGGTTGCAAGGGAGGGGAATAATAGGAAGGCAAAAAGGCAAAACCACATTCTCATTGAATTTGGTTCAGGGAGAGAATGACATACATACTAAATGGGATATCTCAACCTGCAGCAGAATAGGGGGAAGGGGGATGAGAGGAGGGATGATGGATGGGAGGGCATTCTTGGGGGGAGGGGAGATTGGAAGTACCCACTATAGAAGAGGGACAGGATCAAGTAGGGAATGGACCAGGTGGGGGGTGGGATGGGTGGGAGGGAATTATAAGCAGCCTTGTCCAATATATCTACTATGGTAATATTTTGCATAGCTATACATGTACAACACATACTGAATTATTTATCTTCCCAGAGGGAATGGGTGGCAAGGGAGGAAGGGAATGGATCTGAAATTCAAGGTCTTAAAATTAAATGTTTCAAATATATATAAATACTATTATCAATACTATTTTTCATGTAATTGGGAGATAAGATGTGCAGGCATTGGGGTACAGAGATTCACCTTCCTCCAATAGAAAAGTCAAAGGGGGTATGGGAGAAGATATGGGAGAGAGCAGATTGGAGGAAGGGATATCTTGTGGGACTGCTATTCTGGGAGGGTGGGTAGGGGAAAAACAGAGGGGGAAAATGATTGTAACTCAAAATCTGGCAGTAATGAATGATGTAAACCAGAAGTTAATAAAGCATTTGTTTAATTAAAAAAAAGAAAAGAGAAAAAAGAAAACTCCTAGGAATATTGTAGCCAGGTTCCAGAATTCCCAGATTAAGGAGAGAATATTACAAGCAGCCAGGAAGAAACAATTTGAATATTGTGGAAACACAATCAGGATAACACAGGACCTGGCAGCTTCTACACTGAGGGATCGAAGGGTATGAAATATGATATTCTGCATGTCAAAGGACCTGGGATTAAAACCAAGAATCACCTACCCAGCAAAACTGAGTATCATGTTTCAGGGGAAAATTTGGTCATTCAGTGGAATAGAGGACTTTCAAGCATTCTTTAGGAAAAAAAAACAGAGTTGAATAGAAAATTTGACATTCATATACTAGAAGCAAGAGATGCTTGAGAAGGTAAACAGGGAAAAGAAATCACTATGAACTTGTCAAAGTTGAACTATTTACATTCCTACAGAAAAAATAATAACTGTAACTGATTAAACTTTTCTCAGTATGAAAATAGTTGAAGGGTATATGGGCATATGAATACATATGTGAATGTGTGTATATATGTTTTCAGGTATACATAGATATAGGGCACAGGTCGAATTTAATAGGAAGGGATGATACTTAAAAGGTGAGGTTAAGAGGTAAGAGCGTAATGTGGTGAGGGGGAATGGGGAGAGACAATGGGGTGAACTGTCTCATATAGAGGAGGCAGGGGAAGGTGGTTGCAGGGGAGGGGAGGAAAGGGAAGGCAAAAAGGCAAAACCTTATTCTCATTGAATTTGGACCAGGGAGAGAATGACATGCATACTAAATAGGGTGTCCCACCCTACAGGAGCATGGGGAGGGGGGAGGAGGACGGGAGGGCAAGCTGGGGGGGGAGGGAAGTTGGAAGCACCCACTTTTGAAAAGGGACAGGATCAAGGTGGGGAGTGGACCAGGTGGAAGGTGGGATGGGAGGGAGGGAAATATAGTCAGTCTTTTACAATATATCTACTATGGTAATGTTTTGCATAGTTACACATATACAGCATATACTGAGTTGCTTATCTTCCTTTTAAAATCAAATTTTTTAAATATATATATAAATATTATGATTAATATTATTTTGCATATAATTGGGAGATAAGATGTGCAGGCAATGGGGCTCAGGGATTCACCTCACCCTACTGGAAAAGTCAAAAGGGGTATGGGAGAAGAGATGGGAGAGAGCAGATTAAGGGAATATCCTGTATAACTGTTATTCTGGGATGGTGGGTAAGGGAAAAAATTGTAACTCAAAATCTGACGGAAATGAATGATGTAAACCAGAAGTTAATAAAGCATTTGGAAATAAATAAATAAACATACAAACAAATAATAAATGAATGAATGAATGAAAGAGGAGTAAAGAAAACAAACAGAAGTAGAGGGGAAAGACAGCTTTGGACCTCAATTTCCCTTTCTGTAAAATAAGAAAGTTGGAGTGGATAATCTCTAAGCATCTAGGAAATGAGTCTGCAGATACTAGAGATTGCTGTTCCTGACTTAAAGCCAGGAAGTACAGAATTCAAAGAGGCCAGTAGATGTCAGCCCAGCTTCTTAGGTGTGACTAAACTAAAAAAGCTACCTCTCTGCCAGCTTTGGCTGCTTAAACAAATCAGTTTCTTCTCAGTATTAAAAAGTTGAGACCCAATATTCCAACTCTTTCCCCCACACACAGCCCACGCTGGATCCATAATGAGTTGGACCCATACCTAACTAGAAATCTCCTCTATAGCATCCCTAACAATTATTTAATAGATCTTTGAATACCGACAATGATGGGGGGCTTGCTGCTCTTAAGGCAATCTGCTTATTATCTTTTTTTGACAGCTCTAATTGCTGGGAATTTTTTCTTTATTTTGAACTAAAATCTCCCCCTTCATCAGTTTCCACCCATTTCTTCAGTATGTACTCAGGAGCCAAGAAACCAAATCTTTTATTATTCTGAAGGGTAGTTTTTAAAGCTATGGACCAAGTTACTCCCAACACCTCACTTTTCCAGCTTAAATAGTCATATCAGAATTTATGGTCCTAAAACCTAGTCTCTTTCTAAATTGGGTTCTTAACCTTTTTAGAAAACTGCACCCCAGTAGCAAACTGATGAATCCTATGGACCCCTTCTCAAACTAAGGTTTTAAAGAATCAAAGAAAATGCTACATTTCAGTTAGAGGATAATGAAAATCCAGATGCAGGGTTTTCCCACTCAAGTTCACAGATGCTCTGAAATACAAGTGGTCTGAAATATAAGGCTAAGAAATCTTGTTCTAAATTCCTCTCCCATAGGTAGGAAGGACCCCAAAAAGGACAAGTACTGAACTCTGGGCATGTGCATGATCCCAAGAACCTTTCTACGATTCAAGTCCCCTCTTAACCTGGCATTAGGGAAATAATTACATGTGTTTAATGATAACTCTGTAAAGGCCAGGCAACCTTGAGTCCCCCAAAGAACTAAGAAATGGAAGAAGGCCCTCTCTGACCAGATATTCCTACAGGATCACAAGAATAACTGCCATTTACAGAGTAGCTAATGGCTTGCAAAGTGCCTTAGAGTGAAGTCATATAATATCATAGCTGCTTTTACCTTATGGCAATTTAACTTTAATGTCTGACCAAAAAAGAAAGAGAGGGGAATAACTATTGAAATATTGGAGAAAGAGAGGGAGGAAGGAAGGAAGGAAGGAAGGAGGGGGGGGGGGGGGGGGGGGGGGGTTGAAACTGTGCAGAGATTCACTTTATTTATCTATTCTACTCAATGAGAGAATGGATAATAATAGTAATGGCATTTATATAGTGTTTGAAGGACTACAAAGAGCTTTACAAATATTATCTCACTTGGTCCCCACAATAACCCTGGGATGTACGCTCTATTGTGTCCATTTTACAGACAAGAGAACTGAGGTAAACAGAGGTGGAGTGAATTGCCCAGAAAGTACCTGAGGCGGCATTTAAAATCAGGTCTGCCTTCCCACCTCCAAATCCAGCACTCTGTCCAAAAAGTCCTGGATTGTACATGAGATGGGAAACTTGAATCAGCTACTGCATCACTAGGTCTCAGTCCCTAAGTGGTTCTCCCATGAGCATCTCACAGTAAGAAAGGTGATTCTAGACTTTTTCTCCTGGTCTATTCAGTCTTCTTACACAGAGCTCATCAGAGGAAGATCCTCAGATCTTCTCCCAGCATGCCATCTCCAGCATGGGGAAGTAATTTTGGCTATACTAGATTTTTAATTTTTTGTAGTTTTTTTTTCAGTTGTGTCTGACTCTTCATGCCTCCACTTGGGTTTTTCTTGGCAAAGATACTGGAGTGATTTGCCATTTCCTTCTCCAGCTCATATTATAGATGAGGAAACTGAGGCAAACATGGCTAAGTGACTTGCCCAGGGTCACACAGCTCAGATGTGTCTATGGCAGGATTTGAACTTGGGAAGTCAGTCTTCCTGACTCCAAGCCAAGCACTCTATCCCCTACACCACCTAACTGCCCATCACTTGATAAACAGAGTTGTACTGGTGGTCTCTAAGGACTGTAAGATTCTGTGATTCTCTGCTTCCATGGTCATGTGATTCCATAGTTCCAGGATTCTAATCCTCAAGCCACCGGGCTTCGGGAGGCACAGGGTCAAGGGAGGATCCTTTCCACTCAGGACTATTTCTAAGGGTGTGTTTGGGTGTGGGTTGAGAAAGTCCTAGGATTACAGAGATATTCTGAGCCTTCTCCAATAGGACATTGGGAGAGCAAACAAGATTGGGACCTTCCAGACTAGGTCTCCTACTTTCCAGCACTGAACAGTTGAGGAAGAAAATTCCCTTGACTTTTAGTCTTCACCACCACAGTTGACTTGGCCAGCCTTTGCCTGAATCCCCACAAGAGGAGACAAGGACAAGGGACCTCTGATTTCTCTGAGGAGTGAAGCTTCCCTGAGACTTGCTCATTGGACATTGAGACACGATCCAGTTCTTCCTTAATTACTTTCTAATTGAAAAATCCAAGTGGTTGTTTTCCAGGTTTGCTCAGCAAGGGAGTTGTGTGACCACTTGGGTCTGCCAGAAACAGTTAATCAGTACTCTGGCCCTGATAGCAAAGATCCTGAGGTCACCAGTTCCCACAGCCAGAGAGTCCCAAAACCTAGAGGGTTGAGGAGCCTGTTGGCTGTGACTTGTTCCCAAGTAAGGGTTCTTAAAGGGACAGGTAAGTATGAGCCATGTAAGAGTCAAGCCACTCCTTATCACCAGAATTGATGACACACCATCCTTGAGGCTGGCCCGGGTGGTGAACCAGGCTGAGGAAATGAAGGTGGCCAACCAGATCCGAGTGTATGAGAAGGTAGCCAAGATCCGATGCTACGAACTCGACAGGGAGATAGAGGCCCTGCAGAAGTTTTTGGAGGAAGTGAAAATGACCACTGGCTATTTAAAAGACAGCCCCCTGGTAAATGTGTGGTGAGAACTGAGGGAGTAGGGTGGCATGGGGGAGGGGCATTTATAAAGGCCATGCTCCAAGTTTAGGATGACAGCAGTCACCACCCAGAGGCACCAGCTATGGGACAGCAGCACCTTCCACTACAAGGATCCAACTCGGTCTTCATGGCTTACCTGTGCTTCTTGGAGTGGGCAAAGATTCTCCCACACAGAAATAAGGATTTACAGAGAGTTGATGGCAACTCAAAGGAAAGAATTTGACTAATTCAATAACCTCAGTGGAAATTTTTTTGGGGGGATGCCATTCTTCTTGCTTTTCCTCTAAGCCTAATATTTCCAGGGCATGGCTGATGTGGTGGTACTTGAATAAACTAGTTCATTATGGAGAATCTTGCTCCTATTAATGTACTGGGACTTAAAGATGAAGACTTTTGTCCCTGGTCTGACATCTCTGATAAGTGATACTTTTAACCCATGAGAACAAGTTCCCAAATGGTCCAAAGGATAGAGTCAACAGGAAAGCTTGCCCCTGTGATCAAATAAAAACAAAGAGCTGCATCTGTCTTGCCTTTCTCCAACGTTTTCATTGCCATGAATTCTCCATCTCTCTTTTTCTTCCACTCTCTACTCTGGTGTTGGTAGCACTCTATTTCCTCCCCTTATTTGCCTCAGCCTCAGAGAGGAAACTTCTTTTTAAAATCTACATATAGTATGCAGAGGATATATAGAAATAAAAAATATATGTAATATTGCAGTGTGTCTTATTTTTATAAGTCAGGAAGATTAAATCTATTCATCTTTATATTTTTAATAATCCTCCAAAGGCAATTTTGTGGTTAGTGGTTAAGTTTCTGCCTATACTATGAAGAAACAAAAGGGAAAAATAATCATAATAGCTAATATTTTATTGCACTAAAGTTTACTAAGTGTTTTATAGGTGTTACCTTATTTTAACTCATGACAGCCTCTACAGGGTAGGTGTTCTGATTAGAGCAACATGGTCAGCCCTGTGCTTTAGGAGAATCACGGAATGGATACATGATCTTAATGTTAAAGCTCATACTATAAGAATTAGCAAACAAGCAACTAACATAACCTCTCACAATTATGGGTAAGAGATGTATTTTAACTAAATAAGGAACACAGGCAATTATAAATGATAACCTTAATAATATATAATATTATATAATATATAACCTCAATAATAATATTATAATATATGATATAATAATAAATAATAATAACCTCAGTAACTTTGATTATACAAAACTGAAAGCACAAACAAAATTAATGCACCTAGAATAAAAAAGTAAGTGGTTAAATTGGAAATTGGAAAACATATTTGTATAAAATTTCTCCAATAAAGGTTTAGTATACAAGATAGATAAACAATTTAAAATTATGTGTGTTCTCTAATAGTTAAGTGGCCAAAGGATATGAACAAACATTTCTCAAAAGAAGAGTTAAAAGTAATAGAAAACACATGAAAGAATGTTCCAAATCACTAATAATAAGAGAAATACAAATCAAAACAATCTTAAGGTTTCACTTCACACTCTGAAAATTGGTTAAGATGATAAATATGGTCATAGTCAATGTTTTAAGGGTTGAAAGATGATAGGCACACTGATGCATTGTTGGTGGAGCTGTGAATATGTACAACCATTTTGGAAAACAATTTAAAATTATTCAGACAAAGTGACTAGAATGTTCAAACCCAGAGATCTCACTCCTGGGTTCATACCCCAAGGAAAGCATTGATAAGAAAGTCACTATATACACCAAAATATTTATGGCAGCATTTTTTATGATGGCAAAGAATTGGAAACAAAAGAGATGTTTATCCATGGGGGAATGGCTATACATATATATATATGTATATATATACATATATATATTGTGGTGCATACATGGAGTGTAATATTACTGTGCTATAAGAAGTAATGTATATGATCAACATGGAGAAACTTGGAATATCTATATAAACTGATGGAGGGTGAAGGAAGCAGAGCCAAGGATATGATATACACATTGCCTATAACCATGTAAACGGAAAGATCATACTCTCAAAAAAAATCAAAGGTGAATACAACAAAAATGTAAATATCCAACATGACAAAGTAAAAAATATGAAAAGACATACCCAACCCATTACTTCATGGAGGCAGGAGGTCCACAGCTATTACACATTACACATTTTCAAACTTTT
Organism: Gymnobelideus leadbeateri; assembly: GCA_011680675.1. Classification (NCBI taxonomy): domain Eukaryota; kingdom Metazoa; phylum Chordata; class Mammalia; order Diprotodontia; family Petauridae; genus Gymnobelideus; species Gymnobelideus leadbeateri. The sequence continues at coordinate 690,203 of WOXC01011918.1, read as the reverse complement.
TTCAGTGAATTGTTATGTTATGCTGATTATTCTTCCTCTTTTTTTTTGGTCTTTACTATTATATAGAGTGGTTTTCTGAAAGGGAGAGGGATACTGAGGAAAATGTTTATGATGTATAAAAACAAAAGACATCAATGACAATCTATTTTTAAAAGAAAAGGATATTTTTAAAAGAAAGGGATAAATCAAGAAATATGGATGTAAAACTGACAAGATTTGGTAATTGACTGGATTAGTGGATGTGGAATGAGGGAAAGTGAAGGGCTGAAGGTAACACTGATGTTTTGAAAATCTGGAAGACTAGAAGAATGGTGGTGACCCCACCATAAGTTGTCTGGAAGATGGGCAGAAAGCAAAATAGATGATATATGGGATCCACAACACAATCCATCCATACTGACTCATACTGTGTGACTTATTCTAACCTGCCCCAAATGAAAAAGAGGGAAACAGTACTCATACTCACCACAATCTTCCCCCAAGTGCAGGGTTGGTAAGCTGGATACCAGGGGATGGTGGCAGATGTTCCCAGAGGTACTGTGGGTAGCAGTTACAAATAAAGAGTTGACTTTGAAGGGGGACTCAGAAGAAGGAAGTTGAGGTATCTACACATCACACACAGGTGTAGGAGTGGCTGTTTGGGAGTCAGGCCCTATGACTGGATTAAACCTATCTTCCCACCCTCTTACTGATCACATAAATCTAAATAGTTGAATAACTATGGGTCAGTCACTTAAGGTCAATGAGTCTTGACTTCCTCACCTGTAATATAAGAATAACAAGGTGCCAAGAAAGTAGAGGGCTAAATTTATCATCAAATGTACTACTTGGATTTGAATCCAACCTCAGACACATTAGCTATTTGAACCTGGAAAGTCACTTAAGGTTACTGAGCCTCAGTTTTCTAATTCTGTAAAATGGGAATGATAATAGCATCTACCTCAAGAGATAAAGAGAGGATCAAACAAAATCATACATATTAAATGCTCTGCAAACCACAAAGTGCTGTGTAAATGGTAGCTATTCCTTTTAATGCTCATAGAAGCTACTTCAAAAGGTTTTGGAGAGAACCCACTGAAATCATATATAGATAGATGATAGATAGATAGATAGATAGATGATAGATAGATAGATAGATAGAGATAGAGATAGAGATAGAGATATAGAGATAGATAGATAGAGATAGATAGATAGATAGATAGATAGATAGATAGATAGAGATATAGAGATACATACATACATACACAGCATATCTGCCAGACTGAATGAGCTCTTTAGGAATTTCAGATAGTACTATTCTGCAATTGTGTAAGGAAGGGAGATAAAGATGAGAGAAGAAAGCAAGATAACAAGCTTTAGTCATAGGCAACTCAGTCACTTAAGGAAAAGCAACAAGCATGATGGGGGCCATATTGGGTCTGGGTTGCCAATAAGGCTTCCAGACAGGGATGGCAGAGATAGACTGCACCAGCCCCAGAAACTTTTGTAGAAACAACCTAAAGAAAGCCTGCTTTTAAATAATTGTATCCTTTATCCAGTGTCTTCAGAGTTACCCTGATTTTTGTGATTTCCTTTGGAAGTTAGTATTACAGTAGTCAGCTTTTCTCTTTTCTCTCTCACTTTTACTCATTCTCCATCTGTTTCCTTGCTCTTCTCTTTCTCCTCTCCCCCTAATTCCTTTCTTCCCTCCCTCCTTTCTTCTCCATCTCCCCTCTTCTTTCCTTTCCTCTTCTCCCTTCTCTCTCTCTCTCTCTCTCTCTCTCTCTCTCTCTCTCTCTCTCTCTCTCTCCTCTGTCTCTCTCTGTCTCTCTTTTTTCTCTCTGTCTTTCTCTTTTTCTCTCTCTCTCTCTCCTCTTTCTTTTGCCCCTTCACTCCCTTCTTCCTCCATCTTTCTTCCCCCTCCCTCTCCCTCTTCTTTTTTCCTCTCCTCCTCTCTCTTCTATCTGTCTTTCTTTCTCTTTGTCTCTGTCACAATGACTGGAGAAACACTATAGCAGTTAGTGTGTGGTTGGATAGGGATGGAAGATAGAATATCTTTTCTTTTGCTCTGTGATGTGTGTGTGTGTGTGTGTGTGTGTGTGTGTGTGTTTGCCTTCTAGTTCTTGTCCTCTGGTTTCCATGGCACTACATTCTTCTGGTTCTTCGTCTACTTGTCTGCCCAGTCTCCATTGCTGGGGCATCCCTCCTCTCCCATCACTAACAGTGTAGTTCTTAGCTATGTGGACTAAAGCCTTCTTCTCTTCTTTTGTACATTACTGTATGTTATCTCCCCCAATGGACTTGGAGTTCCTTGAGAACAGAGACTATTTTTTGCTTTCATTTCCCCTATGTTTCGCACATGTCTAGCACATAGTAAGTACTGAATAAATGCTCATTCACTTGACTAGGGATTCTTAACCTGGGGTTCATTAACTCTTTTTTTTTAATATTGTGATAATTTTATTTCAATATAATTGATTGCCTTGTTAATTTTATGTATCCTATACATTGAAAAGCATTATTTTCAGAGGCAGTTCATAGACTTCACCAGGCTTCCCAAGGCATTCAGGTTAGAATGGTTCAGATTAAGAACTCCTGCTTTATACTGCCTCCTTTGGGGATCCCATCAGCTCCTACGGATTGAAATGTCGTCTCTATGCAGATGATTCACAAATCTACATGTTCAGGCTTAATTTCTCCCCTACCACAGTACCAACAGTCCACTGAACATCCATCTACCTGGATGTCCCATAGGCTTCTCAAGATCCATTCTATTTCTCCCCAAATTCATTCCTCCTCCAAACTTCTCTGTTTCTGTTGAGGTGCAATCCTCCCTCCAGCCAACCAAATTCACAATCTTGACTCTTCCCTCTTTCTCATCCCCACTCCCCACATTTGATCAATTGTCAAATTCTGTCGATTTTACTTCCACAAAGTCTTTCCCACCCCTCCCCCTCTCTACACGCATACAAAGTCTCCTTTAGTTGAGATTCTCATTATCTCCCCTTTGGACTACTGCAATAGGCTTTTGACTAGTCTCCCTGCTTCCGGCTTCTTCCTTCTCCATTTCACACTCTGCCTTGAAGTTGGCAAATTGATTTTCCTAAAACACAGTTCTAACCAAGTCAACCAGCAGCAGCAGCACTCATCACCCACACAAGGACATTCAAAAATCTCCAATTGGCTTCCTGTTGTTTCAGGTTACAACACAAGCTTCTCAACCTGTCTTTTTAACCGTCCACTCACATCTCCATCATTCATATTGTTAACTTCACTCACCTTCATTCCAGTAAAGCTAGCCTGATAATAGTCCTAATACCCAATATCCTATTTCTTACTATCTCTGCCTTTGCATGGCTGGGTCTCCCATACCTGAAATGCTTTCCCTTCTCACTTGTGTCCCTGAGGAATCCTAGTTTCCTTCAAAGCTCAACTTAGATACCCCCTCTTACACAGGGCTCTTCCTCATTCCCTTTTCTCTAAGTTGTCAGAATTCTGTCCCTCTCCAAATTCCTTTGTATTTATTTATCAGTGTTATAGGTCATAACCACCACACACACACACACACACACACACACAAACACTCCATCCCATAACATTTAGTAGGCTCCTTGAAGGTAAGTGGTTCATTCTTGTCTCTGAATCCGCAGTGCCCAGACACTTCTAGCAGCCCTGGGTGCTCAATGATAGTGTCATTGAATTGGAGAGGGTGGGTGGAGGTTGAGTTATTCCCCCACATCCTTAATCCAATTCAAACTGACCCCTGGAGGAAATGATGCCATCAGTATCCACCCAAGGCTTGATGGCATCTTTTCATTCCTCTGTCAAAGTTTGTCCTTGAAAAGTTTCTCCTTTCATAATAACCTTGAATTGAGGAGGGAGGGGAGTTGCAGGCAGAGTCATCAAAGACTTTCATGTCCTTTGCTTGAGTCCCCTCTCCTGTTTTCAATTTCCTTTTCTTCCACCTCTTCTTCTGCTTGTTAATATAGCTTCCTATCTGTGGAACAGCATCTCTTCATGGCGCATATTTTGAGTGTTACAAAGAGATATTGTTAAAAATGATGGTAATTATAGTTTGGTTTAATATAGCTCTAGACAAGACAAGATAGCTTCCCAGAAGACAATGTCTTCTATCAGAGCATCTCACAATGGGGGAATAGGCGTCATTTTTGCTCTCACTCTTTTGAATGGGCTTTCTTAGATCTTTCCATTCTATTCTCTATCACATCTTACATTTCTTACCTTTACATTTGAAAAATGAGCTGACTTCTTACAAGCAGACACATCTGTCTGCCGCCCCCAGCCTTCCCCAGCTGGGCGCAGAAAACCCAAAGGGTTCTGGGACTCGCCATGCTCCCTGTGACTTCACTGACCTCTCATTTGGAGGATGTCGCTCTGCCTGCTACTTTAGACCAGGCTTTAGAAGTCATCACATGGCTTAAAAATAATTGGCTGACATTGTCTCCTGCTAAATTTATATCCTTTTGAAATGTGATGAGAGAGAGGAAGAGAGGAGGGGAGGGGAGAGGAGAGGAGAGGAGAGGAGAGGAGAGGAGAGGAGAGGAGAGGAGAGAGGAGAGAGGAGAGGAGAGGAGAGGAGAGGAGAGGAGAGGAGAGGAGAGGAGAGGAGAGGAGAGGAGAGGAGAGGAGAGGAGAGGAGAGAGGGAGAGGAGAGGGAGAGAAAGAGGGAGATGGAGAGGGGACAGAAAGAGGGAGATGGAGAGGGAAAGGGAGAGGGAGAGGGAAAGGGAGGAGAGGGAAAGGGAGAAGGAGAGGGAGAGGAAGAAGGAGAGGGATAGGGAGAGGGAGAGGGAATTTCTAGGTTCACTTTTTTTTTTAATGTTGGAAGTTCAACCCCATGGCAGGGTCAATACAGACTCAAAGGCAACCTTCAATAAGCACCAGGAAACTTCTCCAGGAAACCTTCTTATTCTTAATTCTCTTCATTCTAGTGCTCTCCACTCTGCTGATTATTTCCCATTTATCCTGCATATATATATGCTTGTGCATGGCCATTTGTATGTTGTCTTCTCCACTAGACTGTGATTTTTTCAAGGGCAGGGATTGTCTTTTGCCTTGCTTTGTATCCCCAGCATTCAGCACAATGTCTGGTATGTTGTAGGTGCTTAATAAATATTTACTGACTGACCACTTATTGTCTTGGGTGCTTGTGGTTCCAGACCAAGACCCTGCTCTTGGGTAAACCTAGGAAAATGACCACCGATGTGATATAAACATGTTGTAGGGTCCTATTATACATGGGTGATTTTATACCTTAACCTCAAAAGCCATCACCCCATTCTCAGCTCCAGGCTAAGCCTTTAGTTATACCTTGACCTCTCAGCTTAAGCTGCCTTACTGAGGGTCAGATGGTCCCCAGATCTCTTGTCTAGGACATGACTGAAGCATGGAGGCAGCAGATAAACTTGGGTTCGAATACTGCCTAGTCACGTGATCCTGGAAGTCATCTAAGTGAAAGCCTCCACTTCTCATTTTTTAAAACAGGAGATTTCCCTAGATGGCTTTCAAGGTTTAGATTCTAAATCTAGAATTTAGAGTTTTTCAAGACGTTTAACTTCTGAATCTATGGCACTATGTCAGAATCATTTGGCCCCAAATGTTACAAAGCTTGAGAGTTCCAGATGCCACACATTGAGATAACTGATTATGACATTCAGTGATAGATGAGAGATAGTGTGTTATAGTGGACAGAGGGCATAACCTCAGATCTTACAATCAGTGCCTCAGTTTCCCACCTGTAAAATGGGGATGATAATATCTGTAGCCTTTGCCTCACAAGGCTGTAATGATGATCAAACGAGGCCATGGATATAGGGGGCTTTGCAAAATTGAAAGCATAATTTAAATTTTAGTGATAAGCATTACAAGGTCAGGCCATCCTTGGCCTGGTGGGTCAGGCAGGCTGATTCAGGCACAGGAACGTCATAGCGTAGGGTCAAGACACTTTCTCTCAAGGCTCCAGGAAGTCTCCTGGGGCAGAGCCAGGGCTGAAGGGTCAATGGTGCTCTCTCAAGTCTCTAGGGAGAACAGCCAGGAGGCACTTCCCAGATAGCCAGAAGCTGCTGCCCCTTCATTTGGACAGCTCAGACTTGAGACCATTTTCAGACAGCCTTGTAGTTATCTTGGATTTAAAGAGCCCTCACCGGATCTCCTGCTGGGCCCGCTCCCTGGTCCCTATCCTCTGGCAAGCACCTACCACCTCCTCCCAGGCAGTTAGGTGCCATGGACTAAGGACAAGCAGCAGTAGCAGCAGCAGGTAGAGTGACTAGTTTGCTAAGCCCAGAGTTAGGAAGGCTTAGTTCAAATCTGGCGTCAGACAATTTCTTAGTGCTGGCTTCTTTGCCTCTGTTTCTCCATCTATAAAATGGGTATGATAATAGCGCCTACTTTCCAGGGTTGTGGTGAGGATAAAATGAGATAATATTTGTAAATTCCTTAGCACAGTGTCCGACACATAGTAGGTGCTTTATGCATACTTTCTTTCTTTCTTCCTATGTGAGGACTGTAATGATCCCTCCTCTGCCAGTGCCTTTTCTCTAGACTATCTTGTATTTTTGCATATATCTGCACATATATGCTGTACAAATTGTCAGAGCAGAGATTCTAAACTTGGATGTCCATACATTTTTCTTTAAAAATTTTTCTTTTAGTATAATTTTTGTCAGCTAAATGGCATAGTGGATACAATGCCTGGCCTAGAGTCATGAAGACATGAGTTCAAATCTGACCTCAGATACTTACTAATCATGTGACCCTGGCCAAGTCATTTTACCTCTGTATCCTTAAGTTTTCTCATCTAAAAAATGGGGATAGGGGGCGGCCAGGTGGCGCAGTGAATAGAGCGCCGGCCCTGGAGCCAGAAGAACCTGAGTTCGGAGCCGGCCTCCGACACTTAACCCACACAAACAAAAACCTAGCCGTGTAACCTTGGGCAAGTTACTTAACCCCAATTGCCCTAAAGGGGCGGCTAGGTGGCGCAGTGAGTAAGAGCGCTGGCCTCGGAGTTGGGATGACCCGAGATCAGATCCAGCCTCAGAAAATGAGCACCCACGCATAAATAATGACTAGCCGTGTAACCTTGAGCAAGTTACTTAACCCCAATTGCTTTAAAAATTAAAAAAAATTAAAAAAATAAAAAATAAAAAATGGGGATAATAATAGCATCCACCTCTCAGAATTATGGTGAGGATCAAATGTAATAGCATTTCTAAAGCACTTTCAAACTTTTAAATGCTGTATCAATGCTAATTATAAATTGGTTTCTTTTTTATTATAATAATATCTAACATTTATATGTGCCATGCATTCTACAATTATTATCTCAAGTGTTTTATTTTATACATTTAAAAACATTATTCTGAGAAAGGATCTATAGGCTTCACCAGACTACCAAAGGTCTAAGACACAAAACCAACTTACAAACCTTTGCTATAGAGTGCAAGCATCTTGAGGGCAGGTGCTCTGGTCTCTGGGACACCTTATGCCCTCTTCTCTATTTCAAGAGGAAAACCCCAAGAGAGCTGTTGTTTCTCTTAGCAACAAGCATGGACACCTTTTATCTTTGCATCCTATTAGATCTGGAAAGTGGAAAGGACTACAGTCCCAGTGGGAAGGACATTTTGCTAGGCAGATCTCTATCCCAACAAAACTGTAAAGCCAGGGCGGCTGGGTGGCGCAGTGAGTAGAGTGTTGGCCCTGGAGTCAGAAGGACCTGAGTTCAGATCCCGCCTCAGACACTTAACGCACAAACAAACAAAAACCTAGCCGTGTGACTTTGGGCAAGTTACTTAAACCCCAATTGCCCTCAAAAAAAAAAACTGTAAAGCCAACAGACCTTGTGTTGGAAGCCACTTACCTCCCCCTTTGCATTCTATTCCCCTTTTGCAGTGAACTGTTTTCACCAGAGCTCTTGGGCATTCATATTACCCTAGCTTTCCAGATCACAGAAGACCCAGATCTGATCGATGCCCTTAGAATTAAGGTGCTGGGAATCTTTGGTGTCTAGGGTCTAGCTCTACTCACCAGTGAAGTGACATTTGACCAGCAGGTGGTACTAAAGAGTCACTTAGAGTAGTACAACCTATGATTGGAGATAATGGAAAATCTGTGATGAGAAGTGATGCATCTAGCAAATGAAGGTCAGTTTCCTGAGATGAATCAGGTTTGGGTCAGGACCAATGTGCACTAACCAAGGATCGTGCAGCCTGGGAATGGGGAAAGTTGGCAGAAGTCAGCAATGAAAGTCCTACAACTGACAGGAAGGCATGTGTCACACAGGGTAGACACAGGATGGTGAGAGTCTTTCAAAACCCCTCCAGAAGTTTTCCTGACCTGTCCAGGTGGTGCAGAGTGTTGATCCAGCTTTAAAAAACCCTCTTGAGTTTTTTCTCCTTCAGGTAGATAGAGGACCCAAGGTCCGTTTCATTTCTAAGAAGGGAGGCAATGGGGGTCCTGATGGGCTACCCAAGACTCCCAGGGAAAACCCTAGAGTCTGGATTGGGGAGATTGAGACATTCAGTGGAGATAGAGACCAGAATCCATGACTCCTATCTACTAATCAGGGAACGACCTGGAAAAGGCAACTATGTTCACATTTGAAAAGAAAATCCTTCACATAAATGAATGCATTTCTTATGGTGGGATTTTAGGCATCAGTGGGGAAGATCTTGGCTGCCTTTCTGATGCTCCCAAAATTAAATCATACAACTGACTACTTAGTCCACTTACCCAGAAAATCAGAATTTAAGGGATATCTTCCTGCATCTGGGAAAAAACTGTTTTGTTCTGAAGTTTAGGCAAAAATATGAACAGCTCTGTCTGTGAGTTACCTAGTGGCTTTTTAACAGAACAGAAAGGAAACAGGGGGAAAGGGATAGCAGGGCAGCCCAACTCAGAGTCTGAATGAAGAGCCAAACAGATCAGCATAGACTCACACAATGTTCTAGCTAGAACGGTCTGGTCTGAGTCTTTCAGAAAACAGACCCTTCAGGCATGGAAAACAATGTTCAAACGGACTTTTGTGAAACCAATTGGCCACAGAAAAGAGAAAGACTTTCTGGACCCACTCTGCCTCAATCCCAAAGTCGATGGCTCCACTTCCAGGTCACTATCTTCCTCCTCCTCCTTCAGTTTTATGCATCCAGGGGTAGGTAAATGTTTAACAATTAGCTCTCCAACACTTTTAAATTTAATCTGAAATAATCGGCATTTTTCCATTGCTTTCTTAAGTCTAGACAATGTACAATATCATAATCAAGACTTGAGATGTAGCATCTATTGATTTCTGAGTCATAAAATGATCACCCTGAAAATTTAAAGATCAGCTCTATGAGTTGGCTCCAAAAGACCCTTGCAACATACCCCACAAACCCCCATATATCTGCATGGTGAGATCTGATCCTCTAAAATCACACTTGGGACTCTGTTTCCTCCCCACTCTTGCATAATGATTCAAGGTTCTAGAAGACCCAGGGAAAAATTAAATTTCTGTACTGGCTTCAGGTATCATTCAAAGATCCATGTATCTATTACCTGGGAAGAATACACATATCCACAAAAGCTAATACCCTCTAAGGCTGTCATGGCACAGCTATAGGTTAAGCAAGACCTTGGTCCCAGAGAAGTGAAATAGAAGACTTTATATGTACTATGATCAGAAAATCCAAGTTCAAAATTTCCATTATTCCATTTGGAGTGAGAAGAGGAATCTCCCTCCCCCAAACACCCTCACCTCCAGAACACTCTGTATTTAATTTAGTCTAAACAATGGCTGAAATTTAGGAAAAAAAGTATCATAAACTACAGAACTACCAGGTGGCAGAAATACTCAAGATCTACAATATTAAAAAATGTGGCAAGATTACATTGAAAATATCACAATTGCAAAATAAAGTGAAATTATCCATGATCCTTACTAATCTATTAAACATTTCAATATCTCCAACAAAAAAGTAATATAAGTTTAAAAAATACTGCAGAGGCCCAGGATGAGCATGCTGTTATGTTATCTCTGGACTTAACCCATCCTCTTCCTCCTAGTCAGATAATAAGTTAGTATAAATAGTAAGCTGGGGGCTCTAGCAGAACATGCGTGTATGTGGGGGGGTGGGGTGGTTGGAGGCTCCATGATGCTGGTTGGATGGGAAGATGACTGGTTGGTTTCTCTTCCTCTTTTCCTTCCTCTTCCCTTCTCATACAAAGCTCTCTTCCATGTTCGCACACAAGAGGAAGGAGTCCACCAGCCGAGGCTTGACCAGTTGTTGGAAATCCGTGTCCTGGAGGCCTTCTGGGCAGATGGCTGCCAGGGTACGTAAGGCAGCCTTACAGAAAAGAAAAGAAAACAACCAAAGTTGATGAAAGATCAGAGTCAGCTAACTGTCCTTTCTAATGGGTTATTTCTCTTAATTGCCATAAGCATCCCCGACTCCTGGGTTACCCCACCTAGAAGCAGCCTTGGTTTCCATTCAGTTCAACCAGTATGTATTGTCCATCCACTGTGTGCCAAGCCCTAGACTAAATACTGGGAACACAAAAGAAAAAACAAAAATATTCCCTATTCTCAAGGGGTTTATATTCTACTAGAACATTATAAAAGTAAGTAAAAATAAGATATATACCAAGTAAATACAAAATTGGCAGGACAGCTAGCTATGTGGCACAGTGGATAGAGCACCAGACCTGGAGTCAGGAAGACATCTTGAAATCAAATCTGGCCTCAGACACTGACTAGCTATGTGGCCCTGTGCAAGTGACTTAACCCTGTTTACCTCCGTTTCTTCATCTGTAAAATGAACTGGAGAAGAAGATGGCAAATTAATTCAGCAAATATTGGGGGTCACAAAGAAATAAAACCAAAATTATTTCAGTGGGATGGAGAGCACCTATAAGTGAGGAGGAAATCAGGAAAGATCTTTAGGAGATGGTACCTGAACTGGGCTTCGAAGAAAGCTAGAGATTCTATGAAGCACAAGAGAGAGGGAAGAGCTTTCCAGGCAGGAGGCACAGCTTGTGCTAAGGCATGGAGGTGTGAGATGAGATATGATGTACGGAGAATAGGAAATAGGTCAGTCCAGCTGGGATGCAGAGGAATAGCATCTGAACAGTCTGTAAAGCTTAATGGGAGGTAGATTCTGAAGGGTTTTAAGAGCCAGGCAGATGACTTTGTATTTAATTCTAGCAATAAGGAGGCACCAAAGTTTCCTAAGCAGAGGAGGGACATGGTCAGCCCTGGCACTATGGAAAGAACACTGGCCTTGGAGGCAGGAGACCTGGCTTTGAGTCTTGGTTCTGACTACTGGAGAACTGACTAGCTGGGAAACCTTTGGTGAAGCACTTCATCTCACCAGGCCTCATCTGCTCCTCTCGAAAATGGGGATGAGAATACTTTTGTCCCCAGCAGCTACTACAATGTCTGGCACACAGTAAATATGGATGGATGGGTAGATGGATGGATGGGTGGGTGGATTACTTGCATCACCTACCACACAGAACTATTTCAAGGAAGGTATTTCATTAACCTTAAAAGGCTTTATGCCTATGAGTTGTTAGCCATCCCATTTTGCCCACCCTTTAAGGCCCAAATCAAGAGCACCTCCTCCATGAAGCATTCTTGATTCCTACAGACAATTATAACTTCAAACCAAACACAGTATTTTGATTTGAACCTCTCTTAATGAACTTAGCCTTTTACACCCTGTGTATTATAGTTACATGTAGGTTGTTTCCCTACTTGTCTAGGGGCTCCACGTATATTCTCCAGAGTCTAGTTCAGGTTTCTAACCCCAGGGAGCAGTTAATCAATGTTTGATGACTGCAGCGTTTTCATGAAAAGGAACTGAGGCAGGAAGAAAGGGGCCAAAATGATCACTGAGGAAAGTAGCCAGAAAAATGACAGACAGGTGCTTGGGGCAGGTCCCTTCCTCAGCCCGAACTGGATGGGCAGCCCCCTGGTGGAAATGCATGCTGAGAAAACAGGCTCACTGGATCATAGCAAAGAAAGCCCTTGATCCTCACAATGACCCTGGGAGGGGTTTGAAAGGCAGCCTGATAAGGAGCAGGGGGAACCATGAGTGTGGAGTCAGCAGAGCTGGGTCTGCACCCCAGAACTGCCACCTGTGTGGCAGAAACCAAGGCCCTTCTTGTTCCTGAGTCTCAGCTCACTCATCTGGAAATTAAGGATAATTGTCTTCTCTTGGCCCACCATCACCTGTCAGAGGTATGCTGTTACAACCTGGTAAATATTGATGAAGTCTACACATGGCCACAGAAGAGGACCATGCAAGGCAGTGGTGAGAGGGCAAAGGAGAGGTTCAGGCAAAGCTCTCTGGGGGAGGCATGAGGATGGCCTGATGAATGGGGGAAGTAGGAGAAGGAAGAGTGAGAAGCCAATGGTCCAGTTGGGCTTGAAGGTTGACTATGGGAAGGGGGATAAATAGGTAATTAATAGCGATTACACTTAAGGTTTGCAAAATGCTTTTTGTTACTTCATTTGATCTTCACAATGACCTTTTAAGGTTATTGTTATTATTCCCATTTTACGGATGAGGAGGCAGAAAGGTTAAGCCATGCACCCAAGATCATATAATTGAGACTGGATTTGAATTCAGGTCTTCCTAACTCTAAATCTTCCTAACTCTGGTCCATCCAAGTAGGTCAAAGCTAGATTGTGGAAGGTCCCCCAAATTCCTAGAATATAATTAGTTGTTGTACTCATGCTGTCATAGGACCATATACTTAGAGCTGGAAGGGACATTAGAGCTCATTAAGTCTAAATACTTCATTTTACAGATGAGGAAATGGGAACAGAGATGTCTAGTGACTTGACCAAGGTGACCTAGCTGGTAGGTATCAGAAATAGAGGTTGAACCCAGGTCTTTCAGATTGAATGCTCTATCCACTATAGGGTGGAGAAAAGATGGTACCAGTAAGAATGAGGAGAAATGATGGAACCAAGGGCCAGGGATTTTTAATAGGAGAAATTCCCCTTTTCTTCCCCCTCACCAAAAAAAACAAAAACTAATACCCAACCAACACCAGCCCCCTGTGACCCTGAGCAGCAGTAGCAAAGAGAAAATCTGGATTCTTCATCTACATCTGGTACTATAGCCCTATTAGAGGGAGACATAGAGAAAGAGACAGAGACAAAGAGACAGAGAGAGACAGAGACAGAGAGAGACAGAGAGACAGAGAGGGAAGGAGGAGAGAGGAAGAGGAGGAGAAGGAGGAGAGAGAGAGAGAGAGAGAGAGAGAGAGAGAGAGAGAGAGGCCCTGGGGATCTAAAGACTTCAATTCAAGTGGATGGAGAGAGAAACCCATCCCCCAATCCAATCTCAAACCTATCCTCAAAGCTAGCTAAAACCCCTTCCCCCTCATGCCAAGCAACTTGACATTCAAGAGATTTTCTCTTCTGACGTCTGAAGAGCTGAAAGGATGTCATAGATAGTTCTGACTCTCAGGCTGAAAATACCGCAGAATCAACCACCAAGGGCAGTCTTCATTAAGAAAAATCAATCCAGTCTGTGCAAGGTGACGTTATTTAGCCTGGCTAAGGGAGATGATATTTGAAAATGCCAAAGATAAATTTCAGAAAGGAAAAACAGAGGAAAGAGTTTAGCAAGCAAGGCAGAGCCCCTGGCTGAGCCAAGTCAGGGGTTAAACCTGTTCCCATCTTGACTTTGGGCTATGCCTTGCCAGTGAAGAAGTCTGATCCCTTCCCCTGGTCAAACAAGCCACCATTCACTCATCCCCTCAACAACACTTACTAAGCACCCACAATGGGCAAGCCTCTGTTCTAGGCACTGAGGGGAGAAGGGAATGATGATAAACAAGATTCATTCCCTCCAAAGAGATATGATACCGAACTTCCTTGCCTTCTTGACAGATGCCATAGTTATGGACCATAGTTATGGAATACTTTATACAATGTGAGATTTGTTTAATTCATTGGTTAATTTTTATTATTTCTTATAAGGGATAGCTCTCCAGGAGGAAATGAAGACAAAGTGAAAACAAAAGATATCAATGTTTTTAAAAGGCTCAATCTTTGGCCTAAAACATCCAAGGTGGGGCGGCTAGGTGGCACAGTGAGTAGAGCATCAGCCCCGGAGTCAGAAGGACCTGAGTTCAGATCCGGCCTCAGACACTTAATGCACACACAAACAAAAACCTAGCTGTGTGACCTTGGGCGAGTTACTTAACCCCAATTGCCCTCCAAAAGGAAAAAACAAAACAAAACACCCAAGGTACTTGGAAGAAGGATCCATCAATCAATCAATCAATAGACATTTATTAGCAATTCAGAAGACATCAAAGAAGAAAGATAACCCAGTCCCCTACCGACAACACCACAGAAGTGGAGAAAAGGTAAATGGGTAAGAGACAGGGAAGGTTAATCTGAATACCCTTTGGTTGGATTGGGAGGGTAGACAAAGCTAGATTTAGGGAGAGCTATAGAGATGGATTTAAAGGGAGACTCACCCAACCTACAGGTTGAGATGATAATATTATTAGGGGAGGTTAGCAATAGGGATGCCCAGCAAAAAGGGAGCCATGATGAAATTATTTCTACAAGAGTGGGTCTGACTCAGTCCCTAGGTTGGTCAGGGGGTGTAAAGAGTCCTTGAACAAGGTAGCTTCAAGAGAATTAATAGCCACCATCTCAACTCAGGCCTTCATTTCATCTCTCCCAGACTGATTAAATACATCAATCACACAGCAACCCATTCATTACTATATGCCAGGCACGGCTACTTGCTGGAGATACAAGAATAACAATGAAATAGAACCTCTCTGTCTTCAGGAAGATCACGTTCTATTGAAGGGATATGCCAAAAACCACAAGAGGAGGGACCCACACCGTGCTCCTTGGGTTCTGCTACTTGACCCCTTCACACCAAAGAATTCACAGCAATTCTCTTTGTAGTAGCAGAGAACCAGAAATAAAGCCAATGACCACTGACTAGGGAAGGGCTGAATAAATTGTGATCCACAAATACTGAAATTATGAAATTATCGTTAAGAAGAACTCAGAGAAATATAAGAAGTTAATAGGCACATGGCTATGATAACATAGATGGAAGGAAACTGAATTCAGATTAATTATAATGACCAAGACTGCCTTGTAAAAGAGATGAGAACGTGTCTCTCCCCCCCTTCTTTATGCAGGTGGGAGAGTATGGGTATGGAATGCCGCTCAATTTTTTTGAGCTGAGTTTTTGCTTAGCTATTTTTCCCATTCTTTTTTTATTCTTTATAGCAAGGTATGATTCTCTGGGTAAGGAAAGGGGGGCTGGGGAGGAAAGTGTATACTTCAAAATGAAGGTGATGTAAAAACTAAACTAAACTAAAATTTTTGTCCAAAAGAAACATGAGTCTGGCAGTTTGCGTGGACTGGGTTGGAAGGGGGAACGCTGGAGGCAGGGTGCCGACTCTTTCTCTTGACTGCAGCAGATATCATTTTTTCTCATACTGACTCTAGGCAGCTCCTGCCAGAAGTGCTTTGCCTGGTGTGGTCATTGGCCAGGGGACCCAGAACACATGGTGAACATGTCTCTAAAAAGGCAAGAAATCAACCCCCCACCAAGAGCAAGCTACCCCAGGGGCCTCACTCCCCAGAAGCAGTTAGCTGGGAGACTCTACCACCCAGGACAGAGGCAACAAGGACAAACCTTCTGGGTCTCAGTGCACATGGATCAGATCACATAGATGTCCAGAATCTCAGAATGTCAGAACTAGGAGGAGTCTTAAAAAGCAACCAAACCAAGCCTCTCATTTTAGCATCAAGGAAACAGGACCAGGGAAGGGCTAAGACTTGCCTGGTATCAGAACTGGAGCTAATATTAGCTGATATTTACCCAGAGCTTTAAGACTTGCAAGGTATTTTATGAACATCCTCTCTTGTGATCTTCATGACAACACAATGACTCAGATGTAAGTATCATCCTTATTTTATAGATTAGAAAACTGAGGCTGGGGGCAAGTCAAGTTATGCACCCAGGGTCATGTAGGTAGCAACTGTATGGAATAGAATCTGAATTCAGGTCTTCACAATTACCTCTCCACTCTCTATCCCTGGGGTCTCCAAGCTAGACCCCAGACCTGCTAAGTCCCGGTTTTGAAAGTCTTACTGTATATAGGAAGAAGTTTCTGTTGTTCCTTCCCTTCATTCTCAAAGAGGACCATGACATCTGAGAGGTAATGTCATGACATTTGAGTGAGTTGTATTTAAGTGAGGCAGGACTGTGCAAAGTCACCAGCCTGACTTTCTCCTCTAAAACCATCTGGGTTCAGTGGCAAGATATAGGTCAAGATGACTGGAGATGGCCCTGGATGTAGTAGGAGACCTTGGTCTTTATAAGCTAAGATCCTGCCCAGCTCTCAATATGAAAGAGGCAACATCCATTCAATGACTAAGGCTAAGTAAAGAATGAGGCAGTGAATGGCCTCTTTTACTTAGTAAAAAAAATCAATCTAGGAGGGGTACATAAAATTAGAAGGAATTTTAAAGGTCATCAATTCCAACTCTTGAGTTTCTGTCTTTTTTTAGAAGGGGGAAGGCAGAGCAATTGGGATTAAGTGATTTTCCCAAGGTCAAATAGCTAGTTAAGTGTTAAGTGTCTGAGGCCAGATTTGAACTCTGGTCTTCCTGACTCCAGGGCCAGTGCTCTATTCACTGTCCCACCTAGCTGCCCCCAATCTTGGGTTTAAGGGTGAAGGATACTGAAGCTGAGAGACGGTAGGGTACTGGCCCAGGGTACATCCTCTGAGCATGAGGGGAGGATGAGGATATGGATGCTAGGAACTCACCAGACATGCCACAAGCACGGAGTCACTATTGTTCCTCTCAGCTGGGACCCAGCAAAGTTCTGTGAGACGAGGCATGCCTGCAATCACAAGATATATGTGAAGCCCAAAGGGCAGTCCCAGTCCCTGTTGCCTGGCCCCTCTCACTCTGTTCTCTCACTGATGTATTTGGAGCTCCTCCAGAAGGATCTGGGGTCTCTGTGGGGCTCTGAGAATGGGGAAGCTGATCTGGTAAATGAGCAGTGGTCAGCTCTACCCCTGAGCTGCAACCGTCCCCCCTGCCCTCTCCAGAAAACTCCAACCAGGTACATATACAATCATGGACCCATAGAGTGTCAAAGATGGAAGAAGATACCTTATAAACTACCTAATTTTATTCTGTGTTATGGAAATGCTTATTTTATGCCATAAACTAAGAAGAAAATTTAAAAATTTTTAAATAAAAGAAACTAGTCCATGGCGTTCTTTATGAGGGATATAGAAGTTGATTTAGGTTTTCCTTTACATTTTGATCACTGCATTTCCCATTTAATTGATTTCCTTTGTAACCCTAGGTATTTTATTTTGTGCACTGACAAACACTATTCTGATAAGGGGACCATTGCTTTGATGAAATACTACCAAAGGGGCCCCATGACCCAAAATGGTTAAGATCCTGGATTTCATCCAACCCTCCTGATTTGACATTTGACTAGGCTTGGGGCCACATGACCTAGATTCTTCCCCCAGGCTTGGCCATTGACCCTCCTGGTGACTTCCATCAAGTCACTTTCTCCCCTACATGTCACTTTCCTTAGCTATCAAGGGAAGGCATTGGAATGGCCTATCTCTGAGGTTCCTGGATCCTATGACAGAGGACAAGGCAGAAATTTAGGAAAGGGAGAGAACTTTCCTAGGGCCACATCACTATAAGAGACTGACTTGGGATTCAGACCCAGATCTTCTGACTAATGAAATTAACGGTAATAATAGTTCTTATAGCTAACGTTTATAGGGTATCTACTATGTGCCCAGGCATCGTGCTAAACCCTTTAAAAAATATTATCACATTTTATCCTCACAACTACTATGGGAAGTAGGTGCTGTTATCCCCATTTTACAAATTAGGAAACTAAGGGAAACAGAGATTAAGTGACTTACCCAGGGTCATACAGCTAGTAAGTGTCTGAGACTGGATTTGAACACACATCTTCCAGACTCCAGACCTGGAGATTTATCCACCATACCACCTAACTGTCCAAACATCTACTGACTTACAAAGTCAATGTTTTTTCCCCTATTTATTATGTAATTAAGGAAATTACAAGAAGCATGATAGAATTGTGAACTCTTAGAACTAGATAGATGTTAAGGGATCATCCACTTGAAACCTTGCATTTTCTAGATGAGGGGTACTGAGGCCCAGAAAGGAGAAGGGATTTCACAGAGGTCACATAGTAAAGGAAGGAGCAGAACCCAGGTCTCTGACTCCCAGCCCAGGAATTCTTCCAATCTACCACATTATCTGTTAGACCTTGAGTACATGAGAACATATATATATATATATATATATGTCCTTAAATATATAGTGCTTTGTACATAGTAAATGGTTGTCAGATGGGTGAAAGGGATGACTATTGAATAACAAACAATTTGTCACTGAATCTTCAAGTTCCTGGGGAGGTCAGCAGACTCCCACTCCTTGCCCTTGAAGGAGAAGTCATACCCAAGTAACAGTTTCATGAAATCCAAACCCTGTGTGTGAGATGCTTCACCATTTCCTGATTAAGCCTGCAGCAGGAAGGATGGAAGTTAGCCTTGAGAGAGGACTTCCCAACACAAAAGCATCAACACCTACTCACCAAAAATATTTATGGAAAATCAGGGTATTTGACTAGGAGAGGGCAGGGAAGAGGGAGCACTACCCTAACTTACAGTGATTCTGCCTATACATGCCTCAGAGCTTTACACAGGCTGGAAAAGAATCCTCTTTGGAAGGGAAAGATTCCTAACACATAAGCCCAAGGATTGAGCCTCAAGTCAACCCTTATATAATGTGGAAATTTTGTGGGGTAAAATAGAGATGGTTAATGTGTCTGGGTAGTGTAAGCAGATAGAGTCTCAGGCCTGGGGTCAGGAAGATTCATCTTCCTGAGTTCAAATCTATCCCCAGAGACTTACTAGCTGCGTGGCCCTGGGCGAGTCACTTCCTTGTGTCTGATTCAGTTTCTTTATCTATCAAATGAGCTGGAGAAGGAAAAGGCAAACCACTCCAGTATCTTTGCCAAGAAGACCCCAAATGGGGTCCCGAAGAATCAGACACAAGTGGAAAACAACTGAACCACAAAGCATGATATAGTGTCAAAAGCTTAGGTAGAGTTGGGCACCCTGGGTCTTGGGTCCTGGGGAGACCTGGGCCCTGGTGCCAAGCTTGCACTAGCTCATTATGTGACCTTAGACCAGTCCCCAGCACCATCTACAAAATTAGAAGGCTACTAGTCTAGATGGTCTCCTAGGTTCGGAGATTCTAGGATCCTGTAATCCTGCCAGTAGGGCAAGTCTTGGCCCAGATCCCTAAGTGGACAGACTGCATGCCTGTGAGGCCATAAGTATCCCCTGCCCCAGCCTTGAATGGAAAAACACTCAAATCTTCCTATCTATAGCCCCAGACTTTTAGAACTTTTCAGCTTTGAGCCACCCACCCACCCAACCGACTCATGGACTTCCAGCTCCCAAGTCCCCCAACTTACACCCAAGACGGATGGCTTCCCGGGCCACATTGGGGTCCCGGCTGAGGCGGGTGAGTGTCACAGCGGCTTTCTGCTGGACCCTCTCACAGGCAGCCACCTCCGCTGAGCTCCCGGACAATGGCTTCTCAGACAGCATCCCCAGGAGGAGCTGCAGCCCTAGGATGGAAGCAGGGACAGAGTTGAGAGAGAGCCCAGGAGCCAACCCTTTGGTGCGATGTCAAGGGGAGCCACCGTCCATTCCTTTCTTACTCAGTAACCAGCTGGTTGCATCTGGTCACATCTTTGACAAGGGTCACAGGTGGAGAGAACCAAGCTCCTTTCTAAGAGAAACTGAACATCTTCCCCTTGGATACAGAAGGAAAACTTCCTGCCTGGAATAAGAGGACCTACTACCTGGCCATAATCTCCTCAGGCCTTGGATTCCTCTTCTGTAAAATAAATGGGTTGAACTACATGGATTCTAAGGTCCCTTCCAGCTCCAAAATCTGTAATTCCTATCTTCCCTCTTCCACTAGACCTTTGCCTCCATGGTTCCCTCAACCCAAAAGGCAAATCTTCAATATCCTTTTAGGCTCAGGTCAAATGTTGCCTCCCCCAGGAAGCACTCCATGATCTCCTGGGCATAGGCAGCATCCCCTTCCTCTGACTTCCTAGAACACCGTATGTAATAGAACCACAGGATTTGGAGTTGTTGAGGATCTTAGATACAATCTAGGCCTCTTCCCATTTTACAGATGAGAAAACTGAGGCCAGAGAGAGAAAAGAGCTCGGCTAAGGTCTCATGGGGGTGGCCGCAGTAGAACTGGGGCCAGAGCTCCCACCTCCCAGTTCATTCTCCTCAGACCTTTCCTCCTGGCACCTACCCACTTACATCACCACCCATCTATTTCAGGTGTGTGAGTCATCCCTCCCTAACAAGATTACTAAAGCTCTTTGAGGTAGAAAGCAGGTCCCCTGCTCCTCTCCCATCTCCCACAGCACGTGGAAAGCCCAGAGCACTTCCTGTGTGAGAGCTGCCTGATTCAATTATATAAGCTTTATTGAGTACCACTCCAGCCTTATCCTCATCTGAGAAAGCACAGGATGGCCAAGAGAGACCCAGGCTAGGAATTAGGGAGCCCTGACACCAACTGGGGGTATCTCTGAGTCAGTGTGGCTGGCCTTGGAGATGGGCTTCCAGTCCTGCCTCGGACACTAACTGGCTCCTGTGCCTGCATACAAATGCCTGGTTGCAGAGTGATCCCCACAAATTGGCAGTAATGCCCAGGTGCAAAGGTCACCTCTCTGGGGTAGTGTGATAGGGACCACTGGGGGTCTGCTCTCCATACCCTCAGGGTAGTATTACCCCAATTCTAAGAAACTTAAGGAAGAGCTCCCATGTACCAAGAGCCCTATGGTGACATTAGGACTGACAGTCAAGGCTAAAGTCTATGGGCTGGGGGTAAAAAAACTTCCTAACAACCAGAACTGAGAGGCTTCCTTGGTAGACAGTGATCTCCCTGTTACTGGAGGTATCCCAGAAGGAGTTGGATATATTCAAGCAGACGTATTCTTCTATACTTATATATGCCTCCTTTACCCAGAGACTAAGGCGGAGGAGATTTGTGGTGGGCACATGCAATGGTGAGCTAGCAAATTCAGCCTTGAGGTATTAGAGCAGAGGCTGACCACTTGGTGGGGACCTTAGAGGGAATGGCTGCTCAAGCATGGTCTGAGTCTTTTCCTACACCCAGATACTGTGATTCTACTTGAGTCTGAAATGTAATGGACAATCTTCCATAATGCTCTGTCTCCAGTGGTGAGGAAGGAAAAGGGGAAACTGGAGAAGAAAGCCAGGTGAGCAGGCCTTGGGGAACTGACGCCTGCCCAAAAACAGCTGTCCCTCCATCCCTCTGAGCTGCAGTAGCATGAGAATGAACAGCTTCAACCCTCTCACTTTATAGATGAGGACATTGTGCCCCACCTCCCCATAACTAACTCATCCAGGAACTCACGGCTAATGTCCCCCTGGACATTTCCAATTCATCACTGCCTGGACTCTAGCCATCCCTCCACCCTTGGGACCTAGGGCTCTAAGAGGTGAGCTTTCAGCTTGACCAAAACCAGGCCACCCCATTCATTCCTTCCTGCCTCCCTGCCATGCTGCCCAATGGGGATCCCTTCTCCCAGCTCCCCTTTATATGTTGACATCCTCATTAGGCTTTGAGGACAAGAGGCTGCTTCGCCTGCCTATAGACCTCTCCCTACCTCTTAGCAAGGCTCCCTTGTTATCCTCTGTATTGGATTTAATGTCTTTTAAGACATTATTCAGGGAAGGGGGTCCTTTGGCTTCCCCAGAGTGCCCAATGGGTCCATGGGCTTCCCCAGAGTGCCAAAGGCATCTGTGGTTTTATCAGACTGCCCCATGGGTCCTTAACATAAACACACACACACACACACACACACACACACACACACACACACACACACACACACACACGTTTTTAAGAATCTCTTGTCTAGCCCATCTCTTCACCATATAGACAAGAAAAATGAGGCCCGTGAGATGACTTGGCCAAGGTCACATAAGTAGTAAGCATAAGTGCCAGGATTTGAACGCATTTTCTCTGACTCCAAATCCAGTTTCTTCAGGTGTTTCACCTGTTCCCTTTTCCTGCCCACGCAGCGCCCCCCAAACCTACCAACTCGATTTCCTGCCTATTCACAAAGCCTGAAGCTGAATGAGATCCTGATGGTAATGATTTCCCACTGATCAAGGAGGCCCTTGGGCCCAGAGCTGAAGGATCTCCAGAGGTCCATCTGGGCCGGCCCTCTGCCTTCAAGCAGGACCAGGTGCTGTTTATTATCTCCTCAAAGGGACTCTTGGCAACTGGGTGGCACAGCGTATATCATGCTAGATCTGGAGACAGTAACTCTTCTTCTGAGTTTAAATCCAGCCTCAGACACTTACTAGCTTGTGACCCTGGGCAAGTCACTTCACCCTGTTTGCCTCAGTTTCCTCATCTGTAAAATGATCTGGAGAAGGAAATGGCAAGCCATTCCAGTGTCTTTGCCAAGAAAAACCCAAATACAGTGGTCACAAAGTGTCAGCTACAATTGAAATGACTGAACAGAAACAAAGGAAGGGACTCTGCCCCCTCCTTCTTTCATCCATTTGGGGGGTCCTTTCTGATTATCTAAACCCGGAGATCTTAGCCTTTTTTGTCATGGATCCCTCAGGCAGTCTGGGGAAGCCTACTGTGAAGGGGTCCCCTGAACTTGTCTTTTTGAGATACCATATTTGCCAGAAACACTGGACCCAGAGCGTGCAGGAGGCCCTGGATGTGTCAAAGATGAAGTTCCCCCTGAGCTGACATAATTTATTGTTGCACCCCAAGCTGGACCCCCTGTGTGTCCTTGGGCAACAAGAGAGGTGCCAGCCAGTCTGTGCCAGGCTGGGACAAAAGCCTTCTTAAAATCAGGTTTTTTAAGTGTATATAATAAAATACATAGGATTACAAAGGAAACCAATTCTAGTGCAATACACTTATGAATTTTTTTTTAAGAAACAAATATATGGAACCCAGTTAAGAAGCCTACTAAAAGCCTTTCTCACTGTCTATTGAATCTCAAAATATGAAAACCCAGCTAGTAAATGTCTGAGGCTGAATTTGAACTCAGTTCTGCCTGACTACTGGCCCAGTCCTCTATCCAGTGCTCCACCTAGCTGCCCCTATATAAAATATGCAGGATTATGGAAGAAACCAATTCTAGTAAAATACACTTATTCCAATATTTTTTGAAAAAACAAGTTAATGAACACACTTGCCCAAGGCCTTCCTCACTGCCAATTAAATTCCAAAATGTGGAAATCTTAGAAGGAATGCTAACAGGATCAATCATCCATCCCACCTTCCCCATGCCTGGATCCTAACTCTATTTGTTGGAAAATTTTACCATTTGAAAGTCTTAGCTCAGACAAATGGTCATCCAGCCTCTGTGGGAATACTTCCCACGACAGCGGGCTCACTACCTCTTAAGGCAGCTCAGATTGTTAGAAAGGTCTTGCTTATATTGGACTGAAAGGTGCTTCTTTGTAATTTGAAAAATAATTGCAAATCTCTCTTCTACATGAACACCCTTCAGATACTTGAAGTGACTAGCTTCTTCTCTTTCCCCCAGTTCTTTCAACCAGGCCTTGCATATGGCACAGTTTCCATTTCCCTCTCCATCCTGGTCATCCCTCTGTGTACTTTCCCCGGCTTCACAGTACTCCAGATGCCATCTAAGGTAAGCAGTGGAGAGGGGCATAACCATTCTAAGTACTCTTGCTCCAGATACAAAGCTGCTGGTGTTTGGACTAATGTTTTTAGAAATTGCTCTGACTTACAATATCAGTATAGGTCCTGTCTCCTCCAAGTTACTGATTTACCTTTCAAACCCTGATTTATTTTTAGCCCTGGCTCCCCAGGTACCTCTCTGGGCCCAGGCCTCATCCCTGTGGGGGAAGTCTTCCCTACCTTCCCCGTTCTCAGTCCAGCCCCTCCAAGCCCTCCCCGTCATTCTGGTTGTAGTCAGACAGAATATACTTACCATTCTCCTGTATGATGTCCGAAGCACACTGTTCCAGGACAGACATGTTTGCCAGTATTGTCACAATCTGGAAGAAAGAACATTGGCTCAGAAAAGGAACCACGTAATGCCAAAGTCCTTCCCATTCTAGATGAAAGAAAGATTCTTTTATCTACTACAAGGCTCTCTGTTTAGCACTTGCCCAGACATTTTACAAAAATGTTTCCTTCAATCAACATGGGATTCCATCATCTCACAGGATTTCCACAATGACAGATTTCCATTTATTAAGTCTAATTAATAGGTTTACATTTATTAAGGAGATAGGTTTCAATATTTATTTTATAAATTTTCTTATTTCTTATTTAGGCTTTAGCAATAAAAAATACAAAAAATAGGGGGAAAAAGGAATTAAAATCCTATAAGGTCTATGGTACAGTGAAAAGAGGGCCCTTAACGGGTGACTACTAGAATCCCATAATCTCTGTTTTGGGACAATATGGAAGGGTTTATTTAGGGATACAGCTGTCACTGCCTTGTGACACAATGACATCATTACCTAGTCCTTAGCTGCTCCCTGTGCCTAAGACCTCAGGCAGCTCACAGCACAGCCCAAAGCTAAAAACTTTCCCAAGGAAACAACCAAGACAGTGGTACCCAAAGAGACACATATAGAAGGCTGCACCCATTCCCCATTTCCCCGAGAGTAAAGAGAGATACAGTGATCTCATTGGGAATAGGGAGAGAAGGGATCCCTGTTCTGGAGTCTGCTTTAAGAGCCAGACCTGAAGACAATAATGAAAAGTATGAGATAAACCCTGGAGGTGTCCCTGAGGGTCACAATAGACCAGAGAGTGCCCCCTAAGCTGAAGTGCTTCGTTCTTTCCCACCTTCCATGTTTGGGGGGGGTTGTTATAATTCCTGGGATATATTCCTTCCCTCTTTCTTTACCCACTGAGTTCCTGCCAAAGCCACGTTGAATGCCACCACCTCCAGGAAGCCCTCTCTGATCTCGGTCTTCACTCCCAGACCTCGCACCCTGAATTTATTGTTGCCTTCCCTATCCCTGCACTCCAAGCTCCAGGAGGCAGCTCAAGATAGAGCACCCAGCCTTGTTCATTCATTTCAGTTGTGTGTGACTCTACAGGATCCTATTTGGAGTTTTCTTGGCAAAGATACTGAAACAGTTTACCATTTCCTTCCCTAGCTGATTTTATAGATGAGGAAACTGAGGCAAACAGGGTGAAGTGACTTGCCCAGGGTCACACATCTAGTATCTAAGGCTGAATTTGAACTCAAGTCTTCCTGAGTCCAGGTCTCGCACTCTATCCACTTCACCACCTCACTGCCCTGAGTTCAAACCCAGCCTCAGATACTTAGTATCTAGGTGACCTTGGTCAAGTCACTTAATCCATTTGCCTCAGTTAGATCAACTGTAAAATAGGGTTAATAATAGGACCACTTCCCCAGGCTGTTGTGAGGATCAAATGATTTAATATTTGTAAAACACCTGACGTAGTAAGCATGACATTAATGTTAGGGGAAGATGATGAGGAGGAGTGTTGTTGGTAGTAGTAGTAAAAAGCTAAAGATCTCTCTTATCTAAACTGGATATCTCCCCAAACCCTAGTTCTTAATAAAAGCATTCACTAGCCCTGGAGTCAGGAGGACCTGAGTTCAAATCTGGCCTCAGACATTTATTAGTTGTGTGACCCTGTGCAAGTCACTTAATTCCAGTTGCTTCAAAAAGAAAAAAAAAGTGTTGAATTTATTTGCCCCAAATGATGAATACTTGGTTAGGAAGGGCCAACTCTCTTGAGTTATCAAGGGAGTCTCTCTAGGGAGCTGTCTAGATCAAAGAAATTATTTAACACAACAAAGGTGACATCTCCTCCTTCTCCATGGTTAGGAAGGTTGCAGAAGGCATATACCTCTCCCTAAGAATTCACTAAAGGAGATTAGCAGGGCCTTGCTACCCATGAACAGATCCATGAGGTGCCCCTGCCCCCCAGTCCCACCTGTGCCTAAGGGCTACCAGGGACCAGGAAGCTCTGTTCATATTGGTTTCTGCCCTTTGTGTATCCTAGAAATGCAATGGAAAAAGATATTGTTGCCTTGGGGATCTAGTCTCCTGTATGCTGGTGACCAGTGAAGGCTCAGGCTGGCTGGCTGTGGGCCTGCTGGCTCCTTTAACTTCATACTCTCACCCATAATTTGGTCTGGACTTGAGACTGTCCTTGTTCCTCTGATGTATTTCAGTTTTCTTTTGGGATTAAGGTTTTGGGGTATTTTTTTTAAGATCTCCAATCCCTACTGACCACTTCTCTCTTGGGTTATAAGCTCCTGCTCTTCTCTGACTCACACTAGGTCCTGCCTGCCTTGAGCACAAGCCATAACCTCCCAGACCTGGTTCTTCACTCTGACTAGCAGCCCTGAGCCCCCAAGGCCTTTCACTAGTGAAGGCTGATATAACAAAGTCAAAGGGAGGGAAGGACAGGATTAGGCCAGGAAGATGAAACACCAACAGGGAGGAGAATCAGGAGAAAAATTCCTGGCCATGTGGCCACCTTATAAACTCAGGGATTGGTAAATTTAATATAGTCCTTCTGTAATTAGGGCACAAGGCCACAACAGGGGAGCTGTAGAATCCAAATTACGGCCTCATGGCTCAAACAGCCAGGACCCCATAGGAACAGTTAGTTACCCCAGGGAGAATGTATAGATGAGAATTTCCCATAAAAAGACAACATAACAACTGAACATGGACACGTGCTAATCGCCAATTACCATATTTTAAATGATAGTAGACAATATGAAGCAAGAATATAATCAATGTCAATATAATCAATGTGAGACAGCAGGATCTCGAGTCAGGGAATCTAAGAGTGCCCACGTTGGGGGCTCTATGACAGTCTCCTGGGGCCCCTTCAGCTACCCTATGCGATGCCTTGCAAGAGGCTCCTTAAGCAACGCATTGACAAACTCTCAGTGTTGTGAGGGGCCTCTGGGGTTATCTAGCCTGCTCCATGAGCAAACAAGAAACCTCTTGGCAACGTCCCTCACAAGTGGAAATCTACCTGATGGGGAACTCACTACTTCCAGAGACAACCCAGCCAGCTTGGGGCAGTTCTAATTAGGAAGTTTGGTTTTTTCTTTACAATGACCTCCCCAGATCTGTTTCATACAAATTCTCCTTATCATAATTAACAAAATAATTAAATTTAAAATTCTGATATTAAGAATAATAAATAGCATTTATCCAGTGTTTTACACATGATATCTAATCCTCACAGCCCTGCCACATAGGCACTATGATTATTCCCATTTTATAGATGAGGATGTTGAATCTAAGAGTGGTGACCTGACTCTCCCTGGGTCACACAGAAGTATCTGAAGCAAGATTTGAATTCAGGTCTTCCTGAATCCAAGTCCAATGTTCTTATCTACTACACCATCTATCTGCCTTTAGTAGAAGTAGCCAAGTAGAACACATCAAGCCCCTCTTCCCCAAGAAATATGGGGCATCCCCAAAGTCTTGGTGTAGTTGGAAGACTTAATATCTTAAATAGCTGTTATATCATCATTAATATTATAGCTTAAATAACTGTTAAAGTTTAAAACTGCACTATCAGATACTTGAAGACACCATCCCCATCCCCAATCCCTTCCCCTACCCCTCCTACTTCTACCTGTGACCCCACCTCACTGTCTGCCACTCCAGATTGAACTAGAGACAGCTACCTCACCTGCCTCATCGAAACACCTGAAGGTAGCATATTTTTAACCAAACCAGCTTTGCTTTGGATTAGATCCTTAGATGTTTCCATCCATTTGCAGCCTGTTGGGGAAGGAACAAGAGAAATACCAAACTCTCCCCTCTGGCAAACAATGCCAGTTCCCAAGGCCCAGATCATTTACCGCTCATTTGGATCTCACTAGGCTGTTACGAATGACAAGGTGACTCATTTCCCCCAGCCTACTCACTGTACACAAGCCCTCGACTCTCTCTGTGTGATGGCAATCTTCTCTATGAGCCAAAGGCCTTTGTCATACAAACCCAATGAGTGAGCAGTAGCCAGACAGTGAGGGATTCAGTTTCAAAATGGAAATTCCATTTATACAGTTCCATGTTCTATTAGGGGGTGAATGTTATCAGCCTTGGGGGCACCCACTGCCGATTTTGTCAGATCAAATTAGGTCCTGCTAATGAAAATCACTTCCCTTTTGCAGAGGCCAGACCCTCTGTGGTTTTCTCAGATACAGGTGGAAAATTCGGTTCATCACTATGCATGTTGAATAACCATGCATCCGTTCCTTGCTTTGATATTTGTACTCAAATGCCTGCTTTCATTCATGTTTCTTCCTTGGAAACCTTTCTATACCTTTCAAATGGGACATTAGGACTCCACCACCCTAGACCCAACTCTGAGACAGCTTTGACTTTGTCTTGTGAACTGGGAAGGGCCAAGCAGAAAAGAGAGGAACTAGAAGCAAGGACAAGGAAAAGGATGGGGAAAGAGGGAAGGTACCACGGTCCATTGCTGATAATGGACACAACATGAGACTCAGACTCCTTGCTGCCTACTCACTCGAGATCAGGAGCTAAATAAATCCTTGCTGGTTGACTCATTAATTGATCCCATGAGGTAGAGGTCAACGCATCTCCATGTGTTGCTGTCAGACCCCCAGTGACCTGTCCTTCTGATCCATCAGCACTCCTCACAGCCTGTTTATTCAGCTGGCTCTTGGGGGATGCAAAAGAACAGGTGTGGGCAGACAGTGATGGGAAATGGAGTGATCAGATGGGGTGGAAAATGTCCTAGCAAACAATTCCTGACAGCCCAGAGCTTTGCTGGACACTGATCCTAGCCATGTTCCCCTACATAAAGATTTTTGACATGGCTTGTGGAGGATTGAATGAAATAGAAAAATCACTAAATTGGGCATCTAGACTAGAGACCCTGGATTCAAATTCTGATTCCACCACTAAATGCTCCATAACTCAGGCAAGCTGCTTCCCCTGTGTGGGCCTCAGTTTTCTTTCTTTCACAATGAGATAGTTGAATTAGCAAGACTTCCAAATTCCCTCCTGTGCCTTATGATTTGTGGTTTCTATGATTCATTGAGTTTGGAAATGGTAGGGACCTAGAACTCTCCTTTGGTTTCACAAAGGGGGAAACTGAGTTTCAGAGAGCTTAAAACAACTTGTCTGAGGTGTAATCACTACTGCACAGCAAATCTGGGATTCACTACAACTCCAGACCCAGGGTTTTTCCCACCATACCCCACCACTAGCCCTGAACATGCCTTGCCAGTATCCTCTTGGGCATTGAATGTGGCTAGAGAAGAGCTTTGGGTTTGGTCCCTCATTACTCTATTTTCCCTTTCCCACCTAGGATCCAGGCAGCCTTTTAGCCTGGGATCCCAGTTTGCCCCAAAGCCTTCCTTCACTGACAGCACCTAACCAGAGCCACCAACAAACAGCCCACCCTGGTACCTGGGCCCCGGAGTGAGAACCTGTGAATCAGCAGGGTAAGTGTCCTCAGCCAAAGCAAGTGAAAGCCATGCTGATGTGCATGTAAGTGATTGTTATCAGATCAGCTGGTCCCCTGTGGCATCAGCATGGCTCTGAGGAAACCATTTCTCAAGCCTTTTCCTTCTAACTTTGTGAGTTCTCCCAGATCTAGAGTCAGCATCAATAACGTTCAGGACCAGGGTGCAGGATCATTATTCATTACCACCAGCAGCTTAGCTATCAACATTTATAGCACACATTAAGGTTTGCAAAGCATTTCCCACTTGTCATCTCATCTGATCTTTACAATAGCCCTGGGAGGTAGATGTTATTTTTTCCCCATTTTATGGATGAGGAAACTAAGGCAAGCATAGGTTATATGACTTGTCCAGGATTACACAGCTAGTAAGTGCTGGGGGAAGGTTTAAAACTGTGATTTCCTGACTCTATTCACCACCAACATAGTATGGAGAAGAGCTTTGGGCTAGGAACTCTGGGACCTGGCTTCTAATTCAGACTTATGTGTGCTTATTCAGGGGCGGGGGGTGGGTGGAATTCCTTAAGACAAGTTCTAGTTTGAAATGAGCACACACACAAATACACACAACTAGTGATCACAGGGCTGAGCCCCACTGGATCAGGAGAATATCTTCAGAGAATCCCTGCAGACTGAAAATAGGGAAGACACCCCCAGTCCTCAGTTCGATATCAAGGCAATAAGTACAGTAGAGTATTCAAGGGGAAGAAAGTCCTACCTGCTCTTTTCCCACTGGAATAAAACCAAAAAACACCTCAGAGAAAGAAATACCAAAATGGCAAAGACTAAGAGAAACTGAAGCAGCTGGCAAAGTCCCACCCCCCACCCCCACCCAGAACTAAGTTTCTTCAGTCCCCAGGGGTGGGGGTAGTAAGGAAGCTCTGAGTAGGGGATGCCAGCTCTGCAGCCACAAGGTGGAAGTTGAACCAGCTGACCTCCCTGCTCCTTCCAATGCTGACATCCCATGATTCTGACTCAGACCACATCCTCTCCATCATATTGGAGCACTCAAGGGAAATGGCTCCATCTGCTCTGGCTCTGGGGCAGGGAAGGACACTGATAAAGACTGATGTGGTGAAGGGAAGGGGCAGCCTCTGAGCAGGAGAGCCCTTCGAAAAGAATGAGTCTGAAAGAGGGTAAGAAATAATCCCAGCACCTGCTTCCAATATTCCCTGTTTCTGTTGGGCTCTTATGTTTCCAAATGGCTTCCTCCATGCCTCAATAGGAAAAATGCTCCTGCACATATAATAGAAGAGATGAGTATGTATGTATGTATGTATGTATGTACGTATGTATGTATGTATGTATGTATGTGTGTATGTATGTATAATAGGAGAGACATGTATGTATGTACACAGGAGAGAATGCATGCATCATTAATGCCACTTTGCAAAGAAGGAAACCAAGCCTTGGAGAAGTTAAATGTCTTGTCAAGGTCACACAGCAAGTAAGCTTTATAGCTTACATATACACATATGCACACACACACATACACACACACACACACACACACACACACACACACACACACACCCCATGCCTCAGATACCAAGCAATAAACAATTCTGGGAATTCTGAGAGAGGCAGAGGATGGCAAGGAAGGGCCAATGAAAAGAATCCTGAACTTGGAACCTAAAGATGTACACGTCATACTACTCCATCAATTACTAGGTGTGTGACCTTGGGCAAGTCAATTTGCTTCATCATACCTCAGACTCCTCTACAAAAAGGGGAACCTGCCTTAGCTACCGCAGACAGTTGTTATGAAGACCAAAGAAAAGAATGGAAAGGGAAAGGCTTTGAAAATTGGAAGGCTCTGTCTAGATGAAAAGGTTATTAGTATTACACCGCATACTTCCCACTCTGTTCCCATGGCAACCCACGGACTATGATATTATCAACACTCAGGACCCTGAGATGTCCCACCCCCACCCCCACCTCCAATGGAAGCAACTGGGAAAAGCCAAGTTTCTGGTTCTGTGGGGGTACAGCTGCTATTGGGAGAGGCTTTGGGGACCATCCCTGGGTGCAAAGGCCTGGTCAGCCTTAGCATAGCCAAGATAGGATCATGGAATCACAGAATTTTAGAGGTAGAAATTACTTCGGAGAACAGCTGGTCTGACCCCAGTCTGAAAAGAAATCCCCTCTGTGATATCCTGAGCTTGGGTTTATCCAGTCCCTGCTCAGAATTCATTACCTCCCGTGGCAGCCCCTTACCCTTCTTTCTAGCTCTGAGCTAAAATCTGCCTTCACACACACACACACAAACACACACACACACACACACACACACACACACACACACACACACTTCTGCCCTCTGGGGTCAAGTAGAACAAATACAATTGTTATGACTGTGTGAACCTGCAAAGCCCATTCCCTTCTGGAAGCCTCAATAAAATGAAGATGTTGGATTAGACAATTTTCCAGCTCTAAATGCTATGAGAGGAGAGAGATCTTTTCTTGGGGGGGTCAGGGTGAAAGTAGACTATGTGTGTGGAGGTCTGCTTAGAATGTCACAAAGTCTGTATATGGCTCTGGTTAGTTTTGCTGAACTGTTTGTTTTTTATTCGTTGTTAGAATAGAACTCTCTGAGTTAGAGAGGGAGGAGAGATATATTGGAAAATGTAGGAGGTATGAGAACAAAAGTTTAAATTGTTTTTTTTAAATGATTGGAGGAGAGAGTTAGCTCCAGACATATGAGATTTCCTAGACAATAGGGCAGAGTTTAGGAGAGGAGAGATGAATTCTAATGGGTTTCCAGAGGATGAACTTTCTCTGTTCCAGCATTCTACTGACCAAATCTCTCTTTTAATTGGCCCTTCCGTCTATCTACAAGAAAGTGATAACTGATGGTTTAATTAAAGAATCCGAGTAACTCCAAGGCTTCAAACTTCCTTCTGAAGTATCGAGGAAAAAAATTCCATTGTGTTTGTGAAGCTCTCTGTTTTGTGGACATTTTTCAGTTCTGTCCAACTCTTTTGAGACCCCATTTGGGGTCTTCTTGGGAGAGATACTGGAGTGGTTTGCCATTACCTTCTCCATTTTACATATGAGGTAACTGAGACAAACAGAGATAAGTGACTTGCCCAAGGTCACACAACTAATAAGTGTCTGAGGCAGGATTTGAACTCACAAAGACAAGTCTTCCTGATTCCAAGCCCATTGCTCTCTCCATTGGGAATCTAGTATCAACTAACTAGTCCAGCCCCTTTGTATTTGATCTATCTAAATGTATATCTGGTCTCTTCATCTAATAGAAAAAGAGACAGAGGTCCCAAGTAGGGAATGGTTTGTCCATGCTCACACAAGTGTAGGTTGCAAAGCTGGTTTTGGATCCAAGACTCTTCAAACAGAGTGCACATTGTGCTGCCTCCCTACTTCCTTCAAAGGGGCGGATCCCTACATGGCACCATGCATAGCTCTTCTCTGTTATCCAGGATTGTTCAATGGGCAGGCAATTTTCCATCCATGCAAAAAAGGGGGGGAAAGGGTGACACAAAATTTATCGAGACGTTCGAACTCTCCTTTCAATCTCCACCCCTTACTCAAGACCGCGTGAGCGCTGGCTCTGGTGAAAATCTAAGATGATGGTCTGGGTTCTGTGACCCTCAGGATTAGGAAGCTCTTTCCTGTACATAAAGAGACTTTGTGGTGTAGTAAAGATTCTTGGATTGCGATTTGCAAAGTTTCTTAAGGACAGGGACTATTTTTGCCTTTATTTTCATGCCTAGTGCTTAGCACAGTGCCTACTAGCATACAATAAGTGATCAATACATGTGTTGATTGAGTGATATATGATATTAATCCTGTATCTGTTCATTAATTTGCTGAGAGACCTTGGTCAAGTCCCTTCCCTTAATCTATATCATTTATTAATATTATTTATTGTTAATATTAATCTATATTCCCTTAATCAATTTCCTCTTCTGTAAAATGAAGGTATTGTACAAAAATGTTTTACATGATTGCACATGTATAACCTATATCTGATTGATTATTGTCTCAGGGAGGGAGGAGGGATAGAATTTGGAATTCAAACCTTTTTTTAAATGTTAAAAAATTGTTTTAACATGTAATTGGGGGAAAATAAAATATATTGTAAAAGATAGTTTTGCTCTTAAACATTAATAAAACTTTGTTAATCTTTTTTTTTTAATGAGGGTATTGAAACACAGGATCTGTGGACCAGCCAGTTTTTGTTCAGGGGTTCACAAAGTATGGTCTAGGGACACCAGAGCGTCTGCAAGGTTGAAACTATTTTCATAGTATTACTAAGATATTTTAATTTCGAATACAGTAAATATCAATAGATATAACTCAAACTCTTTGGGGCTCCTGATAATTTTTAAGAGTATACAAGGATCCTGATGCCAAAAAGTTTGAGAAGTGTTAGCATAGATAGATAATTCTGCAGTTAGCCTTGACTTAGAATGAGCTAAAGTTCTGAAGTGGTCATTGGTTTGCTGTGTCAAAGTATCTCCTCTCCAGGTTGCAGTTCCTGAGTATAGAGACCACTGGACTTTGGGGCTAGAGATGCTGGGTGGAATAAGGTCTCTGCCACTTAACTTATTCTCCCTGAGTCTCAGTTTCCTTTTTTTGTTAAAAAAGGCGGGGGGAGGGCTAGACTAGATCAAAGCTTCTCACCGTTTCAGTTATGCCCTTTGGCAGTCTGGTTAAACATATGGAATTCTTCTCACAATAATGTTTTTAAGTATAAAAAAAAAATAAAATACATAAGATTCCAAAGGAGACTAATGACATTGAAATCATTGTCAAAATATTTTTTTAAAACAAGTTCATAGGGGCAGCTAGGTGGTGCAGTGGACGGAGCATCGGCCCTGGAGTCAGGAGGACTTGAGTTCAAATTTGTACTCAGACACTTACCAGTTGTGTGACCTTGGGTAAGTCAATTAACCCTGATTGCCTCAAAAAATTATTAATAATATTTTTAAGTTCACAGATCTCAGCTTAAAAACCTCCAGACCAGCTAACCTCCAATGGCCCTCTCATCTCTACCAATCTGTGTTCTATCATCTGAGGGTACTCTAAACCCAGGAATCCTTTGATTTCTCTGGGAATACATCCTGTCATGGTTGAAGATCCTTCCTCTTGTCCTTCCCTGGCCAGAATGCAGGGTGAAGAGGTCCCCAGCCCCCACCCTCTCAGCCTGGCCCAAGATATCTTCCCAAAGAGCCATCCATGTTAAGTGACAGGTAAGAGGGGGCCCACCTGGAAGAGAACCCCATTTCATTTTGACTTGCAACCAGAGTATATAGATCCTTTCTAGGTTGGAGATTCATTGCCGGAAGGCTCATGGAGTGTTTAATCTCTTAAGTGTCTGAGGGGATAAAAAAATATTTGCCCAGTAATTTATCTTGAATGTGGTGGCTGCTTGCTCTGTTGAACTGATTCCACATTTGTTTCCTTAATGGATGTCCAGTCCCTAACCCAAGAAGAGGATGGCTGTAGATGGTGGAGGGAGAGAAGGAAAGAAGAAGGGGGAAAGGAGGAGAAGGATAGAGAAGGAGGGAGGGAGAGCAAAAGAAGGATGGAGAGGAGGGAGAGAGAGGGAGGGAGAAGAAGGAAAAGAAAAGGATGAAGAGATGGAAAGGGGAGAGAGAGAGAGAGAGAGAGAGAGAGAGAGAGAGAGAGAGAGAAGAGAGAAGAGAGGGAGGGAGAGGGAAAGAAGAGGAGGGAGAGGAGAGGAGAGAAGAGAGGACAGGACAGGACGGGACAGGACAGGAGAGAGAGAGGAAGAGAGGAAGAGAAAGATGGAAAGAGGGAGAGAAGAAGGAATCTTTGTGCATGCTTATTGCAGCCAAGCTGACCTTCACAGCCAAAGGAGCCCTCATCATAATTTACCAGTGGCCCATGTCCCTACCCTGCTGATGTTGCCATGTAGAATTCCCCATGGAGTGAGTGACCTCCAGTTCTCTGGAACCTCCAGCCCTGGCTGACCCTCTTTTGGTAACACTATTCATTTTCATGAATGTGATAAGACCTTTCACGTCATAGCTCTCCCCAAAGTCAAAAAGTGGTGCTGTCTAGTGGAAAGAATGCTGAGCATGGAGACAGAAGCTCCATGTTTGAGTTCCAGTTCTGGCACATGGAGCATTATGACACTTAAGTAAAGCCACCTCTCATAGCCTCAGGTGCCCTCTCTGTAAAAGGAGGACAAGAACACTTTCACTGTCTACCCAACCAGGCTGTTGTGACAAAAGCACTTTTAAATCTGGAAGAACTAAAGAAATGTCAATTACTCTTCCTGGGAGTTGTAATAACATCCAGGAATATTGAAAATGGGGACATAGGGAGTAAAGCAGGTGTTTACCTGGGGAAGATCATAAATTTAGAGGTAGGTGGGTCCTCAGAGATCATCTAGTCCAACCCCCTCATTTACAGCCAAGGAAATCAAGGTCCAAGAGGTTAAATACCTTGCCCAAGATCCCACAGCTCTCAAGGGTCAGATTTAAACCTAGGTCTTTTGACTCTAGAGTTAGTACTCCAACTACAACCCAAATGTTGTCTGTGACCTCACTTTTTGACCATTTCCCAATGCCAGATACTCTTGCCTTCCTGAATAACTTCTGTCTAGGAGGAGTCTAGGAGAGTATAAAGAAGGGAGCAGGTAGCAAAGAGAATGCCATTAGGGAAGGAAGCTACAGTCTTACATAAGTTGTATGCAAGGTGGAAACTCACCCAGGAGAATAAATACTATCAGGAGGCAAAAAGGCACCAAGCATCTCAAAGAAGGAGAAAGGCTCAGTTCTGAGCTCCAGCAAAGAGAGGGGCTATCCAGGAATGCAGGTCCTCTTGGAGTAAATGGCCAGAAGAGAGGGGAGAGGAGAGATGAGAGGCAGGTATCTGTAAAGGAGAAGGAAAGAAAGCAGGGAAAGGGAGAGGAGAGAGTCTTCCTAGATATTCTATAACCCCAAGACTAAAGGGACCCTGAGAATCCAGGCACCATCATTCCTATACACACATGGTCATTCACAACACAGTTTTATTGCACTTTGCAGTTTGTCTGTGATTATTCACAGGGATTCTTCATATTCATTCCAAACAGCCGAAAGTCCACATTATAGACAAACCACTAAGTGCTGGGAATTCCTTTGTGAACCGCACATCACCAGTTGGTGTTAGTAATTCACAAACTTTCCTCTATAGTTTAAACATGGTAATTCACAGAGCAACCTACCATATTTTGCAGTTCAGGTTTGTTCAGGTTTACCCACAAGGCTCCCTAAAATAGACTGCCCTTCCTACAACATCTGCTTTCCCAGTACAGGACATCAAAAATTGAGACCACTACTTAAGCTAAGGGTTTTGTGTGCCATCATCAAACCTATGCAGATGAACCCCAGTCAAATTGTGTTCCAAAAACAAATGGTTTCTTGACTACTGCCATCCCACTTCTGCCCTGCTCAACTTTAGAACTTCATAGAATACCAAAGTTTGGAGCCTTTCCATCCCCAGAAAGTGAAATAGGCCCAGCTAACTTGGTACTGACATCCTAGTCCAGCATATCTTTCTATTCCCTCAGTATATCCTGACTGAATTAACCTTGGGCTAGAAGTCAGATTCTGGGTTCTGGTGCTGGCTATCTGCCACTGCTCTTCTCTGGGCTTCAATGTTGTTATCTGAAAAATGGTGTCAGCAATATTAATGCTTCTTACCAGGGTTGTGAGGAAATCACTTTTTAAAGCTTAAGGTGCTTTTGGAACATCATTTGCAACCACCATAATTATTCTCTGATGTGGGCAAGACACTTAACTCTCTGTAGGCCTCAGTTTCCTCATCTGTTAAATGGGGAGAAGGAAACTAGATGGCCCTTATGGTATCTTAAAGTTCCAAATCTAGATTCTGTGCTCTGATCTGCCCAATCTCCTTCCTGGTGCTGCATCAGAGATCAAAGGAGGTAACGAGTCAGAAAGGGCTTCATAAACCATGAAATGGTAAACAGATCGACCGGTTCATCATATGAGATGGAAACTCAGAGGCCAAACCAGGCCATGCAGACAATGATGGGTTTCCATAGACAAGAGAGGAGGAGAGAGAGTGGGAGGAGGCAATTTCCTCTGATACCTACAGAGTCTGAAACTATGACACTTTCCTTAACCCAATGCCTTCCCCCATTGGCCCCACACAAACAAAAGAAGTAGATGCACCTTCAGTGAGGCTCCTGCTTACCTTATGTTTCCTCTCCCCTAAGCTCTAACCTGCCCAAGGTGGTCTGAAATTCTGTTACCAGAACCTCCCATCGATGATCTCCTGGTCAGGAAGGCTTTCTTCTCTTCTCAATCTACCTCAAACTCATTGATCATAGTTTGATCCAGGGGATCAAGTAAACCTAATTCTCCTTCCATGTGACAGTCCTGCCGATTTCTGAAGGCAGAGGTAGTAGTCTCCCCACCCACTCCCTAGTTTTCCCTTCTCCAGGCCAAACATCCTCACATTCCTTCAACCTTGGGTCTTTCTCCTCTGGACACATACCAGTTTGTCAGTAAGTTCTTCCCAAAGCAGGATGCCCAGAATTGAACACAGAGCTTCAGGTGTGGTCAGACTAAGGCAGAGGAGACAGGGTCATCACATCCTTCAGACTGGACACTATGCTTCCCTCAGTGAAGACTAAGATTACATCACCTTTTTTCCAATACTGTGTCACACTGCTCATCCCTATTGATCTTAAAGTCCATCAAAAGAGCTAGGCCTTTTTCACAGGAACTGTTATCTCCCACCTTCTACAGAAAGCTTTTGCTGGTTTCCCTTAATGTTAGTGCCTTCCCTTTGCTAATCTTCTAGTGTATATTTGTTTATGTGTGTGTGTGTATGTACACACACATTTGTTTATTTATTTTTGTATTTTATATTAGTACATAGTTGTTTACACATTATCTCCCCCTTTAGACTAATCCTTGAGAAAGGACTGTCTTTTCCTTTCCTTTGAATCTCTACTTATCACAGAGCCTGGTACAGAGTAGGTGCTCAATTAATGCTTGTTCTTGTTGACCCTTTACCCTTCCTGCACTTGAGCAGTTGATGTCTTGAACCCAAATGTAGGACATTACATTTAACTACTGTCAAAAATCATTTCATGAGATTTGTCCCATCATTCTCATTCCCAGTTCTGTCACCTCCCTTCATGCTTTGTGGGAATTGGGTAACTGATGGAGTTTGGCACAATCATCAGAAAACCAGTTGGAGAGTTGAATCCCAAGAGATGAGGTACAGGATGGGCAAATGCAAATGGAGGAATAGTCCTGAGAGCTTAGGTCTTTGACCTCACTGGGGCAAGACTGCAGCAGATAACCTGGGGCATTGTGGAGAGAGTATGAGGGCCATGGGCACTGTGTGATAGGAGGGTAGAGAACGAGAACATACAAAGATAAGGTAGCACTGAAGGATATGTGGGAGTCTACTTAATTACCTTGCTGGGGTCTATGGGGACTAGTCCTGACAGGCAGTCAAGAATATGCAGATAGATAGATAGATATATAGATACAGAGACAGACAGACAGATAGATAGATATAGCTAGACAGGTAGACAGGAAGGTAGATAGATAGATAGATAGATAGATAGATAGATAGATAGATAGATATAATCTCCCCAACTAGACTTTAAACCTATTGGTGGTGAGGACTAACTTTTTTTACTCTTTGGATATGCCTCTTTTCCCACACCAGAGAATAGCCAATACTTCCAGTGTTATAAACACTTAATATGTTCACTGTATATTTTTGCTAAACTGATAAGATCATCAATTGATGACCAGAGCCATAGGATAGGACATGGAGCTCCAGCCCCTAACCATACTAAGGAAGTCCTTCTTGACCCATTATGATTATTGCCAACTTCTTCTCCCACTTCTTCAATAACCAAGGAGACTCCCTCCCGTATCCCTTCTTTCTGTAAACATGGTCACCTGGTCTCGGGTGTAAGGTGTGTCCACTCTCTGCTTATCAGCACAGGCTTCTAGGAGGATGCGCATGGCGTTCAGCTGCAGGAGCATCTCACAGGCCATGGTGTCAAAGAAAGTGATGTTGGCAAGGGCTGCAGAAGCCAATAGGAAGACTTCACCAGATGAGGCCTCTTGGCACAGTTCTGGGGGTGGGAATGGAGCCTGGATTAGAAGATGGAGACATTGGCCCTTTCAGGCTTAGTCCAAAGAAGTCCCTCTAGCGCTGTGGGAGGAAGAACTTACAGCAGCCTAAACTCAAAGAGAACCAGCAAATGGCCAGGAAGTCCTGCATCTGGGACTCGGCAGGTCCTATCTGCCCTTCTCCCTGGTGTACCTCCCTCCATCCAGGTTCATCCACATGAATGACCCGCCATCACCTGCAGGCACCAGGCAGCCAGATCAGCTCATGCCACAAATGTATAACATTTCCTGGCTGAGGCAGGAGTTGCCTTTCTTCCAAGGCCTCCTTGTTGCTAGTATCTTATATCTTCTACTCTGTTTGCTGTGTATTTGACCCGATGCTGTGCATGCATCTTCAATGTCTATATATCCTCTGGCTCCAGACCACCTTTTGACTATCCTGAAATGGCT
This sequence comes from Gymnobelideus leadbeateri, assembly GCA_011680675.1. NCBI lineage: Eukaryota > Metazoa > Chordata > Mammalia > Diprotodontia > Petauridae > Gymnobelideus > Gymnobelideus leadbeateri. The sequence continues at coordinate 650,018 of WOXC01011918.1, read as the reverse complement.
CCAACTTAACCACACCATTCTGGAGACTCCTTGGGCTTAGCTCACCTGGGATAATATATACCAATGGGGTCACAAGAGTAATCAAAGAACACATCAAAATAGAAGCAATTGAATAGGAAAGAAGCTACCCTCTGTGCATTGGTATCCCTAAACTCCCCAACATGGTTAGAGCCATGAAGCCTCTTTTCCTCCATAGTTCTTAACTTTTGTTCTAAGGGTTAGTCCCCACTTTTATCCCTGCCCCATGGCACCTGGGCTCTCCATGATGGCGGGAATATTCTTGGTATTGTGACACAGAGGAAAGAGACCCAAATTCTTTTGTTTGTTTATTTTTGGAGGCAACTGAGGCTAAGGGACTTGCTCAGGGTCACACAGCTACTAAGTGTCTGAGGCCAGATTTGAACTCAGGTCCCAGGAGGACCAGTACTCTATCCACTGTACCACCTAGCTACCCCAAGATCTGAATTCTGATGCTAGACCTGCCAGCAAATACCTAGATGACCTTGAACAGGTTTTCACCATTTGTAAAGGAAGGATTTGATCCAGATGGTTTCTAAGGGCTCTTTCAGCCCCAACATTCTCTGAGTTACCCTGACTCAGGAGTCCAGAGCTGGGTGAACTTTCCCAAATCAAGGGCTCAGCCACCTCCATCCTGCATGGTGGGAGGAAGAGCTATGGTCCACCCGCACACTCTACAACAACCACTTCTTCATAGTGGGCAAATTTTCCCAACTCCCCTGACCTGGCCACTGCCAACACAGCAATTATTAACACAACCTGCTAAGTGTCTTTTAATTTTGGCCCTTGTTTATTTTTGCTATGGTCTGAGTCATCCAGTCATTTAATCTCACTGTGTGTTAAGAAGATTAAATCCAGCAATCTGATGACTCACTTATAAATGTTACAAAAGAAGTATGGAAAGAGAGAAAGAAAGAGAGAGGGGGGAGAGGGAAGGAGGAAGGAAGGAGGGAAGGAAGGAGGGAGGGAAGGGAGGAAAGAAGGAAGGAAAGAAGAAAGAAAGAAAGAAAGAAAGAAAGAAAGAAAGAAAGAAAGAAAGGAAGGAAGGAAGAAAGGAAGAAGGAAGAGGAAGGAAGGAAGGAAGGAGGAAGGAAGGAAGGAAGGAAGGAAAGAAAGAAAGAAAGAAAGAAAGAAAGAAAGAAAGAAAGAAAGAAAGAAAGAAAGAAAGAAAGAAAGAAAGAAAAGAAAAAAGAAAGAAAGATGGAGGGGATGTACACCCAACTTCTCCTGAATTTTTTTAGTTCTTCCCCATCTCCCTGGTGCCCAGCTTCCCCAAGAAATAGCCCAACTACTGGGGTAGAATGCACAGTGCTGCTCTCCCAGGGGAGTTTCTGTCAAGAAGTCAGGGCTGGACAGACCTTGAGGACTAGGAGGAGGGAGACACAGGGAAAGATCGACAGAGAAAGGGGCAGACAAATGTCTTGATCCAAGCATTTCTTCAACCTTGCACAAACTAGGAAGACTTCCATTTATTTCCCCCCAGGCCTGGTCTGTGAGCACTGTAGCCTCCAGCTAAAGGAATCAGATTAGTCTTAACCCTGCTCAGTTTCCTCAAGTTCATCAAATGCCAAGTTCTAGTTCAGTATCTCCCAGTTTCTGAAGGGATATCTCAAAATTCTCTAAAATTAAGAAATACACACATTTAAACTATATATATATATATATATATACATATATATATATATATATATACACATACACACATATGTGTGTGTGTATATATATATATACATATATGTATACATACACCTCATATGTCCATTCTGGGGACGTGGAAGGAAGGTGAACTGGGGACAGGTGGCCTGACAAAGTAGAGATGCCCAGAATTAAGAGGTAGAAAGCATAGATTTGAAGCCTAACCTTATAAAAGACAGGCATCTTGGGACAGAGAAAAGTGGGTCCTGGATTTGGAATCAGAGGGCATGAGGTCTGAATCCTGGATCTGCCACTTACTTATTGGTCATATCTGAGATATTATCATTTGCTTTGTCAGTGCATCCTAAGGACCATGGGATTTTTCCATTTGAATTGAAGGGGAAACTTTCCGTATGTGCTGGCTCCCTCTTTGGAAGGTAAGCTCCTTGAGGACAAAGTCCAGATTCCTTTACCATTTGTATCCCTGGAGCTTAGCACAGTGCTTTGCACATAGCATCTATTAAAGTAAATATTTTATTCATCCATCCACTCATTCTTAGATTGACTTCACTTTTCTGGGCCTCAGTTTCCTTATATATAAAATGAGAGATTTAGACTTGACGGTCTCTAAGATCCTTCTAGTCCCAAACCTATGGTCCTATGATTATTCCTAAGATGTTTCTCCTCTCAGGGTCTTGGTTTCCTCATCTAGGAAATGAGAGGTTTGCAGTAGACATCTCCAAGGTTCTGCCTCTATCCCCTATGAGTCCTCTCTAACAAAGTCAAGATGCAGACTTTAGTCCTGACTTTGCCACTAACTTCCTGGGTGACTTTGGTCTAGTCCCACCCCTCCTTAGTGCTCAGTTTGAATGAGGCAGTTCAAAGTCCCTTCTGACTCTGACAGCCTATATTTTATTATTATGAAGTTGGAATCTTGACAATAAATAGGGTTTGAGACCAAAAGGAACAACTATCTAACAGTCGAATGATAGGCTGAAATAGATGTTTGGAAGCACCAGGGCCTTCCTAGTGCCTCTTAAACAATACCTCATGGTTGTCCTCTTACACATAAGACTTTCCATAAGATGAGTCCTGAGGTTCCTCTGGTCCCCATTCCTGCTGATTCTCCCTAATATCTAACCACAGTCACTCACTGATGAGGGCCGTCACAATCTCCTCCATGCTCTCCAGGAAGCTGCTGAGATGCTGCGTCACAGGCAGGTGTGGAGAGGTGATCTGGGCAACCACAGCTGCGGCCTCTGCTCGGGTGGCTTCAGAATGGCTACTGTCAGTCAGGATGTCAGCCAAGCACAGAATGCCGTCCACCTGGAGAGGACAGAAAGTAGAGAAGCCCCACTGGGAAACTGGATCTTAGAATATGCTGTCCTTACCTTCCTCTCCCCACTCCTACCCCCCACCCCCCAGAAGAAGCAGCAGGACAAGAGAAAACGTGTAACTTGGACAGAGGCATCAGCCCAGCCCCAAACACAGCATTTAGGAAGACTAAGTTCCAGTCCTCAATCTGACGCTTAGTAAGGCACCTTGCCTAGTCTTCCTACCTTTCTGAGAGTTCCTTGGGATGTGGCTTCCAACCTCACCCCATAACTGAAACTGCTGACTCCAAGGTTACCCATGAACTGTCTTTATAGCTAAATCCCACGGTCTTTATTCCATCTTTATCCTCCTTGACCTCTCTAAGTTTTTGACATCACTGATCATCTGTCCTTCCTTGGATTGCATGATGTTCCAATTTCCTGATTCTCTTCCTTATCTATCTGACTGATCCTTCTCACATTCCTTTGCTAGTTCATCATTCATCTGCTGCTCCCTAAGCAACAATCACACACACACACACACACACACACACACACACACACACACACACACACGGCTTTGCCCTAGACCCTCTTCTCTCTATAATCCCTATTCTCTCATTAGCTTTATCTACTCCTATGTGTTCAATTATCATCTATATTTAGATTACTCATAAATATATGTAATCCCTCTCTTGACCTTAATTTTTTATCCCTAATTGCCTGCTGGACATTTTCACTTAGATATGCCCTTAGCATCAAGATATTCAAAACAGAATTTATTTTCCCTACTTAACTCTGCTGTTTCCAGACTTATCTCTATGTATTAAAGATACACCATCTTCCAGTTCCCTGGGTTTCTAATTTCAGGTTTATATTTAACTCTTCTCTCTCTTTCCTCCAACCCCTCAAATTCAAGTTTTATCAATTCTCTCTCCACAATGTTTCCTGCATCTATTCCCTTCTCTGCCTTCACACTACTTACTACCAATACAGTTTATCAACACCTTGACTATTGCAATAAGCCCCTAGTCAGTATCCTTGCCTTCAGTCTCTCCCCCTTTCAACCCCTAAACAATCCTCCACACAGCTAATAAAACAACCTCCCCAAAGCATAGGTCTGACCACATGCCACCTGGGAGTCAAGTCTTGGCTCTGACATTTCCAAGCAAGACATGACCTTGGGAAAATCCATTTTCCCTCTTTATTTCCTCTGCTCTGTAAAATTGGAGGGAGGGATAGAGTAAATGCCATGTTAGGTCTCCCTCGGCTATAAATCCTGAGATGCTATAGAAATCAAGGGTGCCTTAATCCCTATATCAAATGCTTTGATTCCTCTAAGAGGCAACCCTTGTGTGGAAGAGAGAAGGTCAAAGAAGCAATAGGGTCCCTGTGTTCCTAATCCAACACGACCTTGACCAAGCTCCTTCCCTCCTCTGAGTGTCTACTTCTTCCTCTAAAATGAGCAGGTTGGATTAGATCATGGGACTTATAAAGGTGTTAGACAGACATCACCAGGCACTAGGTATGATAGCAAGGGGGATGAATTTGGAATCAGAGGACCTAGGTTTAAATCTCTGCTCTTTCATTCAGTCTCTTCATGATTTGGGGCAATCACTTGACTTCTCAGGGATGGTTTTCTCCTTTGTAAAAGGTGTGAGTTGACCTCAATGATCTCTAAAGTCACTTCCTGCCCTGACTCTATGACCCTGTAATCTTATGATGATATCTAATCCAACTTCTCACTTAACAGACAACAGGAGAATTAATGATCTCTAAAGTTCCCTTCCAGATCTCAATACGATGGATCTGTAGTCTGTCAATCAGTCAATACTGAACAAACACTTGTTAAGTGCCTACTATGAGACAGGCGTTGTACCAAGGGTTGAGGATTCAAAGAAAGGCCAAAAAGCAGTCTCTGTTCAGTAACTAATAATCAAATCTGAAGATAGAAAAGTTTCAGAGCTAAATTTACGTGACCATAAAGAAACTGAGTTTTCCACCTATTCCCTGACTCACTTGCAATAGAGGAAAGGGGAAGAAGCCAGCCAAGGAATCCTGGCAGTTACACAATGTGTGGGGGAAGCATGGAGTGAGGGGCTTCCTTCTTCCTCCAGTGGACCTGAGGTTGGAGGAAGCCTTTCCCAAACTTACCTGACTGGCAATGTTGGTCTGCATTCCCACCTCAAGGTCATCCCTAGCCCACATGAGTGGGATGCAATAAGATCAGTATCATACAAGGAAAAAAGCACTGACTTTAGAGTCAGAGAATTTCTGACACTCCCTGTGTGATCTTGGATGAGTCACAGACTCCCTTGAATTCACTTTATGCATATGCAAATGTGAGGGGTGATCTGAGGGTCTCTAAGCTTCCCACTAGCTTTAAATTCTCTGCTCACAGATGTCCTGACCCCTTCTCCATGGGGTATTTTTTCCTACTTTTTAGTTATCTCCAACCCACTCCAATGTGCGAACAAGGTGGGAGTTGATGGGGAGCGTGTTGCTGGGACCCATCTGACCCTGACATTCCATGCTAGCCCCTCCCTGTCTTCATTTCCTGCCACTCATCCTCAAGTGATTCTTTAAAAGCTCCCACTCTGTTATTTATTAGAGTAGGATTTTGCGTTACCTCCATTAATGGTCCAGGAGGGTATAAATTCTGTTGTTTGGTGAAGTGTCTGACAATGAGGGAATTAGAGAGACAGGCAAAGCTGTCAGACCCTGGGGAGGCCAAAGGACTCTGTCTAGCATGAATCATGTTGATGGCTTCTTTGAAAAAGAATACAAATGCCCTGCTGGGTCTCTGACAGAGTGTAAGAACACTCTCAGCACTGATGGCAATATCACACCGGTGGCCTCTAATTTGCTCAGGTCTCAAATGGAGGGATGAAGAGACAATCTGTGCCCAGAAACAGGAAGCAAACTGATTGAGAGCATTGGGAGCCTTTTCAAATGAGCTGTCCTTGCTCCCTCCTGACAAATTCCACCTGCTCAGGGTCAGTAGGTTAAAACCAGAAGGGGATCTCAGAGGTTGTCTAGTCCAGTCCCCTCAAATAAGGAAACTGAGGCCCAGAGAGGTTGTAATAGGGTTGAGGGGTCAGAGATAGTAGAGTTGGGAGAGACCCCAGAGTTTATCACATTCAATCCCCCTGAGAAAACTAAAGCCCAGAGAAATTATAAAATAATAGATTTAGAGCTAGGGGAGGTCCTAGAAGTCTGGAAATCCAAACCTCTCATTTTCCAGGTGAAGAAACTGAGGCCCAAAGATTCAGGAGATAATAGATTTAGGATTAGGGATGCAACTCCAACAAATGAAACAATACCTACTCAAAAGAATCTTACATTCTAGCAGGGGAGCAATGAATCAGAGCAATGAATTGTCTGGTTTGACTGAGGCAGAGGATGTGTGAAGGGGGATTGGAAGTAATAAAGCTGGAAACATTGATGGGAACCCAATTGGGGAAGAGTCTGAATGACAAGCAAAGGACTTAAGAACTTACTTAGCAGACAATATAGAGAGATTCCGAGGCAGGGAGTGACAGGGTCAGATGTGTGCATTAAGAAGATTACATGGACAGTAGCATAAGGAATAAAAAGGGAGAGCCTAGAGTCAGGAAGCAAAGTTAGCAGCTGGTGCAGTGGTCCAGGTAGGAGGCAATGAGAGAATGGATTGGGATAGAGGAAGTGAAAGATTGAAAAGATAGGGTGAAGACAGAACTGACAATCCTTGGCAAACAAGTGAATGAACAGAGGAGGGGAGGTGGAAAAGGAAGGAAACAAGCATTTTTAAGTGCCTATGTGTCATTTACAAATATGTTTGCATTTGATCTTTAAAAGAATCCTAGGAGGTAAGTGATATTATAATTCCTAATTTTAGAGTTGAGGAAACTGAGGCAGACAGAGCTTAAAGGACTTGCCCAGGCTCATACAGCTAGTAAATGTCTAAGGCTAGATCTGAATTGTCTTTTTGATTCCAGGCCCAGAACTCTAGCCACTTAGCTGGGATGGGGGCAATGAGAAAGAGGAAGAGAAAAAAAGGTTAAGATAACTCCAAGATTGTAAGCCTAGGAGATTTAGGGGGAGAGTGACTGTAATTCATAAAAATAAGGAAGTTAGAGGGTCAAATATAGAGAACTGAAAGGGACCTCCAAGGCCATCTTGTCCAACTTCCCTATTTTAAGATGAGGAAACTTGAAACCCAGAAAGATGGGGTGATTTACTCAAGGTCACATAGGTCATACATTTTTGAGGTAAGAGTTGAACTCAGGACATGTAAGATATTTCTTCCCAAGTTTGGATGTTCTTCTGTTTAAAAATTCACTGTTTTCTGTTTTTGGGGTTTTTTTAACACACTTGAATAAAGCTAAGATCATAACATTATGCCTGATTCTTATTTCCCTCATTTATAAAATGATATAGATACATACATGCCAAACTATTTATAGGAGCACTATGTAACAGCCAAGAACAGGTTCGCAGGGCTTCTTGCCAACTTTAAAACTTTATACTCAGCACTGTCCACTCAGCCCAAAGCATCCACCCACTCTCCAGCCCCTGGACAGCTCCTTGGGACCTCATCTATCATCTGACCCAAGTCCAGACAACTGGACCAACCTATACCTTTTATGGGGAAGGGCAACCAAGGCCAGCTACTGATCTACAGGGCTCGGCCCCATTTATGATCTCAATTCTTTGTGACCTCATTCACTTATCATTATCATCATCTTTTCCACATTGAAAGAATTAAGGGAGTGGTGCCCCACAATCTGGAAAATCTGTGTAAAATTGTTTGGCCTTCCCTTCGTACCAGAGAAGAAATCTGAATTTTTTCTTTTTCTTTTATGGGGTGTTTACAGTACCTTATTGTGAAATTTGACTTAAGTATTTGGTCATAGGCTCTGTATTATCTGCTAGTCTTCATGTGTCATCTGTGGCTTTTGCAAAACTCCCCAAAATTTTCCATTTAATTTCTTTGGTGTTTTTTTGGAGGGGGGAAGACAAGGCAATTTGGGTTAAGTGACTTGCCCAAGGTCACACAGCTAGTTAAGTGTCAAGTATCTGAAGTGGGATTTGAACTCAGGTCCTCCTGACTTCAGGGCCAGTGCTCTATTCACTTTGCCACCTAACTGCCTCCCTCCATTTAATTTCTTATGCCAACCCTCAATATATAGAAACCATAATGGGGAAAGTCAAGATGTGGAAGAGGTAATTGTATTTAAATGTTCTGCTACTATTCCAGAAGTTCTATCTACTAGCCCGTCAGAGTGGGAGCAAAATAGGATGAAAGGTAGAAAGAAGAGAAAAAGAATGGAGGATAAACGTAGCTGTTAAGTACCTGCTATATGCCAGGACAAACCGGAAGAATCAAACAACCCCTACTCTCAAGGAGAAGAAGGAGGAGGAAGAAGAGGAGGAGGAGAAGGAAGAGGAGGAGGAGGAGGAAGAGGAGGAGGAGGAGGAGGAAGAGGAGGAGGAGGAGAAGAGAGTAGGAGGAACATATGGAGGTTTGGGAGAGCCCAGGACTGTTCCCCACAGCACCTGATGGTACAGCCCCCACTGGCTGCCCTTGCCTGGTCCTGGCCCCATTTTGGAGAAGCAGGCATCAGTGGCATGCCATCAGCAGGCTTCCCCTCCTCAGCAATACATTTAAAGATGACAGGAAGATAATCTACTAAAAAGCCCTTTCATGTCCCTAGAGAAATTGCTGCTCAAAGCACTTACAAAATTAGTTTTTACATTGAGAGGGGACCTGGACCACTGCCCTGCCTTCGACTGCTTGGAGAAGGGTGGAGGGACAGGGTCTGAGAAGGCTTGATTGTTACCCTTACTAAGCAGCAAGAGCAAAAAGCTCTTGTAGATAATAGGCACAAAAAAACAGAGAGCCATTCTCTGTAGACCAGAGATGGCCACATGCATATATGAGGAAGGCACAGTGGTAAACCCTTTGTCAGATTTACCAACAATAGCCTCCCATTGATCTTTTAAAAAAGCATCAGGCTTTGGCTTTTATGTAAATATCTAAAGGGCCCAGAGCCCTACTTACAAAACCTAATCCTATTTCATGAAAGCCAGTTAGGTTGCTCCTGTTGGGTGGGCTGGGGGCACTGGGAAGGGAGGACTGTTGGGTAATCACAGTGGTCTCATTATCACTGGTGACAGGGAGAGGACCACTTAAAGAAATGGAGTTTTCACATGCCTCATTGTCTGACAGCATGGAGCATCACAATGTCTCCTGGTAAAAGGACTGAGATCAGTTTGACATTTAGAAGGATGAACCCCACTCCAAACTCATGTATATTATGCATGTGTCCTGTTGCTGAGGAAAAAAGCATCCTTATGTAGGTAAATGTGAATATGGATGCTTACCATAACATAGATTAGAGAACAATGAGTGGAAAGAGTTCTAGGCCAGAGGATGGAAAATCAGTGGGAGCAGGGGAGGTAGATAGTACAAATACGAGTACAAGATAGTACAAGCAGCAAGAGAAAAAAAAACAGATAGGGATTTGTTACACACAAAGTTGGCATTCTGTTCACTAAAAAGGGGAAGATATGAAAAATTCTTGAATGGATTCTAAAATTAATACTACATAAATATTTTTAAAAGACAAAGTCACTAGAAAGAAGCAAGAGTTCGTGAAATACACTTCATGTCAAATCTGTTAGACAGTCAGGGAGAATTCTGTAGACTTGGATTTTCTGAATTTCAGCAAGTATTTGATGAAACTCTCCTTCTGTATCCTTGAAGATAAAGTGAGAAAGAACATGAGCTTGCTTTTTCCCTACTCTTTAAATTTTCTCCAGTAATCATATTACCATATCCAAAAGCATTAAGTAATGGAACAATGTCAGTCCAGAAAGTCAGACTATCCCAGCTAAATTCAAGGAAGTCCATCACTGGGTTAGACTGTGAATTCCTTGAAAACAGAGACTGGGTTTTTGCCTTTCTGTGTATTGCTGGTAAATGTTTAACAACCAGGTGTCTGGGAGTAAAATGCATGTATAATACAATTTTAAATTTTAATCTGCATTATTAATATCTTCTCCATCACCTTCTTAAGTCTATACAATTTTGAAAAATCAAATCAACGCCAGTTGCCAGTTTCCAAGGTGGAAATTCTCACTCTGAAAATTTATTGGCTCTCATGAATCCTTACCCATGATCTGAGCCCTGTCATGCTTTTCTCCCTATAGCCTGCTTGAATTTCTGAGGTGTTACCCTTTGCAAAGGATTGTTTCTACCTATATACTTATGAGCCCTAAGGCCAGGGAATTGGTGGGTGACCATCCTGAAGAGAAAGAAAAATGGAGAAATCAAATCGATGCCCCTCCTCATGCCCTATGATTTATTGTTGTTATTGTTATTGAGTCATTTCTATCATGTTCAACCCTTCATGACTTCATTTGGGGTTTTCTTGGCAAAGATCTTGAAGCAGTTTTTCATTTCCTTCTCCAGCTCATTTTACAGATGAGGAAACTGAGGCAAACAGGGCTAAGTGACTTGGCCAGGGTCACACAGCTAGTAAGTGTCTGAGGTCAGATTTGTACTCAGAAAGATGAGTCTTCCTGACTCCAGGTCCAGCATTCTATCCACTGTACCACCTAGCTCCCTTATGCTTTAGCCCTCCTGAATTGTAACCAATATTTGGATCCAGAATGCCAGTGTCCTTGTGGACAAGATGGAGATCTGTGGATCAGGTGATAAGCCATTCTGTTCAATTCAAAATTGGTTGGTTGACTAGGCACACAAAGAGGTTGCCAGTGATTCAGTGTCAATACAGCAGGAGATATCCAGAGGAATACCCCAGAAGTCTATCTGGTCAACCCTATGCAATTAAACATTTTTGTCAATGACCTGGATAAAAGCATAATAGTGTGTATTCATCATATTTGCAGATGATATAAAGTTGGGAGGGATAACTAGCATTTTGGATGACAGAGTTTATTGTTGCTGCTGAGTGTTTCAGTCATGTCCAACTCTTCATGACCCCATTTGAGGGTTTTCTTGGCAGAGGTACTAGAGGGAGTTGGCATTTCCTTCTCCAGCTCATTTGACAGATGAGGAAATTAAGGCAAACAGGGTTAAGTGACTTGCCCAGAGTCACACAGTTGGTAAGTATCTGAGGGCAGATTTGAACCCAGGAAGATAAGACTCCCTGATTTTAAGTCCAGTGCTCCATCCAGTTGCACTGCCTAGCTGGATAGCAAAGGCAGGATCCAAAAGGACTTTGATAGTCTAAAGCACTGAGCCAAATATAATAAAGAGAAATGCAGCATGAATTTGTGCCCAAGTCTTGACCTCATACACAAAAACTCAACTTCATATGTGTAAAATAGGGGTAGCCTGGTTACAGTGAACAGCAAGCTCAAAATGAGTCCTCAGTGCAATGGAGAAGTCAAAAAAATCTAATGGGCTACATTAAGAGGGGAATAACTTGCAGAAGTAAAGAGGTGAGCATCCCACCCTCATCTCACTTGGGGCTTTGAGTCCCTAGCACTTTGCACAATGCTTCACACACAGTAGGTGCTTAACAAATGTTCATCATCACCATAAGTTCGATAGCAATTTATAATTTGCAAATCCCTTTCTTTAGGTCTTATGCCCATTTTACAGATCAGAGGTTTATAGAAATGGGGACTTTAAAAGATATTTCAGGGGCAGCTAGGTGGCACAGTAAATAGAGCACCAGCCCTGGAGTCAGGAGGACCTGAATTCAAATCTGACCTCAGACATTTAACACTTACTAACCATGTGACCTTGGGCAAGTCATTTAACCCCAATTGCCCTTCCCAAAAAAAGGCAAAAAAAAAGATATTTCAGAGATTATCTTCTCCAATAATCAATTTGCCCACACACCCAGCCAGTTAAAATCTGATCCCAGAACTGGTACCCATTTCTTCTGACACCAGGTTCAGTGCTCTCTGTCCACCCACACCCACCCAGCATCAGAACCAGTTACTGGACAGTGAATGTGCTGATAGGAGCCTTCAGGAAACCTGGGCTTGTATCCTGGTTGCTATCTCTTTGAGATCATGGATGAGTCATTTCCCCCTTTGATCGCTCTCAGTTTCCCCCTCTGTAAAATGGGGGAGGAGGGACATAGACTCTGTTCTCTGAGGTTCTTCCCATCTGGTATTTCATTATTCCTTTGCCTGGCAAAGAACTCTGAAATAAATCATTTCAGAGCTAAAGCTGGTTGTTCCTGGTGTTTACTAAATGCCCCACTGGAGGTCACTGTTGTATCACACACGTGGGCACTCTGTAGAAAACTTCATTTTGCTTTCTGTCCACAGGCTAGACTGCATCCAGCCAAAGGGTTCAGAGCCACAACCAGGGTGGAGTGATGGGGGCTTTGGCCCAGGATGCTGAAATGTACGGGGTGCAAACAGCACCTGCATTCTTTGGTCCAAACTCTACAGTCTAGTGAGGCTTTCTTGCTTTTCCTCACACAAGACACTCCCATCTCCTGTCTCCATGCTTTTGCTAAATAATTCTCCTATGCCTGGAATGCACTGCCTCCCTATATTTGCCTTTTGGAGTCCCTACTTTCCTTTAAAACTCACCTCAGTCACAACCTCCTCTATGAGAAATGTCCTGATCCCCACCTCTCAAATGGTAGAGCTTTATCCCACAGCCATCACCATGTTTATTTGGAGAGGCAGAATAACCTAATGGATAGGGCTGGCCTTGAAGCCAGAAAGACAGGTCCATGTCTTGATTTTGACACAAACTGACTGCATGCTCCTGGACAATTCACTTAACCTATCATTGTTTCAGAATAGAGCTATCAAACTCTCAGCCCACTGGCCCAAGTAAGCAGCAAAACTCCTAAACATAGAAACAGATCAAAATGGAATTAGGAAATATCTAACAAAAATAAATTAAAATGCTACATGACATAATCAATGTTAATTTGTGGTTTTCTAAGTCAATATGCCGCATCAGGGATCCATTTTTATTTGAGTTTGAAACTTTTCATCTAAAATAAAGATCTGTGCCATGGACCCCTTTGACCTGCCTAGTAAAGCATACAGACCCCTTCTCAAAATAATGCTTTTAAATGAATAAGATATATAAGATTAAAAAGATAACCAATTCCCCCTTCCCCTTCCCCCTGGGAGCAACTTCTCCCTCTCCCTCCCCAGCCCCAGCCCGGTAGCTGACGTAAAGATGAGTAGCTCAGAGGAAGTATCATGGATCTCATGGTTCTGTGGGCTTCGTGGCAATGAATTCTTCTGTGAGGTGGATGAAGACTATATCCAAGACAAGTTCAACCTCACAGGGCTCAACGAACAGGTGCCCCACTATAGGCAGGCACTAGACATGATCCTCGACTTGGAACCTGATGAGAAGTTGGAAGACAACCCCAACCAGAGTGACCTGATCGAGCAGGCAGCTGAGATGCTGTATGGACTGATTCATGCCCGCTACATCCTCACAAACCGTGGCATCGCCCAGATGTTGGAAAAATACCAGCAGGGAGGCTTTGGCTATTGTCCCCGTGTATATTGTGAAAACCAGCCCATGTTACCCATTGGACTGTCAGACATACCAGGTGAGGCCATGGTGAAGCTGTACTGCCCCAAGTGCATGGAGGTTTACACCCCCAAGTCGTCCAGGCACCACCACACAGATGGTACTTACTTTGGCACTGGCTTTCCTCACATGTTCTTCATGGTGCATCCTGAGTACAGGCCCAAACGGCCTGCCAACCAATTTGTGCCCAGGCTGTATGGCTTCAAGATCCACCCTATGGCCTATCAACTGCAGCTTCAGGCAGCCAGCAACTTCAAGAGCCCTGTCAAGACCATCCACTGACTTTGTCTCCTCCCTTCCCCCCCAACACCTCAGGCTGTGTTCCCCTCCCCCCCCCTACACACACACCTTTCCAGACCCCTAATGGTTTTTAGTTTAAATTAAGAAGTCATTATTGTGGTGGTGTGGTGGGAGTATGAAATAAAGTGGAGGAAAAGGCAAAAAAAGATAACCAATTATATTGAAATAAAAATGTATTTTTCCCCATCCAAGTTTCTCCTGAAATCTAAATGGACTCTTTGAGGGACTGTGGAGCCGGATAAGAATCCTGTCCAAGACTCTAAGTTGCATATAAAGTCATCACTTTCTCTTAAGGTATCTGCTATTTAAAATATCTGCATTGGAATAGGAAGTTTCTTCATCAGGACATTCCCTATATCAGTGAAATCATAGGCCCAGTCCCTATTCTCTATATATTACACATACTTATGCAACAGAACGGGAATTCATTCCTAGTATCCTATTACAATTATTTACTGTTGATGCCCCTAATAGAATGCAAGCTACTTAGGGGTAGGAATGTTTCATACTTGTCTTTGCATGCCCAGTGCCTAGCTGTGTGGGTGCTATGTAGTTGGTGCTTAAGTAACCCTTGTTGAGTGATGAGTATCTTCTCCCTCCCCAACTTAATTTGTAATAAAAGGTTAATTTGAGGGTGAGGTTTTTAGTGCTGCTTGGCCCAGGCACCAAAACTGCTAGCTACTACTCTGCTTCCTTTGTGCTTTTGTGGGAAGGACTAAAAAAAAGTGAGGAAGTAGGAAAATGGAAGAGCCTTCCTCCAAACCCACATCCTGGGGCCTTTATTCAAGCTTCCAATAAATCCCCACATCCTGCACGACCTTTCTGCAACTTACATCTTGGAGAGAGTTCTTATCCTGGGGTCCACAGTTCCTCAAAGAACCCACTGATAGATTTCAGGAGGGTCTGTAGGGGTTCTTGGATGGGGAAATATTACATTTTTATTTCAATATAATGGGTTATCTTTGTAACTGTATGTGTCTTATTCATTTAAAATTTAAAATAGTGGAGCATGTGTGGATTCCCTTTCCCTTCTTTTCAAAATGTCTTCCATTTTTGGTCCCTGCTCCAATAGGAGGGGCCCCCTACTCCACCAAAGGAAGGAGGAAAGGTTGCCAGAATACAACTGTCCTGAGCTCAGAGCCAAGAAGCAAGCAGAAGCAAGGCCAGACATGGGAAAATGGCCCACCAGGAGGCACCACCGAGCTCCTAATTTTACAGATAATCTTGCTTTTGCAGAACATGAAATTCTCGCAGCAGCCTTTGGGGCGGGAAGATGGGGGGCATTCTTTGTATTTTAAAGAGAAGGAAATTAAGCTCTGAGTGGGAAAGACTGCCCAGAATCACACAGTGAATCAAGGAGCAGACAGCAAGGTCCTAATGCATAACCTCAGAAATTTCCTATTATTATCCCAATTAAAACCGTGTGTTGCTGTAGATAATTTCTGAGGTTCTTTCCTGTTCCTGCATTCTACATTCCATATCCTAAGGTCCCCCTCCAGTTCTAACATTCCGTGTTCTATGTCCTAAAGGCCCTGCCAGGTCTGACAATCAACGTTCTATGTCCTAAGGTCCCTCCAGCTCTGACATTCTATGCTCTAAGATTCTCCCCAGCTCTGACAAGGGGGGGGTCTATAATACCAAGACTTACCAGCATCTCTAAGGGTGCTGCTAAGTCTGATAGTATGATGACTGCTCCCTACAAAAGACTTTCTCCCACTGACTCACTTTGCAAATGCCTGAGTCTCTTACAGGGTCGCTGAAAATAGAACAATGGGTCCCTGGGCCACTCTCTGAACAATATTAATTTAAAAGCAGGGGGTAATATGACTGTGCTGGGGGAGCAGACTCTAGAGACCAGAGATTTCTAAAGAGCTGGAAGAAATGGACTTCAAGGACTCTTGACTTGCCCTCTGTCAACTGACCTCACTGTGTAGTGGCAAGAACCCTGGGCTGAAAGCCAAGGTACTCTCTGTCCCAGAACCCCCTTCTAACCCTTCATCTTCTCCCACTTTTTAAGGTAAGGGAATAAAATCCCAGAAAGGGTAAGTGACTTGTGGTCAAATCTCAACTATCTATTAGCTATGTAACCCTAGCCAAGTGTCTGCCTCAGTTTCCTCAACTCTAAAATGGGGATGATAATTCCATAGGGTTGTTATAAGGACCAAATGACATAATATTAAATGCATGAGTTAGGTGGCACAGGGTATAAAGAGCCAGGTCTGGAGTCAGGAAGACCTGAGTTCAAATCTGGCCTCACATACTTATTAGCTGTGTGACCCTGGGCAAGTCATTTAACCCTGTTTGCCTTAGTTTCCTCGTTTGTAAAATTAGCTGGAGAAGGAAGTGGCAAACCAACCAGTATATTTGCCAATAAAGCCCCAAAAGGGGTCATGGAGAGTTAGGTACAAATGAAACAAGTGAACAGCCAAATTCTTGCTCCCTTCCACTCCAGGCAGGGGACTTTATCCCCAGGGGGAGGAGTCCTGCCTCCTGCATGTCCAGCCCTCCTCCTGGGCTAGCAGTGAGGATTCACTGTGAGAGATAAAAGAGTGATCGTGAAAACACTTCACAATCAGCCCAATAAATGAAAGCCAATGTTTTGGCTGGCTTAGAGAATGGGCTGAACCCACACTGGCTACCCACCTCATCCTCCAGCCCTGGGGCCTTGGGTGACTCAAGAACTCCAAATGCCTCTCACATCTCTGAACAACTGCCACCCACCCTGCAGCCCCAAGGCCTGCCCTCCCCTGTTCTCCCCTTCCTCCACACTTCTGTACATCTGTATCATGTCACTGCAAATCTGTCCTGGGGATGCTGATCGGCAAAAGGGCAGCTCCTGGGAAATCAGCCAAGTCCTCCATCCCCCAGCCTCTACCTCCAGTCCCCAGCATCTTCCATTCCTCCACTCCTCCCACCTCCCTACTGCAACAGCCCACTTCTCCCCCTTCCCTTCCAACCCTGCCTCTGCCCTTTTTTTCCTTTTTTAATTTCTCCATCAATTTTCATCAAACTCTCCCCATGGCTCACTAGATGGAAAAAAAGGAAAGAGGAGGCAACAGCAGTCCTCCCCACCTGCTCTCCAGCCCCCTCCCCATCCAGTCTGCAGGTACAGATGTATTGAAATGCAGAGACGGAAGGAGTCTGGCCATTATGGCTGAAATATCTAACCACCTTCTTCCTGCCTCCCACCTTGGACACGACTTAGGGTGAAGATTCTGGCTCCCAACCGAACTTTTGATGAATACTGAGTTCAGAGAAGCAGCTCTGTGGAGACCCACCCCTTCACTGCCCACCCATAAAGTCTTAGGGAGCTTATAGACTGGATATCTTCATTTTACAGTTGGAAAAACTGAAAGGAAAAGGGGTTCACCCAGAGAGCCTGATAGTCCTCTCCCTGCCTCCCAGTCTAGTGCTCTTTCCAAAGCCCCCAGAGCAGTAAACAGAATTGCCTAATAAATCTGGCTTCCAATCTGTCTGGTCTGTCCCATGCTTGACTCAAATGGGGAAAAGGGAACCAGGGGTGGGGTATGAATGTAAGAGGTAAAGGACTCCTGGTCTCTTTGGACTACCCCAGAGTACTACACTCTCCTCAGGGTAGGAATCCATTCCCCCTGTCCCTTCACCCCACACACACCCACATCTCTGCTCTGCCCCAAGGTGACAAGGGTTTGGGGGTTTTTTTGGACTTTCTTGCCTACCACTCACCTACCACAAAAGGTAAGCACTGGAAAATACCTTTGGGCACCATCTGGTCCAACCCCTTCATCTTCCAGATGAAGAAAGTGAGACCTAGCAAAGGAGAGGCAGAACCTAGACTAGAACAGTGAAAAGAACAGAGTGGACCTGGAGCCAAGGTCCCTGGGTTAAGACCTAGACTCTGACCCTTCCTGGATTTCTGGCTATGGGCAGGTCCTTCCACCTTGAAACCCTTGAACCATCCCCCCTCCCTCCCAGACTTCATGGGAGAATCATCTAAGATAATAACACAGGTCTGAAACCCTAAAGCCTAGATAAATGTCAGAAATTATTGTCACCTAAGAGGATAAGCTTTGCCTGTGCCTACAAGGAGATATGTGCTGTCTCCCTCATTAGGACATGAGATCCTTAGTGGGAGGAGTTGTCTTGCTTTTTCTATTTGTACCACCAAGGCTTAGGATAGTGCTTTGCACATAGGAAGAGCTTAATAACTGCCTTTCCACTCATTCATTCATTCATTCATATCCCATAAACTCACAGAATATCAGATCTGGAAAGAATTTGGGTCATCTACAATGGTGTCCAACTCAGAGAGAAACCAGTGCCCATGAAACCTTTACATAGGGATCTTGGCTGGTCACCTATTGACTTAGAAAACCACAAAATAGCATTATCTATGTTGTATTGTATTTTTATTTATGCTGTTATTGTTATATTGTCTTATTTGCATTATATTTTTATTTATGTTGTCGATAATGTATTTTATTTATATTTATTTATATTGTTAAATATTTCTCAACTTTGTTTTCATCTGGTTAGGCTATACTAGAGAGTGTGGTACATGCAGCCTGTAAATCTCATGTTTGACACTTATTTCTTTATAGGTGAGTAAACTGAGACAAGAAGGTCAAAGTAACTTTCCTAAAGGTTAAACACCAAATTAGTGTCTGATCCAGAACCAGAACCCAGGTCTCCTGCCTCCCTGACCATGGACTACTTCCTTCACACCCCTTTTTTCTCATTTCCCCTCTCTCTCTTTCCCTCTTCCTTATAAAAGTCTCTTCATCCCACTTTTCTCTCCCCACCACCTCCTCAAAACTCTTAAGATCCTCAGTGGAGTTACTTTGGCATTCATGAGATTAAAGCTGTTGATACTGCAGTGTGAATGCCAGTCAGATTGGCTCAGCCGCCCCTCTCAGCGGGGTCTTCATGACCCCCAAAGAGAAGTTCATTAACCTAAAAGAGTCTTCAATTGCTGGAATGTGTGAGGAGAGATTTTTCCAACCAAGAGGCATTTGGGGGAGTGGAATTTTTTTCCTCACCAAGGGAACTCCATTCCTGTGCTCACACAAAGATTCAATCTTTCAAAGTCTAAGATAAAGGCATCCATATGTTCCTATAGCCTGCAGCCCCACCCTTTCCAACAGGTCTGTTTCCTTTCGACCTACTCAAACCAAAGCCACCCTAGGGGATATGGGGAAGGGGTGAAAGGATGTGTGGGAAGTGAGATCATCCTGGAGCTACTGGAAACTTACAGAGGTGATTCTGACACCTTCGACCTCTCTGCTGACCCCTAGTGGTAGATAGAGGAACCTTTTAGGGGAGGGGTGTGGCAACCCAGATGTCATTTTCCAAATCCAGTGCATTTTTCACTACCAATTAATTAAGAGATCCTTATGTAGGAGCCCAGGCCAATAAATCAGACTGGGCAGTCTGGAACTTCCCACTATCTAATTGTGCCACAAACTCCAGCTCTCAAAATAGGTTTGCACCAGGAACAGAGCTGCAAAGGCACCCTTGGGTACTACTTTTCCCCTTCATCCTTCTTTGAGCTTTTCATTTTGTGGTTTCCATAATCTAACTAGTCCTTGGACTCCTCAACCCTCCCTATTAAACACTGGCAACTGCAGGCTCTATTTTCCGGCCACTGTTGGGGCATGATGTAGAGTGGGACAGCCGGGCTCTAAGCCAACTGTTAGAAGGAAGTCTTCCTCCTTGCTCTCTTCAGGTTTAAATGAGCCAGGAAGGGGGTGACAGGGAGGACGAGAAGTGAAGATCAGAGGTCCACAGGGAGGGCTTTTTCCATAGGTCTTGTGGCAGATGTCACACTGCCCAATGGAGGGTTAGTGGGAGGGAAGAGGACGGTCAAGATGAGGGGAAGTTCCAGGTCTCTCCAAGATGGGAAACTTGAGAAGATGAAGAAACAGTGAAGTGAGGGTGGAGGGAGAGAGAGTGGGACATGGATGGGAGATGACTAACTGCTTTCCAGTAAATATTCTCTAGGAAGGGAAGTAACTACTGTTATTATTGTTAAAGTATTATATAAATGCTGAGAGTTAGTATTATCAGCATTAGCATTTAGATAGTGATTTAAGGTTTACAAAGCATTTTTGAATAAGCTAAAATTATGATCCTCATAACAACCCTGTAAGGTTGGTGCAATTATTATCCCTATTTTTACAAATGTGGAAACTGAGGCACAGAGAAGTCAAGTGACTTGTCCAGGGTCACACAGTTAGTATGCATTTAAGAGAAGATTTTAATCCAGATCTTCCTAAATCCAAGTTTTTCATTCTATTCACTGCACCACCAAACCCCAACTTAATTATTAACCCATGCTGGGAAAGAAGGAAAGTGTTGGAAAGGGAGGTGGAATGGAGGGAGGGGAGGGAAATAATCCATGGCTGTCTGATTTCCTGAAAACAACAACAGAGCAGAGACAGTCAGGTGTGGTAGGAGGTAGAGGCTAGATCTAGATGCAGAAAGCTCTGAGCTGAGTTCAAATCTTGCCCCAGACACTTACTAGCTATGACTTCCTGGTCAAGTCACATAATGTTGCTCAGCCTCAGTTTCCCCATCTGAAATGGGGATAATAACACCACCTCCTTCATGGGATTGTGTAGATGGATCAAGTGAGATCACATGGAAAGAACTTTGCAAACCTTAGTCCTGTCTGACTCTTTGTCTTAGAGAGCTTATAGATTGGATACCTTCATTTTACAGTTGGAAAAACTGAGGCCCTGGCAACTGCAGGCTTTTCTTAGCAAAGATACTGGAGGGGTTTGCCATTTCTTTCTCCAGCTCATTTGACAGATGAGGAAACTGAGGCAAACAGGGTTAAGTGATTTGCCCAGGGTCACACAGATTTGAGGCCAGATTTGAACTCACAAAGATAAATCTTCCTGACTCCAGGCCCTGTGTTCTAACCACTGAACCACCTAGCCCCCCAATGATTGTATCATTATCATTAACAATAATAATAACCCCAAAGGTAGGGGATTAAAAGAAGCAGGAGCAGCACCCAAGTGTTCAGGAGTGGACGGGGCGGGGGGGGTGTCTCGCGGGGGGCAAAAACTGAAGGCCTGGGTTCAGGCCTTGTCTCTGAATTTGCTGCCTCTGGAGGCCTGGGAAGGTTGCCACCTCCTGGTTTCTTTCTGAGTATAATGAAGGGACTGGATGAAGTGATTTTGAAGGTCCCTTCCAGTGCCAAATCCGTGGCCTTCTGCTGGTCCAGGAACTTGCTAAGGATAGAAGCACAGGGGCTGTCAGGAGTAGGCAGTGTGTGACTGTATGGCATGAGGGGGCGGGACCGACAGCCCAGGATAGAGGGATGATTCGATTCCTTTGGGCCAAGGAGATGAAGAGCATTTGGCCCCTCTGAATTCCCTTCATCTCTCCAGGGCTCAGTTTCCCTGTCTGTACAATGAGGGGGCTGGCGTAGCTGGCCTGTGAAGATCCTTCAGGTTCTAGATGTCCTAGCCAGTTAGCCTGTGACTTCCTCAGAAGCACCCTGAGTGCTGTGTGCATTCATCAGCCCTCCTTCTGCCTGGTAGGGTACGCTTCAGGTAGCTGGGCAGAACATCTGGTGGTGGAAGCTGCACTAATGTGTTCTGGCTCTTGGACACTATCTGGGAGGTGGACAGAGAAACACCCCCCTACCCCTTGAAATAGCACAGATTTTTAGCTTTATTTTCTCTCCCTTTTTCCTAGCAAAAGCAGCCTCTGGTACTCTCTTAATTCTCCAAAGGCAGCCAGTTCCTTAGAGGTTGTCACAGAGAGTCAGAGGACCTTAGTTTGGGGGAGACCATCTAATCCAAGCCATAACAACCAGGAAAGTGTCCCCAGAAAGCAGCCATCCAGCTTCTGTTGGGACATCTCCAGTGATGAGAGCCCACTCCTTCCTGAGGCAGTCTAGATGACTCCAATGAAGGGAGCTTTTCCTGACATGGCGCCTCCATTGACATCCCTTCAGCTCTCACTCCCTCTGGGGCCAGAAGGGACACGTCTAATCAGGCTCCTGTCAATAGTGGAGGAAATGATTCTGCAGAACATGCCTCATCATTACCATCAGACCCTAGAGCTGGCCTGGCCATCCTCCTCTGTTTCCGGCCTGCTCCCCAACTGATGAAAGCTCCTCTATGCACACTGGCCTAGCAATCTACCCCCTAATACCCCATGCTCTACCAGAGACCCAGGCAAATAGGCTCCCGGAAGGGTAAGGAGAGATGATGGCACAAAATAAAATGTGATTATTCACAGAGTCATAGAACAGCAGACCTGGGAAGACTCTTGGAAATAATCCTGTCTAGGGGTCGTTAACCCGTGCACATGTGTGTGCACGCGCGCGCGCGCACACACACACACACACACACACACACACACACACATACACACACACACTCACACTCACATACACACTGAAGAATCCTGGTCTAATAATGAGATTCTAGCCCAGCCCATTCTTTTTATGGAGGAGGAAAATAGTGCCCAGACAAGGCCAGCTGGATGATACAGTGGACAGAGTAGGATTAGAGTCAGAAAGAATTGAGTTTGAATTTGGACTCTGACACATCCTATTTGTGTGACCCTGGGCAAGTCACTTCACTTCTGTTTGCCTCAGTTTCCTAATTTGTAAAATGAAGATTATAGTAACATCTGCTTCCCAGGGTTCTTTGTAAGCTTCCAATAAGATGACAAGTGCTTAGCTCAGTTCCTGACCCAGAGGAAGCTCTATAGAATTGTTAGCCTTTATTCTCATTATAGGGGAAGGAGCTCAATACAATGCCTACCACATAGCAAACACTTACTAAACACTGGCTGGCTGACTGACTGACTGACGGACACACTTCCCCAGGGTTTCAGATGCAGTGAGTGGCAGAGAAGGTAGAATCATGGTTAGTCCATCACAGGATTTAGAGCTGTTAATGACCACATTAATGATTAAAGGCCTCACCACCATGGCTTGGGTTTAGGAGCATCTGATCGCCCTGGGAATGAAGGACGGTTAGCTCAGAAAAGAGAAGCCTCAAGGCAGGATGTTCTAAGGGTCTTCAGGTATAGGAAAAGGCCATCATGGAGAAGAGAGATCAGGTTTGGGTTTGGGGACCCAGACATACAGAACTGCACCGGAGCCATGAAGAGGCCAATCTGGTCTCTGGGCAAGGAAGCCTTTCTAACAATTAGAGCCATCCCAAAGTGGAACTGACCTCCTCGGGGGAGGTCTACGCTTCCCCACTGGATGTCTCCAAGCTGCTGGGTAGGATGGAGGAGGGATTCAGCTGAGGGAGAGTGTATGGGTGAGATAAGATGGCAGCCAACATCCCTTCCAACTCCTCAGTTCTAAGACTCTGTGATCTTGTCCAACTCTCTTGATTTTGGAAACCATAGAGATAGAGGTAGAAGGGACCTTGTAGGCCGTCTAGGCCAAATGCTTCATTTTACAGATGAAGAAACTGAGGCCAGGGGAGGTAAAGGGACTTTCCCAAAGTCACATGGACAGTCTAATGCCTCCACCTCCCAATGCAGCTTCTCTGAAGCTAGAACCCCTGAACACACAATCTGACTGAATTCAACTTGGTGTACAAGGCTAGGGAAGTCATCTACATCCATGAAGCAGCCTTCTCAGCCCTGTCCTGTCTAGATGGGGGCCACAAGTGGGGCAGAGGGATGGAGAGGGTCTTAACAGCTTCCAGAGCCAGGCCAGGCTCCCTCTCATTAGTCAAAGCATCTGTGTGTGAGTGAATGGGTGAGTGGAAGCAAGTGAGAGGGAACCAATACTTTAAATATTAATTACATTGCCTATTAAAGACTCAGAGGGTTCAATTAGTGAGAAGTGGAGGGTGGTGAAGTGCTTTGTCACTGGTTTGAGAGAACACTGTCTGCCCCCAGCTGGTGAGGAGACAGTGAAGGGGTGGGCACAGGGACCGAACACTCCAGAATTGTACAGAGGGAATGCCTTGAATCAAGGTCCAAGATAAAGAAAGAAAAGACGGGACTCTGGGGACATTGATCTTGGCTTTTTGCCTTTTTTTAGCACCCTATGACTCCTCAGGGGCAGCTAGGTGGCTGAGTGGATAGAATGCTGGTCCTGGAGTTAGGAAGACCTGAGTTCAAATCTGACCTCAGACACTTACTAGCTGTGTGACCCTGAATAAGTCACTTAGCCTTGTTTACTTCCATTTCCCCATCTGTAAAGTGAGCTGGAGAAGGAAATGCAAACCACTCCATTGTCTTTGCCAAGAAAACCCCAAATGGGGTCACAAAGAGTTGGACACAACTGAAACAACTCAACAGGAAAAATGGCTCTTCTCCTTCCTTCCACACCTGTGGGCATCTTCCAAGACCCAAGCCTCACAGGCACTGTGGATGGTGAGTAAGCTGCAACACTTGGGGTCATGACAACCTGGGTTAGGATATCACAGACACTTAATAGCCATATAACCTCATGCCTCAGTCTCCTCATCTGTCCAAATAGGGGATCGCACCCATTGACCTCTAGAGTTCCTTCCAAATCTAGAGACATATTGGTATAGACTTCTCCCTCCTCTGTCTGCGGCCCATCCCACTGATGCATCAGATTATTTTTTAATGTCTTGTTGAAGCTTTTACGTCACTATTGCTTTCCAATTAATACCTCAAATTTAGCACCATCCTTCCAACTGTTCCCCTTCCTTCCTCATCCTTTCTGCCAGCCCATAGTTGACTTCTTGTGGCTCGTTCTCAGAACTCTAATAACTTCAATACTAATAACATTACATAGTGTTTTAAGGCTTGCAAAGGGTTTGACCTGTCACATCATTTGATCTTCACAGCAATCCCATGAAATAGATACTATTAATTATCCCCATTTTTCCAATGAGGAAACTGAGGCAGACAGAGGTTAAGTGATTTGCTAGGAGATCACCCAGCTAGTAGTCTAAGGTAATATTTGAAATCAAGACTTTATGAATTCTTCTTAGCCCTCCATAATTCACCACCACCACCCCCAGAAGTCCCCAGGGAATTCTCTCTGCATTTCTATATATACCTCCCTCTTGCCATCACACCTTTGGAGATCTCTATTGCTTTAGCATTATTTTCCTGCTGTTTCATACATGGATGCCCCATCTTGCCAGCTCAAATATGAACTTCCTGAAGATGAAGGGAACCATATCTCTGCATTTCTGTCTCTGATCTTCCTCGTCCCTCTCCATAGTACAATATACTTCAGAAAACACTCCTAGAGAATGCTCCCCGGCCTTCCCGACTACCACCAAGGCCTCTTGGTTTTTCTCCTCCAAAGACCATTTGATCACTGCTTGCCAATATTTGAAGAGGGACCAAGTGGAAGAAGTGACCAAGTAACAAATGGAAATTGTAAAGATACAACTTTGGGTGTTATATGAGTAAATACTTCCTGACCCTTAGAACTGTCCAAAGGTTGAGTGGACTGCCTCCAAAGGCAGCAAGTCTCCATTTACTGAGACAGAGGCAGGGGAAAGTCTTCCATGAGAGGTTAGATTGTCACTTGTCACTGAAGTGCAGTTCTATTCAAGGACAGGTTAGACTATATGCCTTCTGGGGTCCCTTTCAGCTCTGAGATTCTATAATTATATGAGGTTTGCCCTATTACTTGTCCCCTGGACCATTCCTCTGAAGAAGGGGAAGGGCACTGAGGGCTAGGCAAGGGCAGTTTTATAGCCCTGGCCAGGGAACCTGCATGGTACTGTGGAAAGAAGGCTGGACTTAGAATCAGAAGGCCTTGGGCAATTTTAACTCCCCAGGCCTCAGTTTCCTCATCTGTAAAATGGAGTTGTTCCAGATGATTGCTGTACTGGATTGTCATGAGACAGCAGACTGGATGAAGGAATGGGCATCACACAAGCTTCAGTCAACATAGCCTAGTGACCCAGGAGTTGGGCTATAGGCAGCAGTGCCCAGTATAGAGGCTGGCATACAGTAGGTTCTTAATAAACATTTGCCGGATTGTAGAACTAAAGGATGGGAGAGGCGGAGGCACAAAGTCAAGAAGGAAAGGGAGAGGAGAGGTTTATAGAGTCTAAGCTGGCAGGGACTTCCAAGATAATGAGATCATAGCATCAGAATGTCAGTAATGTCCTTATCTTATAGGGTCACAGGATTTAGAGCTAAAAATACTTAGGGTTAGAAACAGAGTTAGCAATTAGTCCATCTCCTTCATTCCACAGAGGAGGAACCTGAAACCCAAGGAGTGCAAAGCAACATGCCCAAGGTCACACAAGGAATCAAAAAGGAGGACCCAGGCCTTGAAATCAGGTCTCCTGATCCCAGATCTAGCATACTTTTCTAATGTATCAAATTTGCTTCAAGAGTTACTCACTTTATGTCTTGTCTTGATGGGTCTTCTCCCTGTCTTGAGGTAAGGACCATGATTCGGCCCTGGGAATGATGGTCTTTCTGGGCTCTCCCAATGTTAGCACTATCTCTAACTTCATCCCCTACCTCTCAGATCACCAGAGAGTAAGTGAACAGTCTGTAGGAAAACTTCTCCGATGGTCTGAGGAGAGATAGGACCAGGAAGAATGAGAGGAGAACCTTAGCCCACCGTGCCAGAAGAGGGAGGAAGGGAGATGTTAGGGTGAGGCCAGGAGCTCAAAGAGAGGGAGGAAGGGAGAAGGGAGGAGCAGAGAAGGCATAAGGAGCATCACAAGCCTTAATTTGGGTGGAAGAGCTCAGGGACCCAGGGATCCCCAGTTCTTGTTAACTCCACCTTTGAATGAACGCAAGGCATCATGTATGTTAAGAATGAAACTGAACAAGGAATCAGGGGGAACTAGTCACCCAAATCTTATCTAGAGATACCAGCAAATGAACAGAGGGAAGGAAAACAATCACAACTTGGCTTGGCTGCTATAAAGCTAATCCTAATTACAGTCATTTATGAGGACTACTTAGCATTTGGGGCTAATTGCCACATACACAATAACTCAGGCATACCATTAATATGTATCAGATTAATTCCATTTTATTTGATTCCAACACTGAGTGATCTCTGACCACCCCAGCCTGGGGCTGTGGGCCTATCTGCTTGTGGTTCTGACACTAGAAGGAACATTGCTGATGATATACATCATGTGTGCATAGAAATGTCCTCTTCTGGTGGGTGCAGGCCTAGCTCTGCATCCAATCTGTTCCCTGCAGGGCCATGTGAGGGCCTGCAGGAAAAAGGGAGGGAGGTGGCAAGAGCTAGAACAAAATATATGGTGTCCTAAGACCAAGAGGACCCATATTTTAGCCTGGAATATGAGAGAATGGGGTGTGGGGAGCAGCTAGGTGGTACTGAGACCCAGGCCTGGAGTCAGGAAGACTCATGTTCCTGAGCTCAAATCTGGCCTCAGACACTTACTAGCTGTGTGACCCTGGGCAAGTTACTTCACCCTGTTTGCCTCAGTTTCCCCATCTGTAAAATGAGCTAGAGAAGGAAATAGCAAATGACTCCAGTGTCTTTGCCAAGAAAACCCCAAATGGGGTCACAAAGAGTTGGACATGACTGAACAACAAATGAGAAGATGGAAGACAGAAGAGCCTGGAAACTTTAGATCTGACCAGTCCAGGGCACTGGACAAGCACAACTGTCCATCAGTGTGCTGGCCTGCCTCAGTAGGTAGTGAGTTCCCCACCACAGGGTGTTCAAGGATGATGCATGTCCATGATGCCTAAGAGGGGAGTCTGGAAGTTTGTGGACTGGACTAAATGAAGCTTAGAATGTTTCATTTGGAAGAGATCTTAGGGATCATCTGGTCTAAGTCCCTTCATTTTAGAGAGGAGAAAATATCTCCAGAGAAGACAAGGGCCTTTCCCAAGCTCACACAGCACATTAGTAGCAGAATTAGAAGTAGAACTTGAGTCCTCCAAGGCTCTTTCCACTGCACCACACTGCCTAAAAAGAAAGCAGAGAGGCATCCTAGGGTAAAGATTTTAGGTCAGAGGACCCAGCTCTGCTAACCGTGTGACCTTGGGAAAAATCATTCAATTTTTCTGAATCCCCATCTTCTCATCTCTAAAATTTAGTATTTGGACAATAGGATTTCTAAGATCTCTTCCAATTTCAGACCTAGGACCCCATGAAATGAGCTGGTCAGAGCATCCCTCAGGGTCCTCAGTCACTAGATTCCTGCCCAGACCTTCCTTCTTAATACTCCCTGTGGTCCAGGGATCTTCTCCTGTCCCTACAGACTAGATACCACAGGCTGGTGAACTCTCCTCTGCCCCAACAGCCCCCGAGTCTGGCAGAAGGGAGGAAGGGAGAAAGAATCAGGGACCACAGCTTCGGGAAGACAAATGCCAACAGCAGGGGGAGAGATGGAGACAGCAGGACTGAAGCCTGGTCTTCCTAGAACCCTCTCTGTGGGGCCTCCTAATTGGGGTCACAGATATTCAGCCACTGTTTGTATTCACTGCTTCTGACGGGGGGGCCTTTGGCTGCCCCTGAAATGGAGTGGCCAAAGTCACCTATCATTAGACTGAAGAGGCTTGTCATTCAGCTCTGGAGGGTCAGTCTTAGCTGAGTTCACCGGGGGCAGGCAGATGGAGGTGCTCCTAATAGGGTACACAGGAGGTCACTTTCATCTTTCTTCCCATTATTCATGGGTGGACTGGATGGCCTTTACAAGCCATTGTATAATTTAAGGGATCTGCACAAATGCAACCCCTCTCTCCCCCTCCCCAATCCTTTACCCACTGCTCTTTGGAAGGAACAGTGAGCAGAGAAGCAGGCCCTCTCCTGCTTGGGTGCTAGATCCAAGATGGCGGCTGGACACAGAGGAGGACCAGAGATGACATCTGTGTGCTGCCCCATCTCAAACTTCAGCAACCCTTGGCTGGCCCAATCCCACACTCACCCAGTCACCCTTAGTGTCCCCCTTTCCAATGCAGAGGAAATGCTATGTCTCAATGCAAACTTCAGAGAGATAAAATTCCGAAGAGATCCCCTTACTCTGAAAACCATAGGCAGAAGGAACCTTATCCAGTCCATCATTTTACAGAAGCTCATCTACTCCAGCCCTTCAGTTTACACATGGGGAAACTGAGGCCCAGACAGGCTAAACAATTTATCCAAGGTCACACAGGCAGCAAAAAAGACAGATTTGGCATTTGAACTCAGGACCTCTGAGTCCAGACCTTACATTATCTCGGGCTGCCAAAAGGAAGTGATCTCAACATTACTTAAAAAAAAACACTTTGAAACATATTTATATTATAGTCATTTTCATATATACTCTCCTTTCTTCTCTCTCCTAAAACAGCTAGGTGGCACAATGGATAGACCTCTGGTCCTGGAGTTAGAAAGACTTGAGTTCAAATCCAACCTCAGACACTCACTAGCTGAGTGACCCTAGACAAGTCTCTTAACCTCTAGTTCCCTCAGTTTCTTTAATTCTAAAATGGTGGTAATAATAGCACCTACTTCCCAGGGCTGTTGTGAGGATCAAATGAAATGATTTTTATAAATCCTTTTATACAGAGCCTGGCACATAGTAGGTGCCCAATAAATGCTTGTCTCCTCTCTGCCTTCCTTTCTTTTGTCACAAAGAAAAACAGTTGAGCCCAACCAACTAACACAGTGACCTGCCGTTGTATGCAGTATCTCGAAGCCATACCCCACCACCACCACCTCTTCAAGGAAAGTAAGAAGATACACATTTACTTATGTCTAACTCAAGATCAAGATTTGATCCCCTACATTTCCAATGGGAGTGGGGTAAAAACATCACATAAAGTAGCTCTGAGGAGTGCCTTTCAGATGGCATTGGGACAGGTGAACACCCTCCGCACTCTGCCTTTCTTTTTCCCTCCAAACCAGGAGATGCTAAGCTGTCCTAATGAGGGAAGACTCCTCAGGGACACTGGGAAGTGAGAAGCTTGAAAACACCTACAGAAGTCTGGAAATTGTGCTGCCTTGCTCTTGTCTATTTCAGATAAAAATTCCTGGAGGAAACAGTGTGGTGCAGTGGTAAAAGCCCTGAATCTGAAGTCAAAAGACCTGTATTCAAGTCCTAGATTTGGCTACTCACCTTTGGCCAAGTCACACAATTTCTCTCTGCCTCAGTTTCCTCATTTGGAAAACGAGGGGCTCGGACTAAATGGACTGCAAATCCATGATCCCATGACCATCTTAACTCCCACACCTCTGGGCACTGTCCAGCTTTGGATGTCAATGCCCTGCCTAACTATGGTCTGACCAGGACAGGGGGCAACGGGACCATCACACCTCAGAACACTTAATGCAACTTAAAATCCCATCAGATTTAGGGGCTGTAATAATATCACACTCTTTATTCCTATCAAATTTGAAGCCTGCTGAAAGTATTTTTACATAGTGTCTTTCCTAGCCATGGCTTTCCTACCCTCTGGTTATACCATTTATTTCTTTTTTTTTTTTAAGCAATCAGGGTTAAGTAACTTGCTCAAGGTTACATGGCTAGTCATTATTTATGTGTGGGTGCTCATTTTCTGAGGCCGGATCTGATCTCAGGTCATCCCAACTCCGAGGCCGGCGCTCTTACTCACTTCACCACCTAGCCGCCCCTTTAGGGCAATTGGGGTTAAGTAACTTGCCCAAGGTCACACGGCTAGGTTTTTGTTTGTGCGGATTAAGTGTCTGAGGCCGGCTCCGAACTCAGGTCCTTCTGACTCCAGGGCCGGCGCTCTATTCACTGCGCCACCTAGCCGCCCCATATACCATTTATTTCTTAACCCAAATGCAGGACTTTACACTTATGCTTCTTAGATTTTTTTTCTTACTAGATTTAGCCCTCAGTCCAATCGCATGCAGATCTTCTCTGGATCCCAACCAGCAATCCCTCCCAGCTTTCTGACATCCACAAATTACATAAGTGGGTCATATATGCCTTCATCTCAGCTATTAATAAACATGTCACATTGCAAAATCTTACAGCCCACAGAGATCTCCCATTAGATTGTGTCCATCTATTATTTATCCTACTTTGAATCTGGTTTTTCACTTAATTACAAATCCACCTGAACACATTATAATCTAGTCCACATCCCCCCATCTTGTCCATGACGATATTGGAAGAAATGTTAATATTCCTGCCCAGCCCATGAAAAAATAAGGCCTAGCAGGAGGTAGAACGAAAGGTCTTCAAGGTTTTCTCCCAAACGATGTCAAAAAAGATTGAAGTAGTGACAGAGGCCTGCCCCAACCCCCCATTATTTTCCTAAATGCCTGTTTCTATACATCAATGCTCAGAAAGAGGGTACCTTCTCCAGCTGGTGAATGCCTTCCTCTACACAGCAAATGGAAGCAAGAGTACGTAATGTCTGGGGATACAGGCACCGGAAACAGTCCTGTCGGCAGATCTTGAAAAGGGCCACCACACCCCCCTCCTGCAATGAGATGGAAAGATGAGAGACAAGTTAGCAAGTGTGCTCGTGCGCTCGAGCGCACACACACACACACACACACACACACACACACACTCACTCACACGTACACATGCATATACACACGTGTGCACCACTCCAAATCTGTAAGGTACCCTCTGCTTATAAATCCTCTGAGAAAGGAAATAACTGGACAAGGACACACAGAGACTAAGTAGCAGAATCAGACCCTGTAATTTTCAGCCCAGTTTTCTTTCTACTGTGCTATTTTGTCCTCTAGAAGAGATGGAAAAGGGAAGGATGGAGGCCAGGCAAGGCAACCTTCACAAAACACACTGGGGATAACACAGAATATGTCTTTAAATCAATATTTTTCAAATAAATATTGATATGTGGAGGGAAAGACAAAGAGACAGATAAAGCCACTCTGTTGGAGAAAAGGGGAGATCATAAGGGATGTCACAGTCAAGGCAAGTCACCATCTTTTCTATTTTTCCTATTTTAACTAATTACACTTGCTAACTTAGTTACTAAATTTATTTGTATCTATGCTGCTAAAGGAAGCTCAAATACAGTAATTATTCTTTAAATTTTAGCACCCCGAGGCAAAGCTCTTATGGCCCAACCTTGGTTATGGCTCTGGTGGAGAAGGCTGAGGACCAGCCATTAGAAAGTTGGTGGAGGAGGAGACATGTCATTGTCAATATGGTAGATATAATGGCAGCCTCCCAAGAAATAAGATCATCCTGTATAATTGATCAAATGACTCGATATTTGTACACAGTTCCTGGCACACAGTAATCACTTGATAAATGTTTGTTTCTTTCTCTCTCTCTCTCTCTGCTTGTCACAAAGAAATGCACTATAATTAAACTCTTAAGAGACTTGGGTCATGTACGGCAATATTTCCCACACAATTACAACATCTACCAAGTCAGAAAGACAGAGTGTGCAGAAAGAACCCTGGGCTGGGATTTAGTTGACCTGAGGGGGCAAGTCTTGGCTCCACTGCTATGTGACCTTGGCACATCATTTCTTCTGGACTTCAGTTGACTCTGGGGTAAGAGATGAGGGTTGGATGAAAAGAACTCCAAGTACCCATGCAGCTCTGATAATCTATGATGAAATGCAGACTTCAAAGGAGTAGCAAAAGTCAAGGAAGGCATCACCTTCTCACCCCTCCCACCCTCGAAACAAGCTTAGCCCGGTTCTCAAATCCTCCTCGCCAAGGGACTTTGACCCACAATCATACAACCCATGAAACAGACTGCTTTATAGGCAAAGCAATTAACAGAAGCACCTCCATTTCTCGGAGCTGCCAAGCCTGAGTGTAGCCCAGGGAGTCAGGATCATGAATCATCATAACTCCCTGCCAGCCTCTCCTTATTTCTGCCTGGGGTTCCAGATAAGGAATGGAAATGTGAAGGGCACAAAGATCTATCTTAAAGGGATCTCCAGCCCAGCGCAGCCCAATTTAGCTTGACCCACCTGGATTTCCCTCTAGCTCAGGGAGAATAGAAAAGGGAACTCCGATCAACCCTTAAACAGCCAGGGAAAGCCAAGGAGGCATCATGATGTAGCAGAAATGGTCAAGGTCTGGGTGTGAGAAGGTTTGGGTTTGACTTTGTTCTGAAGCTAAACATGTCTGTGGGATCAACCAAATTCTTTCCACTCTTTGGGGAATCCTTTGCAAGATAAGAGGGCTCTTTAAGGGACTGAAGATGTAGAGGTGAAACAGACCTTAGAGATCACCTGGTCCAACCTCTCCATGTTATTTTCAGAGAAGGAGCTGAGGCCTAGAGAGGCCCTAGGTCACACAGTGATTAGGGAGCAGAGCCAGAACATGAACCCGATTCTTGACTCCAAACCAGCCCTCTTTGGTTCTACGAGTCTACAGTTCTCTGAGTCTAATCATTATAACAACTTGAATTTCTCAAAGGTTTCCAAAATAGTCCCCTCACAACAACTCTATGAGGTAGGGAATGCAAGTGTTATTATCCTTCTTTTACAGAAGAGGGAAACAAGGCTTAGCTGGGGCAAGTGATTTACCCAAGGCTACATAGCTATCAAGTGTTAGCACCATGATTCACACTCATGTCTTCAGGCTCCAATCCCATCCCTTTTTATGCTGTGCCAATCAAGGCTTCTTGATGACATGTGGTCTTCTTGAGTAGGCCTAGGCTGGGCTTCATATGAGACCATCAGATTGGGGTCAGTTTCCCAGATGAGACCATCCACCCTCTCATCACTTCACCTGAGGTCCCCCATCCTCATTCTCTATAATGGGAATCCAGGGAGGTCTCCTGACTTTCATTCCCTTCGTGCCATACTTCTATTGTCCAAAGGCACAATTATACTGTGTCATCTTCCTACTTCAGAAGAGGATTATAAGTATCTTCTAAAAAGCCATTACCAGTCCAACCAGCTGACCAAGACCAGGAGGGCCAATGTGTGGGTATTCCAAGAAAATTATTAACTTCTTGTCAAGGTCCACCTAGAATAGGTATGGTGACCAATCCCAGACTAATAGGCAGCTGGCTGACATGGTAGAGAGACTACTGGGCTGGGAATCTCAGGAAGGCCTGAGTTCAAATCTAGCCCCAGACACTGACTAGTTATGTGCCCCTGGAGAAGTTACTTAACTTCACTTAGCCTTAGTTTCCTCATCTATAAAATGGGGATAATAATAGCACCTCCCTCCCAGGGCTGTTGTGACAATCAAATGAAATTTATAAGGTATTTTTGCGCAATGACTGGCACATAGTGGGTATTTAATAAATGCCTGTTCTCTTCTCTCTCTTCCCTAAATGTGGGATCCGTAACAAAGTGTAGGCTCATTAAATACTTAAGTAGGAATAATCTACTATGGGAAAGGTATGATGGCTTCTATAAAGGGAAACAGAATCTTACTAATAATACCAGAGCTCTTTAAGGAGACAAATGAGCCTGGGGCTGAGTGGGAACCAGCAGACAGACTTTACTTTCACAAAGCCATGGCAGTATTCCCTGGAAGATGAATTCCAGAGAAATGGTTTCATCATTGGTAGATTAAAACTGGGGAATGAAAGGTAAAGTTCTGGATGAAGAAGGACCAATAGGAAGGACCCTCCAAGACTGGGACTGTTACCAATCTTAGGCACCATTTTTTCAAAGGAATCTGTAAGAATCAGGACTCACGAAGGTTAAGTTTGATGTTGACTCTGACACTGTTCTAGGGAGTGAAATTCTGAGTCTGTGGAGAGAGTGCACAAGGGAAAACCATGTAAATTTGATATAAAAGTGGCAGGTTAACTTCAGTGTAAGCAGCCACTGAATCATGGCCTTAGATTATAATAACCTGATTTTTACTCTTAAGTCATAAGCTCTGAGCTATAACAAAGGAAACAGGACTTGGGGTAAAGATGGTGACTTGATAGGATCCAAATAAAATCAGCTCTTTCTAGGCAGCTGGGTGGCACAGGGGAGAGAGGTTGGATTTTGGAGATTTCTTACTGTCATCACAGCTCTTTGCGACCTTTTGGTGTTTTCTTGGCAAAGATCCTTAAGTGGTTAGCCATTTCTTCTCCAGCTCATTTTACAGATGAGGAAACTGAGATAAATATGGTTAAATGACTTACCCAGGGTCACATAGCTAGTAATCTGAGGTCAGATTTGAACTCATGAAGATGAGTCTGCCTGAATTCCAAGCCCAGCACTCTATCTACTAAGCCAAATTATACCCAACCCAACAACTCATCCTTCAGCACTCTAGTCCTAGGCTTACTACTGAGTTACAGGCATCCTAAAGGATATTTCTTCTTTGATTCTAAATGTTACCTACTGGAAAAAGCTGTGGCTGTTCCTCCTCTCTTCACTGGTTGGGATTCTCTCCCATGTTCCCTTCCAACATTTCATCTTCTCCTAGATAATATCACTTTTCTCTATTTTGACCCAAGTACCTCAGGAACCACCTGGGAAAAGAAGGGTCCTGCCAACCACCCTTCTGATCATTAACTCTGATGTTCTGAGGCATCCCTGTGGGGAAGCCTTCTTATGCCATTGGCATGTGGTTGGGATAATTGTAAAGCTGCAAACAGCTGGAACACTCTCTCTGAAAGCCCTGTGCTATTGGGATGACAGGAAAGTTCAAAGAGAGGGTAATTAGTGTCACCTACCTAGTCTGGTTTGTTAAGTAATTAGATAAGTTAGGTAGGGAATAGGAGAGAGAGGAGGGGAGGAAAGGAGGAGATTCAAGGGCAAGGGAAATAGATGATAGGGCTTGTTCTGTTTTCTAGAGGTCAGGAAAAGAAGGGGATGACCATCAGGGTGGGAGGAGGATGTGAAAGGGATTAGAGCAGCCAAAACTGTGGGGAAATCAAATTACTTAGAACAGAAATGGTCCCTAATTGGCATAAGGTCCCACTGGTCATACTCTGACCTAAGCAAGAGAAAATCTCCCTACTGAACATTGGAATCAGAGCCTATGAAGGTGCCAATTAAATAATAAAATGATTCCATTTTATAGAAGGAAGGGCTAATTATGATGTAATGGGGGGAAGAGTGGATTTTAATATGAGGACCCAAACTCTATTCCTGGATCTGCTACTCACTATGTGACCTTGGGAAAGTCCCTTGACCTTTCTGTGCCTCAGTTTCTCCTACTGTAACATGAGGGAATTCTACAGATCTTTAAAGTCCTTCCAGTTTTGTATATATCAATCAACAATTCAATAAGCCTTTATTAAGCACCTACTGTGTGTGAGACACTATGCCAGGTGCTAAGTTTACAACACTATGCCAGGTGCTAAGTTTACAACACAATCCCTGCTCACAAGAAGTTTTCATTCTAATGCAATTCTAATTTATACATATATAAATACATACAACATAAATATAAAGTGAATAAATACATATATATGAGGCAGTTAAATATAAGGCAGTTTGGAAGAGAGGACATCAAGGAAAGCTTTGTGCTGAATGTGGTGCTTTAGTTTTATCTTAAAGGAAGAGAGGAACTCTAGAAAGTAAAGAAATAAGAAGGAAGGACATTCCAGCCTAGGTCACAGCCAATGCAAAGGCACAGAGATGGAGTGTTGTGTGAACAGAGAGGTCAGTTTGGCTAGGTTTCCATGTGTGAGAGAGAGCTCCTTACTCTCCAACAAGACTGAAAAGATAGGTTTGGGCCAGGTCATGAAAGGCTTCAAACACTAAGCAGAGTTCACATTTTCTTTTGCTTTGGTTTGGTTTTTAATACTAGAGTCAATAAGGAACCACTAGAATTGATGGAGTAGTAAAGTCATATGTTCAGATTTGCACTTGAAGAAAATTACTTTGGCAGCCATGTGTAGGATGGATTGTAGAGGTATGAGTCTTGAGACTGGAAGACCAGTAAGGAGGCATTTTAATAGGCCAGGCAAGAGATGATAAGGACCTGAACTAAGATGTTGACTGTGTAAGTAGAGAGAAGGGTCAGCTGTAAGAAATGTTGTGGAGGTAAAAATAGAAAGATTTGGCAATGAATTGGATGTTGGGGTGAGGGAAAATGAACAGAGTCAAAGACAACACCATATTTGTAAATTTGGGAGACTGGAAAAAATGGTGGTGCCATCAATAGAAAGAGAGAAGTTTGTTAGAGAGCATGAGGAAGGAAATTGAGGCTGAAGAGATCATGCCTTACCCAAGGTCAGCTCGGGACTGGAACTCAGATCTATTGACTCTCAAGTTCACTTTCTTTCAAGAGTCTTTCACACCAGGCTGCCTGCTCTCTTCAGTCATTTTTTTATAGAAGCCACTGCAATCAACTGACTATCAAAGATAAATGGCTGCAAGGAATTGGCTGTTAGAGGCCCTGGGGGAGAAACACCACCCTAGGATACCTAAGCATGCTCTTTGCTGAGGTTTTCTCCTTTACTCTTTCCTGTTAAGAGGCAAATGGGATAGATTTCTAGGTCTATCAAAGCCTACTGACCCTGGAAGACCCTAGTCCCAGACAACTAAAGTTCCTAGGACTGTACCTTATATAGAGTAGGTACCCAAAAAACAGGGATCCCTTACCTACTGTAGACTCCTTGAGGGAAGGAACAATGCTATTTTTCATCTGTTTATTCCCAGTAAGGAACAAAGAGTCCTAAATGTAATGGGTGCTTAAATAAATAGCTATTGACCATTCTTCGATTGATAAACGGTCAAAGGATATGAACAGGCAGTTTTCAGATAAAGTGATCAAAGCTATCTATACTCAAACAAAAATGCTCTAAATTACTATTGACTAGAGAAATGTAAATTAAAACACTTCTGAGCTACTACCCCATACCTATCAGATTGGCTAATATGATAGGAAAATGACATATATAAAAGGAAAATGACAAATATTGGAAGGGGTGTGGGAAAATAGCGACATTAATGCACTGTTGGTGGAGTTGAATACTGATTCTGTAGAACAATCTGGAACTATGCCCAAACCCTTTGACCAAACAAAACCACTACTAGGTGGTGTATCTCAAAGAGATTTTATAAAAAGGAAAAGGAAAAGGACCTATTTTTACAAAAAAAAATATTTAAAGAAACTCTTTTAGTGGTGGGAAAGAACGGGAAATTGGGGGCGATGCTCATCAACTGGGGAATGCCTAAACAAGTTGCATATGATTATGATGGAATAATATTGTGATATAAGAAATGACAAATGGGATGCCCTCCCAAAATCTGGAAAGCCTTACATGAACTGATGCAAAGTGTAATGAGTAGAACCAGGAGAACATTGTACAGAGTAACAGAAAATTACAAGATGATCAACTGTGAATGACTTAGCTATTCTCAGCAATAAAATGATCCAAGACAATTCTGAAGGGCTCATGATGAAAAATGCTATCCATCCCCAGAAAAAGAACTGATGGAGTCTGAATGAAGATCAAAACATACCTTTCCTTTACCTTCTTTATTTTTCCTGGGATTTCTTTCCTGTCTTTTCTTTCACATTATGACTAGCATATAAATGTTTTACATGACTGTACATGTATAACTATATCAAATTGCTTGTCTTCTCAAAGAGGAAAGGAGAAAGGGAGGGAAAGAATTTGGAACTCAAAAATTCTTAAAAGAATATTTAAAATTGGTTTTACATGCAATTGGGAAAAGTAAAATATTAATTTGTAAAAATACATAACTGTTGGGGCAGCTAGGTGGCGCAGTGAATAGAGCACTGGCCCTGAAGTCAGGAGGACCTGAGTTCAAATCTGGCCTCAGACACTTAACACACACCCCCCCCAGAAAAAAAAAAACAACCCTAGCCATGTGACCTTGGGCAAGTCACTTAACCCCAACTGCCCTCCAAAAAGCAAAAAAACAAAAACAAAATACATAACTGTTGAACTGAATGTTTATTCTGCTGACAGAAAGGTGAGCAGAGAGGAAGAGAACCCCTGTGCCCTTAACCCCACATGCAGACGAAGTCAGGTGAGACATTTAACATCTCCCGTTCTCCTCTAATAACTCCTTTCCATCTTCCTTCTTGACTTTCCAGGTATTTCTAAGCCAACTAATGAGACAATATAGAGACAGAAAATACAGAAAAAATCCAGGTATAAGAATGGCAGGAGTTTGCCATGCCCAAATTGAACCCAGGGACAGAAGCAAGGAGAAAAGATGATTTCTGAGTCCTTTCCAGCCAACCTTATCTGTAAGGAGTGCCTGGATGGTTATTTATCACCTTCTTTCAAAAAAAGATAATATATTTAGAATAGATAATGATCCAAGCTTTGCCAAGGTTCAGGAGGCACAGACATCATTCATGTGAGAGCATTTCTCTGGCTCAAGGGCTGCTTAGCCCAGCACAATAAAAGCTAAGTATTGGAATGAACTTGGCATTGGATTCCAATTATATTCTTCACCAAGATGATCAGAAATGATCTTGCTATTAGCATTTCCAGCTACTGCATTCCTTATGGCATCTCTGTGCCCCTAAGTCCAAGGGAGACTGGCCTTAGGGCAGCTGCCCAATCCTCAAGACAAAGAATTCCAGTCCAGGAGTGACAGTTCCTCTTCCTCTGGAAGACTCTGCTCAGTGAAAATCAAGAATCCTCCTGTCTCCAACACGGAGTAGGGTGGGGAAGGAGAAGCGAAAAGGGGTGTTACTAAGTAAAGGCAGTCACATAGGAATGGAGCTTGGAATTTCCCTGAAACAGCAGAATACAGCTCTTGGCAATGGCACATTTAATTATATAGAAAGCTTACTCCAGGCCCAGGGTCAAGTTATATGAATTACTTAGCCGAATTCAAGATGAGCTGACATGAACCTGGAAAGGGTCATTCTCTAGGGCTTGTATGATAGCAACAGATGGAAAGTAAGAGAAGGGGGGAAGAATTCTGGGGAAAGCCAAGAGAAGAATGATCCAGAAGAATCTCAACTATACTTAGGAAGGGTAGAGTTCACAGGCTCCCAAACCCTAAGGAAGCCACATAATCTAGTGGGGAAAATCCTGAATAAGGAGCTTGTTTACATTGTTTATGCTGCTTACTAGCTATGGTATCTTGAAGTGGTCTTTTTATCAAGAAGCGGTATGAGTACAGTGGAAAGTAATTCTTTCCAAAATATTATTTTCTTTTGTCTGGATATCCATGGACCAGTCACATAACATCTCTTGGCCTCAGTTTCCTCATTTATAAAATGGGGGTCTGACCTAGATGGTCGATGATGTCTCTTCCAGCTCTAAGCCTATGATCCCATGATCTCTCTTGTCCTCACTTTCCTTATCTGTGAAATGGGAATAACATTACTCCTGCTACAGTTTCACAGGGCTCAAATGAGACAATATCTGTGAAAGTGCTATGTAAACTATATGTTGTTAGAGAATACTATTGTATCTCAGCACTCCATAGTATACCCACTAACTGTAGAGGGTCCCCACAAAGCATAAGGGGCTATTTGATCCTGACATATATAACTCTTATTCATACATCACTAACTTAAATTTAATTCTATTCTGCTTAATTCACTAATATAATCAATCAGATCACAATAAACTGATTAAATGCTGATTAATCTGAGTAAGGGATATCCAAATGATCATCACACCTAAGCCTCTGTTCTGGACCTTCTTCTCTTCTCTTCATATGCTATTTCACTGGACCATCTCATCAGCTGCTATGGTTTCAATTATCATCTCTATGTTGCTGGCTCATGGATCTGCTTATACAGTCCTAACCTCTCTCTTCACCTCCAGGCTTACATCTGTAATGGAATGTCTCATGGATATCTTAAACTTACCAAGCATTTCCTTGCACTTAAACTCTATGCAAAGAAAGTGACTAAACTAGGGGGTAGGGAGCCTTCAG
The DNA here is from genome assembly GCA_011680675.1 of Gymnobelideus leadbeateri. NCBI lineage: Eukaryota > Metazoa > Chordata > Mammalia > Diprotodontia > Petauridae > Gymnobelideus > Gymnobelideus leadbeateri. The sequence goes on along the minus strand of WOXC01011918.1, from coordinate 609,566 downwards.
CCTTGAGGTCGAATATGAAACCTCTAGGTCCACAAGTTTGGCCTTTGACTGAATCCAAACTTCATAGAACAAATCCCCTAAATAAAAGGATTTGTTCTGTAAAACTTGGACTCAGTCAAAAGGCTGCACCCAAGGACCTAGAAGGTCACATGTGTCCTCGAGGATGCAGGTTCCCCACCCCTGGACTAAATTATTCATACATTTTGATGTAGAGATCCAACTCTGGGACATATACATATACCTAAGGAAGTCAACAATGGAAAAAGGTCTGAATTTCCTAACTTCCCTATCACTGTCCAAGGAACGACCATTCTCCCAGCAACTCCCCACTCTCTCTCACCTTCCGTATCTAATCAATAGTCATCTTGTCATTTCTACCTTCATGATATCTCTCATATATGCCTCCTTCTCTCTGACAATTACAACCAGCTTGGTGCAAGCCTTTATCACTTCAAGACTGGATTATTTAAATAACCTGTTAGGTGGTCTCTCCCCCACAAGTCTCTCCCCACCCCAGTCCATCCTCTTCTCAGGAGCCAAATTGATTTTCCTAAAAAGTAAATCTGACCACATCACTTCCCTTATTCAATAAATTCCAATTATTTTGATAATTCCTATTATCTCCAGGTTAAATATAAGTTCTCTGCTTCACATTCATAACTGGCCCCTTCCTACTATAACACAGGATCTAGTCTTCTTACATTTGACTACTCTATCATCCAAAGGATACTGACTTCCTTGCTGTTTCTCCATCCCTCAGCACTGACCATGTCTCCCATACCTGGAATTCTCTCCTTCCTTAGCTCTACTTCTTGTATGCTCTGGTCTCCTTGAAGTCTCAGCCCTGCCTCCTGCAAGAAGCCTTTGCCAGTCTTCCTTAATCTTAGTGTCTTCCCTTTGACACAAGTATATATATATAGTTTATGCAGAGTTATTACTTGGATGTTTCCTCCCCCATTGGACTGTGAGTTCCTTGAGAGTAGGGACTGGTTTTTGCCTTGATGGCTCTCCAGCACTTAGTACAGTGACTAGCACATTAGTCTTACTAATACTTAATAAATGCTAATTGACTTGGCTTGAGTAGAAATATCAGCTGTGATCAGTGAAAGAATTGAGTTCTGATTCTGGTTGCTTATTTTGCTGTCTCCACCATCCAAAAAGCCCCAAATTGCTCAAAGAAATATCTATTCCCAGGTGTCTCAACCATTCTCCCAAAATATCTGAATGGACAATAGCCCAATTACATCACAAGTATGAGAAGCTTCACATGATCTAATCAGTCAGGCAAGAGGTACCAAGACCAAAAAAAAGGAGCCTGATTAGTAATGGGGAAGCTAGGAGGAGCCAGACTAAGGCAAAATAGGGGAAAGGATACAATGAGAAATTGTTGATTAAGGGGGAAAATCATTGTATTAGATATGTCTCTGATAAGATCTGTTATCTAGGGTTAATACAGAACATTACAGAAAATGTAAATCTAAAAGACCAAGAAGCTTTTCCCCTATAAACAGGTATCTAAAGGATTTGAACAGTCTTTAAAAATTGCAACCTATTAGCAGTTGTAATACTCCAAACAATTATTACTTCAAGTGGTGGCTAGGTGGCTCAGTGTATAGAGCACTGGCCCTGGAATCAGGAGGACCTGAGTTCAAATCCAACCTCAGACACTTAACACAAAAACCAGCTGTGACTTGGGCAAGTCACTTAACCCCAATGGCCCTCAAAAAAAGAAAGAAAGAAAGAAAGAAAGAAAGAAAGAAAGAAAGAAAGAAAGAAAGAGAGAAAGAAATGCATCTTCAATAGCTCTTCATTTTCACCTCATATCCAGAAAACTGGGGGAAAAAATAATAACCAAAAAAAAGGCTCAAATTAGAGGGAATGGGAGAACATAGAGACACTAATTGTGGCCAGAATGTGGGTTGATTAAACCATTCTGGAAAGCAGTTTGGAATCATGCAAAGAAAATGATTACACTATTCATATCTTTTGACTTAAAGATCCAGCTCAGAGAACTACACGTCAACCCAAGGAAGTCAACAATGGAATAAGGTCTGATAAATAACAAAATGTTCAGAGCAGTACTTTTCAGAGTGGTTAGAAACTGGAAACTAAATGGATGTCCATCGATTGGGTAATAACTAAACAAATGGTGGAGTTTGAATGTAATAGAGCTACGTTCTCACTGTGAACATTACAGATTCACAACAAAGTATGACAAATACGAAGAACTCAGAGAATCTTGGGAAGACATACTGATGCAGAATGAAGAAGGCAGAAAAAAAAGAATCATCATTACAAAAATAGTAATCATCATTACATCAATGTAAAAAAAAAGAATAAAATGAAGGTGAAACTGCATCATTTGAACATCATCCTAGAGATGAGATAAGAAAAGAAGGAGCCTTTCTCCTCTTACTGGAGAAGTAAGGAGATATGGCCATGCAATGTCACATATACTATCAGATGTGATCGATATCTTATTTGATTTCATTTACTTGGCTTTTTATTTGTCATAAAAACAAAAAAACATAAATAGCACTTTTAAAAATAAAAGTATTTAGAACAGCCTGGTACATAGTAAGTCTTTAATTAAATTGATGGAATGTTCCTACTAATTTTTTTTTAATTAATAAGTGTTTGCTATGTACAAGGTTCTGTTCAATAACATGGGAATTATTTAATTGCCAATGAATGATAAGAGCCAAGTGCTGGCAATCCTGTAGTGACCCTCTGCCCCTACCCTGAGTCAAGTGTTCCCGCCCACACCAGCAGTTGCTAGGGTATGCCATCATTTTTGTGTCTTTCAATGAGCTAATTTTCTCTATTTCCAGCCCTCCTGTGGGTGACAGTCATCTTCACTGTTCTTCTTAGTCTAAAAGTATGATGCAGTTGAATTTATCCAATCCAACTCTGGCTCATGGTTTCCCATGTGGCATAATCTCTAATCACCTCAAGAATCTACCCTCCTCCTAAAGCTTATCGGAGCCTTTCTCAAGTATGGGGCCAAGAACTCAACACCAAACTCCAGATGTAATTTGAGCAAGGCAAAGGACAAGGGGGTGTCACCTACCTCCAGATTCCTAGACTTCTGTTTATGTAGCCAAAGCTTACATAGAATTTACTCCAGTTTGACCTCTTCCGTTTGTTAAAACTCCAAATTCTCATGGATTACTTCCTAGCTAGGTCTCCCCAACCTATGTTCATACATTTGATTTTTTTAACCTCAGTGCAAGACTTTACATTCATCCTTACTAACTTGTCTTATTAGCTTCTGTTTATGATTCTAATCTGCCAAGACCTTTTTGGAGGCCGATTCTGTACCGGGAAACATTAGCTACCTTTTTCATCTTTTCATCATCCCCAGAAGGGCTTTTCCATGCCGTTTCTTCTCTCTTTTCCTTAATTCATCCTTGACATCTCATAAACTTCCTCCCACATTCTGGAAAGAGAGAGTAGGCATCCCAGGGCACCCCACCCCCTCCTCCAGCAACACTTCTGCCACAGAGTTCTTCCTCAGTCTAGATTCAGACAGATTCAGAGAAGTTCTTGTCTCTAAGGACTCCACACCCCAGATGTGGAAGGAGAGCTCTCTCAACCCTAGGACTTGCTGTAACCTGGGAAGAATTGGAAACATTCAGTTTGAAATTCAAAATATTTAATTTGGAAATTTCATTCCTGACCCCGAGCTCACCACAGGCCCTGCAGGGGTTTAGGAAAAAGAAAGTTGGATCATCTCTCTCTGGCTGACATCATTGGGAGTGACTCATTCCCTTGCTCATTCACGCATCCCTGGCCCTACCAGGCCCCTCCTATGCTGTTCACAGAGAGGAGCAGCTGTTCTAAATGTGTGCATAGCTATCGACAGCTTCACATGCATCAGAAATCAAATATCACTCCTCAAATTCAACCAATCCCTTGTGGTATAGGTGTAATTCTGGCTGCCAGAGGCTAATACTTGCACTCATAAACAAGCCTTCTCTCAAAAAAAAAAAAAAAAAGGCTATGTCTGTGTCTCCTCCCTCTCTCAATGAAATGAACTTGATGTTCCTGTTACATGGTCTACAGTTACACTTCCTAACTGCATGACCCTAGGCAAGTCACTTAACCTCTCTTTACCTCAATTTCCTCAAATGTAAAATATGGATAATAAGAGGACCCAAATAATAGCACCTACCTCCCAAGGTTGTTATGAAGTTCAACTGAGATAATGTTTGTAAAGCACTTAGCTCAATGCCTGGCACAAAGTAAGTAGGTACTTAATAAATACATATTTCCTTCTTGCCTTTCTGCCTCTCTTCCTTCTTTCCTTCCTTCCTTCTTCCTTCCTTTCATTCCTTCTTTCTTTCCCTGTTTCCTTCTTTCCTTCTTCCCTCCCTCCCTTCCTTCTTTCTTTCCTTCCTTCCTTCATTCTTCCCTCTTTCCCTCCCTCCTTTCCTTCCTTCCTTTCTTTCTTTGTTCCTTCCTGCCTTTTTCTATTAGGATTCCTGTCTGCAGGGTTTATGGTAAAGACTGGATTATAGAATATTCCATCTAAAATGAACTTTAGATGATATCTGGTACAATGCCAAAATTCTTCTGAAGAAACTGAGGCCCAGAGACCTGAAGCGACTTACTCCAGGTCACTATAAATAGTACAGAGCCATAGGATGTCTAAGTTGAAAGTAACTTTTGAGAGAATCTAGTTCAACTCCTTGATTTTACAGGTGAGAAAACAGGCACAGAGAGGGAAAGAAAGTCCCATAGTTATCCAACTAGTAAATATCTGAACCAAGTTTTGAGCCCAGGCCCCAGCCTCTGAATATGGTTCTCTTCTATACCATATATCCTATTACAAGACTACATCTGAGTTCAGGGACACATACATACCTAAGGGATGACTTCTTCCCCTCCCTCCTCCTCAGGAGAAGAAGGAAATAGAAAATCACTCCAGTATTATTTTTCTAAGAGGATGCTATATTTAACCCTTTATCTCCCTAGCCTGCTCTTTCTCCTATGGAACAGAGGCTTAGGAGACCTCTCCTCCTTAAGGTAGAAGCTGTAGAGGTAACAATACCAACATCAAACACAAGGCACTTAAATATAAGCCCAGGTTCATGAACCAAATCAAAACTAGTCATAAATTGATGACCAAGAAACACTGATTTGTGGGTAGTTTTAAGCTCATGACAGGAAAGAGATGACCTTGGAGTGCCATTGTGTCCTGGGAATCAGGAGATGCCAACCTAGGGAGATTGACACAGAGACTAGCATCCCTGAGATTATGTGCTCTTTAGTAAGGCCATAGGACGTTAGAGGTCAAAAGGATCTTATAGGTCATCTGGTCCTACCTCCTCATTTTGTAGATGAGGAAACTGAGGAACAGAAAACTTGAATGACTTGCCCAAAGTCATACTAGAAGTAATAGAGCTTAGATTCAAGCTCACATTTTGCAGCTCCATATGCAGCATTCTTTTCACTCTACTAGGCTGGCATCTATAGACTAGAGAGTACCATGACTTCATAGATTCATAAAACCCAAGAACTGGAAGTCCTGTCAGAAATCAATTCCCTAATTTTGCAGAGAAGGGACCTGAGGATCATAGAAGGAAAATTAATGACCGAAGGTCACAGAAAATTGATGCTCAAGCCAGAATTAGAAACCAATTAAATTTACTCACCAGTTCAGTGGGGTTTTTTTCCATACTGCCTCATTTTCATTCATTCCCATTCATCCTACCCCCATATCTTCACTGTTTCCACCACCAACCACCTACGAGTTCTCACCTTTGCTATGATACGGCATAAAGGGGCACCCTCCTGGGTCAAGCTGAAGAGGTTCCCTGTGGTAGATTCTGCAGTGTAAAGATTATCTGAAGTGTCAATCTTTCTCACCAACACCTGAGCACCAAGAACAGAGAACACAGAACATGCCAGTTATTCATTTCCTGAGGAAGCAGTGTAACCCAGTTTAGACTTCAATCCCTTTCCTCCAATTCAAAGATAATGTCTGAGAAAAGGTGGAGATCCACAGGGCATCAACTGGCTGTGATAGAATGAATGCCTGCATATGAGATACTCTAAGTTTCTGGTTTCAGTGACCTTAAGGGGGATTTACTGCCAGTGATCATGAAAAACAGAAAAGAAACTGGTTTTGATGAAGTTTTCCTTTTTCTGCTAATTCCTTGTTATGAAGGATTACTCCATGGGGAAAGAAAGAGAAGGATATATTTGTAAATATAGGTGATGTACAAATAAAATATCAATAAATTTTCATGTTACAAGAAAAGAAGAAATGCTCCAGAGAATCAGCAAAGAAATTAATTGAAGTAATTAATAACAATAATAAAATAGAAAGAAAATAATTGCACAAAAATCATTTAGCAATAACAAAAACCCAAAAGAAAAAATAGGAAGAGGAATATTATTTAGAATAACAACAAAATAAACTACATATGTGAGAGTCAACCTATTTAGATAGACTCATGGCATATAAATACAAATAAAAACATATATAATAACAAAGGAAAAAATAATTAGAAGGATATCAGTTGCTCATGGTTGGGTCATGCCAAAATAATAAAAAGTATAATAATACCTAAATTCATTCACAGATTTATTGTCATACCAAATAACTAAGGGATTATTTTATAGAAGTAGACAAAATAATAAGAAAACATAGAAATCTTTTTATAGAAATAATGAGGGGAGGAAATTGAATGAAAGGAGCACACTCAAACTATATCTAGAGCTTAAAGTATAGTACAAGGTAATTTTTGAATAAATAAATCGGTGGAATAGACTAGAGAAGCAAGAATCACAAGCAATTGTGGTTGACAAACCTACAGAAACATTTGCCTTCCATGAGTCCCATTGGGAATAGTATGTCAAATATCAGCATGAGGGGATATAAATATATCTGAACAAACCATCAAGTGGCTTTCTCGGTTTGTGCTGCACCTATTCACTCAATTGGGAATATGCAAACACAGCTGGCTTTCCACCCAACCTCTACCAGCTGAGCAGGTGGCCAAGCTCAGACCCCACTCAGCCTTTCTCAGCTCTGTGTTTTAAGACTAGAAGTCTACAGCCCTTCCAGAAATAAATCAAATCTCTCCAAGCTCATGCCCTCAATCTATTTTTCCTCATAACCATCTCCAAAGAAATTATTCAGCTGGCATTTATGCTAAACGATACGGGATATTAGACAAATCTGAGTAGAGTTTTAAGCTTCAATAGATTAAGCTTAATCTTCAATAGCTTTAAGATACCATAAGACTTTTGGGATACCCTATATCTGTTACCTTGGAAATGAAAGTAAAATGTCAAAGCCTAAATATCAGAGTGGCAGGAGTAATGCCAATAGTGTCTGGTCAAGGAAGAATTTTCATCTCCCAAAGCCATTTACTACATTATGCCTTTTTCAACTAATAGAGAAGAGAGAAAAAGGCAAACCTAAAAGCCCGTCACTGAGGGACACTATCTCATTCTCAAAGTCACAGGAGGAAGGGAAAATTGTTTCCACAATCATTCCTCCCATGGGAACTGCACTCACCTCCTATCCAGATGCCAGTGTCACTCCCCCTTTCCCCAAACTTCAGGAGCCTGGTACTGTGAAGGCTACACCAAGAATATATGCAACTGAGGGAAAGACTTTCTGTTCAAAAAGAAGTGCTGGGAAAACTGGAAATCAGTATGGTAGATAATAGGTTTCAACCAGCATCCAACAGCACATATGTAATAACTGATGAGACCTAAATTTTAAAAAGCAACATGATAAACAAGTTTAAGAGGAATAGAAGGAAAAGCTTTTGTGGATAGGGGAGATTTATTAACCAAATGATTAGTGGCCATAAAAGTCCCTATATGCCCAATAATGGAATCACTGGGTTAAAGGATACAGACAGTCCAGTCACCTTGTTTGCATTATTCCAAATTGCACAATTCCAGAAAGCTCAGGCCTTTTCAGAGTTCCTCCCACAATGCCTTAGCCTATCTTCCCACAGACCCTCCAAGATTAAGTATTTGAATTTTTGGACCTTCTTTGTCAATTTGTCTGGTTTGAAGTGAAAGTTAAGTTCTTTCAAGTTGTATTTCTATTTCTATTAGTTATTTGAAGCATGTTTTCAAATGGTTACTTATAGTTGTATTTATTTATAGTTTTAAATGATTATTTGTTGTATAGCAATTATTTTGAAAGCAATTTGGTTACATTCTTTGATCCCTTATATATTGGAGAATGGGTCATGACATATTTCTTTCCAATCCCTCTATAGGTTGAGTATTTGTTACCAGCGATATGTGATGCAATTTTCTCTTGCTCTGCATTTCCCTTCTAATTCTACCAATTGGAAAGAGCCCTGATTCTAGGGCCAAAGGGTCTCAGTTCAAATCCCTCTCTGACACTATATGACCTCTTTGAACTAGCAGAGAAGAGAGACTTGGTCAAGTCATTCTGCCTTCTGGGGCCTTTGTTTTCTTATCTATAAAATAAAGGGATCAGACTAAATGATCCCCAAGGTCCCTTCCAGCTCTAGATCCAATGAATCTGTTTTAATTGATTTTACTCATTCTATAGCTTGTTAATGTTATAGAGCCAGAATTATCTTTTTTATCTTATGATATCCTTATCCTAGAGGAAAAGGCCAGTCCTGCCTTGTAAACCTTCAACACTTAGTGACCCCCCCCCCAAACCATTTGACTTCTTTGTTTGTGAGTGAATGTAAGAACAATGACTAGACACACTACAAATTTACAAATGGCCCAAACCCATCACCCATAACTAGACCTGGCCTAGAAACAGCCTCTATTCCACTGGCAGAGCCTATGAGAATTTAAGGTCACCTCTAAACAATTCTGAGTCAAGGCCATGAGAGAGGGCTTCAGTAGGAAACCCCATGCTAATAGAGCCCATTCAGTAACTTTAAACTTGGTGACTCAAAGAGAAAAGGAGAGGGGCCAAGCCAAGATGTCGGAGTAGAAACAGCACTTTCAAGGTGCTCTGCCCCACTCCACCTCCAAACAATGTAAAAGGGGAATCTGAACAACTTCTGGAGCCCCAGCATCCACAGAACAACACAGAGAAGCTAACCTCCTGCTGAGGACAGCCCAGCAGCCCTGCAGGGAGTGGCCAGCTCAGCACTCTGAGAGCAGGCAGCACAGCTCACTGGGAACCAACAGTGCAGTGCTCTGGGAGCTGAGCCCAGGCCCACTTAAGCCGGTTTTAGCTCCAGGACGACCCAGCCAACAGCCAGCTAGAGGGACCCCAGAACACCAGCAGCTGTGGTGATTCCAGAATTATCAGCACAGATATGCCTAGGACAAAGTGAGAAGTTAGTGCCCTATGGACTTTGGGACCAGTATTTAGGGAACACGTCAGCTTCCTCCCCTGGGGGCAAAAAGCTGCTGAGGAAAGGCAGCACAGAGGCCATTTTGCAGCGTCAGTAACAGCTCCAGGTCCTGGTCTGCAAACTGTAGAGAGATCCAGCAATCAGTCTGGGGGTTAATCGCTCTTGCTTTAACCTGCTTGGATCTGGATTGTGGTCTTGGGGGGAGGCCTGGGGTGGGTATCCAATTTGCAGAGTGGGTGGAGGCTTTACAGAGGCCACCCAATCTCCAGAAGTTGTGAAGACCCCACATTTGGGACGGAAGCCCTCCTGTCTGGTGGCAACAAGCCCAAAAATCAAGTAACTAAGTGGCAATATGCCTAGGCAAAGGAAACAAAATAAACAGAAAAATGCAACTTTAGACTACTATTTTGGGGGTAGAGGATCAAAGCATGGAACAGGAGGAGGACTGTAAGGTCAGAACTCCTGCACCAAAAGCCCCAAATGAAAATACAAGCTGGCTACAGGCCATAGAGGACCTTAAGAAGCAGATAAGAGAAGTGGGGGGAAAATTGGGAAGAGAAATGAGAAAGATGCAAGAAAAGTATGAAATGACAGTCAACAGCCTGACTGAGGAAAATAACACCTTAAAAAATAGACTAACTCAAATGGCAAAAGAGGCTAAAAGAAGCAATGAGGAAAAGAATGCCTTAAAAAGCCGAATTTGCCAGATGGAAAAAGAATCTCAAAAGCTCACTGAGGAGAATCATTCCTTCAGAATTAGACTGGAGCAAATGGAAGCTAGTGACTTTATGAGAAATCAAGATGCTGTTAAACAGATCCAAACAAATGAAAGAATAGAAGGCAATGTGAAATATCTCATGGGAAAAACCACTGACCTGGAAAATAGATCCAGGAGAGATAATTTAAAAATTATTGGACTACCTGAAAGTCATGATCAAAGAAAGAACCTAGAAATCATCCTTCAAGAAATTCTGAAGGAAAATTGCCTGATGTTTTAGACCCAGAGGGGGAAACAGAGGTTGAAAGAATACACAAATCACCTCCTGAAAAAGATCCCCAAAAGAAAACTCCTAAGAATATTATAGCAAGGTTCCAGAACTCCCAGATCAAGGAGAAAATACTACAAGCAGCCAGGAAGAAACAATTCCAGTATTGTGGAAACACAATCAGAATAGCACAGGACCTGGCAACTTCTACACTGAGGGATCGAAGGGCATGGAATATGATATTCCAGAGGGCAAAAGAGCTGGGATTGAAGCCAAGGGTCACCTACCCAGCAAAACTGAGTATCTTGTTTCAGGGGAAAATATGGTCATTCAGTGGAATAGAGGACTTTCAAGCATTCTTGAGGAAAAAACCAGAGTTGAATAGAAAATTTGACATTCAGATGCAAGAAGCAAGAGATGCTTGAGAAGGTAATCAGGGAAAAGAAATAAAAAGGAACTTAACAAAGTTGAACTATTTACATTCCTGCATGGAAAAACAATAACTGTGTCTGATGAAACCTTTCTCGTTATGAAAATAATTAAAGAAGGGTATATGGACATATGAATACATATGCGAATGTGTGTATATATGTTTACAGGTATACATGGATAGAGGGCACAGGTTGAATTTGGTGGGAAGGGATGATACTTAAGGGGTCAAGTTAAGAGGTGAGGGAGGAAAGTGGCAAGAGGAGATGGGGAGAGACAGGATAGGGTAAACTATCTCATGGAGAAGAGGCAAGGGAAAGTAGTTGCAGGGGAGGGGAAGAACAGGAAGATAAAAAGGCAAAACCCTATTCTCATTGAATTTGGCTCAGGGAGAGAATGACATACATACTAAATGGGATATCTCACCCTGCAGGAGAGTAGGGGGAAAGGGTATGAGAGGGGGGATGATGGAGGGGAGAGCATTCTAGGGGGAGGGGAGGTTGGAAGTACCCACTTTCGAAGAGGGACAGGATCAAAGTAGGGAATGGACCAGGTGGAGGGTGAGACGGGTGGGAGGGAAATATAAGCAGTCTTTTACAATATATCTACTATGGTAATGTTTTGCATAGCTATACATGTACAACACATACTGAATTGCTTATCTTCCCAGAGGGAATGGGTGACAAGGGAGGAAAGGAATGGAACTGAAATTCAAGGTCTTAAAATTAAATGTTTCAAATGTATACAAATACTATTATTAATAGTATTTTGCATGTAATTGGGAGATAAGATGTTCAGGCATTGGGGCTCAGAGATTCACCTTGTCCTAATGGCAAAGTCGAAGGGGGTATGGGAGAAGATATGGGAGAGAGCATATTGGATGAGGGGCTATCTAGTGGGACTGCTATTCTGGGGTGGTGGGTAGGGAAAAAATGGGGAAAAATTGTAACCCAAAATCTGATGGAAATGAATGATGTAAACCAGAAGTTAATAAAGCATTTGTTAAACAAATAAATTATGTCATTAAAAAATTTTTTTTTAATTTTTTAAAAAGTGAAAAGGAGAAAGAGGAGGAGGAGGAGGAGGTGGAGGAGAAGGAAGAGGAGGAGGGGAGAGAGGGAGAGAGAAGAGAGAGACAGAGAGAGAGACAGAGAGAGAGAGAGACAGAGAGAGATCTATGGCCTCTGAATTCTGCAAAAAGCAGAATTAATAAAGCAGGTCTGTCATTACAAATCTTTGTAATGTATTCAGTTCTTAGAATCCATTTTCATTATTACCGTAAGCAACCATACATGTCATATCAACCCTTTTGCATTAAAATGCAGATTTTGTCTATAACTGTCCTGGGCACAAATGAGAATTATCTGATGTTATCGATCCCTGTTTGTGCTTATTTCAAATTACCATCACATTAATCAATCCAGTCCCAATGTCTTTTTTAATCACCCACTCATATTAAGATATTTATGGGAGATATGATGATTTCATGTTAATATCTTTTCATACAGACTGCAATTACACACTAGAGAGGGATAAATGATTACAGTTACTAGTAAGGACCTTACGTATTGAAGGTCTTTTTCTCAAACATACACTTGGGAAGGCTCAGATAGTTTGGTTTTCCCATTTCCTCAGCCCCTGTAGTAAAATTATTGAAGTGACTGACTCCTGTGCTAGAGAAAACTTCTAGAAATCAGCTGGCCCATTCTCTAGACTTTAGGTATGAAGACATCTCAACTAGTCCAGGAAAAAAAAATTCCACATCTCTTGACAATTTCTTTCAAAGAGGAAGGTCCTTACAGTCGTCAAGGTCTTCTTTGACACTAACTTAAATGTCTTTTGCTGTGGTATTTAGAGTATTTTTAAAGGTAGAATATTAAAGTCTCAAATGGACAAGTAAAATAAAATTAAGGGGCTTTACTCCTATAGTTGAAATATGTAGGCTACCAACTTAAGCCAATAGCTAGCTCCTGAAGACAAGATTGACTAATTACCTGCCAATATTGGTTGAAATATATTTCAACTGAATATATTGACATATATTAGAGACTGAAATATATTAGAGCATTTGTCCATGTTCCAGATACACATTTCTCCTGTTCTAATAATTTTGGAGTTGTCTGAATCTATGCAGATAGATTAATTTCTATAATACCTTTATCTCATCCTGGAATTCCTGAAGCTATATTAACGATTCATCATGATTTAACACCCCAAATATATCTTTGGTTTGTTTTCCCTTCATGTGTGATTTCACATTAGATTTAACAGATTTCAGAGGGTCTGTGAATTTGGGAAATATTTGGAGGGGGAAGTTACATCTTTATTTTTTTCTAACTGAAATTTAGTACTTCTTCAATTATTTAAAGACATGATTAGAGAAGAGGCACGCAGGTATCACCATGTTAAACAGATAATCCACTCTTGAGCTGCAAATATAATGCAAGGTATATAGCTACATGTAATTGTCTAGAATTCTCTAGAAGTTTCTTGCAAAGATACTGCAAACCTTCAGACTTTCCTTGTTACTAGGGTACTGAGGCAGTAGAGGAGAATCCATTCCAGTCAACCTGGGTAGATTCACCCCTCTTTGTGCAACCAGCTTCACCCCCTTCCACTTCTCATATTTGAGGGATCGTCATATTGGTGCCAGACTTGATGAAGACACCCAATAGGCTTTTGTTCTACTACATACAGCTAAGAAGACTTCAGTGATCACCAGTCCCTGTTTCCCCAGCATCAGGAACAGGCTATGCCACCAAGCCTGGTTCTCATTCACTTATTAACCCCAAATTTTCCAAAAACTATGGAGCATGAGGTTGAGAGTTAGAGGGAAGCAGGAAGTAGAGACAAGGCAATGGGCAAAAATCATTGGCTATTTTAAATAACTTTCTCGTGAATGCATCATCCACTTTTTCAAATAACATAATGTTCAAATCAAAATCAACAAAAGCAGCACTTATGGGGAGAATTCATCCCAATTGACAGTGAATGAAGCAGAGCAATTATTGAATACAGTGAAGGCAAAGAACCTCCAATATGAGTTGGCAGGTGCTGAATTGCAGTACAGATGTGATTGATCATTTAAATTATAAGTATGAACATTTTAAAGGCTTTTTATCAACAAATTGAGATCCATGTGTTGCATTATTTTATTCTATTTTTAAGGTCTATCTGTGTGAGTCAAAATAGGCTTGAGATGTAGATAAGATGTGTCAACAAGTGGCTTGCTACCTTTGACTGTGACTTGTATGAAGTCAAACTTAATCTTTATATGGAAGAGAAAAGTACCACAATATGTGTGGTATTGCTCAACCACATTCCTTTTAGTAAATATAATCCAATAAGCTGGTTTTCCCAAAACTGTAACTTAAAAAAAATAAAATCTCACCAAAATTTACATATAATCTTTTGAAATGTGCAACCATTTTGGGGAGGCTAGGTGGCACAGTGAATAGAGCACCGGCCCTGGAGTCTAGAGGACCTGAGTTCCAATCTGGCCTCAAGCACTTAACACAAAAACTAGCCATGTGACCTTGGGCAAGTCACTTAACCCCAATTGCCCTGCAAAAAAAGAAAAAAGAAATATGCAATCATTAAATACCAATCACTTTAAATTTTGTCTCTTCATAAAGTGAAATAACACTTCTGTGTGATGAGTAAGAGAATATTTGAAGAGAAAAATCCACTGGAGTAGCCCAAATTAACATAATCTAGGACAATAGAGACAGTTTAAGTAACACAAAATTAAAAGCCCAAATCTTGGGGCGTCTAGGTGGTGCAGTGAGTAGAGCACCAGGCCTGGAGTCAGAAGGACGGTGGCCTCGGACACTTAACAAACACAAACAAAAACCTAGCCATGTGACCTTGGGCAAGTTACTTAACCCCAATTGCCCTCCAAAAAAGCAAAAAAAAAAAAAAAGTCCAAATATAGAAATACAATCCATTATATTTATCTTTGGAATTCACAAATACATTATTGGAAGAGAGGACCACTTTATTTTTGCTTTTAAAGGTAGCTAGGTAGCTAGGTAGCTAGGAGGCACGGTAAAGAGAATACTGGTCTGAGAGACTTAGGAAGACCTGAGTTAAAATCTGGCCCCAGATATTTACAGCTGTGAGACCCTGGGCAAGTTATTTAACCTCAATCTTCTCAGTTTCCTCAAATGTAAAATAGGGATAATAATGGCACCCATTTTGCAAGATTGTTGTGAGAATCAAATGACAGGAAGAAAGAAAAGAAAAGAAAAAAGTATAAATGGAGTTTCTTCTGCTATCTAATCTTTCTGAGTTTTATTGATACTATATAAAAATGCTGATGATTTCTGTGGATTTATTTTATATACTACTTGTTTGCTGAAGTTATTGTTTCCATTGATTTCTTAGTTGACTCTTTAAGTACCCTTCTTATCATTTGCTAAAGTGGTAATTTTGTCTCTTCTTCACTTAAACTTATTCCTTCAATTTCTTTTTCTTATCTTACTGCTATAGTCAGCTATTCTGGTAGTATGTCCGATAGAAGAGGTCACAATGAATATTCTTGTTTTACTGTTGATTTTATTGGGAGGGATTCTAGTTTATCTCCATTATGCTTAATTGTAGTTCTTGGTTTATATATACATGGCAAATATATATATATACGCATAGTCAAGCAAAACAAATTCTGTTTGCTATATAACATAAGTGTGTTTGCATGTGTATTGTGCATATGTGTATGTATAATTTAGTTTTTATATATGTTTATGCTATTCATATTTGATTCATAAAAATAAAATAACTATTTATGAAAAATGTAGAACTATAGATAATAAATTTACAAAAATGCCATTTTGTTTCCTAATCTTAAAATACCTGCCCTACAAATGAAATAATAGAAAGTAAAGATCTGCTTATTAAGCATAATTTGTCTTACAAAAGAATTTTGCTATTATTTTAAAGAACTAAATTTTTCTAAATATAAATGGCTGAGGCATCCACTTGCCATGAACTGATGTGATACATTTGATCTTATTCTTCTGTACAAGAACAATTATTTTGTCTTATGTTGATGCCTCAAATAAACTTTTAAACACGAAAAAATCTTAATTTTTTTGGCTCTAGTTCAATGAAATATTCTCTGGTTTTAAGCAAAATGATGCAAACTATACTACCATTTCTAATATCATGTATATGTGAAATGGGATTTTCTGGTACCGCTATTGTAGAGATAACATAATAATTTCCATGAGTGATTTTAAAATGATTGAATAGCAATATCATTGGTGACACAATATTTTTGACAAACTTATTGTAAAAGACAGTCCCCTAATTATTATTATTAAGGATAATAATATGGTTCTTTTTATATTGTAGTTATATTATGGTATGAAAATTTTAAAGGATCTCATATCTGCGCATGTTACATTATTTTATTACATGCTTAAGATTTGCTGGGAAATTACTTAAAATTATTAATTTTATTTGAATAAAAACAAATTGAGAAAAGTATTTTCATAAATTTATGGGAAAAAAGTGAGGGACATGACAATTTATTTGCCGAAAGAGGGTTATCACTATGTAAAATTAAAAAAAAAAAAACACTTAAAACCAAAAACTATCTTAACCCATTTCATCCTGGTTTATGATCTTATATGTCATCTAAACCTTTTCTCTCCAAAGATAGTAATGATATCTCAGTGGTTAAAGCAGACAACTTTTTCCTTCTTCACTCCTCTGCAACATTAGACACTATTAACCATCCCTTTTTTATGACATTGGTTCTTCTCCTATCTGCATTCTCTCTCTCTCTCTCTCTCTCTCTCTCTCTCTCTCTCTCTCTCTCTCTCTCTCTCTCTCTCTCTCTCCCTCCCTCCCTCCTCCCCCTCCTTCCCTCCCTCCTTCTCCTTCTCCTTCTCCCTCCCCTTCTCCCTCTCCCTTTCTCTCTCTCTCCCTCATTCTCCTTTTCTCTGACTCTCCCTTCCTCTGTTCCTCTCCTTTCTTTCTCCCTCTTCTCTCTCTCCCTCTCTCTGTCTCCCTTGTTTCTCTCTCCTTCTCTCTCTGTCCTTATCTCTCTCTCTCTCTCTCTTCTTTCTCTCCCCCTTTCTGTCTTCTCTGCTTCTTCTTTTCTCTGTCTCTGTCCCTTCTCTCTCTTCTCTCTGTCTCCTCTCTTCTTTCCCACTCTTTCTCTTTTCTGTCTCTCCTCTCTTTCTCTCCATCCCTCCCTCCCCCCTCCCATTTCATCATCTACCATGGTGTCACTATCATCTCTATACAGGTGAATCCCAAGTCTATACATCCAGTCCTAGTCTCTCTCTTGAGTTCCAGTCCTATATTACTCCCTTTTGGACATTTCCAATTGGCTGGCTTGTAAATATCTCAAAATCAGCATGTCCAAAACTTATATTCCTCTGTAATCATCCTTCCTCCAAACTCACCTCTCCTCAAAACTTTTCATTTCTATTGAAAGCACAGGAAAATAAGAATCAGGACTTTTAGTCTTTTTTAATGTTGGACAGAATTCTGTCTTGCCCATTCAGTATGACTTCCCACTCTTATAGTCTAGCCTCCTCTCGACTTTCTTTTCTATCATGGAATTTAGAGCAAGAAGAGAATCCAAAGGCCATTTGATCTATAACCTTCATTTTATTAATAATAGTATTTATATATATTTGAAACATTTAATTTTATGACCTCGAATTTCAGATCCATTTCCTTCCTCCCTTGTCACCCATTCCTTCTTGGGAGATAAGTAATTCAGTATATGTTGTACATGTCTAGCTATGCAAAACATTATCATAGTAGATATATTGTACAAGGCTGCTTATAATTCCCTCCCACTCATCCCACCCCCCACCTGGTCCATTCCCTACATGATCCTGTCCCTCTTCTATAGTGGGTACTTCCAACCTCCCCTCCCCCAAGGATGCCCTCCCATCCATCATCCCTCCTCTCATCCCCCTTCCCCTATTCTGCTGCAGGTTGAGATATCCCATTTAGTATGTATGTCATTCTCTCCCTGAACCAAATTCAATGAGAATGTGGTTTTGCCTTTTTTGCCTTCCTATTCTCCCCTCCCTTGCAACCACTTCCCCTTGCTTCTTCTACATGAGATAGTTTACCCTACCCTGTCTCTCCCCATCTCCTCTTGCCACTTTCCTCTCTCACCTCATAATTTCATCCCTTGAGTATTCTCCCTTCCCAACAAATTCAACCTATGCCCTCTATCCATATATAACTGTAACCATATACACACACATTCACATATGTATTCATATGACCACACCCCCTTCTTCCATTATTTTCATAGTGAGAAAGATATCATGAGTCACAGTTATTGCTTTTCCATATAGGAATGTAAATAGTTCAACTTTGATAAGTTCCCCTTGATCTCTCTTCCCCGATTACCTTCTCAGGCATCTCTTCCTTCCTGTGTCTGGATGTCAAATTTTCTATTCAATTCTGGTTTTTTCCTCAAGAATGCTTGAAAGTCCTCTATTCCACTGAATGACCATATTTTCCCCTGAAACAAAATACTCAGTTTTGCTGGGTAGGTGACCCTTGGGTTCATTCCCAGTTCTTTTGCCCTCTGGAATATCATATTCCATGCCCTTTGATCCCTCAGTGTAGAAGCTGCCAGGTCCTGGGCTACTCTGATTGTGTTTCCACAATATTGAAATTGTTTCTTCCTGGCTGCTTGTAGTATTTTCTCCTTGATCTGGGGATTCTGGAACCTGGCTATGATATTTCTGGGAGTTTTCTTTTTGGGATCTTTTTCAGGAGGTGATCGGTGGATTCTTTCAACCTCTATTTTGCCCTCTGGATCTAAAACATCAGGGCAGTTTTCCTTGAGAATTTCTTGAAGGGTGATTTCTAGGTTCTTTCCTTGATCATGGCTTTCAGGTAGTCCAATAATTTTTAAATTGTCTCTCCTGGATCTATTCTCCAGGTCAGTGGCTTTTCCCATGAGATATTTCACATTGCCTTCTAATCTTTCGTTTGTTTGGATCTGCTTAACAGCATCTTGATTTCTCATAAAGTCACTAGCTTCCATTTACTCCAGTCTAACTCTGAAGGAATGAATCTCCTCAGTGAACTTTTGAGATTCTTTTTCCATCTGGCAAATTCGACTTTTTAAGGCATTCTTCTCCTCATTGCCCTTTTGGGCCTCCTTTGCCATTTGAGCTAGTCTATTTTTTAAGGTGTTGTTTTCCTCAGTCAGGCTGTTGACCCTCATTTCATACTTTTCCTGCATCCTTCTCATTTCTCTTTCCAATTTTTCCTCCATTTCTCTTATTTGATTTTTAAAGTCCTTCTTAAGGTCCTCTATGGCTTGCAACTCACTCATGTTTTCCCCTGGGGCTTTTGGAGCAGGACTTCTGACCTCACAGTCCTTTTCCCGCTCTATGCCCCCAAAATAGGAGTCTAGGGTTGCATTTTTCTGTTTCCTTTGCCTTGACATGTTGCCACTTAATTGCTTGACTTTTGGGCTTGTTGCCACACTATGGCTTTAAGGCCAGATAGAGGAATTTTCGTCCCGAACGTGTGGGGGGCAACTTCCGTTTCTGGCAAGCTGTAAACCCACCCACAACTTCCACCCTAGATCACAATCCAGATCCAGGGAGGTTAAAGCAAGAGCGATTACCCCCCAAGGCTGATCGCTGGATCTCCCCACGATTTGTAGGCTGGGAGCCAGAGCTGTCTCTGAAAGCTACAAAATGGCGTGTCTCCTCAGCAGCTTCTAGCCCCCAGGGGAGGGAGCTGACGCATTCCCCAAATACAGGTCCCAAAGTCCATAGGACACTAACCTCTTACCTTGTCCTAGGCAAGTCTATGTTGATAATTCTGGAGTCACCACAGCTCCTGGTGTTCTGGGGTTCCTCCAGCCGTCTGCTGGCCCTGCCGCCCTGGGGCTAAAACCTCGGCTCACGAGGACCTGGGCTCGGCTAGGCTCCTGCGCTCTGCGCTCTGCGCTCTGCACACTGCCAGGTCCCAGACCTCTGCGCTGGTCCTTCCTGCAGGGCTGCTGGGCTGTCCTCAGCGGGAGGTTAGCTTCTCTGTGTCGTTCTGTGGGTGCTGGGGCTCCAGAAGTTGTTCAGAGTCCCCTTTTACATAGTTTGGGGAGAATCTGGGGGCAGAGAGGCTTGGACGAGCTGTTTCTACCTATAACCTTCATTTTACAGGGAGGAAATTGAGGTTCCTAGAGGAGAAGGGACTTGTCCAGGGTCACATAAGTAATAAATATCAGTTTAGTTTTTCCAACCAAGGTCCTTCAACTTCAAATAAGTCATTCTTTCCACCATAGCATGCCTTGTCTAGGCCACTTTATCTCCTCAACTCAATTATATCCTTGTAATTTGTGTGGGAAATTTTATGTATTGAGCATTTATGTATCTATGTAACAGGCTACATACTAAATGAAAACGGTCCCTGCCCTCAAGAAGCTTACATGCTACCTAGTAAACACAGTGTATATACACAGAGAATAAATATTAACTGTATATAAAGTAGATACAAAGCAATGGAGAAGACTATAAAGGCTTCACAGAGGAGGCAACCTTAAACTGAACCTTGAATGGAACCAAGAATTGATTCCAAGAGGTGGAAGTGAGGAGATAGAGAATTCCAGAAATAATAGCCCAAGGAAAGGCATGGAAGCTGGAGATGGGATATCCTGTGTGGGAAATGGCAAGTGGGTCAGTTTGGCTGGAATAAGGGATGCATGAGAGAGACTGATGGGAAATCAGGCTGGAGAGAGAGAAAGCAAAGAGCAGAATGTGCTTTTCTTATCCTTCTTTCACTAACTCTTTTCTTTTCTATAAAACGAAAAGATTGGAACACATTTTTTCCAAAAGCACTTCCAGCTCTGCTTGTCTGTGGGCTCTTTCCCACTGCTCACAGCATCTAAACTGGACCAGTAATATGAGAATGACTCAACAAATCTCTGATTGATTGATTGATGAACTCTGAATATCACATGTGAGCCAGGGACTGCTGACTAACAGTGATGTGCCCCAGCAGCCCCATGGTAGGTGACTCAGCTTGGGCACCTCCAGTGCCTGACTGTGCTCAGTGTGGTCATGGTGGAACTGGCTCTCAAGAAGAATGAGCCTCAGAGACCTCACTCACTAATCAAACCCCCACTCATCCCTTTCTGACCTTGCAGGGAGTCTGGTTACAAAAGCAAACTCGCTAACAAGGAGAGTGGTAAGACTGGAATAAATCATTAAGAAAAAGTCAAAAGCTGGCATGGTGCTTTTCGAAAGAAAAGGCTCGGGGCAGCTACGTGGCACAGTGAGTAGAGCGTCGGCCCTGGAGTCAGAAGTTCCGAGTTCTGATCCAACCTCAGACACTTAATGCACACACAAACAAAAACCTAGCCGTGTGACTTTGGGCAAGTTACTTAACCCCAATTGCCCTCAACCCCAATTGCCCTCCAAAAAGGCAAAAAAAAAAAAAAAAAGGCTCACAGGCTTGAGCTTCATGACCTTGGGTCCTTTTAGGTTCTAAAAATTCTCCTTCAGTTATTCCCCATCTGAGATGTTGAATTCAATTCAACAGACAATTACAAGGTGCCTGATGTATATACAAATTATTCTGATATTTAAAACCCTTCACAGTCTGACTCCAAGACGTCTTTCCAGATAGGTTTCCCATCTCCTTCTTCATGGTTTCCCCATTCTTCTCCATACATAGCATTTTATGTCCCACCTCCATGACTTTAGACTAACCACTCCCAGAGGAATGCACATTCTATTTCTTCACTTCCACCTCTTAGAATCCCTAACTCTCTCCAAGGCTCAGCTTGTTGCACTTCCTACAGAAGACCTTTCCTCAGTCTCCCTAGCTGTTAGCATGATCCACCACCCAAAAATGATTTTGTGTAAATGTTATATTTGCTTGTCTGTGTTTAGGTTGTTTTTCCCACTAAAAATATAAGCTTTTTGAGAACAATCCCATGCAACATGATGGGAGCTGAGCCTGCTCCCTGACCGTTTTCCCAAGGGTCTTGTGCTTTGACCTCCTGCCAAAGAGCATGCATGATAAAAGGTTCCTCTATACCCAAAGGGTTATAAAAACATGCATAGCCTTTGACCCAGTAATACCATTTCTAGGACTGTATCCCAAAGAGATCATACAAGTGGGAGGAAGACCTGTATGTACAAAAATATTCATAGCAGCTCTTTTTGTGGTGGCAAAGAATTGAAAATCAGGGGGATGCCCATCAATTGGGGAAAGACTGAACAAGTTGTGGTGTATGAATATGATGGAATGCTATTGTGTTATAAGAAATGAGGAGCAGACAGACTTCATAATAACCTGGAGAGACTTAGGTAAAGCGATGCTGAGTGAGGAGAACAGAACCAGGAGAACATTGTTCACAATTACAGACACATGGTATCAGTGATGACTGACTTTGATACACTGGGCTCCTCTCAGCAATGCAGGGTTAGAAAACAACTCCAAAGGACTCATGATGGAAAGGATATCCACATCCAGAGAAAGAATTATGGAGTCTGAAAGCAGATTGAAACAAACTACTTTCTCCCTCTCTTTTTTGTTTTGTTTTGTTTCTTCTTCTTTATTCATTCCATTGGTTATAATTCTTCTTCACAACTTGACTAATGTTTAATGTGAAGGTATATGTAGAACCTGTACCAGATTGCATGACAACGTGGGGGGAAGGGGAGAAGATAGGGAGGGGGAGAAAATTTGGAGCTGAATGTTGTAAACTAAAAGTAAATAAATTTAAAAGAAAGAAAGATGACATGAGAGAGGTTCTGGTGAGATCCCACGGGGTCAGTTTTAATAGTTGATCTACTTTCTGTTAATTGAAATAGACAATTCTCTTCGAAAAGTGTCTTTCCATGTTCTATCCAATGGCTACTGCTATGAATATCATGGATTGTCATGAAAGAAAAAATCATTTTAATAAAGTTTGGATATTTAAAAAAAACAATCAAAGGTTCCTGGTCACTCCTTTAGCCCCACTAATGGAAGGCGGAGTGCCAAATAGGATTGCCCCATTCTGTAGAATTTAAGAGGAAGGATTTCTCTCTGTTTCTTTCTCTCGCTTTCCATCTTTCTGTCTCTTTCCTCTCTTTTTTCCTTTCCTCTCCTCTCTTCTACTCCCTCTCTTCCTCTATCCTTCCCTCCTCTCTTCTCCTTTATCCTTCCCTTTCCTCTTCTATCTCCCCCTCTTTTCTCCTCTTTTCTCTGCCAAGTACAAGCAGTCACCATGGCTGCCACAGGTGCTCCATTGGTGGGACCATGATATGATGGTTGTCCTGTCTTCCTCTCCTGCTAGGCTGGAAGTTCCTGATGGTAAGGACTCATCTTCTTTCCTCTTTATATAGTCTCCCTGTGCTTCATCATTGTCTCTCTCCCCACCTCCAGCATCCAGTAGAAGTCTTTGCAGTTCAAATCAGTTCAGCAAACATTTGTTTGTCAATGAATAAATGAATGAATAAACATTTATTCAGCACCTACTATGTACCACCCATAGTCTCCAGATACCAGGACTACAAAGCAGAGCAAGGATTAGATTGGAATTTACTCCATGGAACATATGTGAAGATGGGCAACCTGAAGGGGCAGCCTCTCCCTCTAATTTTTATTTCAGTGGGGAGGAATCCTGTCTGGGGAAACAAGATATCTCTGCCAGGACAACTCATCCATCCTTTCTCCCAGTCTCTAGAACCCAGTGAGTATCTGTACTGACCTGTATCTCCTGTGTCAGAGCCAATTCCAGTAGCTGGCTAAAGTATCGGCCCACGGCACTCAGGGTCTCATTCACACAGGGCTTCATGGACTTCAGGGCCTGCTCATCATCCATGTGGAGACACCTAGAAAACCAGAGGAGCCAAGAGATGGGCCATAGCAACAGGTCCCTCCCTAGCAGGGGTCTCCAGAGGGGGCCACAGAAAGTAAGGAGACTGACAGATGTGATCGTTCAACTGAATGATCATTTAGAAAATGAAAAGGGGATGTATGTTAGCTATTAAAATATGGGAAGGTCAGATCAAAGGAGGGTGGTGGGACCTACCTCTCAGTGACGGCTGTAAGCTCAGAGCACTTCTCCATTAGGAGCTTCTGAAACTGTAGGACAAAAAACAATAAAGAAAAGGAAAAAGGAAGGGAAAGTATGTGATTTTTTTTAATGCTGCTGGACTCTTAACAGTAAGAATGGTGTTCCAATCAGAGAAGGCTTAGCTGATGGGTTTCCATCTTTCTGTTCCCAGCAGTTTTGATTCATTTGCTAAAGATCCTGGTAAGGGGTCATGATAAAGAGAATAGGTGTGATGCCAACCATGAAGCCCCCCAGGTTGGAAAGTCATGTTGATAGGAGCTGTTGTATGCTGCCCTTCCCACTGGGAAATGCATGTGACAACAGCAGCAAACTTAGAGGTAAGGCCATAAGCTCATAGTTTTGTTTTAGTGGGGAAATGATTTATTTGATTTCTAGTAACAGTTTGTGAATCTGTTGCTGCTCCAAGTCCAGAACTCTTTCCATTAGTAGTATGACCAGCAACAGATTGACAAACTGTGACTAGAAATCAAATAAATCAATCCCCTTATTTTATAGATGATGAAACAGCATCAGAGTGTTAAATGAGCTGCCCAAATTCACTAACTGAGTTAAGCTCCAGATTCCCAGTTCAGTGTTCTTTACATTGCATCATGACCATTTCCTGCACTCATCAGACAATTTTCTTTTCATTGTGGAAAACACATTCACAGGGAAGTGTGCCTATCCCCGTTTAGTCCTTATGGAGCATCTCACAAGTCCTTGTTTGAAGTCTATTCCTTTCATATATGACCAGTTTGGATGCTGAAAGAGGCAAAGTGAACTCCTGTATGTGGGAAAATAGGAAATTGAAATGAAAAGATTTAAAGTCTTGCCCTTTGCTTTTTTTTTTTGAGGGGGAAAGACAGGGCAATTGGGGTTAAGTGACTTGCCCAAGGTCACACAGCTAGCAAGTGTTAAGTGTCTGAGGTCAGACTTGAACTCAGGTCCTCCTGACTCTAGGGCCAGTGCTCTATTCACTGTACCACCTAGCTGCCTCAGTCTTGCCCTTTTAATATGTGAAAAATTTGGTTGTGAAAAGAGACAGGAAATAAACTTTTGCTTACACATTTTTTTTATATCCAAGTGTTGATGAAATTTTCAGATAAAATGTGACAGAATGGGTTATAAGACCAAGTGGAGAACCTGGAAGACCTGACTGAGAACAAATAATTAACGGTGCAGGGCATTACAGTCTGTCGGCTCATTTGTGTGTAACTCTTTTTCAAGTTCAAGAGGTTTAAATTCACAATATGATAAATCAAATAACTCTTTATGGACCATAGGACAACTGAATTAGGATTCGTAGTTTCATAACTAATAGAATCATAGGGTTTTTTTAGTTTTACCTCATGAAGTAAACAGAAGAGGAAAGGCAAGTTTTGCAACTGCTTTAAGAAATTTAAAGGGACAGCTAGGTGGCGCAGTGAGTAAGATCGTCGGCCTCGGAGTTGGGATGCCCCGGGATCGAATCCGGCCTCAGAAAATGAGCACATAAATCATGACTAGCTGTGTAACCTTGAGCAAGTTACTTAACCCCAGTTGCTTAAAAAAAAAAAAAGAAAAGAAAATTAAGGGGCGGCTAGGTGGAGCAGTGAATAGAGCACCGGCCCTGGAGTCAGAAGGATCTGAGTTCAGAGCCAGCCTCAGACACTTAATCCACACAAACAAAAACCTAGCCCTGTAACCTTGGGCAAGTTACTTAACCCCAATTGCCCTAAAGGGGCGGCTAGGTGGTGCAGTGAGTAAGAGCATCGGCCTCGGAGTTGGGATGACCCGAGATCAGATCCGGCCTCAGAAAATGAGCACCCACGCATAAATAATGACTAGCCGTGTAACCTTGAGCAAGTTACTTAACCCCAATCGCTTTAAAAAAAAAAAAAAGAAAGAAAGAAATTTAAAGCAGGACAATATAGCATCCTCCAATGAAGAACTGGCTGGGCTTGTCTGCATTGCCTAGATAGTGGATCTAAGTTGCTTGGCGTTTCTCTAGCTTAAGGGGATTTCTTTGTAATTATAATAGTGTTGGGGTGGCTAGGTGGTGCAGTGAAGAACACTGGCCCTGGAGTCAAGAGGACCTGAGTTCAGATCCGGCCTCAGACACTTAACACAAAAACTAGCTGTGTGACCTTAGGCAAGTCACTTAACCCCAATTGCCCTCCAAAAAGCAAAAAAAAAAAAAAAATTCTAATAGCATACCATTTTAAGGGTGATTGTGAATTAAAACAGCTTGTCAGTGCTTTGACAATCTGAAATCAGAAAAGCAGATCCGTCCAGCAGAAAAGTAGTGAGGACCAGAAGGGGAGCAGTTAGCAGAGAAGCTAATTTAATGTGGTACATATTATTTCTGAAGGAATTAGTCCAAGACCTGCAGTCTAGAATAATAAGCTACCTCAAACTTATGCATAGTCCTCACTCATATGACTGTGTTAGGTTTCTATAACCCTGTTTCCATTCCCCCCCATATATATGCATTGGTGGGAGGGGGGAACTGAGGTTTATGGATTAACTGTGAGATATTGGTTAGGGGCAATTAGATGACACAGTGGACACAGAACTGATCTTGAATCAGGAAGCTTCATCTTCCTGAGTTTAAATCTGCTCTCAGGCACTAGTGATATGGCCCTAGTCAAGTCACTTAACCCTGTTTGCCTTGGTTTCCTCATCTATAAAATGAGCTGGAGAAGGAAATAGCAAATCACACCAGTATACTTGCCCAGAAAACCACAAATAGGGTCACAACTGAATAAAAAAAATTGATTACTCCTTCATTGCCTTATATTAAGTTTTAATGTATTATTTATTGTTGCTTTTGCCTTATTGTTAAGTCATTATTCTATGTTTAAGAGTTTATGGTGCCATCATTGTAACAGAATGATTTTATATAATTGGGAAGCACACTGGTAGCTTTTGAACTACAGTGGAAGGTTGGAAGAGCATATACGAATGTTTGTATGTATATATGTGTGTGTGTGTGTGTGTGTGTGCGTGCGTACCTATATACACATATGTCCTCTCTTCAAAAGGGCTGTCCTTAACACCCTGAGAGAGTTTGAGATGTAGCCCATGGTGGTGATCCTGACAACCCAGATCTGTCCACGTGAACCAGTGTGTGTGCAGCGCCCTGTCTAGAAATGGTGACATACATTATTGGCATGCACACAGGTGACCTCATGTACCCTTTCCATTGGTCATTTTTAAACCATTCCTCTCCCCCAACCCCAAAGCATCTGCATTCCCAGTTCCTCTGCCTAATCTTAATACCTAAGGCACTGACCTGCTCCATCTCCTCTGAGGTGCCTCTGCTGAAGATGCTATACTCATTGATCATGGAGCGTGCATGACAGGTCAGCCGGACACTCAGACTGTGCACCCGCCCCCACCGCTCCCGGTCCAACTTCTGCCCGATCCTTCCCAGCTCAGTGCTAATGATCCAGGCCCGCTTCAGCAGCAGCTGCAGGTGGTCACAGGGCCCGTGCTGTGAGGAGGGGATCAGCTCACTCTGGGCATCATCCTCTAGGCTAATGGGCTTTGACTGGAGGATGCACATGCACTCACAATCTGTCATCAACTTTAGGTCTTCCATCCATCGCTGAACAGAGTCCACCTGAATCAGGGGCAACCTGAAAAGGGGGCAGCATCAAGAGAGTCATTCATTGAACTAGGGAGAGCAACAGCATGGAGTTAATCAGCCTTTGAAACAGTAGGACAACACCAAAGGAGTCACCAGAAGCATGAAAATACTACCAGCATCCAGTCTAAACTTTTCATGAGACAGTAATCATCATATCTGAAAAACAAATTTCCTCTTGGCAACTTGAAAACAGGAAAGATTCAGGCAACTAGGGGAATCATCATAGGGGGGTTGCATGGGTAGAGTGCATCACAGGTGACCCAGTTGGGAACAGGTTCTAGATTCCACACTTTCCCTCTTTCTCTAAGACTTTCCCGCTCTGTCTACCCTAGCTCTCAAATTACTTCAGTCCATGCCAGCACCTTATTTAGTTGCATGGAACATGGGAATCTCCTCTCCTTCGATTATAATAATCTTTGACGATTTTTAAAATGGTTTTGACAGTTACAAAAGACTTTCTATCATATTTGACCTTCATGTTGACCTTAGAAGGTGGCTAGGGCAAAGTGATATTATCCCCATTTTCCATAGAAAGAAACCAAGGTCCTGAGGGACCAGAATGGATTCGCTCAAAGTAATAAATATAGTAACAAGTCCAGGAAATCAAACTTCTATGTTTGGTCTCTTAGGTCAGGATCCTGAATTAGTTGCCACTGGTGGTCGCTGTCTCTCTACTGACCCAACTGTTTAGAAAACAAAAACAAATGACAAAGTCAAAGGGTCCCATAGGCTTAAAAAGAAATAGGGAGAGAGAGAGAGAGAGAGGAGAAGAAGAAGAAGAAGAAGAAGAAGAAGAAGAAGAAGAAGAAGAAGAAGAAGAAGAAGAAGAAGAAGAAGAAGAAGAAGAAGAAGAAGAAGGAGAAGAAGAAGAAGAAGAAGGAGAAGAAGAAGGAGGAGGAGGAGGAGGAGGAGGAGGAAAAGAAGGGGAAGAGAAAGAGGAGAGGGATGGGGGGGAATGAACAGTCATGTGGCCAAATAAGATATGAAAAAGGAAGAATTCCAGAGAACACACTAGCAATAGAATCTATTTGATGATAGAGGCATCCCCTCACCCAAGGCCCAGTTAGACTAGCCAGGCTTCCTTGCTCAGTGGAATATTCATAAGCTGTCCAGTGCCTCTTCTTGCCTCCAGCTGGGCTGTCCTTTCTCCCAGCAGTCAGACAAGGTCCTGGGTGGAGTCCTACCCTGAGCCCCAGAATATTCTTCCCCAGTACTTGGCCAATTGGGAGAAAACGGCTCTCTCCTATCTGACCCTCTAGGTCCCTCTTCTGGTCTTGAGACTGTCCTTAAAGACCCTGAGCAAATAACTATCTTACATAAGCAAAAAACTATGAAACCTGAGTATCAATTATAGCTAAATGCACAGAAGTGAATCTCACATATAAAAACAAATTAATAGATATTTACTGAGAACCTACTTTGCACAAGACCTATATTTGTGCTTAGTGGATACAATGACACAACAAACTCAGCTCCTGGCCTCAAGGAATTTACTGTCTAGAAGAACCAAGACAAAAACATTTTTGCCACAGTATTGAATATGGTTCCAAGGAAGCAGGATAAGGGTTGATAGCACCACCTTTCATGGGTCAATAAGTGAAATATTGGATAATTTTCTTGGCCCTGCTGCTGGATGCCAGGGGTATAATGGAAGTTGAAGGGAATCCATTTACCTCCTTTGCCTTCTGGGAGGTCTCAGTCATTCAAGTCCCTGGAAATTCTATCTTGTCCCCTGGATCATTTCTCCCTGGCCCATCTGACTTGCCTGAAACAGTTTCACTAGGCAGCTATGAAGACTGAATCTAACTTTTAGAGAGCAAAGGTATGGAGGCAGAAAAGGGTAATTATCATTATTATTATTATTATTATTAATTACATTCATATGGCTCTTTACAGCTTGCAAAGCATTTTTACAAATATCATCTTATCAGATTACTTACCATCTTGGGGTGGTGGGGGTAGGGAAGGAAGGAGTGATAGAATTTGGAATCAAAACTTTTTTTAAAGTTTAAAAATTGTTTTAACATATTATTGGGGGGAAAATAAAATATATTAAAAACAAATATTATCTCATTTTATCCTTCCAACAACTGGAGGATATAGGTGCTACTATTATCTGCATCAAATATGAAGAAACTGAAGTGGATAGAAGTTACATGACTTATCCAAGGTCATGTAGCTAAAATGTCAAAGCCTAGATTTGAACTCAGGACTTCCAAAGTCTAAATCCAGCACTTCATCCACTATGCCACCTACCAAAGAATAGTAAAGATTCCTCTTAAACTCAAGTATGGACTATGTGCATGGAATAAAACTGGAAAGGAGAAAGGTGTCAAATCATAGAAGCCTGGAATGACTGACTAAACACTTTGTACTTCAGCCCATCCTACAGATGATAGACAACCTCTGGAGGCCTTGGTCCTCAGGTCCTCCTGACTCCAGGGCTGGTACTCTATTCACTGCACCACCTAACCGCCCCTGGGCCACAGTTTTAAAGCTAGAATAGAGCCTAAAAGATGTCATTTACAAATGAGGAAACTGAGGAAAGAAACTTTCCCACATGCCCAAGGTCAAAGCTTCCTGACTCCACTGCACTATGTGGCCTCTGGTGTCAGAGGAAGGACCTAATATTCTATCTTGGACTCAGATTTCCTCACCTTCCTGGTCTTATTAGCCATCAATTCCTGCTCTTGTCCCTAGGAACAACATAGGATTTAGAGTAGGGAGGACCATTAGAGATCATCAAATCCAGTGCCTCCCCCATATACATGGGAAAATAGATTTAGAGTGCCAAAGTGATTTGCCCAATACCATAGATTATAGCAATACCACTACTGGATCTGTACCCCCAAAGAAATCACAAAAATGGGAAAAGGACCCACATGCACAAAAATATTTATAGCATCCTTGTGATGGCAAAGAGCTGGAAATTGAGGGGATGCCCATCAATTCAGGAATGATTAAACAAGTTGTGGTATATGAATGTCATGGAATACTATTGTGCCATAAGAAATGATGAGCACCTGGACTTCAGAAAAACATAGAAAGACCAACATGAACTGATGCTGAGTGAAGTGTGCATAACCAGAAGAACACAGTAACACTAACAGCAAGACTGTGGAATGACCAACTATGATAGACTTAGCCCTTCTCAGCAATGCAAGGATCTAAGACAACTCTAGAAAACTCATGATGGAAAATGCTGTCCACATCCAGAGAAAGAACTATGGAATCTAAATGCAGATCAAAGCAGACTATTTTCTCTTTTTATGTTTTTTTTCTTCTTTCTTATGGATTTTCCCTTTTGTTCCAATTCTTCTTTCACAACATGACTAATGTAGAAATATGTTTAATATGATTATACATGTGTAACCTATATCAGATTGCAGGCTGTCTTGGGGAGGGGGAAGGAGGGAAAAATTTAGAACTCACAATTTTATAAAAGTGAATGTTGAAAACTAAAAGTAAATGTTTTTTTAAAAAATATATCATAGATTATACTTGGCAGAGTCAGGATCTGAATCCAAAGCCAGTGCTGTCTCTGACCCATCATACTCTCTGGCATCCCCCAGCCTCAGGGCTTCCTCCAAGGCTGAAGCAACACATCTCAGAGTCATAGAACCTGTGGCATGAGCTCCAGAAACTCATCCTTCTGTTAAAAGTCCCAAACATCTGCCAGCTGTGCTGGGAAGAACAGCCCCCTGGGGCCTGGATTGGAAGCTATAGCAACACTGTATCCCTTGGAAACCGGCCTCTCACCCATCCCCCAGCCTTAGTGTAGCTGTCTCTCAGCAGTCATGGACAGAATCAAAAACCTCCTGCTGTACCCCCTGGAACCTTTTATTAAACCAGTGATGAAGATTGCTACTGAGAGCCTTGCCCTCCTCCCAGATCTCTCTTCCCTCTGGCATCTGAGCTAAAATGCCAGCAATCACCATCCCTGGTAGCTGTGATGGAACCGCAGACTGTCGCTACTAATAGAGAAACCATTCAAGTCTAACCTCCTCATTTTACAGATAGAGAAACTGAGCCCCAGAGAAAAGGAAAAGAATTGTCTAAAATCACAGTCCATGAGGGGTGGGACCAAGATTAGAATTCTAATGTCCTCATTCAGAGAGAGACAGACCGATAGATTAACCCACATACACACAGAAATAGAGGCTGAGTGAGCAGGGGAGGGGGGAGGGAGAGAGAAAAAGAGAGACACAGAAAAACAGAGAAAGAGAGGGAGGGAGGAAGAAAAGAAGAAAGAGAGAAAGAAAGAAAGAAAGAAAGAAAGAAAGAAAGAAAGAAAGAAAGAAAGAAAGAAAGAAAGAAAGAAGGAAGGAAGGAAGGAAAGAAAGAAAGAAAAGAGAAAAAGAGAAAGAAGAGAAAGAAAGAGAGAGAGAAAGGAGAGAGACAGAAACAATTTAAGAAAGAATTACAGCACTTACTATTTGGTAAATACACTATGGTAAATGTTAAGGCTACAAATATAAGCAAAAAAAAATAACCCCTACTTCAAGGAGTTTATATTCTTTTTTTTTTTAAGGCAATTGGGGTTAAGTAACTTGCTACATGGCTAGTTATTTATGTATGGATGCTCATTTTCCGGGCCGGTCCGATCCTGGGTCATCCTGACCCTGGGGCTGGCGCTCTTACTCACAGCGCCACCTAGCCGCCCCCAAGGAGTTTATATTCTGAGATATAAGGCTAGCACACAGAGAAGAGCTGGAAAGAAGATGGGGGATACCTTTTGGGGGCTAGGGTGGAGGGAAGGCTACTGGAGAGAAGGTAAAGTTCCGAGAGTAAGGGGCAGAACTGAGAGTGAGGTGCTTGTTGACTCTCCAATTAATCAGAAGAGAGGGCAGCATCTCCAGAGAGACAGAAAAGCCCAGAAAGTGGAAGTTCCATATGACGTTGGACTTGATTTGTCTTTTCTGGGTCCGAGTTCTTAATTTTTACAATCAAAGTCTCTTCTCTGATTTTTGAGCCCCCAGAGGCTGGTTGCTCTGAGTCAGGGTCTCCTACCTGCCTTCCTGTCCCATCAGTCCTACGCTTTCAGCTGTAGCATCCGATCTTCACTAGCTATATTTGCATTTCAGAAACAACTCCTGATACCTCTGACTACAACTTTTTTTTTTACTTTTTTGATCTTATACTATTGCCTTGTCACAAACAACTTCATCTTCTCTACTGAGTGCTTCCCACCAATCCACAATTATCTTATCTCACAGCAGTCTTCAGTCAATGAGAACTCACAATGACTCAATGGAAAATTGACTGGACCCAGAGCCAGAGGACCTGGGTTCAGATCCTGCATCTGACTATTACTCCCTCTGGGACCTTGAGTAAGTCTTTTCCCTTCTCATGGCCTCTGGTCCCTCCTCTGTAAAATGAGTGGGCCTGGTCTAAGGCAGGGCTTCTTCAACTTTTTCCACTTGTGACCCCTTTTTAGTAGCATTTGTTGGCATTGTGTGGCCTGGGGACATGCAAAGTGCCTGTGCTTTGTGTTCAGAACCAAGCCCAAAGTAAAGTTGTGAGATACAACATGGTCAAGAGCTGCCAGAAATACCTCAGATTCATTAAATGTTTGATTTTAAATTAATTTTTGGTTCAGAAACCTTTTTTGTTGCCAAATTTTTCATACACACTCCCATAAGGGGTTTTGACCCACGGTTTAAGAAGCAGTGGTCTAAAGGATATCTAATGGTTTCAGGTGGAAGGAATCACTAATGGATTTACAAGTTCCCCAAAACCTGGGAGGGGAGGAACTGTCTGTCACTAGCAGGCCAGTGATCTCTCTCAGGCACAAACCTTACCGGTAACAAGGCAGACCAGCTGATGACCTAATGCCAGACAAGTCCTGTTCTGGGCCAGCTGAGCCCTATGGAGAAGGATTTCAGAGGGCCACTTTCCACAGCAAAAAATCTCAGAGGCAATTAATGAACCTCCATCAAGCCGGGAAGCAATCATCACTATATCATCACCAGCTGATTCACTAAGGAGCCGTGATGGAGACCTCATTCATCTGCCTAGGAGGTGTTATCACAGCTCCTGGTAGAACATTGAAAGGGACTTTCACAGGGCTACTCCAGTGCTTTTGTCCAAGGGGAAGTGATTTCTCAGGGTGACAGTTTTGGAGGCAGTATTGAAATGAGGAAAGACATCCTTCTAATGGGATTGGGTGTGTGCTGATTGGAAAAAAAGTAGGATTGCTGCCTTTTCCTTTTAAGAGTTACTCAAAGGAATTTAAATATCTAAAAGTAATTTAAGGAGAGGGGGGAAAAAGGAGTGTCTGGTGCCCACTAAGCACCAAGAAAATATCTGTAGCTAAGGGTTTGGGGGGGGCAGGAAAGAGATCCTGAAAGGAAGATTGTGAAGGCTATAAGATTCTTGCATTGTTACCCAGGTTCAATGCAGAAGCTATTGGCAGCTCTCAGTATATGTCTGTGTCTGTGTCTCTGTCTCTGTGTGCCTGTGTGTCTGTGTCTGTGTGTCCTCCCCTATGGCTCCACTCACCTTCTTTATAACTTGACAAAACAAAATACCCTTTCAGGACCACTGCTCCCCTTCCCCTATTAGACATAAGCACCTTGAGAGCAAAGGACTATTTTCTCTTTTGTATCTGTATCACCAGAACCTACCAAGTAGTAGGTACCACACCTAGCTGGGAAGCACTTAGAGGCTTTTTCCTTCATTTAAACTTGGCATTCTCCTCTCATTAGCTTCCTGCAGAGTCATGCCCAGATCTACCCACAGCTTCCTGGTTTGCCAGGGTGTAAAGTTACAGATGACACATGTTCTTCCAAAAGCACCTTCCTGGAGAGCTCAGAGATGTCCCAGGCACAGGCATCCCCTCACCACCACCACTAGCATTTATAGACCAAGCAAATCACTTAAGGAGGAGGCATAAAAACCAGGCCTATTTCTTAGAAAAAGGCAATAACCTTTTAAAAAGGTTGTATCCATCCTAGACACCACAGACCTTCCTTAGGGAGGGAATGGACCATCTTCTTCCTTTCTGGCTCTCTTCACTATCAGTAAATGATGAGGGTGGGGGATGAGCACAAACATCACTTGCTGACATCCCTCTAACCTGTGTGTACATTCTTATCAATGAGGATGTCAGGAAACTGTGTTGGGATAGATAGAATCAGCTTGGTGCCTGTAGAGAGATCCCCTGATGTCTCTGTTTAAAATCCTTGCTGCAGCATGTAGAAATGCCTTTTTAAATCAGAATCATAGACTGTTAAAGCTGGAAAGGATCTTCCTATCTCATACAATCCTTTCCCATTTAACAGTTGGGGAAACTGAGGCTCAGAGAAGTGAAAAAACTTGTTTAAAGTTAGTGACTTCGTCAGTACTAGACTTTATGTCTCCTGAGTCCTAGACTGTGTGAAACACACAAAAGCGCTCTCTCTCTCTCTCTCTCTCTCTCTCTCTCTCTCTCTCTCTCTCTGTCTCTTTCCCCCTTTCTCTGTATCTCTCTCTCCCCCCTCTCTGTATCTCTCTCTCGAATTCATGTATATATACAAGCCATATATATTCACACATGCATATCTGCATATATATATATCACTAATACATAGACACACATGTAGACAACACATTACATAGAAAATACATACACAGACAATATATTAACATACATAAGTCAGAAAGTAACTGAAAACATGATTTCGTGGGAAGAGCAATGGGGTTCAAGTCAGAAAACCCGGGCTGGGATCTGAGCTCTGAAACTGCCCACCTACGACTGTTGCTCCTTGAGGGCAGGAACTACCTTTTGCCTTACATTGTATCCCACTTCTCATACTGCCTGGCATAGAACAAGTGTTTAATAAATGCTTGTCAGGGCAGCTAGGTGGCACAATGAGTAGAGAGCACCAGACCTGGAGTCAGGAGGACCTGAGTTCAAATCTGACCTCAGACACCTAACACTTAACTAGCTGTGCAACATTGGGCAAATCACTTAACCCCAATTGGCCTGCCTTCTGCCCTCCAAAAAAGACCCCCAAAAAACCCCCCAAAAACAATAAATGCTTGTCAGTCCCCTTTGGCTATGCAATCTTGTTTGGACAATTTGCTACCACTCCCTAGCACTCTGTTTCCCTATCTGCAAATGAGACATACAGACTAGGGGATTGTAGAATCTCAGATTTAAGGGATTTTAGAGGTCATCTCCAGGAAGTAACTTATCCAGAGTCATCCAGGTAGAAATGATGGAGCCAGGAATTAAATCAAGGTCCTCTGACTTCAAATCCAGCATTCCTTCTACCAAACTAGCAAAAAGTCTTCCCTTCTTTCTTTTTCTTACCCTTTCGGGGGTGGGGGCCGGCGAGGGGCGAGAACATGACTAACACAAAAATTCCGACGAGTGGCTATATGTATCTGTAACAGATTTTGTTTTTCTTCCCTTCTCATTGGAGGGGGGAAGGTGAAGAGAAAAAAGAGAATTTGGAACTTAAAGAATAAAAAAGTATGCTAAAAAAAGAGGGAGGAGGAGGGAGGGGGAAAGGGGGAGAGAAAGAGGGGGAGGGAGGGAGGGAGAGAGGGGGAGGGAGGGAGAAAGAGAGAGGGAGGGAGGGAGAGAGAGAGGGAGGGAGAGAAAGAGAGGGGGGAGGGAGAGAGAGAGGGAGGGAGGGAGAGAGGGAGGGAGAGAGAGAGGGGGTGAGGGAGGGAGGGAGAGGGGGAGGGAGGGAGGGAGAGAAAGAGGGAGAGGGAGAGAGAGGAGAGAGAGAGAGGGAGAGGGAGAGAGAGCCAGAGGAGAGAGAGAGAGAGAGGGAAAGAGAGGGAGGGAGGGAGGGAGAGAGGGAGAGAGAGGGAGAGACAGAGAGAGAAGGAGAGGGAGAGAGAGAGGGAGAGACAGAGAGAGACAGAGACACAGAGAGACAGAGAGAGAGAGAGAGACACAAAGAGAGAGAGAGAGAGAAGGAGAGGGAGAGAGAGAAGGAGAGGGGGAGACAGAGAGAGACACAGAGAGAGAGAGGGAGAGACAGAGACAGAGAGAGACACAGAGAGAGACAGAGAGAGAGAGAGAGAGAGAGAGAGAGAGAGAGAGAGAGAGAGAGAGAGAGAGGACAGGAGGGAGGGAGGGAGGGACAGGGAGAATCCACTAAGACAAAAATAATATGATCCTTCCATTTCTGAATCCTTTGACCCCAGGTGCTTAAGTATCCCCAACTAGGTTGTAAGCCTGTGAGAAGTAGTAAGAGACAGAGGTTGGCTTCAGTAAATGGGGTACCCGCCATGGCAAAAATATTTCCAGTTGTATCTGGCTCCTTCCCAGACTATAAGCTGAACCAAGATCCCAAGGAAGTTCTATACTCTGTGGCCCCCTTGAAGGGAAGGCCAGAGGACAGTATCATAGCTACTCCTGTCATTTTTCCTTCTTTATGGATGATAAAACTCAAACCAAGTCAGAAAAAGACTTCCAAGCATTCCCCCCTCCCATGCTCTACCTCCCACCCACAGATATAAACATTCTAAAGCAGAGGGAAAAAAATGTAAGAATAATGGATTTAGAAAAGGAAAATAACTTAAAATTCATCTAATCCAACCCCCTCAATTTTACAGGTGAGGAAACTGAGGCCCAACAGTGTAGTAGAGAGCATAAAGTGCTAGGCTTAAAGTCAGGAAGATCTGAGTTCAAATATCACCTCTGATTCTTATTAGCTGTGTGACCCCAGATAAGTCACTTAACCTCAATTTCCTCCTTAGTGAAAAATAAAAGGGGGGAGGTGAGGGTAGGATTAGACAGTCTCTACGGTCCCTCCAAGCTCCAAATCTATGATCAGTAACCTTAAGTAACTTGCACAGGGGCCACCACATCATGCTGCCACATTTCATTTCTGGGTTCCTAGAACTGTGATCCACTGTGTGTATCCAGTAACAACCTTGAAAGACTCTATTGGACCACTGTCTTGTTTAGATTTCATGGAATGCAGCTGTTTTAGACATCCTCTGAGAGAAGGGGGATGTGTTTATAAACCAACCCACTCCCCTTTTTCTTAGCTCAAATGGCTGCTTTTGCTAGCAAAAAAAAAAAAAGTGTGTGGGGTGTGTGTGTGTGTGTGTGTGTGTGTGTGTGTGTGTGTGTGTGTGTGTGTGTGTGAGTCTTTGTGCATACAGGCCTGTAGGCACCCTCCCTCACCTACCACCTTCTCAGCCTCTTCTTAACCCACCCAGGGCCTTCCTTCCCACTTGCATTCCAGGAGAGTTAGCCATGTTCTGTGGAGTTCTAAAATGTTTAATTGTGTTTTGCAATGTTTAGTTCACTTAGCTGTGAAGTGTGCAGTCATTTCCTCTTCACTCGTCTCCCTGCATTAACAAGCACAATTCCATTTTCAAAAGGTCGACCTGTATCTCAGAAAATTAGTGGTACTGATTTCTCAATTATCACGCTGCCACCTCCAAATGGCTATTTGAAAAAGCAGAAAGGGAGGAGGCATTCATCGGCCCAAAATAACCACTGGTTGTTCTCAACTGTCCATTACCCATAATGACCAGAATTCAACAGATAATCAATTCATTTCCATCACCTCTGCTCCTTGTTCCTTGCTCCCCCTCACCTTAGGAACTCCAACAGGATTTTATTTTTTTCCATTATCAAAAAGAAAGGGAAGAGCAGTTCCTAAAAAGTAAACTCTTTCGGCCTTGATTCTCTTCTTATGTTGTCAGAAAGTATGGCACCAAGTCAAGGATCACCACAGGACAAAGCTGGACAGAAGAGGAAAAAGGGAATATAAATTTAGGTTCTAAAGAATCTGACATTTTATCCCAAAATTTAAGTCGGGGTATGACTACAGATAAGTGTCTTCCTATCTTTGGGTCTGTCCTTATCTGTAAGTGACTATGGAAGCTTCTTGAGGGCAGTTCATCCCCAATTCCTAGTATAATGCCTAATGCACAATTGGTGTTTAATAAATGCTTGTTGAATTAAATCTGTACACCCTCCCTACCTCTAAATTATAGCATCCTAGGACAGCTGAACCATTAGACAGGAGATCTTTGACAGATATTGGGGGTCATGATAAGGAGATCAGCTGGGGATGGGCACACAGGTATCCTCAGTCTAGCTGGGGTATTAGACTCTAGAGCCTGAGGACAGGAGCAGCAGAGAAGAGTAGAACACACCTAAGTATTAAGATATTCAGGAAAACGTAGGAAGTACTAGCAGATGGTAATCTTGATAGTGGGAAGAGAAGGGCATGTAATAATATAGCTAATGATAGCTAACATTTATTAAACCATTGCTAAGTACCAGGCATTGTGCTAAGTGCTTTACAATTATTGTTTTCTTTGATCCTCACCACAAGTCTTGGAGGTAGATGCTACAGACACAGACCTCTACCACCCACTCAGACAACCAGGTGCTCCTGAGATTGAAGTCACATTTGACATTGATGCAAATGGCATCCTTGGTATGTCTGCTGTGGATAAGAGTAGAGGCAAGGAAAGTAAAATCACCATCACCAATGACAAAGGTCATCTGATCAAAGAAGTCATTGAGATTAGGGTCCTGGGGACTGAGAAATACAAAGCTGAAGATGAGAAGCAGAGAGACAAGGTGTCTTTATCTTGAATCTTAGCTTTCATCATGGAAGCTACAGTAAAGGATGAGAAACTCCAAGAAAAAGTTGGCAATGAAAACAGAAGATCCTTGACAAATGTAATGAAAGAATCAACTGGCTGGGTAAGAATCAGACCTCTGAGTAGGAAGAATCTGAGCATCAAAAGAAAGAGTTGGAGTAAGCTGTACCAGAGTGGACAAGTAGAGGCACTAGCTTTGGGGCAACTAGATGGTGTCATGAATAAAGCAGCAGGCCTGGAGTTGGAAAAATCTGAGTTCAAATTCAGCCTCAGACACTTAGTAGTTGTGTAACCCTAGGCAGGTCATATGACCCCATTTGCCTCAGTTCCTCATCTGTAAAATGGGGATACTTTGGAGAAGGAAATGGCAAAGCACTCCAGAATGTTTGCCTGTGGACAAGTCCATGGAATCAAGTAGAGCTGGACATGAATAAATGAACAGCAACCAGAGTGGACAGGGCATGCCTGAGAGGGTTTCTAGGGGGTGGAACAGTGCCATCTGGAGATGTTTCTTTGGGAGGCCAACTAAATGAACCAGAAGAAAGAGTTTTCCACACAGCTTTCCAAAGACTGAAGGACTCAAATTTGTATCCAAGGCAGTAGTGGGTTAAAATGAGCAGCTAAACCCCTGTGTAAATCTGGGCACTCTAAATGCCTGAATGTGTGCAAAGGGAGAGAAGTGAACAACATCACAATTTTATCAGCTTGCAAACAAGTAAACCTGCAATTCTCATCGTGGACAATAAAATCTTTTAAATTGGCACCACAAAAAAAAAAAAAGAATTCCTTGCTCACACAGGGAAGAAATACAGCCCCTGTTCTCCATACAGCTTCCCCATCCTCCCTTCCCCCTAACACAGGCCCTCTCTGACCACCACCCCTCCCCCAGCAGCCAGTCTAATTCAGGTCAATGGCTTCCATGACGCCACATAATAAGCTACTAGTCTTAATTTTAGTCTAGGGATGCTATCTCGTTAGGCTTTTGATTATGCCCATCTTTGGATGTTGCATAATCGCCTGCCATGTCTGACCTGCCTCTATTAGGCTCCTCATTACCTGGGACTGCTCTTGGCTTTATTGAATTTGCAAACAGATCCCCCACTCCTACCCCAAATCAAGTGCCTAGGAAATGGGGAAATGGTCCCTCAGGGCTGTCCTGAGGTGCACCCTGGCTTCCACACATGGTTGGATTCATTTCCTACAGGCTGGAGCTTGAAGCTGCCTTTTTGTTCTGTAAGTTGAACAAGGGCCTTGAGCCCAGACAAGAGGTCCTGAGCTGGTGGCCCATCCATAGCAGCCAGGGAGGAGTTATCCAGAATGTCTGCCCTGAAGCACAGAAACCCACAGGGAAGTGACCTTGCAGCTGAACCAACCTAACTCTGTGGAGAGGAGAATACCCAAGCCTATGCAGCCAGAAGTGTGGATTCAGTCAAAGGGCCACACTTGAGCACCTAGAGGGTCACGTGTGGCCTCGAGGCAGCAAGTTCCCCACCCCTGGCCTACAATGTGATAACAAAGTTCCCTTCCTGAAGCACAAGACCATTTCTTGTCATATTATCATACTTGGAACAGAAAAGAGGGTCTCAGAGCTTTTTCATGATCTCTGAAGCCTGGTTTTAGCTCAGAGAGATGCTAAACTGTGCATATTAAGTAACAGTAGTGGGGATGTTCTCTGAAGGTGGAGAGTGTTTGGGTGGGAGAAGAGAGAGAGAGAGAGACAGAGACAGAGAGAGACAGAGACAGAGAGCAAGAGACAGAGACAGAGAGAGAGAGAGAGAGAGAGAGAGAGAGAGAGAGAGAGAGGAAGGGAGGGAGGGAAGGAGAGAGGAAGGAAGGAAGGGAGAAAGAAAGAAAGAAAGAAAGAAAGAAAGAAAGAAAGAAAGAAAGAAAGAAAGAAAGAAAGAAGAAAAGAAAGAGGAAGGGAGGAAGGAAAGAAAATAGAAAAGAAGGAATGAAGAGAAAGAAAGAAACAGAGAGATAATAGATATGGGGAGATGGATGGGTGGGCAACTGGATGAATGAGTAGACATACAGCATTTATTAAACTCTCAGTAAGTTCTTGGCTATGGAGCAGGC
Source organism: Gymnobelideus leadbeateri (assembly GCA_011680675.1). NCBI lineage: Eukaryota > Metazoa > Chordata > Mammalia > Diprotodontia > Petauridae > Gymnobelideus > Gymnobelideus leadbeateri. Next base: position 568,502 of record WOXC01011918.1, on the reverse strand, counting down.
TGAAGGGGAGGCGAGATCTGAGATCCCCTGCAAGACAAGGTAAGAACTGACTATCAGAGCCAAGAAAGCCAGGCTGGATGGTGAGGAGTCAACAGCCAAATAGATGGGGCATGCTGTGGGCTACGTTGAAAGTCAAGCTTTGGGGTGGACTGGGTGAAAGGGCGCATAAACTCCAGCTAAGTCCTATCCCTCCTAGAATCCTGCCTCCTCTCCGTCTCTGTACCCCTCCCACTCTCTTGGCCCCATATTCCCACCCCTTCCCAGGGTTTCTTCCAGTTTGCTAGGAGGGCTGCCAGTCACTCTGTAGAAGTGGGTCCTCTCAGTTTTAGGGAGCAGAGTGAGACATGCACTGCAGATGAAAGGAGCAAGGAGGTTTAAGAGCCTGAGGGGGAAGGACAACGTGGAAGGGCCAAGGAAAGGTTCTATGCTATAGGGAGAGGAAAAGAACATCCCCTCCCTGCTGCATAGCTCACTAGAAGAAGGAGCTTAATATCCATCTCCTTGTTAAGAAAATGCAATCAGGGCGGCTAGGTGTCACAGTGAATATAGAGCACTGGCCCTGGAGTCAGGAGGACCTGAGCTAAAATTCAGCCTCTGACGCTAAACATTTACTAGCCATGTGACCTTGGGCAAGTCACTTAATCCCAATTGCCCTGCCTTCCCCCCTTCAAAAACAGAAAAAAAAAAAAAGATGCAAACAGTGCCTTGGTAATAGAGGAATGGAGATCACTTAGTTCCCACCTTCATTTCATGCATAGAGGAAAAAAACTTGAAATTTACCCAGAAAGTTAAGGGACAAGGGAGATTAGAACCCAGGTGATTTCTTTCCCAGTCCCAGGATTTTTCCATTACACCAAAGTTTTCCTTTTCAACTTTAGATTCCCTCCCCAACATGGCAAGTCCCAAATGGGAAGAAATACATGCCCATTGTAAAGTGTTTTGTTGGAATCCACATAAAAAAACTGTAGAGTGACCTCTATCCCCTAAAACTTGTCAGTGTCTAGGACCCCAAAGGCAGTGCAGGTGGGGGTCTCCTGTGGGACTCTTAGCTCAACTCCACCCCATGGAAAGACCATCTTCAAGATACTAGCATTTAGGATTGTGTTGAAATACTTTGTGTCAATTTCTCCTGGAGAATTAGCATATGGTGGAGGAGAGACATGGAAATTCCACCCAAGACAGACATCTGTTTTACTCCCCTTGCATTTTTACTTCTTACATCATACTGCCCTCCATCTCCACTGAAGAAATAAGCTTAAGTGGAATCAGGTAGGACTCAGGTAAGATATTAGGAAAGACTTTTTGACTGGATAAATGATGTCACTCTGAGACAGTGTCTGGAGTAGGATGGAGCATCTCTGGACCCTGAACTTTTTTCAAAGGGAAGGAAAACAACCTCCCACACTAGCTTTGGCACAGTGCTGCCCAGAGGCAGGGGACTGATCCATTTGCTCTCTGGAGGGCACTTTTAGTCCAAAGATTCTATGATTCAGTCATTATTTATCCTGTACTTTGTATGTACATTCTACTCATTTTTAACCAAACTACAGTTTATCTCAGAACAAGGTAGTTTGCATCTAATATCCTGCTTGAAAAGCTAAATCACACAGGATATTAGAACTCTGAAGTGGTGGCCAAGCTTTTAGTGTTCTGACTCACATGTTATATACTAACATTATTGTCATCAAGCATGCCCCTCAGCTTTGCCCTTCACCTGCTTACCCAACTCCATTAGTGCCCTAGGCCCATCATTCGCAGAAAGTAATTAGGCCTGTGGCTTCCAGGGACAAGAGAATAAATTGCTTAAAACATAACTCAGATACACTCAACATGATGGTTCCTCTCTTTCAGCCCTCCCTACCTAAATGCTACCAGTAAAGCTTGGGTGTGACTTGCTGTCCTCAATAGCTGTGCCCCTTCACATCTATGTGTGAAAAGAATTTTAATATGTACCACCAAGATACACCCCCACTCATACATAGCCACCCCAGAAAAGTTAAACCAGCGTCAAAATGCCCCATAGCTCCACATCCACCCAAACTTCTATTTCACCAGTCCCACCCAATGTGGTTCTTTTATTAGTCAATGAGAAGACACAATTATTCAAAGCAAAGACATTTAATAATGTAGAATTGGGGCTGGGGGGAAGTAGCAATAGAACTTACCTCTCACAAAGATGGGCACATTTTGCCATGAACACACACACACACACACACACACACACACACACACACACACACACACACACAAAATCAGCTTCCAAGGTATTAGCTTATATGATATTATTTTCACCATCTGTTTCCAGAGGCTTAGCCTCCTTGGGTTAAAAACTTTTAGAGCTAGCCAAATGGCTAATTAGAGCCCCCAAACATTTCATTTGTCTTTGAACCTTTTCCTCCTGCTAGCAAGATCCAAATCCATATCCCAAATCTCTGTCTTATGGTTAGAAAATCCTCATAGCCCCAGTTTCATTAATAATTGCCAATTTGTATCACTCAAATTCAAAAATCAAGTCAACAAGCATTTATTAAGCACTTACTATTTCCCAAGCACTGTACTAAGAGGTAGGGATATAAAAAGACCAAAAAAAGTTCTTGTCCTCAAGTAGCTTTCATTCTGATAAGGAAGACAACATGCTAAGAGTCATGTAGATGCTAAGTCAAAGCTGCCATCTTTGACTCCCATGGTAGAGTCATCCTACATGTAAACCAAATATTGCTTCCTCACTGGCTTATATTATCTTAGAGCTGCTTTCTAGAATCATTGAACAAGAAGGAGAACCCTTAGAAATAATCTGGTTCAATGACTTCCCCCCAGAGAAGAGAAAACTGAGACTCAGAGAGGTTCTCCAGGTGACCCAGTAAGTTAATGCCAGAGCTGGCCCTCCATCTAAGCAGGGTTCTTTTGTCTCCAGGATGGTATCTTCCTTAGGAGAGCTCTTCAGAAACCCAAGCCCTACCAGTCAGGCTCTGTGACTGATATTTTCAGAAACTCCCTCAGTACAAGAATCAATAATCTAGTTGCTCCCCAGCCCTGCAAAGTGAGACCAGGATTCCAACCTAAAATCTCATGTCAATCACATCTTGGTAGGACTATTTTGTAAGGAGAGGCTTGCTGCCACATCTGCTTATTTGAGGGTTTCTAGAAGCACTACCTATCTATCCTAGCTTTCTCTGGGTATTTATTAAATATTAGACAGGGCACATGTGTAGGGGGCTGCTCATTTCTGGGGCCGGAAGGGGCCCCTAGACAAATCTCCCCACAAGAACAAGAATTCTTCCTGCATCATCTTCTCAAGCTGGGTATCCAGCTTGCACTTGAATCCATCTAGGAACAAGGAGAACAGTTTGGAGGGATGCATTCACTACTGCATCCTGTTTTGTCCTGGACCTCTCCTCCCTTCAGCAATCCAGCAAAGGCAGGGTTTCACCATCCCATCTCAGAGATTCTTAAAACTAAGTGAAGAGGACATTGGGCATTGTCAAGTCCAACCCTCATTTTACAAAGCAGGAAAAGGAAGGGGCTTGTCCAAGATCACTCAATCAGTAAGAGAGCAATGGAGTCAGGACTGGCCTCTGGGGATTCTCCTTCCTAAGTCAGAGTTTCCCACTCAGCCTCACTGCCTCCCAGGAATGCCAGCTTTAAATGACAAATTTTCTTCCAATGACCTTTGGAACCAATGACTATAATTCCTTCTGGCTCAACATTCTCTAGAAGACAAGGGTTCTGCCTAACTCTGGCTCCCTCTACCAATTAAGTCTTTGGCTTCCTTTCAGAGAGATTATTTAAACTAATCAAGATAAGATTCTGACTTAATCTTTCCCCTAAATAGCCATTCCTTACTGAAGGAGCGTGCATATGCCTCCCCAAAGTATACTAGAGCATCTGAGAAGAGCTAAAGACACTGTTGTTTCCTCATCCCAATACAGTCATCATTCAATTGATCAGCAACCATTATACACCCTTCATACACATACATTAAGTATGCACCTACTATGTGTAAGGCACTGTGCTAGACTGTGGGGTACTGAAAGAGTCCCCACTCTCATGGAGTTTATATTCTAAGGGGGAAATGTCAGATACACAAACAAGTGCACACAAAAGATATACCTGGCCAATTTGGCAGGGAGAGGTAGTTGCAGCTGGGAGGATCAGGAAGGGCTTCATGCAGGAGGGAATATATGAGCTGAACTTTGAAGACAGCCAGGATTCTAAGAGGTGGAAGTGAGGAAGGGATGCACTCCCGGTAAGGCAGAACACCTGTTCAAATCACAGAGCCAGGAGATGGAACACCAGTAGCCATGCTTAGCTACAAGGCCAGTTTGACTGGACCACAGAGGGCTTAAAGGGATTTTCTATATAATAAGTTTGAAAAGGTAGGTTGGAATCAGGTGATGATAGGGCTTTGGATACCAAGCAGGGGAATTTGCATTTTATCCTAAGATACTAGAAAGCCTTTGAAGTTTGTTGGGCAGATAAGTAACATGGTCAAGCTGAGTGCTTCAGAAATATCACTTTGGTGGCTGTGGGGAGGGTGGACTAAAAAGAGACGAAGCTAAAGCAGGGAGATGGATTAGGAGGCTCTGGCAATAGTTATCCTCAGATGATTGGCAGAAGGGCCACCCAAGTGGAGAAGCATGCTAGTTATTAACAGCATCTCAATTTAGAGGTATCAAAAGGTAGCCTTTGTAGAGGGTTAGGAAAACTGAAGCTTGGTCACTCTTTTAGGTTAAAGAATAAGTCACAGAATCCTAGGAGCTCAAACATAGGGGAACTTAGAAACTGCCTGGTCTAACCTCCCAAGAAGTGAAGGAATCCCTCCTACGGCTTCCCTTGAGGCTGGTTATCTAGCTTCTTCTTGTATCCCTCCAGTGACACAGAGCTCCTTAGTTTTCTGGGACAGTCCGTGTTACTGCTGGACAGCTCCAGTTATTAGAAAGTTTCACCTTAATTGGATAAAAAATTCTGCCTACTTTTTACTTCTACCCATCTATGGGAGTCCTGCCTCTAGGATTAAGCAAAACAAAGCTAATCATCTTTTTTGCCTACACAGGACAAGTCCTTCAAAGGTATGAAGACAATGATCATGTCCTCTCTCCTCCAGGTTAAATGTCCTCACTTCCTCCAGCCTACCCTCATGTGGTAAGATTTCCAGTCATTATCCCTCACTGTGGTCATTACCTTCCTTTCACCCAAAAGGCTTCTCAATTGGGACTATTGTGAAACAGTAGACAGAAAACCAGTTGGGGGATGGAGAAACTAGGAATCCAGCCCTGGTTCTGTTACTGGTGTAAATTGGATCATTTGTCTTAGTCTCAGTTTCCTCATCAGCAAAATGAAGGACTTAGATTTCTAAGATCTCGTGATCTCTGATAGGATGACAATTCTAGACACAGCTTGGGAATTTATCAAAACATTTATCTTCCATTTGAAAGGAGGGAAAATGTTGAATCATCGCTCCCCCTCTTTTAGTGAGATCACCTCCTGTTCTCTTGTGGATTTCTTTTGGGGAGATGGAACAGGAGAAAGAGTTTTTACTGGCATCTCAACTTAAACAGCAGAAAAATATCCAGTTATCTAATTGGCAATTACTGTCTGCACATTTCACCACATGCTTAGAAAATAGCAATGCAGCAGAAAACAAACCGACCACAGTTCAAGAGAGCACATATGCAAGCTATTATCTGACCAAGAGACAGTCTCACATTCAGTTACCCCAAAATGATGGCTGGAGAGCTCAGAAAAAACCTCCTCCCTGACAGGGGCCCAGACGAAGACAGAGAGAGTGGGCTCTGTCACTTTAACCCAAGATATCAGTTTTCTCTGGAAGCTCCCAGGTTCCAGAGTCTGTCCTCTCAGATCCAGGCACAGAGAATTCATTTGTGAAACTGATTTAATGCTCTGTCAAGAACCCAGATCGATACCATGATATTTAAATAAATAATACAAATTGCATTTCCATTTCTCTAACATTTCATTCTCTAGTGAGAGGCAGCAATCTGATATAGTGAATACTGAGCTGGTTTCAGAGACAGGAAGACCCAGGTTAAAGTCCTGCCTCAAGCTCATGCTGGTTTGTGTGACCCTGAGCAAATGGAGAGTCTCTGAGATTCTAAGTTGTGGAGAAGATGCCAACCTGCATTAGTAAAAGGAGTTTCCTCTTCTGAGAGTTCCATATATGTACTAATGAAATCATAGGTCCAGCCTTTATCTCTGAATTTTAAAAGTGCTTCCCCCACAATTGGTGCAGATACATGGTCCAGTGGATAGAGGAAAGGGCATGGAGTCAGGAAGACTTGTCTTCCTGAGTTCAAATCTGGCCTCAGACACTTACTAACTGTGTGACCCTGGGCAAGTCATTTAACCCTGTTTGCCTCCATTTCCTCATCTATAAAATGAGCCGGAGAAAAAAAATGGCAAACTACTCAATATCTCTGTCAAGAACTTCCCAAACGGGGTCTTCCTGACTCCAGGCCCGGCCACTTAGCTGCCCTGTTTCCAAGGTCACACAGATAATGGGTGTTGGAGCCAGGATCCTAGACAAGCTGTAGATTCAGAATCAGATTTAGAACTAAAAGAGACACATGACACCGTCTAGTCCAAATTCCTCACTTTACAGTGGAAATTGAGGCCTAAAAAGATAAATTGATTTGCCCAAGGACACATGAGGACTTAAGTATCACAGCAGAGATTCTAACTGAGGTCCTCAAAATCCAAATTCAATCTTCCTCTATACCATGCAAGGTTGGGTCAGACGGGGTCTGCCTTCATGGAGTTGATAATCTAGTAAGGTGATAAGGTACAAACACAGGTCTTCAAACTCCCCACCAACAAACCCCTTAAATTTCACACAGAACCAGGCCATATTCATCCTCCTCAGACTCACCCCACATCCTACAGGCCTAGCACAATGTCCAAACTAGCCTCAGGCAGAAACCCACAAAACCATGAATGGTGGAAAATTTCTCTGTGCTGTTAAAACTGCCTGCCAAATACTTGCCCCCTTGCACTGACCTCTGGCTGCCCAAGGTTCTCCTATGGTGTCACCCACCAAGGGTGCACCATGACACTGCCCTCACTGGGCCCACCCATCTTCTCCAGGGGCATAGCCATACTCTGGGCTTTTTCCCTCGAGCTGGGTTTGTGGTTTTATTTATTTTGTCTGACACCCAGTCTTTTGTTTATTTGTTCCTCAAGGCCAACACCCCTACTAAAGGTCTTGAGTCCAAATAGGCTTGACTAGGAGAGGATTTCCAACTAGAATGGGCACAACAAGACATATTAAAGGAAACAATGAAGCTGCAGAGAGAAATTCTGTTCCAATGAAACAGAGCAGAAAAAAGCCAATTATGCTTCATTAATTATTTACCAGCTGACAATAACCCTTGGTGTTATTCCCTATGAAAGGGACCTAGGGAAAGGAGAGCCAGAAGAAAGAGACAGGCCAGCAGCAATACTGCATCAGTTTCAACAAACTAACCCCTCAGACATGCTGGAAAAAAAGAAATTTATATTTTCTGAGAACAGGGCCTGCCCACTTTCCCCCCATCATCACCATCACCACCACCAACGGGATGTAATTATTGGGTTAGTGTCCCTGGGATTCTGGTCACCTGACTCTTTCTAAAGAATAAATTAAATGTGGGATTGTAGGTTGATTCCAAACTAGGAAACATTTGGTAGTCATAAACCACTGACACCCACCCTGACACCTGTCCCCAGTCTCTCATCAGCAGAACTAGACCCTTAATACTCAAGGGGAATATTTTAATATTGATTTTAAAGGCTTTTCCCAAAAAAAAGAAAACATATTCATGTTATCCGGTGGTTTATTTTACCCTAAACATCAATTTCATTAGCTGGTGAGCTCCTTGAGGGTAGGGACTGTCTTTTGTCTCTTTTTGTATCCTCAAAGCTTAACATAGTTCCTGGAATGTAGTAGGTGCTTAATAAATACTGGTTCATTAATTGATTGAAAGAACTCAATGAATATGTCAACGAATAATCCCACAGACATACACACACACACACACACACACACACACACACACACACACACACACACACACACATACTGCCCTGCCACAAAGAAATGTTTATTTCCAAAACACTTCCATATTTATGTCTCTCTCCTCTTATCTAAATAACCCTACAATCTTAGATTAAAGAAGCATAGGACATCATCCAGGTCAACCATCCCATCCCCTGTTGCCCTTTTTTAAGATGTGGGATGAGAAAGTCAAGGCCCACAGAAATGAAAAGACTTACCCAAGGTTGCATAGATAGTAAGTCAGAGCCAGAATTTGAATTGAGGTCTTCTAACTCTAAATTAAGTGTACTCTCCACTTTGCTGTGGTTGGAAAACTGGAGCAAAAAAAAAAAAGCCTGGCCTCCCACCTTGTTACAGATGGAAGTGTCTGCCCTTCTATCTTGAACTACTCTCTCTACTCCCACCAGGTTCCCTACATCTCATCTCCCTGGCAGGGCTCACCTGCTCCTCCCTGTGTCCCTTTGTGTTCACCACACCCTGAAGAAGCCCTGTCCTAACAGGATATGTGTTCTAGATCAAGGATTCTTAACGGGTCAAAAGCGTCTCAGAGACACTCTCAAAGGCTCTCTGAAGAACTTTGGAATCATGGGAGACACTGGCACGAGACCAGCAAGCACAGCATGCCCACATCAAAGAAGTCGCTGTGCTCTATGCACAAAGCAGAATTGCAGCAGCTCAAGAGAAACCCAAGATGCACAAATTTAGAAACATCTCCACTCCCAATGTTCACATGGACTATTTGTGCCCAATCTGTGGTAGAGACTTCTGAGCTCATATGGATCTGATCAGCCACAACCAGACACTATACCTTGACCCCAACATAGGGATATCATGTTGGTCCTCTTCAAGAACAAAGGACAACAACCAACCCCGGTTCCTATGATAGAATCCAATCGTCAGCTCATAGGATTCATGGTGGCATGGATAGAATCTCACCATTATAAAAGATTTCAGAGGTTATTTAATCCAATACACTTTAAGACAGAAATGCTCTCTACAATATGCCCAATGAGTAATCATACAGCCTTTGCCTGAAGAGCTTCAGTAAGAAAAAAAAATCCTGTAGAGAAACATATCCAAACTTAATTGTAGCCTTCTGGGGTGGGGGAGGGGGGAGAAAGAACAAAGGAGAAAAGTACACAACAGAGAACAAAAGAAAATTCACAAGGAAGCAAAGATGGACAGTTCTCAACACAACATGTATTATTTATCATACAGGCTTTCTTGAAATGAAAATTTACTGTTACATGTTTTGAAACCTCTCATTCTGCTATACACATGATATGCTTTTTTTCTTACTTTGTATTTAAGTTCTAATGTTTAAAAATTATTTAATATTTAATAAATTTAATATTCTAATATTTAATAAATATTTAACAAGTTTATGGTATGTTTTTTGTTTCTTTTCTTTATTCAGTATTTGTTCTCTGGCTTTTGAGTCTAAAATAAATTTTTTTTAAAAATCGCTGCTTCCCAGAGGAACCCAGTCTGGATAAATCTAGCTCTTCAAAAGCTTTTTATTTGTTTGTGGGGGTTTTCTTTATGTGGAGCCAAAAATAATTGAGTAGCAGTGGTAGAGGTAACATCTGACATCTATCTTAATACTACTCTACACGCTTTACCTCAGTTTACCCTCATAGCAATTGCATATGATTTGTTCTACAAATTTTAATTGGTTGATTTTACAGGAAAACAGGATGAGAAAGCTTAAGTTGCCCACAATAACATATCAAGAGGATATCATTGACTTTAGGCTTCCCTTGCCTCTGGGTCCAGTGTCTTCTCTATACCAGCAGATCTCAAACTTTCTTATCTCAAGATGCCTTTATACCCTTAAAAATTATTGAGGACCCCCTCCCCCAAAGAGTTCTTGTTTATAAACCACTGATTCATAGCCAGTGGTCTGCTGGTAAATGTTTAACAACCAACTCTCTGAGGACAGAAAAAAAGCACATGCCACACACTTTTAAGTTTAACCTACATTATTAACATTTTCCCCATCACTTTCTTAAGTCTGAACAATCAACAAAATAATAATTCAACCCCTGATTTGTAGCCTTTACCTATTTCCAAGGTGTAAATGCTCACATTGAAATTTAACAATCAGCTTTTGTCAGTCAGTTTGAGCTGACTCCAGTCAATCCATGGTTATATCTATCAATATCTACCATATCAGACTATCTTAGTATTATGATGAAAACAGTTTTGACCTCCATTACTCCCTGAAATGGTCTTAGCAATTCCCAGGGATGCCCAGACTATACTTTGAGAACCTCTACTCCATGCTCTACTTCCTCTTAGCATTTTCATTCCATCCTTTCCCCTTTTTGTTTAGCACAGTACCTGACACATAGTAAATGCTTAATGAAACCTTATCACCTTCCTTCCTCTAGAGCTAAATAAAACAAGTTTAATTCCTCTTCCTCATGATAAATTTTCAAATAGTTGCTAACAGTTATGACATTCCCTTTAAATTTTCTCTTTTCCTGGTGAAAGATCCATCTTCAACTTTAACTACAACTTGGTCTATCTATAGAATGGTTTTCAAACTCCTTACTCTCCTGGCTGGCCTTCTCTGAAGGTAGCATTTTTTCCGAAAGTATAGTACTCAGACTTGAACACAAATTCCAAATGCACTCTGACCTAGGCAGAGGATGGACAACAAAACTAATTATCCCTCTTCCCGGACACTGTGATTATGTTCGTGAAGCCTGCGGTTGCATTTACCCCTCCTGGTTGTAAAATCATGCTGGTTTTAGTTGAATGAAACCCTCTAGATCTTTTTTCAGAAAAATTGTGGTCCAGCCATGCATGTCTCCCCATCCCTACTTGAGCAACTGATTTTTTTTAACCCTTGCATAGGACTTTACATTCAGTCCATTATTACATCCTGTTAAGATCTTTCTGGTTCCCAACTCTGTTAACCAATGTATTCTTTGTCCTTTCCAGGATTGTGTTATCTGAGAATTCAAAAAAAGCATACCATCTATGACTTAATACAAGTAAATGATGAAAATGTTCACAAAATATAGCCAAGATCAGGGGGTTCTTCACAAGAAACTTTCCTCCAGGTTGGCAATAATTCTTCCCCTTATATTTTTACACTTTCTCACTTGGTGATATATGTGTGTATAGGTATGTATGTATATGTGTGTGCATATATACACATATATGTGTGTGCATGTGAATGTATATTCATATATGAATGCATATATATGTATATAACTTTCATAGATTTAATTTCCATCTCCATGCAGATTTACATGGAAGCAGCTATATTTCTAAACAGAATGTATATATGGGGAAGAGTGAAGAGTTGAGGACAGCAGCAAGCTGTCAGTCTGAGTAGCAGGAAAGAGAGTGGCACCTTCACAGAACTAGGGAGGTTCAGATCCCCCAGAAGCCACTAAACTTCCTAGCCTTTGGCCCTGCTATATCATTACTGAGGCTGTACCCCCAAAGAGATCAAAGAAGGAAGAAGAGGTCCTTAATGAGCAAAAATATTTGTATCAGCCCTCTAATGTCCCACAGCAAGAGGTTCACCTCCCAAGGCAGTCCATCTTTAAACAGCTCAGCTCTAAGCTGTATTTCCTTATATTGAGGCAAAATCTACTTCTCTGTAGGCTCCACCTATTGGTCTTACTTCTCCCCTTTGGAATCCTGTGCAATAACCAGGAAATCAAATGTCAAGTTTGACTAATTCGTGATCCACAACATCTTTCTCATTGATTTCCCCATTCATCACTCACCTGGAGTATTGCAATAGCCTCTTAGTTGGGCTCCTTGCCCCCCAGCGTCTCCCTTCTCCAACTCATCCTCCCCAGAACTATTTTACTGATATTCCTAAAATACCAATCTGATCATATCTCCACAGACATACATACTCAAAAATCCTCAGGGCCTCCCTATTGCTTCTAGAAAAAAATACAAAATTCTCAGCCTAGCATTTAAAAACTTGATGGTGTGATTCCCACCCCCCTTTTTCAGACCTATTTCATATTACTTCTCTTTGGAAATGACTCCATTCCAGAAAAATCGGCCTGCTAGCTGTTCCCCATACACAGCATCTCAGTAAAGACTGGATGACCCACCTGCCAGGTAGGACATAATGAGTATTCCTTTCAAGTATGGGTTGGGCTAGATGACTAGTAAGATCCCTTATAATTCTACATTCTTTTGTTCTGATTCCTGCCTTCATACTCTTGCACAAGTATAGCCCCCACCCCAGTCCCACCATCTATGGTAGCACATACCTATAATCCCATCTACTGGGGAAGCTGAGGATGGTGGATCTCTCGAGCTCAGGAGTTCTGAGTCACAATGAGCTAAGCTACACTAAATTCAGCATTAATATGGTGAGCTCTCTGGAGTGGGGGGGGGGGCACCAAGCTGCCTAAGAAAGGGCAAAGCAGCCCAAGTGGGAAATGGAGCAGGTCAAAGTTTCTGTGCTTATCAGAATGGGAGCAGGCTTGCAAATAGCCATTGTACTTCCAGCCTAGGCAAGAGAGGGTAACCCAGTCAGATAGATGAATAAATGAATGAAAAAATGAGTGAATAACTAAATAAAGTGAATGAATGAATAAGTAAATAGACAAAAGAATGGCTAGATTGATAAATGGATAGATAAGTAGATGGATAGACAGATGAGTAGATGAATAGATAAATAGAAAGCAAGCGTTTATTAAGGACCTACAGGTGCCAGACACTGTGCTAAGAACCTTACAGACTTTATCTTAGTTGATCTTCACAATAACCCTTTGAGATAGGTGTTTTTGTGTTCCCCATTATACAGTTGAGGAAACTAAAGCAAACAAGAGGGTAAGTGACTTAACAAGGAGCACATAGCTGGATTCACAAGACTCCAACACAGGTGGAAGAATGTTTCTGGAAGACAAGTTTGTTTGGTTCTGTCCCCTCTCGTGTATATAAGGTACAGATAGATTTTGCTTAAACAGATATCATGTAATCTAAATAACCTCCATCCTACTCCACACACATCAGTAACCAGTCTTCAAAGCCTAGTCATGAACTGTGTGCATCGCTTCCCACACACACACCAGCTGGGGGACAAGATCAGGGCCCTCAAGATGGAAGGCCAATAAACCAGCTGTTTTCTTTGAAAAGCCTAGAGATCCTCTTTTCTCCTTTCCCTGTCCATTGAAAGAGACTACATTTCTTGGCCTCAGACTATGGAGTGGGAAGATTCATGAACAGATCTCCCAATGTCAGAAGATGTACTTCTCAGAAGGAAGTTCAAGTGAGTGTTAAGTCCAGACCAGTCCTGGGATATGTGCCCATATGTCCACATGTGTGTATAGATATATAAATATGTATACATATACATATATGTGTATGTATATATTTAAGTGTGTATGTATATGTATATGTTTTGTTTGTTTTTATATGCCACCCTACCCAGATCTCCTGACTGTAAGCCAGTGAGCATCAACAAAGAAATGTAATTGCAGGTACCAAATGGAGAAGAAGTTTGAAATATAATTGGAGAATAGAGAATCAGAGTCATAGAAGGTTAAGCGGTTGGGAATCTTGTACAACACGTGAAATGTTGTTTACAGGAAAGAGCTATCTTTTTACTTAACTTTCTTCACCTTCTTAATCTTAAACATCTACCTCTATCAATCCAAACTAAATAAATTTGTGCCAATTTATTTGACTTCAAGTTGAACCAGGTAACCTCTCTCTTCTATTTCCCTTCCATTCTTTCCTTTCCCAAAGACAAGGGGCCTTCCAATCTCACTTATTCCAAGGATGGAGGAAGACAAGCTCTTCAGACTATTTTAATGGTAATGGTAGAATGAGGCTCCAGAGAACTCAGAACCCTTTACATTCATGGCTTTATTTTTCTTCCCAACATTCCTAAGGGACAAAAAACGCTCTCCCCATTTCCCAGATAAGGAAACCGAGGGGCATAGAGGGTAAATAATTCCTACCCAAGCTTATTAGAAGCTTACTGGAGATAGACTCCAACTTTCCACACCCTTGATCTGGTTCTCACTTTCCAGGACTTGGCACGCCCAGGAAGAGTCATTTTCAGACTCAAAATCTTAAGGCTTGTGTTCCACAGAATAAGGGATGGGGAGAAGGAGAAAGAGAAAGGAGTGTCACCACACTTACCCCTGGCCAGGCAATGGGATAGAGTCCAAGTGACTAACCCCTGGGAATGCCATCATGTTTATCCCAATCTGGAGCAGGGCCTGGTCACAACTGTCTGGTCCCTGGAAGGAAAAGAGAACATGGTGATTGGTTACAGCATGAACCAGAAGCACGGAACCAGGTCAAGAAATCAGTGCCATTGAACACTAGGGGCTTTGGAAACTATTTGGAAAATATCCCAATCCTCTCTTTTTACAGATGGCAAAGGAATGCCTTTAAGGTCACACAGAGAGTCAATGGCAAAGATAGAATTTTAGCCCAGGACGTCTGACCTTCTTGGGCACCGTCTTGACCTGCAAACTTTCACTATGACATCTTCTTGTTGAGTCAGAAACTGGCCCTTTCCTCAATCATTTGGACCACCCATCAAGGTCCTGTGTCCCTGTCTCAGGAGCCCAGCCAAGTCAAGACTCGTGTGAGCAGCCTGCTCTCCTCCCACAATCCTCCCCCTGACACTAACTGGAGGTGGCTCCCTGGCCAAGTTGGTCAGAGCCTTTGCCTTCTCCTCCATACGGGGGGGATCTTCTCCCTCATGGGAACATCTTGAGGTTTAAGGTAAAACTAAACAGTGCAAAATAACTCTCAGACGCAGAGGATTCTGACTGTTCTCTTTCTGGAATAGCCTCACCACAATACTTCACACAGGCATTAGAGTTCAGACATAATTCCCATTGAGAGAACAATTGGCCCTTAATAATGCCCTCAGGGGAAATAGTCCCCTTCCAGCCGAAATCTGCATGCTCCCTGAAGACAGATGGGGAGAACCTGTAATACATTTGTTTCTTCTTAATGAAAAATTCCTGAAATTTCTCCTACCATTTTCTCTTTGGAGAATGTGATTTCCTTTCTTAAAAGACTTGCCTCAAGACTCATTTGTGAGACAAGTTGGGTCTTCCCTCTATTGAAGTATATAAATTACCAGGGGGCCTGAACTCTGTTACATTTGATCTCAGAAAATACAAGAAATGGTTTATCTCCCAGCATGTATCCTACACATTTAAAACTAGAACTTTTACTTGATTACCTCATTTATATGTTCAGAAGAAGTAAGTGACTTATCAGAGATCACAATGCTAATTAATTAATGGTAGATTTGGGACTGAAACCCTAGATGTTCTTCCTCCCAGGCCAGGCTTTTTGCCATCACGATGCCCTGCCCTTCACTGTTTTCTTCAAAGTGTATTCTCCAAGGAGATGGTCCAGTTCCAGAGTGGGGTCACACACATTTAGACTCTCCTACCTCTCCAAACCTGGCGCCCATACATTGTTCTCTCTCTTAGATTTCCTATTTCTACTGTTACCACAATCCTCCCATTAATCTAGGGCCTAGATCCTTTCATCAAGGGGTTTTGTTCTGTGAAACTCAGATTCAGTCAAAATGCCGTACTTGAAGACCTAGAGGGCCTCATGTGGCCTTCCCCAGCCTTGATCTAGGCCTTATTAACATCAGTTAATAGGTCCTATTAATTCTACCCCACTATCAATACTACTATATTCATATGTCCCCCACTGCCTATGGAATTTAAGTCATTCAAGCATGTATTAGGTCCCTACTATGCACCACAGACTTTGCTAAGGGCTGAAGACGCAAACACAGAAATAAAAACTTGCCCAGGGCCACACAGTTAGTTAGTGTCTGAGACTGGATTTGCACTTAGGAAGCTGAGTCTTCCAGACTCCAGGCTGGGCCCTCTACCTACTACACCACCTAGCTGCTCATACTATATGTTGATAAAGGCTTAAAAAAATACTTTCTCCTCTCTTCTTTGCAAAGGTGGGGCATCATGGGTGTGAAATAAGGAATATGCTGCAACTGCAGCCGATGTGTTGGTTCATTTTGTTGATCTGCTTTTCCCTCTATTTTTATTCTTGCTCATAAGGCTAGATGGGTAAGGAGGAGGGTGGGAAATGACAGATATAAAAAGAGGAGGTATCAATAACGATTTAACATTCTCAAAGAAAAAGTTGGTTGTGCTGAATAGAATATTGTGGTCCTGGCAGGAGGTCAGTTAGCCAAAGCTTTCTTTGGTGGGAGATCCACAGGGACAATTCTATATAAAAAAGCCCTAAGGAATGAATAGTAGTTACCGCTCTTCTCTATCCTCCCCCTCCCATCTGATTCTCTTGATCACCAAATGCTGCTGCTTTTCCTCATAAAAGAGAAGTAAATAATACTAGCTTTTGTTCTCTCTGCATCAGAACTTTTTTTTTTTTTTAGGAAGGGAGGTGGAATTGAATTCAGAGGTCTTGAGTTCAATCCCAGCTCTGCTACTTATTAATTTTATGCCTTTAAGTAAGCCCTTCAGTTTCTTCCTATGTAAAATGAAGGACAAGAAGAAATAAATTATTTCAAAGTTTCTTCTTGGCTGTCTAGCCTATGACCCCAAGTAACAGGGCTGGGCAACATGGTAGAATGGAGAAGTCTACTCTCAGAGGATCTGGGTTCAGATCCTACCTGGCTCTAGGCAAGTGACTTCCTTCCTTAAAGAAAAAAATTCTTGAATTGTGATATGGAATCAGACTGATATTTCCAGATTCCAGCAAGCAGTCTAGTGTTAGTTTATAGTTAATAACTATATTCTGTTATACTTTTTGGCTTATAAAAATAAAGTTGAACTGATTTTTTTTAATTTAAGAAAAAACTCAGCTTCCTTAACCATAAAAGGAAGAGGTTAGATTACATAGCTTCTAAGGTCCTTCCTGGCTGTAAGTCTGTGATTCTATGACACCACCCAGCATACTGGAAGGTCAGGATGAAAAATTCCTTCCTGTGGCCATTGACTTGGATGGGGGCAGGAAATGGAAAGAATGGGGAAAAGTGAGAGAGGGAAATTCCCCACCCCCAGCAAGTCCCAAGTCAGGAATGCCTGGAGGCCTGTCCCACATCATTAGGAGTCCAGAGATGGAAACAGCCAGCTATATTTCATCCACGTTCTTCTCCAAGTGGTGGGAGAGAGGCGGGGGAGCCTGTAATTTACAAGAAGGACTTGAAATTCTAAGTGCTTATGACTTAATTCAGCCGCTGGTATTGATGGCTCCATTTAGATCATTCCATTTTATCCTGCCCAATACATTAAGAGCCAAACCTTACTCACCTCCATTTGGCTAATGAGGCTCCGTGGCTTTGACAGTGAATGACAGCTATTTACAGTAAATTATTCAATTAGAGAAGAGGAAAGTGAAAATTCTATCTGGTACGGTTGGATGAGACCAAATCTGAATCCCAGCCAGAAGCAGGACTTAGCCACAGAGGCTCAGTTGTTTAATCTTTACAAGGGGCTTCAGGGAGTCCATTATGACTGTGTCACGGTGGGAGTGGGGAGGGAAGAGGGTGTAAAGGATCAATATTATAGAAGGTAGTTAACGTGCTGTGGTCTGGGTAGCTTCCCCATCCCAGGCCATTCTCAGCTTTAAGGCAAATATAAACTTCTTCAGGTCAGGTTATCTAAGTCTTAAGATGAAATATCTCTTTATAGGATCATTGATTTAATGGTAAAAATAGCTAGATTTTTGTGTGGTACTTTAATATTTGAGAAGTACTATGAATCTCAATTTTATCCTCATAGCAACCCTGAAAGGTAAATGCTATAATTATCCCCATTTTACAGATGAAGAAACTAAGTCACTGAACAGTTAAATGACTTGTCCATGGTCACCCAACCAGAAAGTGTCTGGGACAAGATTTGAACTCCAGTGCTCTAAATTTAGATCCTCAGAGGTCATCTAATCTAACTGCCTCTTTTGACAGAAGGGGAAACTGAGGCCCAGAGAAGTTAGTTAAGTGACTTCTACATGAGATCTATTCTGGTCTTCCCAACTGCTAGCACAAGTTCTCCCCCACTAAATTATATTGTAATTACAACATCCATATCTAAATGTACATGTTGTCTATCCTTGAGAGAAGGGTAGTTGATTCACTTTTGTCTTTGCATCTGCCACAGAGTGATAAATTAACAAATGCTTACTGAGTCATTGATGAACCCATTAATTGCCCATGGTCCCACAATTTTCCAGTGGCTCAGAGAGGGAATTTGAACCCTGACCTTCTTCCAGTCCGATGGCATGGACAAGTCCCTTTGCCTCTCTGGGTCTCTATTTCTTCAGCTGTAAAATGGGCCTAATAACCTTCATCCTGACTCTTGAAAAGCTGCCAAATGAGAGAATGGATATGAAAGTGTTCTACAAAGAGTAGAGCTCTGGCCATCTATTGGGGGTCCCAGAAAGAGTGGCAGTTGGAGCTCCATGCAATTAGGTCACTGGGTTTTTAGGGGGAAAAGAAGAAGGGATTCTTCCTATAATCTGTCTCTTCTCTCCATCTCACAGAGCCCTATAAGAAATCACAATGGAATTTAATCTGGATGGTTTCCCTCTCATCCCATTCAACTCAAATGAGGCTACCCCCTTCTACACCCCCCTGTCCTGACTTCCCAGAGATCCTTGTTACAGTCAGTCTTCTCTTGCAAGGCATCAGGGTTTTCCAGTAGAAGCAACACTTCCCCCATTTTCCCCCACCCTCATCTTTCCATCTCTGAACTAATCAATAAATCAGCTCTCTCCTGTCATGATGAATTACCCCCTAAAGAGCTTAAACCACCACCTCCCAGCCATGCCCTCAGCCTTAATTAACCCAAAGGGAACTCCCAATTCTAAATGGATTGACTCAGTCTCATCAGCTACCCATCATTCTATACTGCACATACACACACCCCACCAGCACCACACCCACTGCCCCCCACCACTCAGGCAGCCCTAGACTCATTCTATAATGCAGACAGCCACACCATTAATTAGTGCCTAACCTAAAGGAGCTATTCTGGCTCCATTTAAATTCTAGGTCCCTTGAAACTTAACTGTAAATTTTTTTAATCCCTCAAAAGATACCAGTGTTAAAAATAGAGGAGGAAACACGGCTCCCTCCTTTCTGTACAGTGGGGACTAGGTCATTGGTAACATTGTCAGAGAAGGTCACAATATCAGGTCCCAGAATCATCAGATCACACCTGGAGAGTTGAAAGGGACCGTAGAGGTCCTTTAGTCCAATCCCCTCATTATACAGATGAGGAACCTAAAGGAAAAAGGGAGGGACTTGAAAGGGAGGGGGTGAAGAAATTTCCCAAAGCTCAGACATATTGAGTTATGTGGGATTTGAACACAGATCTCTGGACCCAAAGGCCAGGGCTCTTTTTATATTCCTAGCACTGCCTCAGATCTTTTTTGCTTAAAGATTTTTCTATGTTACAAGGAAGAGTTCAATTTTAAGGAGGGTAAGATCTCCAGAAAAGACTGTAATATATAAACAAAAGGTATCTTTTGTATTTGTTCAATTCAGAGTAAGGACAACATCTTTTAAAAGGCACCATTTTTTTTTTAAATTTAAAAATTTTGGTGTTCCACCACTGCAGGATTGGTTTTTGGTTTTGGGGTTTTGGCTTTACATATTTGTTTAAAAGGGTTTTGTTTTTCTTCATTTTTTTCAGTGGTGAGGGAGGAGTAGGAGAGAGAGAAAATAATATTTTATTAATTGAAAAAATTTTTAATAAAATGCCCCTAAAAAGTTAACAGTATCCTAACCTTCTAGGGGTTTCATACCAACATGTCCATTTCCAAATGGCTTCCCCTTCAAGAGTCCCATAATAAGAACAGTACATAGCATAATAATATAGAGCTTTAAAGTTTGCAAAGAGCTTTATAAATATGATTTCTTCTGACCCTCAAAACAACTACTGTTGGTAGGTACTGTTATTATCCCCATTTCACAGATGAGAATAACTGAGATAGACAGCAGTGAAGTCACTGACTCCAGGTCCATAAATCTCCTTTACTGTGATGAAACCAGAAACCAGAATAGTAGGGCTTCTCAGTGAAGAAGGAAATGGATCATTCTACTTCCTGGCACTCAAATGGGATCCTCAGAGTCCTGGGCTGAACAAAGGGTATCCACCACATGCACATTTTAGGATATACCAAAATGATACCTGGTAAGTACATAAGAGAGGTACAAACCAAATGTTGCTGGGGTCTGGAGGAAAGTCATCCTGCTCTCCCCCTGAAAATTATGTTGCATTGTTTTGCATATGCTTTGCATTTATTTATTTATTTGCATACGTATTCCCCAGTCCAAATACAATTTATCTGTGTTCCATTGTTGCTTAGTACAGTGCCCTTGAAAACAGTAGGAGCTTAATAAATGTCGGTTAAATGAAATGAGCCAGGAAAGAAGGCATCAGGGAGGGTTTCATGGAGTGATTGGCATTTAAGAAGTATCCTCATGGGGCAATATGATTTTAGGGTCAGAGGAGCCTGGGTTCAAGACCAGGGGCATTAACTGTGTCTGTGTGACCTTGGGCCACCACTTAACCTTCCTACTAACCTTCTTAATCTCCTCCTTTCCTCTCATCGTGTGTAGTTTTCATGAGGAGCACATAGCATGCTTATTTAAACACGTCTTACATTTTTAAACACTACATAATTGTGTTTGGTTGTAGCTTTGTGGATAAATACAAGTTTCAACAAGGATAAATTTAGGAATGGGGATGAGGAGAAGGTGTTCCATACAGAGCATATGGCTCTATGGGGACAAGAAACATTCATAGGGCCAGAGAGAGGGAGGGAGCACTGAGTTGGAGGGAGGGAGAGTGCAAAATACTTCATTTTAGCCAGAGTTATGTGGGAAGGGCAGATATAAAGGCATGGCAGTAGATGGTGGACACAGACATATTTGGGGAATGGAAGAAGGTGGAAATCTGTCTATTGAACAAGCATAAAATCCCTGACCCTTCATGGTAGATAGTAGGCTTTGGCATCAACAAGACCTGCATTTGAATCCTTCTCTCTGTTGTATATTAGTTGCATGAAAATGAACAAAGCCCTTAACCTCTAAAAACCCTAATACCAACTGCCAGCCCACATCAGACATCAAGTTTCTATATTGTCAGTCCCCACCATTGATGGAATCACAGATGCAGGGTTGTTTTTGTAATAAATGCTTACAGATAGATTGATAGATTAATTATATTCTAAAGAGATGACCAGGGTGCTGAGGGGACTGGAAACTACATCGTGTCAGAAGAAATTAGGCATCTTTAAAAAACAGAGCTGCTATTCAGTCTTTTCAGTTGTGTCTGACTCTTTGTGACCCCATTTGGGGTTTTCTTGGCAAAGATATTAGA
This sequence comes from Gymnobelideus leadbeateri, assembly GCA_011680675.1. NCBI lineage: Eukaryota > Metazoa > Chordata > Mammalia > Diprotodontia > Petauridae > Gymnobelideus > Gymnobelideus leadbeateri. Next base: position 547,109 of record WOXC01011918.1, on the reverse strand, counting down.
GTGGTTTTGCCATTACCTTCTCCAACTCTTTTTCCAGATAAGGAAACTGAGGCAAACAGGTTTAGTGACTAGCCCAGGGCCACACAGCTAGTAAGTGTCTAGGGTCAGATTTGAACTTGGGAATATGAGTCTTCCTGATTCCTGATATATACACACATCTTCCCAGGATCCCTACAAGCAACCCCTATGACACCAAAGTGAATATATACCCCAAATGTCAATCAATAAATATATACTAGGACTCCCAAGCATTTATTTGGAGCTCAGCAAAGATCCCCTGAGGATCCTGAGTTGGCTTTCCCCAGTCTAACTGAGGTATTTCCCTTCAAAGTGCTAACTCTGGGAATCTGCAGAATGATGGAACCCCTGGTAGAATTATTTTCTCCTGACAAACCCAGCCATCACAGTATCTGGCATCCAATCCTTTCCTTTCCAGTTTCAGTGGTCTAATATTTCTCTTCCCAATGTCATCTGTGTGTCAAATGCCCAAGAATCGAATGTGATGCTATTTGTAAAGCTTTTAGCATGGTGCCCGCCATGCTGTAGGCACCTAATAAATATCTGTTCTCCTCCTCCTCCCCTATTCTTATCCAGTCTTGTGTCCTAGTTCAGAAGATTAATGTCTTATCGAATGTGTCGGATTCCTACCAGTCCCTGTGTCTGCATGAAACTCAATAGGATCTGAGCCTGGCTCTAAACTGGTCAGAACACCAAAGGCTGGGCCAGATGAATATAATCACCAGATTAGCCTTGCTCACCAAACATAACAGAAGCCTTGCTGTAGCCCACAAGAGAAAACAAGTCTTAGAGGCAAAATCCTTCACACATTGTTTATACAGTTCACCTGGCACCCTGGTAATGTCAGTTGCTCACCCATGTCCTGTCTATAGAAAGAGTTTATAAGTTCTTTGAAGGCATCTAAGTACTTCCCAACACCGGCATGGCTGCTCCACTTCTTGGTGCTCAGTAAATCCTAGCAGACAGATTGGTCATGGTGAAGAAGGAGCCATTGGGTTCCCAAGAGCTCCCAGGCACTTCCCCTTTGATCAGTCCTGATACCCAATCTGCAGCTGGGTCAGAAAGATCTTGAGTAGTATCCACCAATGGGCCTGAATGACCTGGTTAATTCCAGGACTGCAGTGGCTTTCTCTTCTCCTCCAAAATCTACTCATTCCACAAGGAACCATCCCAAGCCAGCTGACCAATGACACCCAATCTTATGAGCTAGGGGTGCCTCATTCTAACCCTATCAGAAATTGGGGCTCTTTGCCTTTTCCTAGGGCTTCAGAGGGGCCCCAAAACAGGTTCTTTTCTCTGGGGTCTTCCCATTTCCTTCTTCATGCCCTGGAGAACAGGGCAAAAGTGGGATGGGGAAGTTGGTATCCTTCAGAAATACGATTTTCATTCTCTTTTTGGAGGAAATTTGACATAGAAGACTGTTGCACACATAATGAGCTCTGTTATTACAGGTCTAGCCATAGTTGTTCATAAATTAAACATGGAAAAGTGGAAAGAACACTGGACTGGATGTCACAGTAGCTGAGTATCTTTATGACCTTAGATAAGTCACTTGCCCTGTGAGCCTCCCTCATTTCCCTTATCTGTAAAATGAGGGAGTTATATTAGACAAATCCTAACATCTCTCCCAGGTCTAAATCCCAGACTTGGAAAGCACATCAGAAGGTGTCTAAGAGCACCTAGACCAATCCCCACCTGAAGCATGAATCCCCTCTTCCAACATATTTATGCAGTAACCTGAACATCATCCAGTCAGGATAAGGAGAAAGAATTTTTTTTTTGCAAGAGATGAACACAGCAACAATTTGGCTACAAATCTATCAGCCCTCCCCGCCCCCAACAACAGGAGGTTCATTTGGAATAACAGAAAGAAAGAGCATTGACTCTTGAGTCAGAGGACCCAGATTCAAATCTTACCTCAAACACAACTACATGTGTAACCTTGGGGGAGTCATTTAACATCCTTGAGACTTAGTTTCCTCAACTATAAAATTAAGGATTTGGACTGAATTGTCTGTGAGGGCCCTTCATTTAGATCTATGGGCCTTTGATAGTCTGGTGGGCTATAGTTATGTTCTACATGGCCATCTCATTCCCTGGGGATTTCTATCTTCTAACCATGTTTGAATCAACTATCATATTACTTCTGTTAATTGTAACCCTTAGCTGGAAGAGAGTCAGCTGCCTCCAGGAAGGGGTGCCAGGGAGGGCTCTCTGCCCTGAGCTCTCTCCTACCAACCATCAGAGTGACAAAATTCCAGCTTAGAAATTAACTCCTCTGTGTGTTGGTCACTTATCATGTTATCAATTCATATTTTAAAGGTATATACCAGACCTTGAGGCTTCACTAACTAGTACCTTAGTGGGGTAGAATTTGGTAGCTTCTAGAACCCAAGCCCTTTGGGACCTGGAGCATGAACTAAGACCTGGGATGGAAATGGACAGGAGGCAGGTGTGCTGGGACTGGGGAAAGAAGGGCTAGAGAGGGAAGGAGTGGCTTGGAATAGAGTAGCTGCTGGATGGATAGTAATTAACACTATATACTGTGTTTTCATCTGCTTCATAAATTGCAGTGGTTTCCTATCATGTCTAGGACCAAATATAAACTCCTTTTATAAATATATACAAATATGTATGTATGTGTGTGTATATGCATATATGTATGTATCTCAAGGCCCTCACAGCCTGCCTCCTGCCTACTTTTCCAGACTACCCTTCATGCTCTCCAGCTCTTTTTCAGGCTTTTGTCCCCAGTCCAACTGAGCCTTCTTCCTGTTCCTCACATCTATCCCTCCAAACCTCGATCCATGCCTTTATACAGGGTGCCTTCCCCCTCCCCCTGCCTGGAATGGATGCCCTCCTCCCCTCCACCTCAGAGAATCCCTAGCCTCCGCCAGAGCAAGTCTTCTCCACGAGACCTGCCCAGATTTCCTCTCCTCCACCTAAGCTGCCTTTCATTTATTATGTGGAGACTTATGAACAGACATAGGAGGGATTAGACCTGCAGGAAAGAAGACCAACTTCCAATCACACCCTATATACGTGCTAACTTCATGACCCTGGGCACATCACAACATCTCTGCACCTCAATTTCCTCATCTAGAAAATGAGCAGGTTGGATTTGTTACACTCTGAGTAACTTCCAGCTCTAGATTTATGAGGAATCTATATTGTCTCCAGCCAAAGACTATAAACTCTTTGAGGGCCGGTACTGAGTCTGCTTTTGTATTTGTATCCCTAACACTTATAGCATAGTACCCAGTATATAGCAGGTGTTTAATAATTGCTTATTTGCTGATTGATTTTTGGAGTAAGATGTACACAAGAAGAAAGAATGCCCACATGGAAGAACATAGTAATCCATAGAAACAAGATAAATCAAAATATCAGATTCTTCATTGTGTCAGTATCTGAGGGGGGGAGGAGGGAGGAGGCAAACAGAGTGGGGGAGAGGGGGGAGAGGAGGAGGGAGGGGAGAGAGGGAGGAGGAGAGAGAGAGGGAGGGGAGGGGAGGAGAGGGAAGAGGGAAAGAGACAGAAAGAGAGAGAGACACAGAGAGAGAGAGAGAGACAGACACAGACAGACAGACACAGAGAGAGACAGAGAAAGACAGAGAGAGACAGAGAGACAGAGACAGAGACAGAGAGACAGAGAGAGAGGAGAGGAGAAGGGGGGGGGAGAGGAGGGAAAGAGAGGAGAGAGAGGCAATAACGGTAGACTCCCTAGGCAGACACTCTGATTGCTACACCCAAGTCCCCACCCAGCCCCCAGGGTGAGAGACTGGATGAGATCCCACCAGGTGACTCCTGTAGAACTGGAGGCTCATGAAAGATTCACGGGGTGTGCTCTCTCTTCTGTGGGAGAGGAGAGGCTTCATAACCGTCCCTCACAGCTGTTGGGCACTTGGAGCCAGGAGCCAGTTGGCAAGAGGCTTCTGGAGCCCCTAAGAGCCAAACCTCTTTGCCTCTACATTACCCAAACTTAGCGTAACCCAAAGTGCCTGGCAGAGTTATCTACTGGGTTAGTTAGTATCAAGGAATCCTACTCTTTCCTGAATCCTAAGTCCCCCTTCCTCAAACAACAGGACTTTCCTGAAATACAAAGAGTATTTCCCTAAGCCCTAAATGGGGGCAGGTAGGTGGCACAGTGGATAGATTACTAGGCTTGGTATCAGCAAGAAGCATCTTCATGAATTCAAATCTGACACTTACTGTGTGACCCTGGGCAAATCACTTAACCCTATTTGACTCAGTTTCTTCATTTGTATTTTTTTTAATGAGCTGGAGAAGAAAATGACAAACCATTCCAGTATCTTTACCAAAAAACCCCAAATAGGCTCACAAAGAGTAGACACAATTAATCAAATAAAAAACCTTCACTCATTCAACATTTCTTCTGATCTCTCCTACTTTCTGCTTCCCTGTTTCCAACAATCTCCCCCATCTCTCTGTGTCTGCAGTGCCTGCCCTTCTCCCTCACACCTTTTAGAACCCCTGCCCCTTCACGTCCCAGCTCAAAGGCCAGTTGTTGGTATTATTTGTCTATATTTTATATTGTGTTGATGTGTGCTGCTCCCTCCTCCTCCCCCAGTAGCATGGGAGGTACCTGACGGCAGGGACTGCTTCATTTTTGTCTTTGTATTGAAAGCACCTAGCATAGTGCTGGGCACATAGGAGATTTTTAATCAATTTGTAATGTATTAAATTGAATTTCCAAGATCCTTTCCAACTCTAATCTGTGATGTAGTGGAAAAAGCCCAAACCCAAGGAAAATTTAAAAAGGAAAAACCCCTGACCTGGAAATAAGGATGCCTGGATCAGAATCTACCCATGGGTTTGCACTTAGCTCACTCAATGTATTACCTTGTCAGTAAATTCTACTCTCTGGGTCTCAATTTCCCCTTCTGTAAAACAGGTCTAATTATCCCTGCTCTGGCTCCCCCTCCACTTTCATAAGGCTCAGCTGTGACTATGGATGGGGAGGTACTCTGAAAAAAACAGAGGACTCAGCCAAGATCTTTATTAATGGTGTCAGTATCTGGCCAAAGACTGAGAGAGAGTGCTGACATCAAAATGCCCATTTCCCCCAAGCAGCCAATTCAAGCCAGCATCTGCTGCTTCTAAGCTGAGCAAACCATCTGCCTCTTATTACTTGATGATTCATGCTTCCAGTTAGCCGGCTGTAATTCATTTCACACAATGGGAGTCTCCAAGACCGAATGCAATCCATCAGGCGAGCTCCCCTCTAAGGAGACTGCTGAGAACCACCAAGGCAAGGAGGAAAGCCAGAGCCACAAGCATTGGGGGAGATGGGCACCTGGAACCCTGTATCTCAGAGTTCACTTAAACTCAGCTCAGCTCTAAAGCTAATTGGGTTTGGCCCCAAAGAGAGGAGGAAAATATTCCCTTCTTTGCAGAGATGGAAGGCTATGGCTGTGGGCTGCCTGTCAGGGTGACACAAGTCTTGAGCTTAAAACTCCACAAAGATTTTAGAGAAACCCAGGACTCTATTAGACTAGCTGAAATGTTGGTTAATTTTGCTGGTGAACTAACAAACACCGTCTTTGTCTCTGTCTCTGTCTGTCTCTCTCTGTCTCTCTGTCTCTGTCTCTCTGTCTCTCTCTCTCTCTGTCTCTCTCTGTCTCTCTCTGTCTCTCTCTCTCTGTCTCTCTCTCTCTGTCTCTCTCTCTCTCTCTCTCTGTCTCTCTCTCTGTCTCTCTCTCTCTCTCACTCACTTTGTCCTGTCTCTCTGCTACAAGGGATAACTCTAGAGAGTAGAAAAAGGAGGAATATATTTGAAAATGAATGTGATGTAAAAATAAAACTGTAAATAAAAATTTAAAAGGTAAAATTTGGGGGACTGGCCAAGGTCTGTGTCTGATGCAGGTATATGTAGTTATCCTCATTTCAAAGCTAGACAATGCTTAGCAAAGTTCCTGGCATATAATAGGTACTTAATAAATGCTTATTGACTTGCTTGTTGACTTGAGTGGGGGTAGGGGGAGGTGAGGTTCCCTATGGGAAAATTTATTGAGAAAAATCATTTCTCACTGACCTGAAACTTGTTGTATGACCTTAGGCAAATCCCTTCTCATTTCTGGGCCTGATAGAGTCCTTAAGGGGGCATTGACTGGGCGGCTGGGTCTTCTGGCTTCCTCCTCCCTGTTCCCCTTCTCTCTTTTATTATGTTTATACCTGAACAGGACTTCCCACTGGTTAGGCTCAGACTTCAAATGAAAACTCACTTCCATAGGGATCTCTATAAATTACAATATTTCCTTTTCATACAAAATTGATTAAAATCCTTTCTACAATATTAAAAACAATTAAGTTATGATGTTTCTGATGCTGGTGGAGGGTTTTAGTTTGTGTGTGTGTGTGTGTGTGTGTGTGTGTGTGTGTGTGTGTGTTGTGTGTATAATGAGAAAGAAATGGGGAGATAGAGGGAGAGATGGACAAACTGAGAGAAAGAGAGAAACAGAGAAATAAACAGTGCAGCGAAGTAAACTGGCATGATTCCCATTCCATTTACCTGAAGCTTGGAGAAAGAAAATGTTGGGGGATGAGGTTGAAAGGAAAGAGAAAAATAAAAAGATGTCACTAGCGGTACCTGATAAATAATTTGTCCCCATCACTCCCTGGGGCAGCTGGCTAGTCTAGAAGGGTGGGAGGACAGGTACAGAATTCTAGAGATAGGGCTGTTATATGGATATATAACTTTGTAAGATAAGTCTTTGTGAGAATAGCCAGACTTGAATCAATTGAACTGTTCTAGTACAAACTGTGCCACTGACTTACCTTAGCTCCCTTCCCCCTCTCTGGGCCTCAGTTTCTTTTTTTAAAAAATGAGTGTATTGGGCTTGGTGATCTGTAAAGTCTTTTCCAGCTCAGTATCCTACTATCACCCTCCAGGTCCTGGCAGTGGTGATTATTTTCTGTTTAGGATGCCCTAGCAGAAATCTATACCCACGATAACAGACTGAGTGACCTTGACATGCTAAAATCAAAAGTCCTAGGAGGATTCTGATGGGCTCGTTCTTCCTATCCCCAATGGGAAAGGGTGTAAGAAAAACTTTCTTCCCCAGGAATATTTGTACTCTGAACTTCTCTCTTACTGCAGACTGGAGAGTACTCCCTATACATGTTCTATAGGCTACATGGGTTTATTTCTGCTCCTAGATTATGAGGTTAAGTGTACAGTGATGGGTGTTAAGGATATAACCTGGAGACTTATCAGGTTGAAATTGTCAAGGACTGAGACAAAGGATGAAAGGCAAGGTGGGACCCACTGCCTAGGCTGAAAAAGGATACCAAGAAAAAGAGAGAACTAGGTGAGTCAGGTAAAGGGGAGAAATTAGAGATGTCAGAGACTTGGGAGAACTGGGTCTGAGATGACTATTTAACCCAAGCAAAAGGAGGAAATACAAATTTCTTATCTGGAATTTAAAGACTTCCATGAACTGACAGAAACCTACCTTCTAGCCATATGGATCAATAATTCTCCATCCCCATGACTCCCTGATTCCACAGATGATCCCTTCCCTAGCAATCACACTCATGTATTTATGTTTCCCTCTATTAGGGTATAAAGTTCTTGAAGGCATGTGCCATTTCACTTTTATTGTTGAGCCCCAAGGGGATTGACTATGGGAAGATACCAGCGTATTGGGTATATTATGGCCTAGAGGATCCTAGTTCTCTTAGCATCACCCTAGTAGATCTCTAAAAATGTCTCATAAGGATCAGTAATAAAGAAATTTAAAAAGAATGAGCTATAAAGTCCTTCACCCAGTCAAGGACTACACAAAAAAGGCTGCTAAAATATCATACAAACAGAGAGAGGAGAAAATCTAGGGTAGATGAAAAAGGCAATGTATCCCAGTCTCACAGGAGGAAATGGGAACAGAGCAGTGCCCAGAGCAGCAAAAAGCAACCCAAGAGCCTCATTCCTATCCAGGGAAGAAAGTGGCATCAGACCTGTGTTCAGTGCAAAAAAGAATAAGGTAAGCAGCCCATACCTGAAGCACAGTAGAAAGGACCAGAAAATCCCTGGAGAAGGCAGGGTCTATTCTTGTTCACTAAGCCCAGGATTGAGCAGAGTTTACTCACACCACACCATCCAGGATAACAGGAGCAGAGGTTATCCCAAGAATAAGCCCCCAATGGAGAAAGTGAGACTGAAAATATGAGTAAAGAAGAAAAAAAAAGTCTTCAACTGAGAGTCCAAATCCAAGTTGAACCTCAGAGAAAATAATGTCCTGGCCACAAGGAATAAAAGGATAACTGGAAGAAATATAACAAGAGGTGGAAAATGGAATTGCTATTGATTAAACAAAATAGTAAGAAGAATAAATACTTTAGAACAGGCAAAAAGAAGTAAGTCTTTTCCAAGAACTGAACTTCCTGAAAAAAAAAATCTAATGAGCCAAACAGAAAACAATGATTCCATGAGAAAGCAAGAAATATTCAAATAAAATCAAAGACTAGGGATGGGAGGGGGAAAAAACAGAAGAAAATATAAGGTATACAATACAGTCTCTGAAAAAAAAAAACTGACCTGGAAAACACAGCAAGAAAAAATAATCTAAGAATCATCAGACTACATGAAAATTGTGACAAAAAAAAAAAAACACCAAAAACTCGAATACTACATTTCAAGAAATCATACATGAAAATAGGTCTTAGAACCACATGGCAAAGTATAAATAGAAAGAATTCACCATTCACCTTCTGACAGAAATCCCAAAATGAAAACTCCCAGGAATTCCATAAACAAAATCTGGACCTCTTAGGCCCAAGAAAAAATAATACAAGCAGTCAAAAAAAAAAAAAAAGTTCAGGTACCATGAATGTGAATGGGATGAACTTACCCATAAAATGGAAAAGGATAAAAGAATAGATTAAAAAGTAGAATACAACAACACATTCTTTATAAATACACACACATACACACACCCACACATACACACACCCTTGAAAAATAATGTTCATGTAAAGTTAAAACAAAGGAGTAGAGCAAATCTTTTATGTTTTAGGACCCCTCAAAAAATCAGGGAGAGCAAGGCTATGATAAAAATAGATATGCTAAAAGGGGGATTACATTATGCTTAAAGGTACCAACAAATGAATGTCAGTATTATATGTGTGTGTGTATATATATGTTTGTATGTATGTATATATTCATTGAATAGAATAGGATCTAAAAACTTTTAAAAGTTCTATTTAGCCACAACACTTAGCACACAATGCTTCTTCATTCATTTATTAATTATTTCATATTATTCCATTTTGTTCATTCTCTGTTCTCTAGTTGTTTCCTATAAATAACATTTCATCTCATACCTATGGGTCTTTGTACAAGAGATCCCACACCCCATGTTTAGAATACATTCCCTCCTAGCTTTCTTGAGGCACAGCTTAGAAATTACCTCAAACCAGGCCTTTCCTGAATTTTCTATTAGCACTTTCTTCCCCTCAAAAATATGTTGTATTACCTCTTACATATTCTGTACTTATGTGTGCTATATCTCCCTTAATAAAGTATAAGGTCCTTGAGGGCACCTCAGCTTGCTACCTTTGAATTCCCCAGCACTTTGCACAAACTAAGGGTTTCATAAATGTTGTTGAACTGTACTAAATCCAAAGAGACCTGTTTCTCAGGGCCTGAGAGAACTTAGAAGAGGAATATAAAACTATTTCTTAGCAAGAGTCACTGATCCACCAAAAATCCCCCCATCAAGGGGCTTTACTAAAGTAAAAATCCATTTAATTCAGTTGAATTCCTTTCTGTTGAAAGGAAAAAATCCATATCCTCCTAATAGACTCTGAGTTCTATTATTTTATTTAATCCTTCTTATTATTTAAGCTTTGTATTTTTACTATCTGATTACTTAGCAAAATGTTCTGCACATAATAGGCACATAATAAATGCTAACCCTAAAGCTGAAATTGAGAACAGGCAATAAAGATGTTTAACAAATCCAACAACTATTTTGAAACATATTTTAATTTTACATCCTGGCAAGCTAAGAGAGAAAGATGAGGAAGCTGAGAAAGGAACAGAGAAGGGGAGGGAAAGAAAAAAGGAAGGCAATAAAAGAAGAAGAAAAGGGGGTGGTGGGCAAGGGGTTGAGCTGCAGAGACCATCACTCTCAGAAAGGAAGAGGAAAAATCAATAATAGGCATAGAGACTGGGAGAGAAATTGAAGCAGACTCAGAGGTTCTAAAGTCAACCTAAGAAATAACTAACTCTTACACTTGGACTGCACATTATGGAGCTGCATTATTATAATTTGTTGCTGCTGCCTTTGAAATGCTAATTAATTGCTAATTACTGCCCACACCTTTAACTACTTAGAACCTTAGAGCTCAGCTTTGAAAGGAATAAGTAAAACTCTGTGCTGCTCAAAGAACAAGGGAAAGTGGGGGAGGGGTGCAAAATGGGGAGAGGATCAGTCAATGAGACATCCTTAGCAGCACTCCCCTAACTATCCCCTGAGGTCCAAACATACAGCCCCTCCCAGTCATTTTCCTACTTGACCTAGGGAGAACTCTAGCTGATAGTTAGGTGGCATAATGGTTAGAGCACTGGGCCTGGAGTCAGGAAGACCTGAATTCAAATACAGCCTTTGACACTATCTGTATGACCCTGAGGAAGTCACTTAGCCTCTACTTCAGTTTCCTCACATCTAAAAGGCGGGTGACAATAACACTGCTATCCCAGGGTTGTTGTGAGAATCCAATGAAATTTGTAAAGTACTTAACAGAGTGCCTACCACCTAGTAAGCACTTAATAAATACTTATTTCCTTCCTTCCTTCTTCCCTTCCTTCCTTCCTTCCTTCCTTCCTTCCTTCCTTTTTTTTTTTTTTTTTAGAAAGTTAGATGACACACAGGCTTCTCAGTAGAGTTGGGAAGAGGTAGGCTAGTTCTAGAAAACTTATACATAATTGGTAGACTGGAACCAGCTGGATTCACATTCAATCTCTGCTATCCACAATTGCTATTCTGTCTGGTAGAGGTCACCCTGAAGATAAAAGTTGCTGAGCAGTAGTGAGAACCCAACTGAAGTTAGATGGTATGAATTTATAATAAATTCAGTCAGCACAGTTTGTGACTTTTTCCAACAAGGTTTGGCAGTCAAATTTTGGAGAGGGAACCAAAAAAAGAGGATCATAGCCCTAGAGCCAGAAAAGACCTCAGAGGTCAACTGCTCCAATCTCCTTATCTTACTACTAAGTAACCTGAGTCCCAGAGGTAAAGTGACTTGTCCAAAGTCATAACAGTAGTATGAATCAGAGGCAGGATTTGAACCCAAATCCTCTGACCTTGGAACCGGTTCTCTTTCCACTGCTCCCCATGTATATGTGTAATGAATTTTGAGGAAAAGGGGAGGAGGGGAGTTGCTATCCATGGTTGGAGATCAGGAAAGATAGTATGCTAGAAGGTTAAGGGGATGAGAGAACTTAGCACACTATGGAAAGTAAACTGAAATAAATTAGTGTGGAAGCCCAGGCAGAATAAGGAGAACGGCATCCTCTCATACTGGAAAATAGAGAAGGATGGTGGAGCTGGAGCTTTTAATGAAGACCAGAATGGAATGGGAAAGGTGGACAGAGTAGGTCCCAGAGGACATTTTGGAGTCTAAAATTTTGAAAACAGAATCATTCCAAGTGATTACAAGAAAGGACATCTAAAAGGGGCTCAAGGGGAAGAGAGGGACAAGTCAACAAGTCAAGCCCAGGCCACAGGTATTAGAAATAATATCAAAATGGATGTCAAAGTCACAGAGAATAAGGGTAGAGAACAAGGAGGTGAGGCACACCAGGAATTGGGTGAGTCAAGAAACAAGGTAAGAAGTGAGGAAGCCAATAGATCATTCAAAGGAGGCAAGATTTAAAGGACATAAAGTTATCCCTCTAATAACTTTGTTCCTTTGACAACATTGATACAGAACAGTTGAGAGGAGGTAGAAAGAGCTCTTACCTGAGAGTCAGGAGACCTGAGCTCTACACTCACATCTCCCACTCACCATCTTGGGCAAGCCAATTCCTTTCTCTGGGTCTCATTTTCCTCACTTGTGAAAAGATGACACTAAGGTTGAGTCGAACCTGAAATCCTGTTCTTCCTGTAATTTCAGACTAGATAAGGCAGCCAGGTGGTACAGCGGGTAGAGCCTGAACTTTGAGTCAGGAAAATCTGGCTTCAAATTTGGCCTCAGATTATTATTATTAGCTAGGAAAGTCACTTAACTGTTATCTGCATCTGTAAAATGCAGATAATAATAACACCTACCTCCTAGGGTTTTGTGAGACCCAAACAAGATATTTGTAAAGTGCCTTGAAAATGAGTTATATAAATGCTAGCTACTAATATTTTAATTAGATTGTTAATTAAAATGTGACATGCTAAGACAGCTGGAGAGCACAGTATATAGTCAGGAAGGCCTGAGTTTAAATTCTGCCCTCAGATACTTACTAACTATATGACCCTGGACAAGTCGAAACCTTTCAGCTTCAGTTCCTCTATCTATTAAAAAGGAGCTAGGGAAGCTGGACTTGATGTCTCCTTAAATATGTCTCATAGTCTATGACTATAAGCTCCAAGCAGAGGTTGGAGGTTATCAGGGGTGGGGAACATGTGGCCTCAAGGCCACAGGTGACCTTCTAGGCCCTTGGGTGCAGCCTTTTGACTGAGTTCAAGTTTTATAGAACAAATCCTTTCATCAAGGGGATTTGTTCTGTGAAGTTTGGATTCAAAGGGCCCACTTGAGGACCTAGAGGGTCACATGTGGCCTCAAGGTCAAAGGTTGCCCACCCTTGGACCATTAGTCCCAGCATTTAAGGAAATGGTTAGGAAAGGTCATCCTCTGAAAGTAGAGATAGGAAAAGACCTGAGGGAATGACAACCAACATTTTTTGGCCATCGAAGTCACTCACCCCAAGAGACTAATTGCAGATGTGTTGTGGTAGACCCTCAGTCATTCCCTAATTCCCACAATGAGCCCCAGAAGAACTCCCTGAGAAAAAGGGGCATCATTTCCAAGGGTAACCAATGGAAGGGAAGTTGTGATCTGGGGAATCTGACAATCTGTCAGTCATGAGGAGACGCTGTAATGACCAAAGGCCAACTTGGCATCTGAGAAGAGATATTTTAAAAGGAAAGCTAGACTGAAGACATTTTTTTCAGTGTGTCTCCATGAATGACGGATAATCACTGACCTATACATAGGGCTTTAAAGTTTCCAAAGCACTTTCCATAAGCAGCACAATCGTCCTGGGAGGTAAGTACTGGATTATCCACATTTTTCAGATGAAGAAACTGTAGTTCAGAGATTTGCCAGTGAGCACATCACTGTTAAATGCCAGAGGGTGGATTTCAACTTGGTCTTCCTGACTTCAAGGTGAACACTCTATTCAACCCGCCAAACTTCCCCCCCCCCCCCCCCCCCCCCCCCCAATCTGTCTGGTGCAAGTGTCCATAGCCCTTGAAAGGTGCTCTTTTTTTTTTTTTTGCTTTTTGGAGGATAATTGGAGTTAAGTGACTTGACCGAGGTCACACAGCTAGTTTTTGTGTTAAGTGTCTGAGGCCAGATTTGAACTCAGGTCCTCCTGACACCAGGGCTGGTGCTCTGTTCACTGCACCACCTAGCCACCCCTGAAAGGTACTCTCTGTAGCAGGTCAAGGTTAATTTTCTGCTTCTACCAGCCTAGATGAAACATCATCTTTGCTCTGACTCCAGGCTTCCCAAGCAGTGTTCTGTTGAGTAATTTGGTTCCCTGGGTACCTTCATACCAGGAAAAGGACATGTGCTCTGGAGCTTAGGCATGAATATTCTGGTCACTGAAAAGGGTTCTCCTCCCATTCTCTAAGTTAATAAATTGGTGTCTGCCTTGTAAATTAGCCTCTCCTGAGTTTGGTTAGAGGGAATCAGGTATTTAGAGCCAGATCACCCCTGAGGAGACTGATGAAATAGAGTTCCTGAGCCTGTAGAACTGTAGGCCAGGGCAACCTGAGGATCAGTGATCCTACAGGGGTATAACAAGAACGGTAGGCCAGCTCAAGTCCAGTCAGCAACCCAATTTTCCACTTTTATTACTTCTAAGAGATGAATAAATTCTATGGGACAGAAACATGCAAAGAAATTGCCAAACAAACTTGACCTAAAAGCCAAAATACACATTTACTAATGGACAATGTGGAACAAGTTTTTTCTAGTGACCAGATATTCTAGCATACCATAATAAAGAGTATGAGACCTTTTTTTATTAGTGAAATGGAGAACTATGGGTATAAAATGCTGAATGTATGCTCATACTTGGTTGACATGTCAGTTGCTTTTACTAATTCTTTTTCTTTGCTATAAGACAATGTGGGGGGGGGCAGGGTAAGGAAATAGTATAACATATAGTAACTTTGTTTTGTTTTTTTTTAAAGCAATTGGGGTTAAGTAACTTGCCCAAGGTTACACGGCTAGGTTTTTTGTGTGGATTTAAGTGTCGGAGGCCGGCTCCGAGCTCAGGTCCTTCTGACTCCAGGGCCGACGCTCTATGATGCTCTATTCACTGTGCCACCTAGCCGCCCCGTAACTATGATTTTTTAAAAATACCCATAAAACTTTAAAAAAAATCAGTCTGGGGCCAGGAATCAGGAGAAACTCACGTTTGAATCTTGATTCTAGCACTTAACAGTTAGGTGACCACAGGCAAGTAATTTAGTCTTATTGAACCTCAGTTTCCCCATTTATACAATTTGATTAGTAATATACAGGGGTTTTATGAGGATTAAATGAGATCATGTAAGTAAAAGTACTTTGTACTAAATGACATCAGTTATATAGCATTCTCTGTCCAGTTATACTAGAATCACTTTTCTATGAGACTGTCCTCTGCTCTTACTGGTTATAAGAATTTCTAAAAGTTCAATGACCTGTATGTGAATGCAGGGGGTAGGGAAAGGCAGAAAATAACGTATTGTCAAGTAACAATGTTTGTCCTCAGTACCTACCATCTTTCTCCTTCCTCTCCCTTGCTGCCCTATGGAATGAGGGTCACCTAGTTCTAAACCATACTCTACAGAAAGAAGGTTCTGGGGACTCCCATGAGACCTTGCATTCACTCTAGTGGAACTGCTAGCAACTTGTTCATCTTTTTTCCCCAAACCTCTCCTAAGGCTTCGTCCTTCATTTCTATCTTTCGTTGACTTGAAGGACAGCCATCTGCTAGAATCCGTTTCAGCTTAGACTGGCAAAATCCCCAGACCCCTCTTCCTGTGCCCGGGGTCTCCTGGGGCTAAAAATAACAATCAGTTTACACTAAACTGACGACTTACAGGTTTTTTTTCAGCCATGAATAGACATAACTCTCTAAGAAAACCATTAGAGTAAATTGAAGAGCTGTAAAGCAGTGAAAATTTGGATAAATTATGTTTCACAAATCACATGCATAGGTCACACATGACAAGCTATTTCCCAAACTAAGCATGGATGGGTATGCAGGCTAGGAGAGTCTCCTAACTCTTGGCAATGGGGACAAAGGAAGGATGCTTAGAAACTTCAGACTTTTAAAAGATTTACAAGTGATCTTCCCCTCTGCTTAGCTTTTTACCTTTGGATCAGATGAGAAGTAAGTTACATCTCCCTCTATGGAGGAAGTGAAAGTCCATCATTTACAATCCCATACCTATTTTCTAAGCATCCAGTCCTGATTCAGAGAGATCTGACAGTTTGATTGGAGAGATAGACCTTAAACATAGGAAACAGCATGTTACAGGAAAGCATAGAGCAAAAGGCCAACTTAGGGGCCAGGCTCCAAGGGCTGGATTTCTTTTATTTATGCCTTTTTATACATGCTTTTATATGTATCTGTTGTCTTCCCCTAAGGAACGTAAGCTCCTTAAGAAAAGAGATTCACAAGGGCAGCTAGGTGGTTTGGTAGATGGAGCACCGGCCCTGAAGTCAGGAGAACCTGAATTCAAATCTGGCCCTGATCAGACACTTGATACTTCCTAGCTGTGTGACCCTGGGCAAGTCATGTGATCT
The DNA here is from genome assembly GCA_011680675.1 of Gymnobelideus leadbeateri. Taxonomy (NCBI): domain Eukaryota; kingdom Metazoa; phylum Chordata; class Mammalia; order Diprotodontia; family Petauridae; genus Gymnobelideus; species Gymnobelideus leadbeateri. Next base: position 531,054 of record WOXC01011918.1, on the reverse strand, counting down.
TGATTGCCTTGGGGAGGGGAGGGAGAAAGAAAGAGAGAGAGAGAGATTTCTGTTTGGCTAGTTCCTAGCACAGCACCTGGCACACAGTAGGCATTTAATAAATGCATCAATTGATTAAAGGCACATTTTCCTGCACTTGGTAGGTATTAAGTAAATACTGAGTCTGTTGAATTAAATCTATAGCATTTACATTTGTAATAGTCAAAGAAATCCTTCAAAGATTTGAGTTGAGGAAGGAAGAAAAGGTAGAATTGGAAAGGTTGAGCTCTTTTCACATGTCAGGGAGCAGTGGAAAATGTGGCTATATAAAGTTTTATATGAATGCTAATATAATGATCCTGGATAGTTAATGATATGAAGAATCCTGATTTTACTTGAGAATGATTAGGTGATCGATCCATTCATAGAAACAAGTAGAATGAACATTACTTTCAAATAGCCATACCAGTTTTCTATGTTCTGACTAGAAACTTGGAGGGGGGAGGCGAGTCAAGATGGTGGAGTAAAAGCAGGAACTTGGCTGAGCTCCCGCTCCAACCACCTCTAATACTTATAAACTATGACTCTAAACAAATTTTAGAGCTACAGAAATCATAAAGTGACAGAGAGAAACAAATGTCCCACTGAAGGCAGCCTGGCTGTATATGCCTATATGAATTGGTTACAGGCTATAGAGGAGCTCAAGAAGAATTTTTAAAATCAAGAAAAGTGGAGGAAAAATTGGGGAAAAAATGAGAATGATGCAAGAGAATTATGAAAAACAAATTGACAACCTGCTAAAGGAGACCCAAAAAATACTGAAGAAAATAATGCCTTAAAAAATAGACTAACTCAAATGGCAAAAGAGACCCAAAAAGCCAATGAGGAGAATGACTTTAAAAGCCAAATTAGCCAGATGGAAAAGCAATTTCAAAATTCACTGAAGAGAATCATTCCTTCAAAATTAGATTGGAGCAAATGGAAGCTAATGACTTTATGAGAAGTCAAGGTACTATAAAACAGATCAAAACAAATGAAAAAATAGAAGGCAATGTGAAATATCTCATTGGAAAAACTATTGACCTAGAAAATAGATCCAGGAGAGATCATTTAAAAATTATTGGACTACCTGAAAGCTATGATCAAAAAAGAGCCTAGAAATCATCCTTTAAGAAATACTCAAGGAAAATTGCCCTGATATTCTAGAACCAGAGGGCAAAATAGAAATTGAAAAAATTTACCAATCACCTCTTGAAAAAGATACCAAAAAGAAAACTCCTAGGAATATCATAGCCAAATTCCAGAGTTCCTAGGTCAAGGAGAAAATATTACAAGCTATCAGGAAGAAACAATTTGAGTATTGTGGAAACACAATGAGTATAACACAAGATCTAGAAGCTTCTACACTAAGGGACTGAAGGGCTTCAAACATGATATTCCAAAGGTCAAAGGAGCTAGGATTAAAACTAAGAATCACCTACCCAGCAAAACTGAGTATAATGCTTCAGGGGAAAATTCATTCAATGAAATAGAGGACTTTCAAGTATTTTTGATGAAAAAAACAGAGCTGAACAGAAAATCTGACTTTCAAATACAAGAAGCAAGAGAAGCATGAGAAGGCAAATAGAAAAAAAGAAATCATAAGGAACTTATTAAAGTTGAACTACTTATATTCCTACATGGAAAAATGATCACTGTAACTCATGAAACTTTTCTCAGTATGAGGATAGTTGAAGGGAATATATATATGTGTGTGTGTGTGTGTGTGTGTGTGTGTGTGTATGTATGTATAGATACATATATATGTACAGGAGGATATATATGTGTATTTAAATACATATGTGAGTGTGTATATGTGTGTACATGTATACATAGACAGAGGACACAGGATCAGTTGAATAAGAAGGGATGATATCTAAAAAATAAAATTAAGAGGTGAGAGAGGAATATAATAGGAGAAGGAGGAAGGGAGAGATAGAATAAGGTAAATTATCTCATATAAAAGAGGCAAGAGAAAACCATTAGAATAGAGGGGAAGAACAGGAAGGTGAAAGGGAATGGGTCAACCTTACTCTCATTGAATTTGGCTTAAGGAGGAAATAATATACACACTCAATTGGGTATCTTAGCCTACAGGAAAGTAGAGTGGAAGGGGGTAAGAGGGGAGATAATAGAAGGGACAGCAGATTGGGGGAGAGGGTAGTTAGAAGCAAACACTTTTGAAAAGGGACAGGGTCAAAGTAGAAAATACAGTACATGGGGGGCAGGTAGGATGGAAGGAAATATAGTTAGTCTTTTACAATATAACTACTATGGAAACATTTTGCATAACTACACATGTACAACCTATGTTGAATTACTTGTCTTCCCAGTGAAGATAGGTGAGGAAGGAAGAAGGAAAAGAATCTAGAAATCAAAGTTTTAAAAACAAATGTCAAAAAAATGCTTTTTGTTTTTTACATACAACTGGGAAATAATATATACAGGCACTGGGGTATAGAAATCCATCTTGCCCTATTAGAAAGCTTGTGGGCTGGGGGGAGGTGCAGCTAGGTGGCAGCAGTGAATAGCAGTGAATAGATCACAGGCCCTGGAATCAGGAGGACCTGAGTTCAAATTTGACCTCAGACACTTAACACATACTAGCTGTGTGACCTTGGGCAAGTCACTTAACCCCTACTGCCTTGCCTTCCCCCCATCAAAAAAAAAAAAAAGTTGGGGCGGCTAGGTGGCACAGTGAGTAGAGTGTTGGCCCTGGAGTCAGAAGGACCTGAGTTCGCATCCGGCCTCAGACACTTAACACACACACAAACAAACAAAAAAAAAAAAACCTAGCCGTGTGACCTTGGGCAAGTTACTTAACCCCAATTACTCTGGCTTCCCTCCTCAAAAAACAAATAAATAATTTTTTAAAAATTCCCTTGACTTTCAACTGTGTAGGACAAAGAAGAGGTGTTGTTGTATGCACTGGAGATCCTGCCACAGCAAACATAAGCCCAGGTGAGAGAGAACATTGCTGACAGAAACTTTTAAATGAGTTTACCCTCTACCTTAGTGGTTTGCCATCAGACAGACCAACCTACACACTCTTCCCCATTCTCAGTGTTTTCTAAGGAAAGAGATTCAACAGCTCCCCACCCCCGCATCTTCCATAGATGGCATCATAGGAAAACTCTATGGAACTTCTCCCTAGAATCTAACTTGAAACTTTATTGATACAAATCTGATGGCTGATTTGTCTTGAGCAAGAAGCTTCAGCAACGATGAACTTCCCATCTTGCTCTGCTCTGGGGTATATATGGCCTCTAAATCTTTTAAGGTTGACTTTCTTATTTTCTGAACTTACTTCTTGTTTAATGTGCATTTTGCTGCTCTGGTTCTCCTGGGACTAATGTTAGAAGGAAGTACTCTGGATGAACTCATTTAAAGTCAAGTGTGAATGATTGATAGGCCTAGACGTTTGCATTTTTAAAAGATATTTTTAAATGTTATGCATCTGTTAATCCACATGAATCTCTAATGGAAAGAATTAGGGGTATTGTACCCTTGGAGATCAATGAATCAATAAACATTAAGTGCCTGCTATAAGGCAGGCACTGTACTAAGTACCGGGAATATAAAAAAAGGAAAAAGACAGTCCCTGCCCTCAAGAAACTGGCAATCTAATGGGGGAGACAGTATACAAGCAAATATATACAAAGCAAGCTATATGCAGAATAAATAGGAAATAATAGAGAAAGGGAAGGCACTGAAATTAAGAGGGGATGGGGAAGCCTTTCTGTAGAAGCTGGGGTTTTAATTGGGACTTAAAGGAAGCTAGAAATAAAATCTCATATGGCTCTCTATTTTAAAACTCTGTGTGTGTATTCACATATGAGAGAGAGACAGAGACAGAGAGACACAGAGAGAAAGAGAGGAGAGGAGAGGAGAGGAGAGGAGAGGAGAGGAGAGGAGAGGAGAGGAGAGGAGAGGAGAGGAGAGGAGAGGAGAGGAGAGGAGAGGAGAGGAGAGGGGAGGTGAGGAGAGGAGAGACAGAGAGAGATAGAGAAATATAAAAAGTTGTCCACCTCCCCCAACCACAGGCAGAAAATGGGTGGAGAAAAAGGAACAAACTGCAGGATTTTTGTCCTATGTCCTCGTGCCTGGTTTTTGGGGTGGTTTTTTTTGGTTTGGTTTGGGGTTTTGGTTTCTGGTTTTTTGGGGTTTTTTTTGCTCCTTTCTGATAATATATAAAATCTGAGGATTTTATAATTCTGCTACTTTCATCAGAAAACAGTCGGCCATACTCCAATGGTTCCTCACCTTCACCATGGAATACAGACTACTACCCTGGCATTAACATCCTTTGTGTCTTGCTCTACTACTTTAGCAAGCTTCTTACTCCCTTCACTTTTTTCTTCTTCATTGCACACACTCTATGTTCCAGCTAACCTACTTGTCCCCTATACACATTCCATTTCCCACCCCTATGCTTTTACCCAGGCTAGACCCACGTTCAGAATGCTTTCTACCTGGTAGAACCCCAAATTTCCTTCAAAATTTAACTCAAGTGCTCCCTCCTACTTGAAGCCTCTACAATCCCCAACCCAAATCCTCAGTTACTAGAGTTCTCACCTTGGAAATGATTATCTACTTTGTATTTATTTTACATTTAATTTTCCTTGTACATATCATTTCCCTTCAATGGAATATAATCCCCTTGAGGGCAGGGACTATTTCACTTTTTCTTTGTAACAGAGCACCTCTCCCAGATTTTAGCATGTAACAGGAACTTAATGAATGCTTATTGAATGAAATGAGTAAATCCTTTTTAAGAGAATCATTAAGGATGAAGCTCTGATTGCAAAGGGCAAAGCACCTTTTAAAAAAAGAGAGATTTCATGTTGATGAAGGAAAAAAACTCAAGATAACAGATTTTTCAGGAGACATTACCTAGCTTTGCAATTTTTTTCTTTTTCTGTTATTGAAAGTAAATGAAGAGGGGCGGCTAGGTGGCGCAGTGAGTAGACCTCTGGCCCTGGAGTCAGAAGGACCTGAGCTTGGTTCCAGCCTCAGACACTTAACGCACACACAAATAAAAACCCAGCCTTGTGACCTTGGGCAAGTTACTTAACCCCAACTGCCCTCCAAAAGAGAAAAAAAAAAGTAAATGAAGAGAGAGGGCAGAAGAGGAATTTCTTTGACAAACTCTAATCTAAAAACTAGAAATTTCTGAGCCCCCACACCAAAGGTGGGAAGAAGCTGATAACAAGTAGATTACGTGTCCCGGAACCATACATTCTGTTGGTGTCTGGCTCCAAGAAAATCTCAAATTGAATTGGAAGGTTGTGACGTTTCCCAAGTTTGATTGAAAATCAGTAATAAGAGATAGAGTGATTTAGAAGGATCAGGTATGTCCTTTGTGAAAAATTTTTTGTAATTTTACTATAATTTACTATTATCCTCCTATCTGGGTGAATGTACTTTCTTTCTTTCGTTCTTTCTTTCTTTCTTTCTTTCTTTATTTATTTATTTATTTTTGGAGGGCAATTGGGGTTAAGTAACTTGCCCAGGGTCACACGGCTAGGTTTTTGTTTGTGTGTTTGATAAGTGTCTGAGGCTGGATCCCAACTCAGGTCCTTCTGACTCCAGGGACGACACTCTACTCACTGCGCCACCTAGCTGCCCCATGAATGTACTTTAGATGCAAATAATTATGAACAGATATAATTTTACTTTAAAATATTCATTTTGATTCTATTTTTTCCTATGGATAAAAAAATGCACTAATTTCTAGGAATACGCCCCCAAAAATCCCAATCCTCATCCTAGAAAAGATGCAGTTTGAGCCTTCAAGATATTCTTGGTCCTTCTAGTAGTTGAAGATAAATGAAAGCGGTACTGGCATACATAGGTTTTATTTTCTTTGAACTTAGCACTAAATTGTGCCCCACATTTTTATTATAATGATTCTATTAATTCTAGTTAATATTTATGCTGATGTGTTTTACTCATGTTACTTTTTTTACAGAAAAAAATCTTAAGTAAAAAAGTGTCCTGTTCTCTATATCTCAGTGAACTATGCCTCTAGGAAATCTAGTTATACAGACCAGGAAGCACCAGGACTTAAAACATGTAGCCAGTATTTCTTAACCATAGGCAAAGCATCTGGAAAAAAATAGCCTAAGTGCTTGCAAATACAAAACCTTCAGTTGAAGATACCCATATTGGAATAGGGGCAGCTAAGTGGCATATTGGATAGAGTGCCAGCCCTGGAGTCAGGAAGACCTGAGTTCAAGTCTAGCCTCAGAAACTAGCTGTGTGACCCTGGGCAAGTCACTTAACCCTGTTTGCCTCAGTTTCCTCATCTGTAAAATAAGCTGGAGAAGGAAATGGCAAACCATGCTAGTATCTTTGCCCCCTCCCCAAAAAATGGAGTCACCACAACTGAACGACAGCAACAACCATCTTTGAATAAAGTACAATAACCCATCCTCCTGGACTGACCTCATTAAGAAGAATTGGGTCGTATCATATATCTCTTAAATTTTTTTCTTCTTTACTTAATAAATTCACCAGATTAAATTCAAGGCCATTAACTTTCTAGGCCATTCTGGACAGAAACAGCATACTTGATCAAGAAGATGAGCCTTCTTAGGTCCCATGAAAGTTTCTACTTTGCCATAAATCATGAAGATTTAAAAGGATATTTATACCCACACAGGTAGCAGACATTCTTTATAGCCTCTGGGTTTGGCTGATCTTGGAAACTGAATGCCCTTGTTCTGAATACCTTCTTCAAGCCTCTGGAGTCTGGTCTACTCTCAAGTCAAAGTCCTCTTGCCCAAATCCTTGAGGCACCTACATTTTTGTAGACTGAGACTTCCCCCCCCATTTTCAGAAGAGGACTGTTACCTCCCCTGAATCTGAAGCTTCTACTAAATTCAACCCTTTCCTCTTTCTCTAAACAGATTCTGGAAAGAAACTTGGGTAGCCCCAAGACCATTTGTTCTCTCCTGGAAGGGAAGAGAATCCTGCTTTATGCACTCACTCACTCACAGAGAGCAAGTATGCCAATGATTTCACCCAGAAGCAAGGTCCTAATTAAGTTCATAGGACTGAGCCTTAGAATATTAACAAGCACCTAGTTCTATCCTTTCACTTTAAAGAAGAGAAAACTGTGGTCCAGAAAAGAAGAGGTATTTTCCCTGACAGAGCTGAGATAAGAAGCCAGTCCTATTGACTCACAATCCAGGGCTTTCTCCATCACAGGCTTCCTCCTTTGGTCAACAGTCTCCCTCACTGGGAGATTTGTACTGGGGGCCTAGGACAATGAAAGCCAGTGTTCCTTTAACACTAGCTTTCTCTATTCATGGGGATTTCAAATTCGTGCAAGAAGGAAATAAGGAAACAGAAATGAGGCAAGGAAGAAAAAGGATCCTTTGAATTTACCCTTGACTTTTCATCCAGGATGTCATAGCTGTTTCAGATTCTTTTACTAAATCCATGTTATAGATGGGGAATCTGACGCATTATAAGAATACATTATAGTTTCCAAATGACCAAAGAATTGTATTTTGGAGCTGGAAAAGACCTCGGACCCCATCTACCCCAATCCCCTTTATTTTACAGATGGAAACTGAGACAAAGGGACCTGCCCAATTATCTCATTTCATAGACCTGAGAAGCTGGGAGGGAGGCTCAGAGATTTAAAACTGGAAGTAACCTGGGACATCATCCAGTCCAATCCTCTCATTTCATAGATGAAAACACTGAAGCCCAGAGTGGTTAAGTGATTTGTGGGAGGTCACACAGATAGTAAACAACAGTCAGGATTTGAATCCAGGGCTTCTGATTCCATGATTAGCATCCCAGACACTGCAGCAAAAGACATTATTTTCCCATTTTCCAGATGAGGAAAATCATCTAAGAGAGCTTATTGGAGGTGGCAGCTAGGTGAAATAGTGGATAAAGCATTAGGCCTGGAGTCAGGAAGACCTGAGTTCAAATCCAGCCTCAGACACTTACTAGCTGTGTGACCCTGGGCAAGTCCCTTCACCCTGTTTGCCTCAGTTTCTTCATCTGCAAAATGAGCTGGAGAAGGAGATGGCAAACCCCTCCAGTATCTTTGCCAGGAAACCTCCAAACCAATGAAGAGTCAGACACAACTGAAAACAACACAACCACAAAATGGAACCAGAAACCAGGATCATTCTTTCCTTGCTAGGTGCTGCCTCCCTTGTCTGTTTATAGGAGCCCCCACATTCCAACACCTGGGCTGAGATGAGTGAGCCCTTCATACTTAGGACAACCTTCCCAAGCAGAGGCAGATGAGTGAGGAAGGGAGTACCCTGGAGCCAGACTGAGGGACAGGCTCATTACCTCCTCACTTCAGGTCCTCCGTAGGGAGGCAGTATTGGTTCAATGGAAAGAAACCAGACTTTGCCATTTAATACTGTTTAGGACTTTCCAACCTCTTTGACCTTTGGTTTCCTCGTCTCTAAAATAAAGAGGGTGAGCTTGATCAATGATGTCAAAATCAAATAGAAATAGCAGCCACTAAACAAAGATCTCTGCAGGTCATATAGTGCCTTAGTTTTAAAACATCATCTTATCTGTGACATCATTTTATTATCATTTTATTGTATTTTCATTTATTTTATTAAATATTTTCAGTTATTTTATTAAGTATTTCCCAATTTCCTTTTTTTATTTGTTTATTTTTAGTTTACAAGATTCAATTCCATAGTTCCTTGAGTTTCAAATTTCCCTTCCCTCCCTCCCCCCACCCCCCACGACAGCATATAGTCCAGTATAGGATCCACAGATACATTCATATTAGACATTAGTCCAATTACAAAGTCGTATTGTACTAGGTGGGATGAAAATGGTAAAGAAGAAATAAAACCAAACAATGAAAAGAAAATGATCAATTAGTTTGCTTCCATCAGGATTCAAGCTCAGTTCTTTCTAGTTCTTTCTCTGATGTCTCACCTCTCTCCTTCATGAGTCTTTCAGGATTGACTTATATCACTGCATTGCTGAAAAGAGTCCAGTCTGTCATAGTTGGTCATCACACATATGTTGTGTCTGTGATTGTATACAAATTTCTCCTGGTTCTACTCTTCTCACTCAGCATCAGTTTGTACAAGCCTCTCCAGGTAAATATGAAAACCGTCTCCTCCTCGTTTCTTATAGCACAATAGTATTCCACTACATGCATATACCACAACTTGTTTAGCCATTCCCCAATTGATGGGCACCCCTTTAATTTCCAATTCCATGAAAAGAGCTGCTATAAATATTTTTGTACATATGGGTCTTTCTCCCACTTCTATGATCTCTTTGGAATATAACCCTAGAAGTGGTATTGCTGGGTCAAAGGGTATGAAATTATTTATAGCCCTTTGGGCATAATTCCAGATTGCTCTCCAGAATGGTTGGATAAGTTCACAACTCCACCAGCAATGTATTAGTATTCCAATTTGCCCACATCCTCTCCAGCATTTGTCATTTTCCTGTTTTGTCATCTTAGCCAATCTGACTGGAGAGATGTTCCCAAATTCCTTTTGATAGGGTTCTGGCTGCACAGGAGTGCTGCAGAGGCCAGTGGAGGCATGTTTGACACCTCTAGACCAGAGGACCTTCCAGCTCTAAATCTAGGGCTCTAGGATCCTCAGTGTCCAAACTGGTCCCCCTAAGATGGAGGGCATTGGACTGAAGGACCCCCATCCATTCTTCCAGCCCTAACTCCATCATCAAGTGATCCCCAGTGCCCAGCTTCTCTCCTCTCCATTCAGTGAATTTTAACCACAGGGTGGAGGGGGCCAGCCTGGTCTGCTCTGCTTTAAAGTATTTCCAGACCATCCTTGCCCTGAATAGAGATAAAGCAGCAGTTTTAAACCTACCTGGGGACATTGTAAGAAAAGCCCTGCCACAAAGAGCCGGTCTGTACAGGCTCAGGGAAGCCAAACGCATTCAATAACTTACAAGAACAGAAAAGCTCTGAGGTTAATTAACAGAGACCTGGGCTGGGCAGGATAAATTGAATCTATCTAAAATTATCTCCAGCAGACGGCAGCGAGGACCCGGGCTAAAGGATCGGCTTTCAGTGGTCTCAGATTCCCGAACAATAACTCTTTGGTGTTTCCCAGCACAGTCCGCCAACTCAGCCACCCATCGCAGCTCCCCGGCTAGCAGGCGCCCGAGCATCCGAGGAAATCAGCGACCACTCCCGATCCGCCCTTGTCCCAGCGCCCCCACCATTCCCCCAGTTTTTTCCTCCCTCAGCAAACCTCCACATTCTCTTTAATGAAACCGGAGCGCCAGAAAGTACCATGTGTCATGACAGCATGAGAGTTAGAAGACATGCTGCTTAGTCCTCTGCCTGGGTCTCAGTTTCCCCATGTGTAAAATAAGGTTAGACAAGATATATTAAGGTACTTTCCAATTTTAATATTCTAGGAATCAGTGCGTAGGCTGCTAAGCAATGAGTAACCCCTTCTTTCCTAATGTCTAGTTTCTCCCCTGAGTTTGATTGGAAGTTGGGGCTTGGGGTAATTTCCCCAAAGTATCTTTGGGGTAGACAGAGGGCTGACATGACGGGAGCTAGAAGGCTCCTAGAATATAGGAGCTGGAAGGGTCCTTTGGGATCACCCAGCACCGCTGATAAGCCATGCTATCCCCCTCCTGACAGAGAAGTAATAGACTCACGATGAAGAATTCGGTAAGTGTCTATGCCCAATGTGGGGATTTGTTTTGGCTTGACGCTAAATATTACTTAGAAGCTTTGATTTTTTTTCTTTCTTCCCCTCAAATTGGGAGGGGAGAGGTAGAAAGGAAAGAAAAAACCTTTTAAAGATCATCAAATGACCCAATTTTACTCTAGATTAAGTTTGTGTCTAGTAACTTTAAAAAAAAATTTTTTTTGCAATTATTTCAGCAGAATAAGTTTCCTTTGTATTCCTATGTATTTTATTTTATGCATTTAAAAGCATTTTTCTGAGAAGGGGTCCAGGCTGCCAAAGGAATCCATAGGCTTCACCAGACTGACCCATGGTTCATAACACTAAAAAGATTTAAGAATTTTACTTTACAGATGGGATAACAGGCTCAGAAAGACTTCCCCAAGGTTACACCGTGAACTACTGAAAAGCCCCTCAGAGAGTAAATGTCCCATGTTCTCTGCCACATCCTGCTGTCCCATGCATCTTCAATTAAGGTCAGAAGTCCAGGGATCTGGAGACCTCAGTCTGCCCATGCCCCGTCCTGTGGTACCTGTACTGTACACCACCTGATTGAGAGATTCTGATTTGGTCTGAGGGCTCTTACTCTTTTTTTTTTTTCAATTTTATTTATTTATTTGCTTGTATTTTTTTTTATTTTAAACTTAAATACAAAATGAGGAAAAATTGCCATGTATACCAAGAGAAGATTTGATATGAAACCATAAATTTTCACTTTAAGAAAACCTATATAATAGATACTACACATTGTTTTCAAAGTTGCCTGGCTTTTCTTTGCTTCGTCGTGGGTTTTCTTTTGCTCTCTGCCATATACTTTTTACTTTATTTTTTCCCCTCTCTTCTCCCACCACCTAAAGAAGGCCACAATTAAGTGGATATAGATAGATATACATACGCATATATTGATATCTACAAATATACACATATATGTGAGACCATACTATGCTTATTTCCTCCTATCATCTGTTTCTCTGAAGATCTTCCTTCATAAGTCCATCTTTCAGTGTTTTTCTAAATCAACAATTCATCATTTCCTCCACTACAGCAACATTATAACCTAATCATATCCTATCTGAGAGACTATAAGTTTTTCCCCCAATTTTCTGCATTCCTTCTATTATTAGCTACATAGCTTTTATTTGTACAAGAAAATTTTAATGTCAATTAATCAAAATTATCCTTTTTATACTTCAACAGTGCTCTCACCTTATAATATAGTTTAAGGTCTGATACTGCTGAATCTACTGCCTTCACATCTTTTTTCCCTGGTTTCTTGGAAGTTCCTGACCTTTTGTTCTTCCAGAAATGAACTTCGTTATTATTTTTTTCCAACTCAGTAAAATAATTTTTTAGTAATTTAATTGGGATAAGATTGAATAAATGGATTAGTTAGGTAAAATTGTTATTTTTAAAATTATATTGGCTTTACCTACCCATGAACAATAAATATTATTTCAGTTATTAAGGCTCTTGTTTTTTTGAGGGGAGGAGGGAGGGTGGGTGGGCAGTCTTTGGAGTAGGCACAAACTGCTTCATGCCTAAGGCTTCACCAGGAAATGCTGAACTTCTGCAATATTTATCTGTCTCCACTACTGAGCCAGGCTTACCAATATCCTTCAGGCCTCTCCAAGGTGAAAAATCCCTTCAGTCCTTCTCCCTGCTCAGTAAACAAAACATATTGACTCTGAACCCAGAAGTCAGTCATTCCTTGGGCTGCTGATGGGCTGACTCCTGAAGCAGGGTCCATAGGACTGCTGGGAGCTGGCTTCTCAAAGCTGCAGTCACTATCTAGGAAATCCACAGAACTCCAAACTGGAGGAAGCCACCCACTGCCACCTTTACAAACAGAGAAACTGAGAGCAGGCAGATCCTACTGCTGCTGCCTTTAAATTTGCATGTGTGTGTGTGTGTGTGTGTGTGAGAGAGAGAGAGAGAGAGAGAGAGAGAGAGAAGGAGGGGGAGAGAGGGAGAGAAAGAGGAAGGAATAGGAGGAGTCAAAGGGGGATGGAGAGGGGGGAGAGAGAGGGGGAGAGAAAGGGAAAAAGGGGGGAGAGAGAAGGGGAGGGAGAGAGTAGGAGAGAGAGGGGGAGGGGGGAAAGAGGGGGAGAAGAAGAGGGGGTAGGGAGTGGGGAGAAGGGAAGGGGAAGAGGAAGGGAAGGAGGGAAAGGGAGAAGGAGGGGGAGGGATAGAGAGAGACACACAGACAGACCAGAGCAGCTTGGTGAAATGGCCCAACCTCTGTTGAAGAGTCTCCTATTCAGAAAAGCCCCCAGTACGACTCTCTTCCCCTAGCTCCAATGTCAAGGCACCCTCCTAGCACTTTCCAGGGAAGAAGCACCTGTGCTCTGGGGCAGCAGGCCTATCCAGGGCTTAACACTGAGACTTGGGTTCCTAGTGTTGGAGAGGAAGGGTGGGAGGAGGCAAGATAAAAGAGACTGGAGAATGATGGGAAGTGGGCATCCAGGGAGGGCCAACCATGGTGAGGGGACCCAGAACTCATTCCCAAACTATCATGTATTTCACTATTTTGTGTATGTATATGTGTATGTGTACATAGGTATAGACACACATATATTTATATATGTGTGTATATGTATATGTATATATGTATGTATGTATGCATGTATTGTTAACTTCGCGGTAGCTAACATTTAAATTGCTCTCTAAAATTTACAAAGCAACTTATATGCCATCTCATTTGAGCTTCGAAACAATTCTGTGAGGTTGATGCTATTGTCATCCCCATTTTACAGATAAGGAAACAGATTAGGAGAGGTTAATTGACTTGCCCAGGGCCCCACAGCTAATCTGTATTAATGCTGTATGTATACAGGTGTCCCAAAAGTCTGAGTGTAGGTTAAAGCTTTAAGAACAGACCTTTCACAGACCCTTTCAGACCTAGACAATCTTGTCCCCCATTCCACCTCTGCTCCAGTTCCCTTCATACACCCCATCTGACCCAGTCGGTCCCAGCCCAAGGTTCAGACTGTTCAGGAAACACGAGTTTGGATGTCTTGGCTGCAAATTATACACCATCCACCAGCCAAAATGACAGGGTCTGGAGAGGGGTGAGGCAGGCTTACTTTCATGCTTGGCTTTCAAGTGATGTATTTGGCTTCCTTTCTCCTCTCCACCCCTCCCTCTGCCTCTGCAAATTCCATGAAGGCCAAGTTCAGCTTGAAAAGAAGAAAAGGAAAGAGGAAAAAGAGAAATTCCTTCTCTTGGCTAAATCCCAAGAAGCCCCAGGCAGCAGGCGTGGGCTCCCCTGCCTCAGGCTCTCAGATCAGCCTTTGGGAGAGACAGGGAGCAGGGATAGGGATGCCTTTCAAGGGTGGGGAGGCCCTCTTTCGACCCAGGACCACTAATTGGCAATGTCTCCTCTGCAATGAGCCCCTACAGATGCACCAGCTCTAAGAGGAATTTCCTGTCTGGGCCCGAGCAGGAGAGAAGTAGCTGCCCAAAGGTACGAGGCCTGCCTTCTGCTGTGGCCAGCATTAGGAGTCAGGAAATCAGGCTTCCCTTTGGGCTCAACTTGTCTGTTTGTTTGCTTTACATTCTGGCCATCTTCCTCATCCTCCCAGCCACTGGAAACTTGTGCTCTAACCATTGAACTTTCATTTGATCTTGATCAGGACCACGCCTTCAAGTCACACCTCCCTGGCATGTCTTTATCCCCTTTCAACAGAACTTGAACTCTGTCCTCTGACCCTTCCCTCTCTCTTTCCCTTTCTCCCTCTCCCTCTCTCCTTTCCCTCCCCCCTCCTCCTTCCTCTCTCCCTCTCTCCCTTCATCTCTGTCTCTCTCTGTCTCTGTCTCTCTCTGTCTCTGTCTCTCTCTGTCTCTCTGTCTCTCTCTCTCTGTCTCTCTCTGTCTCTCTCTGTCTCTGTCTCTCTCTGTCTCTGTCTCTCTCTCTCTCTCTCTCTCTCTCACACACACACACACACACACACACACACACACATTTAAAGGCAGCAGCAATAAGATCTGCCTGCACTCAGTTTCTCTGTTTGTAAAGAAGCTAGACTCTGACAAGTAATCTGCTCCCTTATCAGACCCACACCACCATGGCCTCTTCCTGGCCAGTTAGTTCTGAATCACAGTAATGGAAATGCAGATTTAAAGATCTTCCCTGCCCCTAGTTTAAGTGCACCTGGAGCCTGTGGTGGGAGGCTTGTTTTTCAGGAAAGCCCACACCTTGATACTTTGTGATTGGGCAGTGGGTCAAGGAGGTTGTTACATTCTCTGAGCCAAGAGAAGGCTATATAAGCCCTGAGGAGAGGCTTTGCTTTGGGGCTCACTTTGAGAAGTGTTGTGTGATTTGACCAGATGAGACTCTGGGAAGCCGTTGTTGAGAGCCCCCCGGCTTTGAAAACCCAGATGTTGATGCTTCCCTCTCTGGTAACTGTGATTTGGTATTGATGCATGTAATGGTAGGACAGTTTGGAAGCCTGTCAGTCTGATCGGTAAGTTCTGTAACTCTGAAGTCCGGGGTGCTGACCTTTTCCCCTGAACTAGGTAATGTGTGTTTGTTTGATTAAAGTAAGCTTGTTAACCCATTTTGAGTTGCTTTCCTTTTGAAAAGCAGATCTAAGAACCTGTGTTGGCAGTCACCCTGGGGATATTGGGGTGCTTGCTGATACAATCACTCAGCCTATGCTTTGGCCCTCCTCCTCATGCCTATGTCTCCTTCATGTACTGCCTACTCCCAGGAGATATAAATTCCTTTAGGTCCTTTTGGGACTGTCTTGCTTGCTTGTTTGGCACAATGCCTGGCTCAGAGTGAGCCCTTAGTGAGTGATTCATTCATTCTTTCATTTTTTTCCAGTTAGGGTCTGCAGACCTCATTGGTGCCTACTTTGGGTGATAACTAGAAAAGCTTAGGACTGCTGACCTAAAGAAATTGACCAAGCACCTTTCAGGATCAATGTTTTGTGCATGCTACTGTGAAAGAACATCTTCACTTGCTCCCCCCAAATTAAAATTAAAACCCAAGGCTATGTTATTTTAGTGACAATGCTTGGCTCCAAAGGAGCAATGTGAAAATGCACCTCCCTTACTTCTTTGCAGACATGAGGAACTATGGGCATGGAACTGTACACATACTATCAGACTTGACTTATGTGTTGATTAATTTTGTCAACTTGCTTTTCCCCCCTTTCTTTCCTATTTATTGCTATAAGCAATGGGTCCTTACTAGGGGTGTGTATGTGGAAGGGTAGGGTAGATTTTGGAAAATGAATACAAAATGGCAGGATAGATTTTGGAAAATTAAGGTGATCCAAATACAAAAAAAAAAAAATTAAAGAAAGAGACTCCTTAAGGAATAACAATGATATTAGCTCCCATTTCTGTACACTTTAAGGAACTAGACCATTATTGATAGGCCCCCTCCTGGCCTTCAGATTGGTCTAAAAGAAGGCAGAGGTGCTGTACTAGCTACATGTCGGGCCACAAAAACAAAAGGAGAATGAATTATCCATTTGTTCCCAGACATCTACTCAGATTATATGGGAACTCTCCTATTTAATATGTGTATCAGCAATATGTGTGAAGACAAAAAGCCAGGCTGCAAGGACAAGATGACTTTTCTGTGTGAAACACAAAAGGTGCTAAGTTCTGAGATCATGATGAAGAGTCTGGTATTTCTCTACGATTTAATAGATAATGGGTTGGACTAGATTGCCCTTGAGTCTCCTTCCTCACCTAAGTTTCCAGTTATCACCCACGAAGCCCCCAATGATCTGCCCCCCAATAGGTACACTCCGAATGTCAGAGCTGGAAAAGAAACCCACCTAACCCAACCCCCTCATTTTATAAAGAGGTAACACAAATCCTAGAGAGGGAAAATAACTTTCCCAGGGTCACACAGCCATTTAGTGGTAGACAGGATGAGAACCCAAGGTTCTCAGACTCCTAATCTAGGTTTAAGGGAGTTCATGCTACAAAATGAAGTCTTACTGGGAAGGAAGGAACTGAATGTGAAACCCAGGTGTTATTTTCAAACATAATTTCTCAAGCCAGACTCCAGAATCATAGAATTTCATAGATGAAAGGCCCCCCAAAAGCCCCCAGTCCAATTCAAACCTGAATAAGAATCCACTTTAAAGCATACCACCAAGTGGTCATCTAGCCTTTGCTCAAAGATCTCTAGGGAGAGCAAATCTACTCATTCCCAAGGCAGCCCTCTCTACTCTTGGGAAACTCTCTGACTGGTAGGACATCTCTTCTCAAATTAAACCAAAATGTGCATTGTTGTACATCCCAGCCATTGTTCCTTGCTCTGCCCTCTGGGACCAAAGAGAATTCTAATATCTCTTCTATGTGATGACCCTTCAATTCAATTAAATACTTAGAGACCATCCTCATCTCCCTCAGGCCTTCTCCTCTTCAGGACAAACAGTTTCTTCAACCAATCTTGACATAGCATGATCTCTAGTCCCTTCACCATCCTAGTTTCTCTCTTCTGGATGCTTCCTAGTTCATCAACATCTCTACTAAAATGTTATATCCAAAACTAAACACAACATCCCACATGTGGTCTAATCAAGGCAGAAGAACTATTGCCTCCCTAGTCCTTCCTTTCTTAATGCAGCCTAGGATCACAATCACTCATTCATAGCTAGCTAGAACCCCAAGCTCTTTTCTAGATAAAATCTAGAAGCACATCTCACCTTATAGCATGCTTGTGAAGTTGACTTTTTGAACCCTGTAGTAAGACTTTACATTTATCCCAAATAAAATTCATCCTTTTCTATTTGGCCTAAAGTTCTAGATCATTAAGATCATTTTGGGTCCTCAGTCTGCCATCTAACAAATCAACTGTCCCTTCCATCTCTGTGCCATCTGCAAATTGGATAAGTTCCAATTATGCCTTTAGCCAAGTCACTGATAAAAATATTTAACAGTAAAGAGCCAAGCATAGATACCTGGAGTGCTCCAGCAGAGACTTCTTACAATTTTTTACAATTAATTACAATTACAATTACAATTCCTACTCTTTGGGTTCATTAATTCAATCAGCTCCTGATCCATCTCATTATACTATCTCCTAGCTCATATCTCTCCATTTTTTCCATAATAATAGAAAGGGCATTTCATAGCCTAGTCCAACCCTTCCCCAGTGTCCTAATTCCACTATAACTTAAAAACATACATGCTCTTCTATAAACACATACACCAAAACCACAGGATGCATTTTAAATGTTTTCAAAAAACCAGGTCCTTTGGTCTGTAAGATAAAACCTTCATTTCCTCAGCTAAAAGTATTGCCTGTGGCCATGGAAAGGCCTTGGAGCCACAGTGCTGACTCTTCCAAACCCAAACCCAAGCAGTATTAAGCCACCATCGTTCCCTTCTGCCTGTCCCACACTGGCCTACCTCAATGGAGTACAGACCTGGTCAAGACTTCCTGCTGAAAAATTCCAGGGTACAGAGAGAGGGGGCAGGGAGCTGATTCAAGAGCTGGGAGCTGAGAGAAGAAGAGGTTAAAGGAGTCAGCAGCATCATTTGGGAAGGCTAGAAAGTCCTGCCCATCACTGGGCGGAGTCACACGGGTTCTCCCTCAGCCTTTGGGAAGGACCCACATTCCTGAGTCTCCCCCTACTCTTCTCAGAACAGCATTCCCGACCCTGGGCCTCCAGAGGGATGGGCAAGGTCAACGACGGACTAATCCTGGTGCTGGGCAAAGAAACAATCAAAATCTTTAAAACCAGTAGGGATGTCCAGAGGTCGGTTTTGTTCCAAAGTATCACAAAATCATTGAAGGATAAACCTATCAGGGACCTCAGACATATGGAATCCAATTTTGCATATAACAGGACAGAGAAGGGAGACCCAGTGAGAGGATGTGACCTGCCCGAGGTCACAAGCCTTGACGTTAATGCTGACCCGATTCCTTTGCCTGGCAGGCAGTACCACAGAACCAAGGCCAGAAAGGGACAAGGGGTCATCCTCCCACAGGCTCTCAGACACTTGATCTTTTGAGATGAGGGGAAAATGGTAGCAATGTAAGTCCACAGAGTAGTAACTATCAAAGGCTCCATTCATTCACCACACTTTTCGTTCCTTCTCTGCCTGACTGGCCTGGCCTCCAGCAATCAGAGAAGGGGGCCTTACGTCAAAGTCATCTTCCACACTTGTTTCTTAAACATTCTTTCAGTCTGTAGAGTCAGAGAATCAGCCCAGAAAGGGCTGGAAGAAAATTTAAAGACCATCAAACCCAATATCCTCATTTCAGATATGAAGAAAGTCGGGTCCCAAAAAGGTAAGTGATTTAAACAAGGTCACAGAGTGAGTCAGTAGAAGATCCCAGACCTCCTGGATCCCAGTCAAGCATTCCACCTTGCCACGATCTGCCCCAAGGACTTTTCATCTCTCCTTTTCCTTTCCATTTCTGATTCATGGGCGATGTTAACATTTGACTCACAATGCAGGATTTAATCAATAAAGCATAGAACTTTAAAGTTGGAAAGAAACTCAAAAGTCACCTAGACTAACCTGCCCATAGAGGATAAATCCCCTCAACAGAATTCCTGAATTCACCTGAGGATTTCAAATGCCAGGGAACTCTCACCCTTCCAAGGGGTCCAGTTTATTTTTATATCTTTCTGATTATGAGGAATTTTTCTTTATTTTGAGGCAGAATATCTGTAACTTTCACCCCCTGCTCCTAGTTTAGTCCTGGTTTCTCTAGTGCTGGGACCAAGCAGAAGAAGTCTCTTCCCTTCCGCCCAGCACTATATCAGATACTTAAAGGCAGAGGTCATGTTCTTCAAAGTCTTGCCTTCCAAGTGGAGTCCAAACCACTGTGATAACTGTTATCCCTTGGGAAAACAAAATGTTGCACATTGAGACCCAACATCCTGCCATGAGTCAGCCAGACTAGTTCTAACTACTGATTAACAAGCTTGAGCTACTACTCTCTATTAATTTATTAGTTTTCTCTTCCCCCACCCCCCCAAAAAACAAGTTATTTTAGGTTTAATAGATATTTAAACTTATTTCTCTATATATGCATTTTCTCCCAAGAGAATGTAAGCTCCTTGAGGACAGGGATTGTTTCATTTTTTGGGCTTTGTAGCCTCAACACCTAAAATAATGCCTGGCTCTTAGTAGGCATTGATAAAGTACTTGTCAAACCCTTGCACATTAAATTACAGTGATGACCATCCTAGCATTGCACAACAAGGAGGGAGGGAAGGAAAAAAGGGAGGGAGGAAAGGGAAGGGAAGAGAAGGAAGAGAAGGAAGAGAAGGGAGAGAGGAAGGGAGGAAGGAAGGAAGGAAGGAAGGAAGGAAGGAAGGAAGGAAGGAAGGAAGGAAGGAAGGAAGGAAAGAAGGGAGGGAGGGAGGAAGAGAGGGAGGGAGAAAAAGTATTGTTATGTGACACTATTAAGCTTTATGCATACAAATATGAAAGTGAGACAGTCTATGTCCTCAAGAAACTTACATTCTAAAAGCAGAAACAACACTCAGAGGAGAATGGTAACAAGGAAACACTGTTTTGGTCTGGGGGTTCACAGGTATGGTGAATGAAACCAAAGGACACTTGATTAATGGGTTCTTTCCGAGATGAAAAGCAAAAACTGCAAAAACACTATTTGGAAGGCTTAAGATTTACACTGGATGGTTATCATTCTTCTTTTCAGCTTGAGTAATGTTTAATGTGAAGGTATCTGTAGGTCCCATATTTGATTGCATGCCACCGTGAAGTGGGGGAGGAGGGAGGGAAAGGAGGGGGAGAAAATTTGGAACTCAAGGGATTGTGGAACTGAATGTTGTGAACTAAAAGTAAATAAATAAAAGATTTATGATGGAATCATTTCAATTGGAGCCACCTCCAAGAATGCCCAGTGTCCCTTGACACCTCACCTCATCTGTTTCCTCAGATGCTTCAGGACTAGCCCCAGCCTCAGTGACTGCCATCTCTCTAGCACCCTCAACTCTCCTAGCAAAGACTTCTCTCCCAATTTCCGAACGGTGGCCCACCTACCCCCCCATTGAATTCAGTGGCCACTGTGAAAGCAGAACTATCCAGAACCCCAGAATCCACCCAGCCCAGAAGACAAAACATGAGGTCTCAACTACTTCTAAGCTTTCTGCTCCCCCAAGAAGCAAGTTGTACAAGGGCTTTAGGGGTCCAGAACTCTTTGTTACTCTTAAAACCTTCCCATCTCCCCCCGGACATTGCCCGTTGTCTGGTTGTATTTGGACACTCATCTCTCCACTAGGCTCCAGAACCTGCCACCTCCCTGGTATCCCAACATTCCACAACATCATCCCAAAAACCCCTAGGGTCTCTTCTGGTCCCCAAGTTTAAGGTACTCCTAGGGCCCAAATTAAGTCAATTTTGCAAGTCAGACACAAAATATCTCTGGGGGAGGCTTATTTGTGGGTACCTTGGCCCAACCAGTGCTCAGGGAGTATCTGGAGTCAAGAGGGATCATGGCTTAGTTGACAGAAAACCTCACAGGACCGAATTCACCAGAGGGACTATATTCTACATGATGTCCACACCAGCCTCAGCTATTGACATTCATACCTACACTCTCCAGGAGCAGACCAGGGAGAAGAGTAGGCAAAAGCTGGGTTGACTCTTCTGCCTTCCCAACACCCAGACCCAACAGAGGGTTCTCTTCTAATCACAGCCAAACCTTAAAAAAAGTAACAGGGCCTCCATATACTACAGTAAAAGCACAGCAAAGAAATGGGGTCTCCATATATCCCCCATGACAGGTTTCAGGAAAAGCTGAGCCTCTGCCCTCCTGGATGGAGACAAACAGAATAAGAGGCAGCAGCTGGGGCTTCCATAACCTGAGAGGCCTTGCTCAGCCTCCATCAATTTGTCCATCCACACATTTGCAGGTTGTCTGTGATGGGTTCACCTGGGCAGAGTCAGCCTTGAGGCTTGAAGAACGTGACAATTTCTCAGATTTCTCAGATCACCTCTGACATCCTGCACTAGGAATCTATGATGTGGTCACATATCCATGAGAATAGGATAATTTTTATCAGTGGCCACAAGGAAGACCAAGATGGACTGTTTGGCCATTTAGGGGATGAAATTAAATTGGAACACATAGAATAGGTGGCAGAATAAAAATCCTAGATCATCTGGAAGGGCAAGGAGGTTAGGCTGGGACTCTGGTATTTTGGTACAGTGGAAAGAACATTGAATTTGAAGTAATGGGTGAATGCTGACTGTCACTTAATTAATCATGTGACCTGGGACAAGTAACCTCACATCTCTGGGTCTGGGTTGACTTATCCATAAAATGAAGGGCTTCTATTAGGTCTTTTCTTCCAGAAATAATTCTATGATCTTGTGATCCATCTGGAATTGAATGAGAATCCATGTCAAATTCTGCTCTGAAGTCCAAGTTTCCTTGGGGTGGCTACCCAAGGAAAGGATATGTAGGAGAGGTGGCTAGCCCAGGAACCATCACTCAGGTCCCATTGAGCTTGAAGACAACCTATAGCTACCAGAATAAAATTGATGTCCTTTCCCAGTTTGGAGGAGAAAAGGTGATAGTTTCCAGCCTATGTATGATGGCCAGTTCACTTTCCATTGGGTTCAAGAGATTTGCCCCCTGAGGAAGTAGGACTATCAAATACCCCAGGGAAGGGTCTCAGGGTTTTTTGTTGCTCCTATGTTCATTATATGTTCATTCTCCTCCTGTTCCTCCTAGATTTTATCCCTTTTCAAGTCCTCAGTGATTGTCATATCCCTAACATCTCCAATTGTCTCTGGTATCATCTCAGCAGCTCCAAGGGCAGCTGGTTCATTCATCCTTTGACCTTAATTGTTTAGGGCTCCAAATTAGTTTCTTAGTACAAATGACACTCTGCCTTGAGCTACCCTTATTGGTGATACCACATCCCCTGCCCTTACCAGGAGCAATTCATCCTTCTCTTAGGAGACAGCCTGGGAAGAGAGGTGGACAAGATCTGTGGTACCCCTGTTACCATGCCAGCTACTGGCCCTCTCAGAGATGTCCTTCTCCTAGACATGCCCAGATACTGAAAGCAAAATCAGAGCTTCTGTGATTCCTGGTTAATAATAAAAGAATGAGAATATCTGAAGACAGATTCCAGATGAAAACAGTTGGTAGAACAAGGACCAAGCTGATCTGCACCTACCCAAAGACCAACATGGCACTAGAGAGAAACTAGGGACACTTATGACCTAGAAGAATAATGGGTCATCCCTACCACTATTCCCATTCACTTTTCAAGACCACATTCATGCAGCAAGACCAGGAGAACAATATACACTCTTACACTGTAAAAAAAATGAACAGTTTGAAAGACTCAGGAATTTATACCAATGCAGGGATCAGCCATTATTCCAGGGGACAGATGAGAAGAATCTTACCATTTCCTGACAGAGACATGATGGACTTAAAATGCAGAATGAGCCACACATTTTTGCACAAGGCTAATATATGGATTTATTTTACATAATTATACATATTGATTACTAGGGTTTGATTTTTCTTTTTATTTGGGAGAGAAAAAAAGAAATGCTTGGTAATTTAAAAAATAAAATGTAATTTGATAACCTTTATTTTATCACCTTTTCTCCTCTAAATTGGGAAAGGACATCAATTTTCTTCTGGTAACTATGGGTTGTCTTGAAGCTTAATGGGATCTTAAAGACCACAACAATGGGGAGCCCCAGACAGAGAGAGGTTGGGTCATAGATTTGGGAAAAGATGATGAGCCCTCAGGTTCCTACCAGCTCTGACCTATGGTGATATAATCATACCCTCACAAAATAGGATGATCTTTTTTTTAATCAATGACTTCAATGAAGACCAAGATGGACTACTTGGTCAATGTGAAAATTTGAAAGAAAGTTGAGACACATAAATTGGAGGGCAGATCCCAGAGAACCTGAAAGGCCTAGTATGATGAGTGGGAATCCTAGAATTTCAGATAGATTGGGAAGCCTTCTCAAGGCCTGCACAGAGATTCAAGACGAGTGGAGAAGATGGCTAGCCCATAACTCCAGAAACCTTGACTCATGCTCCATGGGACTTGAAGACAATGCCAAGCTCCTGGAATACATTAGGTTCCCTACTCTCATTAAGGAAAAAGAATCATGATTTCCAGTCTCCTCAAGGTAGATACCCACTTTCCAGTCAATTCAGGGAACCTATGCATTGAAGGAAAAGGACCATCAACAACCCAAGACTCCACCCAGACGTGGGACCTTCTAGACCTGCAGAACCTCTAGGAATAAAGTTGCTCTTGGGCCTCAGAGCCACCAGAACTCTTTTTATTTTTCCTGGCACCCCCATCTTTGCCTGTCATCTCATGTTCTGCTCAAACTAGAGCTTCAGTCATTGCTCTAACCTTGGTAGCCACCAGCTCTCACCCATAGGAGAAAGGGGTTGGGGTTCAAGGACCCATATTTGAATCCTAGCTCTTCTACTTGCTCTCTGTGTGACCTGGAGTCACATCCTCCTTGGGCTTCCATTTCTTCCTTTGTAAAATGAGGAAGTTGAATGAGAGTCAAGGTTCTTAACCTGGAATCTACACCCACCTTGACCTGCAGTCTATGGGATAGATTTTATGAATTTGAGCAGGAAAAAAATTACATAGTAATTTTCATAATATAACTGAAATGTAGCATTTCTTTCTATTATGAATGTAGGAAACAAACATTATTCTGTGAAGGGGTCGATAGACTTTACCAGGCTGCCAAAGGGGTCCACGATTCAATGAAATGTTAAGAACTCCTGAACTAGATGGCATCTAAGGTCTGTCCCACCTCTGAATCTATGACTTGGGACCCATCTCCTGCTGATACTTTCTTAACCACTCCTTGGAGCCTTTGATGATCTCCAGGCCTCAGTCACAGCTGGGGCCCAGGTTAAGCCAATGGTGCAAATCAGAATGGGACAAATGATTTGATGGCTCAAGACTGAGGAAGCCTCTGCCTAAGTAGTCACAAACAGCACTGCATTATTCTCATTGGTGGGGCAGCAATGACCCACACACCCATGCCAGCCACAATCAGCGACCATTCACCCCTAAGCCCCTAGGGAGGAGATCAGACAGAAATGTCAGGTTGACTTGTTCCTTCTAACAACTCAGTCCCACCAATCTGTCTCCTAAGCTTGGCCAGACCAAGGAATTAAAATCACCGTGAAGAAGCTGCTGTGTAGCAGAGGGTAAAGCACTGGGTTTGGTTTCAGGAAGACTTGAATTCAAATCCAACCTCAGACACTAGCTAGTTGTGTGACCGTGAGCAAGCCACTAAAAAAAAAAAAAGACAAAAAAAATCCTCTTTGTGCCTCAGTTTCCCCAATTGTAAATGGAGATAATAGCAGCATTAACATCACAGAGTTATTGTGAGGATCCAATAAGATATTTGTAAAGTAGCTGGCACATAGTAGGTAATCTATAAGTGCTTATTCCTTTCTCTTCCCACTCCATCCAACAATCCTAGAAATGACACAGTAATGGGACTCATGGTTCTCCCCAACAATGCATTCCACGTGCAAAGAATGCTGTGGCATGATCCAAAGCTAATCCCTACTTACACCCCTTGGTCCATGGGAGCATCAAGAGAAAACCACATCCTTTGAGATCCTGACCCTAATAAACCCTCTCCAGGCAAACCCTTGGCTACTTCTAGGATTAATATCGCCCAACAAAGCTTTTCCCATGTGGTTCAGCAGTGTAGGTAACTCCCGGTGTGAAACGTCTTCTGCTGATGCAGATAGGCACCTGTAGCGTAAAGCCTGGGCCTCTGAGCTGTCAGTCACAGTTACCCAAGCTCCTACAGCCAGCATATATCTGTTAGAGGCAGAGCTCGAACCCAGGTTATGCTGATTCCAGGTCCAGCACCCCAGCCTTGGCACCACTACACTCCTCCAGAAACTACAAACTCCTTGCTAAATTCCAAATATCTAGCTCTGCCTCAGAATGCTGCTGGGCACAACTTTACACACAAAATGAACTTCTTTAGTTTCAGTTAAATAAAGTACTTCCTCTCCATCCTGCTCTTTGGGAACACTAGCCTTCCTGGCTGGACTCCCACTACAATCCTTTTTCCCAGTCAAAACTGCCCTCCCTGCAGCCCCCAATAGCTTTGCTCACTTTGCTTGAGCCGTCCTTCAACACAGCTGTTTCCCATGACCCTCCCTGTCTCAACTCAGTTTCAGAAGCAGCCTCTCCATCAGCCTCCACCCCCAGGAGCATTTCTCCCCACCCTGACCCCATATCCTGGTTCCCAGCATCCATCTCTGTCCTTCTTTTCAGACAGGACCAGTAGCCTCCCATCCACCAACCACAACAGTTCACATTTTAGAACCTCTGGCTCAGCTGCTTCCACAGTTTCCAGCTTGCCATACCCCCATCCCCACTCCTTCTACCGATACCCCCTTGCCCAGTGGGAAAGCACATCCCCCAAGCTCCCATTTCCATCTCCCATCCACCACCAACTTTTGCCCTTACTGTATGTTATCCAGTCACTCCCCCCCACCCCACCCCCATCCGATCTCACCACATGAGCCAAGGAATCAGTAGGGATCTCTTTCTACCTCTCCCCATTCTGCCCATGATTCTAGTCTTTCCCATAAGTAAATATTCAGATGGCTCAATCGCTTAGAATAAGGGAGGGTAGAGATCATCTGTGCTACAGACCATGGCTGTGTACGTGTCCTGTGTATGGATTTGGTGTGTGTATTGCATATATATGTGCTTTGGGATCAATTTTTTTTTCCACTAGCACCAGAACCGTCTTAGCTACTCTGGGGTGGCATTGAAACACACAAATTTCAAACTCTCTCTCTCTCTCTCTCTCTCTCCTCACACACACACACACACACACACACACACACACACACACACACACACACACACGCATATACTAAGACACACACTCAAATTTGCTCACAGTGACACAAGCGTGCATTCTTGAAAAAAAAAAAAAAGCCCTGCTAGAATTGGCCAAGGGGGCTTCTTCTCCCTCCAGAGCCTGGTTGCTTCAGCTCAGGCCCCCTAAATCCAAACAGAGAGAGGCTCTTACTTACCCTCAGAGATGGGAGCGGTCAGAGAGGGTCCCTCATGGGGATCTCAGAGGCACAGCACACACATCCAAGGTCTCAGCTTCTGCCCTAGGGGCTGGCTCAGGCCCCTCTCCCACCCTGCCACCACTCTTGTCCCTGGCCTTTGGACTTTCAGACTAGATGTCTCTACAAACTCCAAAATGTGCTTTCATCACGAGCACCATCCCCTCATATGTCTGGCTGCATAGTTTCAGGCCGGCTCCCCTCCAAGAGGCCATGGAATGAGTCTATTTTGGTATCCCGTGGCAGTGGAAACTTCTTTCTCTGGCTCTGTGGTGAGGACCTCAATTGGAGAGTGGTCAGCCATAATTAGAGACCCTTCTCGACAACCCCCCCCAAACCCCTCCCAGGGAAGGAGCAGGCAAGGCCACAGAGATGCCAGCTCCTTTCCTGGAAAAGTTGACCTGAGTCACTGAAAGGGACAGAGAGGGGGAAATCAGACTGTGATGGACACACCGACATCTGGAAAGTGAAAGCAAGGTTGCTGGGATCTCTTCCCATGCAGCTTAAAACAACCGCAAAAGAAAGGAACTGTCCAAGTAAAGAGTTTATGTGTTTGGAAACAGAGAAAGAAGAAGCCGTTTTATCGACCACAAAATGCCTGGAATGTGACCCTGTTTATTCAACACAGGTGTTTTCCTTACAAAATCCCCACCCAGCTCAGTCTCCAGCTTCCTCAGGGCCCACAGACCTAAGTGTGTTTGCAAACGGCTTTTGCTAACCTCAAGTGGTCCTCATTTTTAGGGTCAGTCAGAGAGATCAGGGCAAGTGATGTCTGTTTATCTGACACAGAATCTCACACAATGAAGCATTCTCGAGCTGGTAACTTGCTCCCTTGGTCAGATCAATCAAGTTATTGACCCTGATCTTAGAAAAAAGGCAGGGAATAGCCTCCCTCAGACCCTTTCGTAAGGCTTTGCACCCCTCACAAGTATCTAATCTAAAACCCTCTTGCTGTGTTGTTGCTGTTGTGGTTGAGACATTTCAGTCATGTCCGACTCTTCATGACCCCATTTGAGGTTACTGGAGGGGTTTGCCATTTCCTTCTCCAGCTCATTTTACAAATGAGGAAACTGAGGCAAACAGGGTTAAGTGACTCGCCCAGGGTCACCCAGCATGAAAGTGTCTGAGAGCAGATTTAAACTCAGGAAGATGAGCCTTTCTGATTCTAAGCTTCATGCTTCATCCACGGCTCCTATTGCTTGAGATTCAGCCTATTCTTGGTCTGTCTTGAAAGGAGATGGGAATGAATGATTGACAGTATGCTCCCATGAAAAGAGTATTAGAATTAAGGTCAGAGGGGCGGCTAGGTGGCGCAGTGAATAGAGCGCCGGCCCTGGAATCAGAAGGACCTGAGTTCGGAGCCGGCCTCCGACACTTAATCCGCACAAACAAAAACCTAGCCGTGTAACCTTGGGCAGGTTACTTAACCCCAAGTGCCCTAAAAGGGGCGGCTAGGTGGCGCAGTGAGTAAGAGCACCGGCCTCGGAGTTTGGATGACCCGAGATCAGATCCGGCCTCAGAAAATGAGCACCCACGCATAAATCAAAATGACTAGCCGTGTAACCTTGAGCAAGTTACTTAACCCCAATTGCTTTAAAAAAAAATAAAAAAATAAAAAAAAAAAAAAGAATTAAGGTCAGAGGACCTGAATTCAAATCCCAACTCTGCTACTTGCTACCTTGTGGCCTTGAACATTTCATCTTTAGGGGGGCTTAAGTTTCTTCATCTTAAAATGAAGATTTTGGACAAGATGACCTCTGAGGTCCCTCCCAGATCGCTTAATCTTAAGTACAACTTTCCTTTCATTTCCCATTGGCTTGAAGGTCATTTTAAGCACCTCCAAGGCCCTTCTGCTTGGTTCTCAGTTCCATGAGCCCCATGTTCCACTGGATTTTTCTTATTCAGGTTAAGTCATTTTCTTTCCTTCCATCAATTCCATTACAGAAATCTCCCCAGATTCACAGGCCTCCCTTCCCAGGAGAGACAGCATGGCATAGTAAACAGGAGACTGGCCTTGAAGTCCTGTGTTTGTCCTGCCCAAGCAGGTCACGCAGACTGTCAGCATCTGAGGACAAAAGGGTCAAACACACAAGAATACACATGGCACACCGCACTCTTGGAGTGCTGCAGAACCAGATTAAAATGTAATTTGGAAATATTTAACAAAATCAATAAAAATGCAATAAAAGTTAGGTATGTGACCCTTGGAGATCCCCATATAAGGTTTCTGTTCAACACTAGCTCTAGGCAAAGGTATTGACCTGTTTAGGAAAGAGTCACCTCATGTGGGCATTGCTTATGTTAATGAAATCACAGCTCCATTTTCTATTTCGTTCAAACCATCTGGACATTAAACTGGACGGAGGTGGTGAATCTAGGACCTTAAAGTTCACAGACATAGGCCAGCTGGTCTAGACCTCTTCAGGTGCCACCTCTCAGGAGCAGAGGCTCCAGACTGGGCATTTCCCAGATGGCTGCCACCTATTGGAAGGCCGTACCAGTCCATACAACCATCTGTTTTCTCAGGGATTGGGAGGGAATTCTTTCACTCATCCATCCCTTTCTCTCTGCTGGACACAAACCCTCAAGCTTCAGTTTAACTCTAAATGGAGAGAGTTACAGGCCATGCTTTAAATTTTTAAGAGGCAGCATATTATAATGGAAAACATTGGTTAGGAGTCAGGAGATATGACATCCAATTATAGCTCTATTGACCTTAGACTATTCACTTAACTCCTCTTGGTCCCCACACAGATATACTTACACATACTCTGCTTCCAGGTTTCTTCTGTTTGGTTTTGCCTCCCCGGTTCCATGGGCCCCACCTTCCATGACTCTCTGCTATCTCTTCTCCATTCCCTGAGAGCCCCCACTCTCTTGGTTCCAGGGGGGCTCTCATGACATTCACCCAGGTTCCTCAGATCTCTCTTGCCAGTGTGTCCAAGGATTCAAGATGGGAATGATGGACCAAGTTTCTTACAGAGACCCTCTCACAAGGCCCTAAGCCCTCTTCACTCTGTCCGTGGTTTCCCTCTGTCCAGCTGCAGCAGGCTCTCAGGGCCTCCCTGGGGCCAGACTAGGCAATCACCCAAGGCCTTAGGGCTCACATTTAAGCAGAGAGCTCAGCTACTGAACCAGGGCCATGAGGAATGAGCAGAGGAAGGCAACCCAAATGTTGCCTCCTTCCCCCCACCTCCAAGGCAGTCCAACCACCCTGTTTAATTTTTAATTGAAATTCCATCCAACAGCCCTGAGGCTGGCCACCCCCCTCAGCAAGCATCCTGACAGCCACCTGCCAGGAGCCATGCTGGCAGCAGCTACAGGGAGAGGGGCAAGGACACAAGACACAGCTTTATTGTCTTGCATATTATGAAACTCCCTTATCTTTGTAGAGCACTTGGCTATATGCAATAGGCTTTGCCACTTATAAATTATTAAATATTGCTATATTTTATCTGCATAACACTTATAAGGTAGACAGAGGTAGAAGTTATCATACCATCATACAGGTGAAGAAACTGAGGCCCACAAAGGTAAAGTAACTTGCCCAGGGTGATACAGAGAGTTTGTTGCCAAGTTAGACTCTTGAGTCAGAGTTTATTTCCTACATTAGAAACGTCAAATATGCAGCCCATGGGCCAGATGCTTGGGGCAACACTTTTGTAGATTATCACCCAACCATAAGTAATTGGAAAACATTTAACACAATAAATAAAAATGCAATAAAATGTAGATAATGTTACTATGTGGTCATTGGAGTCAATATGAGCCTGCAGGGATCCTGAAGTACTGTTTATTGTTGTTCTTTGCTCAACATTTCCTCTTCCAGACTCCTTTTGGAGTTTTCTTGGCAAAAATACTGGAATGTTTTGCCATTTTCTTCTCCAGCTCATTTTGCAGATGAGGAAACTGAGGCAAACAGGGTTAAGTGACTTGCCTAGGGTCACATATCTAGTAAGAGTCGGAGGTCAAATTTGAACTCAGATCTTCCTGACTTCAAGCCCAGTCCTCTATCCACTGAGCTGCCCAAGAAGTGTTCAGCAGCCCCTATTTCTAAGTTGAGTTTATCACTATGCTGCATCACACAAATAGACATGGATGGAAAGACAGACAGATGAAGCATTCATTAAGTACTTACTGCATACTAGGCACTGGGCTAAGTGCTAGAAATTTTAGCTTTTAAGCTCCTTGACCGTAGAGACTGTTTTTGCCTCTTTTTGTAGCTAGCGCTTAGCACAGTTCCTCACACATGGTAGGCACATAATAAATGCTTAAATTGAATTGAATTGAAAATACAAAAATGGGCTGTCTAGGTGGAGCAGTGAATAGAGTATTGGCCCTAGAGTCAGGAGGACCCGAGTTCAAATCTGGCCTCAGATACTTAACACACTAGCCTGTGACCTTGGGCAATCACTTAACCTCAATTACCCAGCCTTCCTCCCTCCAAAAAAGCAACAAATAGATAGATAGATAGATGATAGATAGATAGATAGATAGATAGATAGATAGATAGATAAACAACTTTCATTTAAAAAGAGAAAAGAAAATACAAATATATGCACAAGTATAGCCTATATCACATTGCATGCCGTCTTGGGGAGGACAGAAAATTGGAACTCAAAATCTTATCAAAGAGAATGTTGAAAACTAAAAATAAATGAATTTAAAATAAAAAGAAGGAAAAATACAAATACAAACAAGCAAGATATTCCCTGACCTCAAGGAGATTGCATTCTAATGAGGGAAAGGCAGCACATAAAAGGGAACTATATGTAGGGCATGGCACCCAGCAGCATGGTTTGAACACACATTTCTACAAATCTCAAATCAGAAATTGCAACAAAGACGCCCCATCATAGAGCAAACACCTATTTGCCTGCCTCTCTAGTCACCACCCCAGTGCACAAGATAAATCCCCTTTTATCTTCTTTCGAGTTGGACCTTGGGTCTACAACCATGCTTCCACATCCGAATTCTTCCATCATGGTCCATGAGGCATTCACACTCTTGGTCTCTCATTTTTTAAAAAGGGAATAAGGAACTCCAATGTATAATGTAGCTACCATAGGTAAAATGAGATCAAATCACAGGACTTTAAAGTTAGAAGTGACCTTCACTGGTTAACTAGTCCAGCCAAGAGCAAGAAAACAATTCCTACAGCCATTCAGTCATTGAAGACATCCAGTGAGATAGAATGTTTCACCTTCCTACCACCTAAGGCAGGCAGATCATCCCATTTTGCAACAATCCACCAATCAATCCACTCTGCTTTAAGGAACTGTGCTTAAGGCTAGGGACCCAAAGACAAAAACCAAGCAGCCTCTCCCCTCAAGAGTTTATATTCTACTGAGGAGAAAATACATACATAGAAGCAGATTCAAAATACATTAAAAGTAAATAAAGCCGTAAATTAGGGAGGGGGAGATTAGCAGCCAGTAGGATCAGGAAAGATTTTATGTAGAAAGTGGCACTTGAGCTCAGTAATTGTAATCGTTAGGAACATTTTCCCTCCCTCAAAACTAATTTTGCCTTTTCAAGATCTCTGCAAACTGTCTGGAGACAGACAGAACAGAACAGAACAAATCCATTCCCTCTTCAAGTCAACAGCTTTCCAAGCACTTCCCCTCTGAGCCTCAATTCCCTCATCTATAAAATGGGGACAGTAAGGGTGCCTACTTCAGAAAGTTGCTGTGAGAATCAAATGAGATGATGTATCTGAAGTCTTTCTAAACCTTAAACCTTTTTTAAAATTTAATTGTTATTATTGTTGTTATTATTTGAAGACAGATAACACACATCTCCCTGAGACTTTTCTTCAGCAGGCTAAGTATCCTTAGTTCTTTCAATCAATCTAGACCCTTGACCATACTGGTTATCTTCTTCTAGATGTGCTTCAACTTATCAAATATCCTTTCTAGAATGGAGTGCCCAGAACTGAGCCCAATATTACAGGTGTGGTATGACCAGGGCTGAGGACAAGGTCATTGTCGCCTCCTTATTTCTGGGAGTTGCTCCTCTTAGCTCAGCCCAAGATTGCATTCACTCTTTTGGCTTCAGTGCCTGCAATGCTGTATCAAACTAAGCTGGTAGTCCACTAAAACCCCCAGCTCTTTTTCAGATGAACTACTCTCTCACCATGACTGCCCCAATTCTGCAGCTCTGAAGCCAACTTCTTGACTTACATTTATCCCTATTAAGATTCATCTTGGGGACGGCTAGGTGGCGCAGTGAGTAGAGCGCGGGCCCTGGAGTCAGAAGGACCTGAGTTCAGATCCGGCCTCAGACACTTAACACACACAAACAAACAAACCAAAAAAAAAAAAAAAACCTAGCGGTATGACCTTGGGCACGTTACTTAACCCCAATTGCCCTCCAAAAAGCAAAAAAAAAAAAAAAGACTCATCTTACTCCATTCAGCCCAGTCTAACATGTCATGATCTTTTTCAATCTTGACTGCCATCCAATGTAGATGCCATTTATCCCTTTATCCAAATAATTGATTTAAAAAAAAGTACATAAGTACAAGCACAAATCCCTGGGGCACTCCACTAGAGACCTTCCTCATGGTTGACATGGAGCCATCAATGACTGACAGATCCTTGAGTTTGGTCATTCAACTAATTCCAAATCTATCTCAATGTACTGTCGTTTAGCCCTCAACGCTCCATTTTCTTCACAAGAAAAGTACAGGATAGCAAAGTCTATCAAATGGTGAGCTAAAATATAGGCAAAACAAAACAGGGCAGCTAGGTAGTACAGTGGCTAGAGCACTGGGTCTAGAATCAGGAAGATCTGAGTTCAAATTCAGCCTCAGACACCTAGTAGCTCTGTAACCCTGGGCAAGTTGCTTAACCTTGTTGGCCTCACTTTTCTCATCTGTAGAATGAGCTGGAGAAGAAAATGGGAAACCACTCCAATATCTTTGCCAAGAAAACCCCGAACAGGATCATAAAGAGTGGGGCGTGACTGAACAACAAGGAGTAAAAGACATCAGCAACATTTTAACTTTTCATTTTATCAACACTGGAAATACAGTTTTGACCTGTTTTGGTTGAAGCCATACTGGTCTTCTGTGATCTTCATTTCCTCTTGAACCATCTCTTTAATTATACATTCTAGAAAATTAGATGCTGTGTAATTATCATGACCAAGCCTGGCCCCAGAGATGAGTTGAGAAAACATGCCTCCTTCTCTTCTTGGAAGAGGTGGGAAATTATGGGTGAAGCGTTATAGCGCAGGCTGTCGGACAAGCCCTCCCCAGCATCAGACATCTGGCCCTAAACATTGATCCCTTTCCCCTCTCCCCCACCCTCACCATCCCCAAACTCCAGGAGCCTGGGAGCCTTCCCACAAAGGGCTCCCAGGGAGCCAGAGGAAGGTAGTGGACCAACCACCATCACATGGGACCACAATGGCCCATCTGAGTGCCCACGGTCACCCTCAGGCAGGCTCCCACCCAGACTGCCTTAGCTCCTGACTCAGCCTTTCCTTTCCCGGGGAGAGGCTGAGGGTAGCCTTTTGTTTTCTTCCCCGATAAAACAATTTTAGAAAGTGTTGGTTTTGGGGCAAGTGTTATCTCTTAGGTCTCTGTGCATGTGGTGTGTGTGTGTGTGTGTGTGTGTGTGTAAAACTGTTTCCCTTCTTGTCTCATCTGTGGTTTAGTCTTTGTTCTTTCTGTTACACTCTTTCTGCCTCTGACTCCTTGTCTCTATTTCCATGTCTGTCTCTAACATTCTCCATGTCTCCTTCTTTCTCTGTGGTTTTGTCTGTCTTTGTTTCTGTCAGTCTTTCTGTCTCTCTTTTTCTGTGTGTATCTCTATTTCTTGCTCATAATATATAAAACCAAAGTGTATATTCATTATTATACTTATTGAATACAGTCTTATGCTCTTGTCTCTTAATTTTAAGAAGATGAATGGAACTTTTTTTGTATTTTTTTGCTCCATTTCCCCCCCAAATTACTAAATTGTTTTTTATTTCTGGGGTCAATGATAGAAAAATGTTCACTGGCCTTTTCTTCAGTCTCCTTCTATAGGCCCAGGACCCCCAAGTTTCTCAAAAAAACTTCTATGAATAGTAAAAGTAATAGATAACATTGCTAGGTGATGGGAAGATTCGCCACCACTAGGGACACCCTTCCTCTTTGCACTCTGCTCTCACCGGGGCTGCTTGGATCCTCACAAGACTTAGTTGAGATGGGAGTCAACAACTCCGTTTCTTTGGAAGCCTTACCATATATCATACCACTACTTCCTACGGTCCTCCAGTCCTTACCACCCACCCTATTTTACACCCTCCAAGCTCCCTATCACTATCATCTGACCTACGAGACCCTGGGCAAATCACTTGGCCTCTGTCTGCCTGAGTTTCCTCTCCTATAAAATGGGGATATAATATTGCCTCCCTCCCAGATTGTTATAAGGATAAAAAGAGATGATCATTTTAATGCTCTTGGTACAGTGCCTGACACATAGTAAATACTATATAAATGCTAGCTAATATTATGTAACCCAGGGTCACAAGGGTATTCCAGAGCCAAGCATGTACCTGCTTTAAAGAGCTAATCATTAAATTTTCAATGTGAGCATTGCCCCTCAGAATCAGACAAAAATCAGAACTTGATTTATTGTTTAGACTCAAGAAAGTGATAGAGAAAATGTTAATGATGCAGGCTAACTTTCAAAGTGGGGTATACATTTTCAGAGAGCCTGTTGTTAAGCATTTACTAGCATGCCCCTGCTTAAGGATCTCTGTACTTGGCTATCCATCCCACTACTGAAACCTTAAGACTTCCTGCTGGGCCTTTCCATCCACTCTGCAGTGGACCCTGATTTTCTACGCCTACACCGTCTCTCCCAATTAGAATGGGAGCCCTTAAGAGCAGCTGTTGTCCTACTGTTTCTCTTTGTCTCCCCATTGCTCAACACAAAGCTTGGAACATAGTCAGTGCTTAATAAATGCCTTTACATTCATTCATTGATAGAAGGTAAATTGGGTTTCCTTGTGATCTCATAAGGAGCCTCTAGATGGGGGCTCATTTCTTGGTAATTTTAGCCCAGGCTGGTCCAGCCTCTGTTCCCCCAACCCTGACTTCATAGACTCCAGCCAGACAGAGGACTTGCCAGGCTTTCCTGGAGGGTCAGGATTTATCTTCCTGGAAGAGAAGGAAGAAAGGGATTGGGGAAGAAGGGGAGGGAGTACTGAAGGACAAGAGAGACAGAAAGAGACAGAGACTGATAGGCAAATTGAGACAGAAAAAGATGGAAAGAGACAGAGAGACAAACTTTCAGACTAAAACTCTATTAACTTACTTGTCAAGCAAACCCACTAAACATACACACATTGGTGGGGAGGGGGTAAGACAATGCCCAGGGTCACACATCTCATAAGTATCAAATGTCTGAGGCTAGATTTGAACTCAGATCCCCCTGACTCCAGGGCTGGTGCTCTATTCACTATGCTACCTAGCTTCCCCGTACACATAATTTTATTGAGCATGGATCAGATTTGATAAATGTATTTAAAAACTTCAATGTTGAACCCCTGATACAGTACAACTATATCGCTAAAGAAGATATAGGAGGAGAAGGAGATTCAAAGGCATTATAGCCCCTGGGTACCACATTGCATCTAAAGCCTGATATCTTCACTTCAGTTAATACTCACACAGCTTGATTTATCACAAAACAAATGCTCACAGGTCATGTAGCACAGAAATATTCTCTTTAAAAGTCTGGATATTTAGGAAGCAGCTAAGTGGTACAATGGACAAAGCTCTAAACCCAGAGTTAGGAAGACCCAAGTTCAAATCCAACCTTGCTAGCTGTGTGACCCTGGGCAAGTCACTTAACCACTTAGTTTCCTCAACTACATCAACTGATGACAATAATAGCAGCTACCTCACAGGGTTGTTGTGAGGACCAAATGAGATAAAATTTGTAAAGTACTTAGAACACTTAGTATTCATAGTAGGTACTTAATAAATGGTTATTCCTCTATGAAAAGGAATGTAGCACCCAAAGCATTCCCATTTTACACATGAGACCCCAAGAGAATTTACCTCAAGTTCAAAGTATTCTATGGCTTCACATCAGCTCAAAAGCACAATTTCCAGGCCCCCACCCCTGTGCTTCCTTTTACTAGTCTTCCAGAGGACACAAATAATGCAAAGCAAAGGCATTTAATGAGATAACACAGTAAGAAAAGTAACAACAGAACATATCCCTCATAAATCTGGAACATATTCTCCTATAAATGAATGTACCACAGGTAGAAAGAACAGCCATGACTGGGGATTACACATGTGGACATGCCCATAAGGTTCATAAATGACCAGGGCACACATAGAGAGCTAATTCATTCCTTCCATGCTACAGAGTTGTCATTGTTTTCTAGTCACGTTGTTTACTGCTCTCCCTACGTCTGCTCCTCATTGGGCACTGCTCTCTATCAGACCTACACCTAAGAATGTGTGTCTATTTTTTCCTGTCTGGACAAATCAATATGTTTTGTCTGATAGATGCTGGGTGTTGTGTTGCTCCCAAATTCTGGACTTTATCTCCTCAGAGCTGCATATCAGTCATCTGGTAGGCACAGGGACTAGAAATTCAGACTGGCAGCTTTTTAATCATAGCCCATGGTTAAGAAGGACCATTATACCCAGATAAAGAATAAGCAGGGTATCCATAGGTTATGAATAAGACTTTTCTCTTAATTTTGTGTGTCTGGGACTAAATCACAAGCCTTTGTCCTAGACAAAGTTGTCTTGGGGTTATAAATTTCTCAGGTACTTGTGAACTTAGTTGTCTTGGGGTTATAAATTTCTCAGGTACTTGTGAACTTAGAATGCAAATAAATTTGAACCAGAACAAAAATTAAGGAGAGTCACCCATCTTGCTTAGAGTCCTGTTTATTGTTTATGGCTATCACCATCAAGCTGCTTTGTCTCCCTTGATTAACAAGTATCTTTCACTGCCTATTTTGCCATTATTCCCCATAAACCCTATTAAACTATTTGTTAGAATCCCAGTTTGAACATGCTTAACTGTGTGGTACCTCAGCCACTGTGTTCTCTAAACAGCAGATTTGTTTAGAATGGCCATGACCCTGGAGAGGATGGTCATAGGTACACTTGAGTGCAAATGAGCCTTTCAGAAGTTTTCTTCTCTGACAAGTAGATCTATTCTGCCTGAGAACCTTGGTAGGGAAGGGGTCACTTTTTGCCAACTTCAAAGGCTGGGAACCATAGCTCAGTGCAAGGCCAGGACCTCCCTTCCCTGTCCCTAGCCCTTCCTATATATGTCATCAGCTGCAGTGGAAGCCTGGCACTGAACTAACCCAGTTACCAGATCCTGCAGTCATAAGATCCCCAAGGACAAGTAGAGGGAGGGGAAGGAGAGGAAATTTTGAGGGAACAGACCAACTCTGAGTGATGATCTTAGACACTGAAGACCTGGAGCTCCTGGCAACTCTACACACACACCCAGAGGCTGCCATCCTATGTCATGACTTGTCATCTCCTTAACATCCCTGAGTGTCATATCCCATTGCCCAAGAAGCACAACCCTTAAATAGTAATTTGGAACATAATTTCACGAGGGGACCTTCATGCCTCCTGGTGCTTGTGTAAGGACTGACGGCAAAGGGGGATCAGATTTGAAAGTATAGAGTTAAACACAGATCTTCCTGACTACAAAACCAGGCTGCCTCTTGGGTATTTAGGGTGAATTCAATTGGTGTCTCTTTGTGATTTTCTCCAACAAAGCTTGGCAGGCATGAGAGTGGGGTTGGGGGCGGGGAACAGAGAAAGCAAATGAGGAAGAGAGCAATTATTATCCATGGTTGGGGGTGAAGGATTTTCAGTTAGTATGATGAAAAGCCAAAGGGGGCAGAGGCTCTGATCAGTACAATGGCCAACTATAATTCCATAGGACTAATGATGAATTATGCTGCCCAGCTCCCGACAGAGGTGATGGACTAAATATACAGAATGAGACTCACTTTTCTATGTGGCCAATGTAGGAATTCATTTTTCTTGACTGTGCATATTAGTGACTAGGATTTGGGGGCTTGGGGCTGGGAAGAAAAAATACTTATTAATTGGGGAAAAAAGTAATTTTAAAGAATCATTCTTTAAGTAGCTGAATATTAGAGTTCTAGCTGAAATCAGAAATGGCATCATCAGTAACTGGGAGAACAGCGACGGGCTGAGGGACCGAAGGTTTCAGTGAGGTCAAGAACAGCAGGAATAAAGATGTAGGAAAGGTGGAGGAAGAAGAGTTTGTTGTTGGAGAGGAGAATTACAGGGTTTGAAATCTTGAGAACGGAGCAATTCCAAGTCATAAAGGGCAGGAGGTGAAGGGGAATAAAGGAAGTCAAGGGTGGTAGAAGCATCATCATCATGGAGCCAGAGATCACAAAGGATGATGGGGGGGGGGGCAGGTTGGTGAGGAACACCAGGAGATGGGCTCCCTTTCTGGCCCACAGAACCAGACTCCCTTCAGTAGGCTGGCTCCAAGTACCAGCTGGGGCTCCTCCAGCCACCTTTGAGAAGATATTTGAACCAAAGCAGATCCGTCTGGTAATCTCAGTTTCTCCTTTAGTCAACTAGGGAAGACCATAGCGTTTTGTGTGCCATGGATACTTTGAACAGGTTGGTGAAGCCTGTGGACCGTTCTCAGAATAATGTTTTCAAATGTATAAAATAAATAGGATTACAATGGAAATCAAATATATCATGAGGCGGCTAGGTGGCTCAGTGGCTGGAATGTGGGACCTGGAGTCAGGAAGACCTAAGTTCACAACTGGCCTCAGACTATTTCAGTTGTATGACTCCAAGTCAGAAGTATAACCTCTGTCTGCCTCCATTTCCTCATCTGTAAAATAGGGATAATAAGAGCATCTATCTCCCAAGGTTGCTGTGAAATGAAAATGAGGTCCTGTTTGTAAAGTGCTTTGGAAACCTCAGAGCACTGTATAAATACTAGGTATTATTATGTTGAAAATATCAAAATAGCAAGTTCACAGGCCCAGTTTAGAGCCCCTGCTCCCTAACGTCACAAAAGATCTGGTGAAATGTTCTCAAGTCTTAGAGGAGAAGCTGAGGGAACCCTAGATGGGGAGAAGCCAATGGGATCTTTGGCTTTTATAACCCCTAAAGACCC
Source organism: Gymnobelideus leadbeateri (assembly GCA_011680675.1). Classification (NCBI taxonomy): domain Eukaryota; kingdom Metazoa; phylum Chordata; class Mammalia; order Diprotodontia; family Petauridae; genus Gymnobelideus; species Gymnobelideus leadbeateri. The sequence goes on along the minus strand of WOXC01011918.1, from coordinate 491,107 downwards.
ATTTGAGCTTTGGGGGTTTTTCATTGACCCTTTCTCCTTGCGGTGAGATGGGAATTCCTCTCATTGTAGTAATTTTCCAAACCAAACAGATCCATACCTCCATATGTCCCCCTGGGGCATCAAGGGCCAAGTGGGATGAGCTGTAGATCACTTGTATTAGCAAGTGGAAGGGTGGGGAGAGTGGAAGAAGGAAGTGCAAAAGGAGTACATAAGGGAGGCAGCCAGAAGATGACCTCCCACCCCATCAGCTAGGATCAATTTAATCCTTGAGAATTCTCCAGGGCAACTCAAAAGGCTGGTTGCCAAGCAACAGACCCAGCCTTGGCTTTCTGAGGAAGTTTTCTGAACAGCTGGGAAACAGATCAGAGAATACGCACCTATGTGCATCCCGGAAGATAAGGCTCTCCTGATTCCCCCAGACATAACCTGGCACTGCCAGTGACCACCTGTCAGTCAATTGACTGACCACTTAATGTCAGTCAATCAGGAGCACGTGTTTTACTTTGATGCATGGGAGCTCCCTGAGGGCAGGACTGGATATCACTGGGGCTTAGCACAGAGCCTGGCACTTAGTAAGGACTTCATAAATGATTGTTCACTCACTGACTCCAGGGGGTGACCACTTCTGTAATAGTCTAAGGTGGTACAAGGGATTGCAGAGTTAGAGATATTACGCCCCCCAGGTCACCGTGTCTACTTTGCATCTATATGAAATATCCAGGATGTCCCAAAAATTGTAGGGAAGATTTAAGCTATTAAAGCTTTTGAGATTCCCTGTATAAAGTGTAATATAAAGGATCTAGAATCAGGATTGCTATAGAATAACTGTGTGACCTGGGACAAGCCCCACGACTTCTCTCAAATGAGGGGGTTGGACCAAATGACTTCTAAAATCAATCAAGCTATAAACCCTAGGATCCCATGGTTAACTAAAATATGCTCCATGGTATCCTTTCCTCAGCAGAGCTATAAATCATAGGCAGATGTGTGCTCAAGATTCAACCCAGGGATGTATAGAGTTTCCCTCAATTTCTTCATGTTATAATTTTAAGACAAAAATTTTCAACAGCTAAAATAAATTGGAAAACATTGTCCTGTTAAGATGAAATAGGTAATGACAGAGACGGGTCATTAGTTCAAAAAGAAGAAAAAAATCATGTGAAAAGGAATCGTGGTTCCTCTTGATGTATAGGATGCCTGTATTATAGTTTTTTTTCAAAATTGTGACCTTGTGTAATAGCATAATAGGAGATATTGTTGGATTTCTAACTGTTTATACATTTAAATTCCTATATGTAATGTTTGTTTTACTGATTACAACCTGAATTTCTAAGAAGCATGTTGACTTTTGCAATAAAGATAAAATATGGAATGGTTCAAAAGTGGAAGAAAAAAAAAGACTAAAAAAAAAAAGTTGGTAATTTAAAAGAATTTGGAAATTTTAAGAACCATTCCAAAAATTACAAAAAAAAAAATCATAGGCAGATGAGGCAATGTGGAGGAATGGAAAGAGAACTGGATTTGGAGTCAGAAGATCTGAGTTTCAAATTTGCAACTGAACCCCCATGTAGCTTTGGGTAAGTCACTTACTTAACCACATTAGAACTCAAGTTTCTTCATCTGTAAAATGAGGTGGCCTGTAAGGTCCATCTGGCTCTATACTGTTTTTGTTATTCAGTCGTGTTCAGTCATGTCTGACCCTCTGTGACCCCAATTGGGTTTTCTTGGCAAAGATACTGGAGTGGTTTGCCATTTCCTTCTCTAGCTCATTTTACAGATGAGGAAACTGAGGCAAACAGGGTTAAGTGACTTGCCCAAGTCGCAGAGATAATAAATGTCTGAGACCAGATATCAACTCAGGAAGATGTCTTCCTGACTCCAAGTTCAGTGCTCTGCTCACTGTACCACCTAGCTATCCGTGTCCCTCTCTGTATCTGTGATCTATGTGCCTAAATCATCTTAGAATTAGACATTTTTACGGGTAACTTTAATAAAGGAATAACTGACATACTAGTAAAAGTTACAGATAATTCCAATTATAAAGAAACCCATTGATATTTGTTTGGTCTATAAAAGCTAAGGTGTACCAGGTATGTGCTAAGCACTTTGTAATTATTTTCTCATTTGAACTTTGAAGCAACCCTGGGAGGGAGATGTTATTATTTTACAAATGAGGAAACTGAGGCAAACAGGGGTTAAGTGACCTGTCCAGGCTCACATAATTAGTAAGTGCCTGAGGCCAGATCTGAACTCAGGTCTTCCTGCCTGACCCCAGGCTCACTACACCACCTAACTGGCATTAAATTAAGAAATTAATTTGAGAAATATTGATGTTCCTACTATGCTTAACCTTCCTAGGCATGAGGCTCCTCCAGTTATCCAGTTATTTTCCTTTGTTTCTGTCATTAGGATTTTATAATTTATAGAAAATTATAGAAATTATAATTATAGAAAATAATGTGTGTGTGCTCAGATCAATTTGCTGCCAAAATAATCTACAATTTTACAATGATTATAAATAGGATCTTTCCTTTTTAAATTCACTCTTCTTGGTCTTTATTAGTGCCATCGAGGACAATGAATGACTTTGGGGCCCCATCCTGCTCTTTCTTTAACCCCAGTTTGTTTTGTTGCCAAGTTCCTTGGATTTTCTGAGCATGTAGTCAGGCCATCCCCAAAGAGTCTGTCTCTCTGATTTCTTTTTCATGTGTTATTGGAAAATTAGCTGGGCTCAGGATTCAGTAGTATAAAGAGCCTTGGCTGGGTCTTGTTTAGGACATTTTTCATTACTTTCCATGACCCCAGACTGTTCCTTGGATCCAAACCTCATCTCTTTCACAACATGTCCTCTTGCTAATGTTGTGTGGCCACCAACCTTTGAAGACCACAATGGAAAAAACATTCAAATGACAAATGGCCCGAGTGGCAATAACAGGTTGTAACGCATTCAGCCAAGAAGCTGACAGAGGGGAGAAGTACCCAAAAAAAAAAAAAAAAAGCATTCCGAAGGATAGCTTAAAAAGTCAGTGGGCATGGGGTGGCTAGGTGGCGCAGTGAGTAAGAGCGCCAGCCTTGGAGTTGGGATGACCCGAGATCGAATCTGGCCTCAGAAAATGAGCACCCACACATAAATAATGACTGGCCGTGTAACCTTGAGCAAGTTACTTAACCCCAATTGCTTAAAAAAAAAAAGTCAGTGGGCTGCACAACCTGAGTGATGCAGTAATATTCCTACAATACTAAAATATACCTAAGTCTTGATTAGTGAAAATAATGATAGCCCTGACGTGGGCTCATTTTTCGAGTTCACACTTCATATTTCCAATGGGATGGAATGATAATTATAATTTTGAATAGTGTGAATTCAAATGGATCGTTTTAAGGGATTCATTATTCTCACTAATTGAGACCTAGCTATGCATAGCTCTCGAAGGCTTATAAAGGCTTTACAAACATTACCTTGTTTGATCTTCACAACAACCCTGAGAAGTAGGTGCTGTTATTACCCCCATTCTACAGAAGGGAAAACTAAGATAGGCAGAGGTTACTTTGCCCAGTGTCACATGGCTAGGAAGTATCTGAGGCTGGATTAGAATTTAGCTCTGTCCTAACTTCAGGTGGAAGGCTCTATCCACTACACTACCCAGCTGCCTCCAGCTAAAATAAAGAAAGTCTTCAATGTTCCAAGTATCCTCTATGGAGAACTTATGGGAAGACACAGAAAGGAATAACACAGGAGAAAAAAGCAAGGGTGGGTGGGGAGGGTACCTTTATGTTGTCTATTAGTGGAAAGAGTACCTACTGATAAAATTGGGGATACAGGAGAGAACTTAATTGTGATTGCTGGGGCGGCTAGGTGGCATAGTGAATAGAGCACTGGCTCTGGAGTCAGGAGGACCTGAGTTCAAATTCGGCCTCAGACACTTAACACTTACTAGCTGTGTGACCTTGGGCAAGTCACTTAACCCCAATAGCCCTCCAAAAAGGGAAAAAAATAATAAAATAAAATTGTGATTGCTGATGTTTCTAATACTATTAAGAATGAGGAAAATGGACAACAGTTTTGTTTACTACTTCAGTTTCTCTGTCACATGTGACAGCTTTTACTTTTAAATAGGTGTTTTTCACTATGCAGAGGGGGAAAAACCCATTTTTTTTAATGTTTTGATCATGAATTGATACTGATGTTTGTCAAGGCTACGTCTATTGATATAAAGATGTTATTTCCCCCTTGTTGCTACAATATATCATATAGATCATCTTCCTAAAGTTGAGTCAAACATGCCTTTTTGAAATATATAACTTGATCATAGTGAATCATTTCTGAAGTATTCTACTTCCTAGAATATCTCAAACTGGTTTTGGATGTGATATTTTTGTGCCAGAACAACAAGACAGGTTGGCCTATAATTATCTTTTCCCATGTTTTCTTTACCTAGTTTAAAAATCAAGATTAATTTTGCCTTATGAAAATCGATGAGTGGCATACTCAGTTCTATATTTACTAACACTATACAATGGGGGCCGGAATTATTTCCTTCCTAGTCCAGCAATGCTTGGTTCCCCCACCCCCATAGGAAAGCACCCACCACTGCCACCACTTCCACTGTCAATACACTCATCTAATTTAGTTTCAGAAGAAAAATCCCCTCTTTGAACCACTAAAGTCATACTAATCCCCTTTGCTCATTGGAAAATGGTGAAATTTTCCCAGTCCTGGGGCTCCATTTGATTTGCTGCATTTGAGAGCACAGCAAGGGGTCAGTTATCAGTATTCTCTGGGGTTTATTTCACCCTAGGTCAAGTCAATACAGCTTACAATGTTGTCCCTAAGCATCCACTGGAAATTGCTAAAATTCAGTTTGTAGTTGACTCAGATCTTCAGTAATATAGGACACCACCTCTGGCATCTAGATTGATGCCTGCCCTGCTCATTGGATTGATCACTTTCTAGTGACCAGACAAAGACTTAGTGAAGGGAGATCACTGGCCTAGTGCCTTTTGACTCCATGGGGCCCTTAGTTCCTGGGGTGGGGTTGGTCCTAACAGAAGATCATAGATTTAGAACTGGAAGGAACTACAAAGGCCATCCAGTAACCCCCTTATTTTACAGACAAGTAAACTAAGGCCCAGACAACATTCCTGGTTCACTCATTGCTCCACAAAGTCCATCATTCTTGAGTGATTTGGATAGCAGAAGCCCTGTCAGGCCATCTTTGAATGGAGAGATCTATTTTTCTTGATAGTTACTTCTTGAGAACCATAGGGTCACTATCAGAGGCCATACCAGGTGATTTTTTTTTTTACAGAGTTAAAAATAAAACAGTCTCCTTTATGTGATAATGACAAGTCTTGAATCCTGTCCTTATGGATAAGCATGGCTTTTTTTTAACATTACTGACTTATTTCTTCCTCTGAAACCACTCTGTTGCCTCTTCCTCATTGGAGAGTTTATAGTTTTGTAAGTATTCTTTCTATTTCCCTAAAGATCTATGGTTTATTTCCATATAACTAACTCTCCAGATTTTCAGCTTAAATTCATGTCTTTTTTGCATTGTGTGTTCTCTGTAGATAGCAGCATCTTGCTGGGTTAGTGTCATTATTTTAATCCATCCAGTTACTTTCTCTTTTTATAACTGTAATTAGCCCATTTGCATTAAGCATTCATTTGTCTTTTTCCATTTTTAGTCTATTTTCATTCTTGTCAGAAGAGAGTATAGTCTTCCTCATTGCAACTACTCCAGTTACTATCACTGAATCTATCTTCATGAACCAAACTATCATCCTTTATTTTTAATGTTTTATTGATACTTTCTGTCTTTACATTGATACCATATGCCTTTATAGTGGTACCTTTATGTACCTTTATACCTTTATATACCTTATATACCTTGATACCTTTTGTATATATAGTCCTGATATCAGAAGCACCAACCCCAGTGAGTCTTACTCACAAAAAGCTAACCAATACATCAATGTCATCTGATAATACTGTATATGAAACATTTCATATTCACTCTCTTCCACCTTTCCAAGGAAAAGAAGATGGATCCTCATCTATAATTTCCCTTTTCTAGAAAAAAAAAACAACTACTTTTTTCTAGTCTCCCAGGTTCATAACTTTCTCAATTCCTTACTCTCCCTCATCCCACTCAGCCAATTAGAAGCTGAATCTTGCTGTTTCTACATTTATAACATCCTTCCAATCTGACCCCTTACCTTTATTCATGAAGCTGCCCACCTTAGTTCTTGCCATCATGACCTCCCACCTACTTATTCAGATAACCTCCTTGTTGATTTCCTTGCCTCAGGTCTCTCCCCACTTTTGTCTGTCCCACCCATTGCTACTGAAGTAATTTTCCCCAAGCCCAGATGTGATCATATCATTTCTCTACCGAAAAATTCCAGTGGCTTCCTAGTGTCTCTAGTATTGTATATAAATGTCTCTATTTAGCTCTTAAAGCCCTTCACCCTGTGGCCCCAATCTATCTTTCCAACCTCATCATATATTAAACCCATCCTGTATTCTCTGATGCAGCCAAACTGCAAATCTATTCTCCATATGTGACAGTGTACTTCAGTGCCCAGCATCTCCCATACCCAGAATGCCCTCCCTCCTCATCTCACCATAGTTTCTCTCTTTAAGACAAGCCTTAAGCACCATCTTCTATATGAGTCTTTCCTGACTTCCCCCAAATTCCTATGCCCCACAGATAATAAGCAGCAGCTCGGGAATTTGAACTGCTGTCCTTTGATTCCAAATTCAGCATTTTGGGGGGAGAGTCTCCTTCATCCCCAAGCTTCTTAGCTTGAAATCCATCAATTTCCTATTGAAACTCTAATACTCCCTATCAACCCAGTCAAATACACAGCTGTTTCAGCTTACTAAATAGCTGATCAGTTAACCTTTGCCAAACCCCTATGGTCTAAATCAGCTCTACCATCCTGCCAGACTCCTTTTTGCCTAAGGGCATGGAGTAGCTGACCACTTCCAGATAGTTCCCCAAGCAAAAGTTGCTGAACTATAAGAACAGACCTTTACCTTGGCCATGGAAGCTGGTATAGTGAGCTGACAGGTTGTTTTTCAAGATACCCTACATCCTTTGGCTCTAAAGTCAGTGGACTGCTGAACTAAGAAGAAAGCCCAAATGACAGTTTGCCCCCTGCATACTCTCTTTTAAGCAAAGAAGTTAGTCACAATCCATCCCTGGGCACATTTTGCCACTCCAATCCAGCAAGCGATATCTCCTATACCCAGTGGCAGCTAAAGGAGGTCCCACATCCAAAGGGTCTCTTCACCTGCATTCCTCACTTTTTTGCCTAGAATGGAAGGAATACGGTATGTATGTCATTTCCCACCGACCCAATCTGGAGCTCCCAGGAAGACTGCTGCACAGAGCTAGCCTCTCATCTCCTTCCACCGATCACGCCGTCATCACATCATGGAATGTTGACCTTTATAGAACCCTCAGAGAGGAGCTCATTGGAACCTACTGAAACTCATCGATGTCTTCTTTTCCACATAACCAGAAAGCTGTACTCCAGACTCTTCTTAGATTCTTCTGGTCACAAGATAACCTGTGCTTCTCCATTAGTGGACAACTGTCATCATTCTTGTCCTACCTCCTCTCTATAGGCTGAACTCCACCCCTAGGACCACCATGGGCTCTGACGAGTGGGCTTTCGATTTCTCTTGCCTGCCTTCTGCATATTTCCAGCTCTCCTTTACTTTCTCTCATTTTAGAATGTAAGCTTCTTGAGGGCAGGACCTGTCTTGCTTGCTGTAGCAAGCACTTAGCACAGGACCTAAAACATCTGTTGTTGTTATTCAGCTGCATTCAACTCTTTGTGACCCCATTTGAGGTTTTCTTGGTAAAGACATTGGAGTGGTTTGCCATTTCCTTCTCCAGTTCATTTGACAGATAAGGAAACTGAGGCAAACAGGGTTAAATTACTTGCTCAGGCTCACACAGCTAGTATGTGTCTGAAGCCGGATTCAAACTCAGGAAGACTAGCCTCCCTGACTACAGGCCTTGAATGCTATACACTGCACCACCTAGCTGTTCCTGTAGTGAGTACTGAAAATTAAATTAAAATTAAATCCAGTTTGCCTCAGTTTCCTCATCTGTAAAATGAGCTGGAGAAGGAAATAGCAAACTACTCCAGTGTCTTTGCAAAGAAAACAAAAATAAAAAAAACAAAAACAAAAACCCACAAATGGGGTCACAGAGAGTCAGACCCAGGTGAAACAACGGGGCAACAAGAACAAATACATTAGTCTGTTGGACACGGAATATAAAAGGATAACGACATGTCCCAGGACAATTTCAAGCTGCACCCCATTCAGAAAGATGAGAATGAGCTCACAATAAGCATCACCATCAGCAGCAGCAGCATGTCTATGATACTCTAAGGTTTGCAAAGCTCCTAACACCCTATCTCATTTGGCCCTTACGAGGGAGCCAGGGGCTAGTATGATCCCTACTTTACAGATAATAAAACTGAGGCTGAGAGAAGTTTTGTGACTTGCCCAGGGTCACATAGCTGGTAAGTAAGAAGAACAGGGTTCTGGGAATAGGGAAAGGGAAAGTCCACCCTGTCTTTGTCTCAGTCTCAGTGATGTGGAGGTTTGTGGTTGCCCAAAGGCCCATGGAACCACCAGGTCTGGGCTCAGAACACAGAAAGTTAGAGCCGGGTGGGACTTTAGACATCATCTTAGCCAACTCCCTCCTTTTGCTTTTTCCTTTTTTTAAAAAACTTAAATACAAAATAGAGAAAAGAAAAAGAAGCATATTATAAACTTAAACACTGAAACTTAAATAGAAAATAAGAAAAGAAAAAAGCATGTCTGTGCACGGCAGAACATAAGAGAGGGCTCAAAAAAACAAAAAACTAAAAACTAAAAAAAAAAAAAAGGATGGCTAGGTGGCACAGTGAATAGAGCACCAGCCCTGGAGTCAGGAGGACCTGAGTTCAAATTCGGCCTCAGACACCTAACACTTAATAGCTGCGTGACCTTGGGCAAGTCACTCAACCCCAATTACCCTATCTTACCCCTCCAAAAAAAGCAAAAAAAAAAAACAAACCTAGAAAACAAAAAGCAATGAGAGGATTCAAAATGGATGGCAGCCAATTTTCATTTCCAGAAAGCCTATATAATAAATACTTCACCTTGTGTTGAGAGCTGCCCATCTTTTCTTTGCCTCCTTGTAAGTTTTCTTTTGTTGTCTGCTGCATACTTTCCACTTTGTTCTCTTTCTCCCTTCCCCTCCTGCCCAGAAGGCTATAATTAAAATCAATATATTTAGACATAGTTATATACATACATATATACTTATATGTACATACATACATATATAGACATATACTTTCCCTAACCAATTCTATTCCTGATCTTTGTTTTTATGTTTGTATATAACTCCCTCATTTTGTGTGGGAAAACAGAGGCCCAAAGAATTTGCCCAAAGTTACGCAGTCAGGATTTGAAATCAGGTCTCTAACTTTCTAGTTCAGGATTAGATGCAGTACGACATTTTAAAAATAGGCCTCTGTTCCCATGCCATTACTCTCATCTCTTTTTCCTCCAGCTTCCTAAACCCTGTCACCCATCCTCCAAGGATTCCATCCTCTAGAGGAAAGGCCATTTGTACCAACCATCCCTATGGGGCTTGGACACACAAGGCTTTTTCAATTCACCACCCTCAACAACATGCTGAGTCTGTTGGGTAACAAGAAATAGATAGAAGGCCTTCTGTCCTCCCTGATCCCAACCTTGACTTGGAGTCAGAAAGACCTAGGTTAGAATCCTGCCTCAGTCTTGTCTCAACCTCAGCAAAACCCTTTAGTTCTCTGAGCCTCAGTTTCTCATCTGTAAAATGGCTTCTAAAGTCCCTTCCAACTCTAAATCTATAAGCTTAGATCCACAACTGGAATCTCTACCAAAAGTCCCCAAGGTATATATTCTCCACCCAGCCTTGATAGATATAACCTCTTTGTTAATCTCTGCCTTTCCTGCATAAGTATCAGTATCTTTTGTTTCTCAGCATTGTAAATGTAGTTCTCAGCTTGGGGACATCTTGTGGGAGGCGTCATCGCCTGTGCCTCTGACAAAACTCCTGCCTCAAAAAGAAAAGGTCATCAAGATGAGGGATGGGCATAAAAATAGCCAGATGGCCACATAGACACCTAGACTTTCTGGGAGGGAGATAACAGATCAAGGCGTCATTGTAGGGAGCTTGAGTCCCAAGAGAGTACAGGGTGGACCTGAGGGCTCTGTCCAAAGAGATGAGAAGATGAGATGAGAGATAAACCCAGAAAATGGCTCACTGTGCCCCAGGAACATTCCCTCCCCCTGCCTGAGCTAGAGCCACAGGACTGCAGCGGGGGAGGGAGATAATGTCACACAGCAGATGAAATATTGGCAGAGAAAACACAGAAAAATGCCACTAGTTCCCAATGACTCTGGCCATGTCATTCTCCCTCTGTGGGGGTTTTCTATGTACAGGAATAGCCCTCAGAACTTCACTAGTCCAGGGTAATAGAGTTTAAAGCTGGTGAAAGGATCTTAGAGACTGTTCTGTCCAGGAGCTCCTAACATAGGGTCAATGGGCCTGTGTGGGTAGATTTCTGGGGCTCCGTGAGCTTGGGTTACATTTGTGTTTACACCAGCCTTCAGTTTCCTCTGTAATCTTGTCTATTTTGAGTATTTTAAGTTGTTATTCTGGGCAAGAGTCCAGAGGTTTCCCCAGACTGCCAAAGAATGTGAGGACACACAAAAGGTTAGGTACCCCTGGGGTGGTCCAATCAATTCATTTTATAGATGAGGAAAATGCAGTCTAGAAAGGTTATGACTTCCCCATGTCACAAAGGCAGTAAATAGGGTCAGGAGCAGAAGTGTGTGGCCCTTTGCTCTGAATCTATGTTTTTTGGATGTTTTTTTTTTTCTTGATCCCAACTCCTAAATTTCACAGAGGAGGAAGCTGAGGCCTGGATAAAAGAAGAAATTTTCCTAAGGTCATATAATGAGTTAGTGTCTAAGTCAAGACTGGATCCCAGGACCTTACTTGAGGGCCAATTCAAGAATGCTTCTTCACTGATTAAAAGCCAGCATTGATATAAACACTTTAAGATTTGCTGGACACTTTCCAAATATCGTCTCATTTAACTTCATGATACCCTGAAAAGTAGGTACCATGGTTATTATCATTTCACAGATGCAAAAACTAAGGCAAGCAGAGTTAAGTGACTTGTCCAGGGTCCAAATATCTGAGGCCGGAATTGAACTCAGGGCTACCTGACTCCAGGTTGAGCCCTGTTCCACCTAGATGCCCTGTACAATGTTTGCATGGTCAGTATCTAGAAAGATCCCCCAGTCATCTCTATGGCGCTCTACAGGAGTTCTCCTCCACCATTTTCAGTTCTCTGTTATTTCTTGTCTCAGAATGTAAGCTCCTTGAAGGCAGGTTCTGTGATTTGCTTGTATTTGTATTCTCCATGCTTAGCACAATGACTGACATGTAGTAAATACTTAATAAATGCTGATCTCTCTCCCCAGAAGCTTGTATGACTTCTCTGCCCTGAGCAATTACTTCCTGGCCACAGGATTCTCCTAAGCTCCCTAAGTTTAAAAAAATAAATGTGGGTCCCATTCCAAGACTTCAATTCCCCATCAGAGAAGCCTCTGTACAGACAGTCTGATGAGTTCAGCAGAGACATGGTTAGGAAGAAACTCTAGCATCTGATTGGCAAGTAATTGAGTTAGGGACTCAAATCTCAAACAGGAGCACCAGATCCCAGAGGTTTACCTGCCTGGGGTGGGAGGTTGGACTTGACCCAGGGCAGAGCTCTCTAGGGAGAAGCTAAGCCTAAGAGAAAATTAAGGAGCTTTGCCGGGACACATAAAGAAATACTCAGGGCGCTATTAGAGGAAGCCCTCCCAGAGCCTCCAGCCCCAGTAACAGCCTGGTGCCACGCAGAGAACACTGCCAGGAAACCTGGTTTGTAATCCCAGTTTGGATGTTCAGCTTCCTTATCCATCTGCCATCAATTACTCAAAGCAGTCCTAGGCAATTAATTGTCCAGCAATGGTAACATCTCCTTGGGTGATGCTTTTTTTAAAAAAAAAACAGCCCTATGACCTTTGTGCTGCATAATCAGGGGGAAATGGGACCCCTAATTGGCTGAGTGAGTGCTAGGAATGAGGAGCAGAAATTGCATTTGCAATGGTCTTTTATATAATCAGTGTTTGGTGAGAAAGGACTAAGCTCAGTGCTCTCCTCCCCTTTCAAGGGGATCAGGGAAGTGGCCCTCTTTCTGAACTCAGACTCGTGCCACTAGACTAGAGATATTTTAGGGATGGCACCTGCAGAAGACCAACACTAATAGTAAATAACTAGCAAACCCATTTATGTAAGTGAAAAAGCAAATAGAAATAAAGTCCTACAGACTGATACAGATACTGAGGAACACACAAGAGTAGATGGGTCCTTCAGCTGGGAGCAAGATAAGATTTAAGGTCAATCCAGGAGACATCGGGCAGGGAAGGAGAGAAAGAAAAAGAGGGAGAGAGAAGAAGAAGAAGAGGAAGGAAAGGGGGGAAACAGGGAAAGAGAGAGGGAGGGAAAAAAAGGATCTCACCCATGAGAGGTCCACTTTCAGCAGCCTCTAGCATTGTAAGCCATGGGTCTCAAGGAGGTCAAGGAACAGCTTCCCACATATGTCCTCAGCTCTGAGGGCTCCATTCCATCATTTAAAAGTCTATGCCTCTTTCTTCTTCTCTGTCTCCTCTGTCTCTCTTGTCTCTCTCTGTCTCTCTGTCCGTCTGTCTGTCTCTCTGTCTCTGTCTCTCTCTGTCTCTGTCTCTGTCTCTGTCTCTCTCTCTCTCTGTCTCTCTCTCTCTCTGTCACTCTCTCTCTTTCTCTTTCTCTCTCATCCACCTCCCCTGAGACCTAGAGTATCTGCCACTTACACAGATATGTATCCCGACATTCAGCATTCTCTCAGCCCAACATGAGTCATATCTCCCTCTGCATGAAAGTCATAGGGCTAACTATCACCCAAGGAGGCGTTAGAAGATGAAACAATGCCACTAATTAACTGATCTGATAATGAACTAGGCAGCCAGTGACCTTGCCAAGAGCTTTGAAGGAATAGGACACAGACATGGAAGTTCTCATTGAAATATAATCAATGATTGAAATGCCAGTTAGGTTCCCATAGTACTAGCTCCTACATAAGGCCTCTCACAAGGCCCCACAGGGGGCCCCAGGAACCTAGTATAAAGGTATGACCCTTGTGAAACCTCGCCCTGCACCTGCCTTGTAATCAAAATGTAACTAATACAAAGATTTGCCCCCTTAACTTGTAAGCCACCCCCTTAGTTTACATCCCTTTGTAGCAACAGTTGACTTGCTGACCATTGTTTGTTTCAGGCAGTACTTTTTACTGTATAAAAGCTTGCTGGACAGACTGCTCAGGGCTGCCTTCCCTTTTGGGAGACAGTCGCTGGCTAAATAAATAAGCACTCCTAAATCATGATTGGCTATGCCGTCCTGTATTTGCTTCAATTGTCCATTACATGATAAAGAAAAGAAATGGGATGGAGGACCATTCACTGGATCACAGCTTCATGAGAGGCAATGAGGCACTAGGGGAAGAGCATTAGATGCAGAGGACCAGAGTTCAGGACCTGACAGCCACTGTGTGACTTTGGGAAAGTCACTTAACCCAGTCTAGCCAGTTTCTCATCTCCAGATTAAGGAGGTTGGTCTAGATGACGTCTCAGGTTCTTTCCAGCTAATCCTTCTCTGTGTTCCTCTCCAGGTGCAAGTTCAATGGAACTTGAGCCTCTGAGGGTTTCAGAGTGAGAAAGAGATGTGGACTTTCTCAGGTGAGGTTAATGTCTCTGCTATGGCAAGGAGCTGGCATGGAGATTCAGGAATGGATCAGTGCCCTTTCCACCTGTCCCCTCTCCCAGGAAATAGACGTGGACTGGGACTCAATCTCTTCCTCACAGTCTTCTGACCTTCTTAGTCCCTGAGACCAAGAGGATGTTTTGAGGGAGGGTAGCAATGCCCAACTTTATCAGAGTAATGGGACAATATAAACCCCTGAGGCTGGATTTACATCTTTGGATCACCCCAAGCCCTCTCCCTGCTCCTAGCATGGTGATGGGTTCAGAGCAGGAGTTTAATAAAAGTATGGTGAATTGAATTGAACTGTCTCTAAGGTCTCTTCCAGCTCTGAGAATTTATTTCTCAGTGAGTTTCTGAGTTCAGGAAAGAAAACATTTCCAGCTGATTAATGGGGCTAAATCCATCATCAGACACAGGCGTTAGACCAGATAAATCCATTATTGTGAGTCTCTGAAAGACCGCAGAGTCTCTCATGTTTATATTCATTTTCAGATACGTCCAGCTCTCTGATCACCTTTTTTTGTGTGGAAGTCACTAATCTGCTAGTTATACTTCACAATTCTAAATGAGATGGTGAGCCCAAACCCAGAGTCCCTGGTCACTGGCAGGCTTCAAAATAATATTAGCTCTATTTCTTCAGAGAATGTCAGAGCTGGAAGGAGCCCTTAGAAGTCTTCAAGTGCAATCCTTTCCTTCTACAGATGGGGAAACAGAGACCCAGAGATGGAAAGTGACTGCTCAAAGTCAAATCACTTGTCAATGGTAGTGCCTAGATTAGAATCCACGTCTTCTGACACCAGGTAACAACCTGTTGCTTTTGTCTTTTTATTTAACTACTTTTAGAGATAAGAGGGGGCCCCAGAGGTCATCTAGTCCAATCCCCTTGTTTCACTGGTAAAGCCAAGAGATGCTAAGTGACTTGTCTAAGGTCACACAGTTAGCAAGTAGAATAGTTAACACTGGAACCCAAGTCCTTGGGTTCCACATCCAGTGATCTTTTCTACTCTGTTAGAGTTTAAAGCTGGTTCAAAGCTCTCTTTCTCTCTGTCTCTGTTTCTCTCTCTGTCTCTCTGTCTCACTATCTCTCTCTCTCTCTCTCTCTCTCTCTCTCTCTCTCTCTCTCTCTCTCTCCTCTCCAGCATAGCCATGGAAACTCCCAGAGGAAATAAATAAATTAATTTCATCAAGAGAAATCTGAATATATGAATAATTGAAGAAGCACTGTCTACCCACCCAGAGACATTATTGAAAATGAATGGATAATTGTCCAGGAAGAATGGGTCCCTAAGAACAGAGCTCACTCTAAACCAACCACAGGTTGGGAGGAAGGAGATAAAATGCTGATTTCCTTCAATTTCCCAGCAGTTAAAATGTGTGTCTACACACACATAAACCTATGCCACCCCAAGAGTCCAGCTTCTCCTAAGGCAGTCTGCAGCTGTGGACACTGTCTCAGGACAGGGTGGGACCTTTCCTGACTCTTAAAAGGTCTTTGTATGATGGGATCTTAGTGGCCTGGGAAAGACATCCTACTCTCCCCCAACTCCCAACTATGTGACTTTGGATAAGTTCCTCTTCCTTTCTGAGCCTCATCTATAAAACTGCCTTTATCTATAAAAGGAGAAGCCTGTATTAAACAACCTCTAAGCCCTTCCAGTTCTAAATGCTATGGGCCAAATGCCCTCTCCCACTCTTCCTGAAGAGTTTCATTTATGTCATGCTACTGCCCTCTGCCAAGTCTAGGCTTTGGCCAAACTAAAATCAACATAGGAAAGTCAGTAGAAGAAGCAATAATTCAAAGGGGATGATATCCAGAAAGATGATCTGTGGTCTTAGAGGTCTTCTGGTGAGTGCCCAAAATATGGACAAAAATAAGGTACATGGGAGATGCTTGTGCAAAGAGTCAACCATGTGTCTTGGCAGTCAAAGAAGAGAGCCCATCTTAGAAATTATTATTATTAATTAGAATGTAATACTTAGAAAGTATTACAGGGAGGAAGCTGATAGCCCTGCTACCTTCTGCCCAAGGTTAGATCACATCTGGGGTACCATGTTCAGGTACAGCTTAGACTAGATGCCCTCTGAGGTCCTGCTGAGCTGCCATGATATTGGTACTTTCTGGCTAGGCTGCCTTCTAAACATCTCCCCCACTCATTCCTATTCCCTGTATCTAGAATAATGCCCTCCCACTTCTTTGTCTAATAACTCCTGCCCTTACTTTAAAGCCCAACTCAAATTCTGCCTCTTCCATGAAACTTTCCCTGATTCCACCTTATCAGTTATAACCTTCCCATCAGGCCCCACATAGAATTTTATTCTATGCCTCTTTGATGCATTATAATTATCTAGGTTTGTATCTTACTGTGAGCTCCATAAGGGGAAGTTATGCTTTCTCTAACCCTCATATCTCCCCCAGAATGTGGAATACACTCTGCATAGAGTAGGCCTATGATAAATATTGAGGCTGGCCTCAGTGAAATTTATTGAGGAATGGCCTCAAATATCTGTAATCTCTGTTACCAGAGATGGAATGCTGGTGGATTACTTGAATCAAAAGTTCTGAGCTACAGTGATCTAAAGTCAATTGGGTGTTTGTATTAAGTCTAGTATCAGTATGGTGAATTCTAGAAGCTGGGGGGTTCAATCAGTCTGTCTAAGGAAGGGTAAATCAAACAGTGTCAGGAACAAAGTACAAGCTCTTATGACAATCAGCAGGGGTATTTGGGTATTTGGGTTGTGAACAACCACAAAACTTCCAGTCTGGGAGGAAGGGAGAGAGAGAGAGAGAGAGAGAGAGAGAGAGAGAGAGAGAGAGAGAGAGAGAGAGAGAGAGAAGGAAGGATATATCAGAGGTCTAGAATTCCCCCATTACAGTCATTCTCTTCTCTTAAGTCTGCCATCTATCCTTTTTTGAAATGTGAATATATTTTGGAGGGTTAAAGAACAAAGAGGATTTCCATCATCCCCTCCTTAGTGAGAATTCCTTCTGTCTAGATGCTTCCCTTCTAATCCCTCCTGAGAACAGCAATTAGTCTTAAAAGAATGGGAGCTTTGACAGGTTGTCAGACAAAAATGATTTCTAAGACTCTTTATGAAGGCCTTGTCATTGAGACCACTGCTTGTCTTCTTGCTAGAGCTACTCACCACTACAAGGATAAAAACAAGACTTGTTATTTCTTTGAGATTTCCCTGGAAAAAGAAACATCCCCTACCAATGCAGGTCAGCACCTTCTCTGTCACTTAGAGAGGAACTGAGACCTGAGGAATTGAGAGGTTAAATGACTTGCCCTGGGTCACACAGTCATTAAGTGTCAGAGGTGGGCTGCATACCCAGGGCCTCCTGATTCCTCTCCCACTACAACATACTGTCTCTCCACCAACTACCACATGCCTTCTAAATGCAAAGTTACTCTCCTTTGCCTCAGAAAATGATAGAGCGGGGCGGCTAGGTGGTGCAGTGAATAGAGCGCCGGCCCTGGAATCAGAAGGACCTGAGTTCGGAGCCGGCCTCCGACACTTAATCCACACAAACAAAAAAACCTAGCCGTGTAACCTTGGGCAAGTTACTTAACCCCAATTGCCCTAAAGGGGCGGCTAGGTGGCGCAGTGAGTAAGAGCGCCGGCCTCGGAGTTTGGATGACCCGAGATCAGATCCGGCCTCAGAAAATGAGCACCCACGCATAAATCAAATGACTAGCCGTGTAACCTTGAGCAAGTTACTTAACCCCAATTGCTTAAAAAAAAAAAAAAGAAAGAAAGAAAATGATAGAGCTTGAAAAACAGTTCCCCACTCTCTGGCTTATTCTAAAGTAGTGGGCTCCAGAGTGAGGTAAGTTCATAGAAGGGTATACATAGAACTATCAACTGGTGATTTTAAGGTGAAAATAGATCACGTTCTCCAGTTTCAGCTAAACTAACCCATAAAAGTGTCTTTAAAAGATGACTGCAAAAAAACTGCAGATTAGATATAATATAAGAGAAGCATAATCAAATAACAACAAAATGACAGCAGACACTTTGCCTACTCCCATGCTAAAGAGTTCTTGATCAATCATATTATGAGTTTTTTTTAATTCTGATTTAATCATATCTGACAAGTCATAGTCATACCCCCAGTTGATATAATCAATGATTTAAACTATCAATAACTTCCAGTAATAGGAAATATTGATTGATAGAGGCTGAATGAGTTTTCAGACAAAGAAATCAAAGCTATCTATAATCATATGAAAAATGCTATGAATTAGCATTGATTAGAGAAATGCAAATTAAAACAACTCTGAGGAACCAACTTCAGACTAGCTAATATGACAGAAGAAGAAAATGACAAATGTTGGAGGGGATATGGGAAAATTGGGGCATTAATGTACTGTTGGTAGAGTTGTGAACTGATCCAACCATTTTGGAGAGCAATTTAGAACTATGCCCAAAGGGTTATAAAATTAGGCATACCCTTTGACCCAGAAATATCACTACTAGGACTGGATCCAAAGATATTTTTTAAAAGGGAAAAGGATCTATATTACAAAAGTATTTATAGCAATTCTTTTAATGGCAAAGAACTGGATATTGAGAGGATACCCATCAATTGGGGGATGTCTGAACAAGTTCTGGTATATGATTGTGTTGGAATATGATCATTCTGGGAAAAAATGAAGAGCGGAATACTTTCAGAAAAACCTGGAAAGACAATGCACTGATACAAAGTGAAGTGAGTAGAAGTAGGAGAACACAGTAGCAGCAATACTGTATTGTATGACGATCGACTTGTGAAAGACTTAGCTCCTCTGATCAATAATGACAAAACCAAAGGACTCATGATGAAAAACGCTATCCACCTCCAGAGGAAGAACTGATGGAGTCGGAATGCATATCAAAGCATATTTTTTTAACTTTATTTTTCTTGGGAGTTTTTTTTTTGTTCTGTTTTCTTTCACAACATGACTGATATGGGAATATGTTTTCCATGACTACACATGTATAATCTATATCAAATTTTTGTCTTCTTAATGAGGGGGGAGGGAGGGAGGGAGAGAATTTAGAAGTTGAATTTTTTAAAATTAACATTAAAGGGACAGCTAGGTAGTGCAGTGAATAGATAACTGGCCCTGTAGTCAGGAGGACCTGAGTTCAAATCCAGCCTCAGACACTTGACACTTAACTAGCTGTGTGACCTTGGGCAAGTCACTTAACCCTAGTTGCCTTGCCTTCCCCTCTTCAAAAAAATTAACATTAAAAATTGTGTTTACATGTAGTTGGAAAAAAGGTTTTTAAAAAGGTAAGGCAGCATGGCATAAGGGAGAGAGCACTGGCCTCAGAGTTAAGATGACCTGACCTGGGTTCAAGTCCTGTCTCTGATACATCCTGGCTGTGTGACCTTGGACATGTCACTTAACTTCTAAGTACTTAAGGAAATTCGCCAAAACTATAAAGTACAGAGAAGTTTCCAGTCTGTATTGGTAGAGTTTCCCCACCAGCAAATTCCCTATACCAGTGAAATTATAGGTCAAACCCCTATCTCTATAGTTTATAATTGCTATCAGTAATGATGAAAACCATCCTAAGTACATACTATGCCTCTAGCTAGTAGCTAATGGTAGGATGAAGTACTTACATAGAACTAAGATTTTGTCACTGAAAATTATTTGTGTGTCACAGATGAAAACTGTCATCTATACAGTCACTTAGCATGTATTAAGTGCCTATTACGTACCAGGCACTGGCATAGTAAATGATACAAATAAAAACCAAAAGAAAAAGGAAAAAGAACCCTAGGACATACACTAAAAAATAACCTTGTAATCAGTGGAGTGTATCCAATACTAGAGCATGGATACCAACTTTTCTCCTGATTTCACTCTGCCCCCACACTCATCTCAGTCATCCTTCATGGTCACCCATAACAGATCCAGAATGTGAATCACAGCGCACAGGTTCAGGGCAGAGAGGGGCCTTGGAAAACATTTTGTCTAACTCCTTCATCTTACAGACGAGGAAACAAAGACCCAGAAAAGTGAGCTGAGTTTCCGAAGGAGTCAGCAACAGGGCCAGGACTAGAAGCTAGATGCCCTGATTCTAATTTTAGTGGGAAGAAGGGAAATTGGGTGAGAGTGAGTGTTAAAATCAGATATACACATGAAAAAAAATCGTGGCAAGAGCCAAAGAAGGTGGCCAATGGCTTTAGGCAATTCCCTTAAATGAGCTTTCTGGGCTCCCATTTCCTCATCTTTAAGGTTAGGTAATTCAAGCAGACAATCTCTGAGGCCTTTTCCACTTCTATATCCCATGACCTTAAGTAACCTGAGGCCAGGATGCTATCCCAGGGAGCCAAGTAGGTACAGAACAAAGGTTGTTAGGAGGCTCAGGGCCTTAAGCCAGGGCTTAGAGAGAAGCCAAATTTGGAAATTAATACTAGAGAAACCCCAGGTGCTAAAACTCTGGGTTTGTTCCAAGGAAGAGCTTAGACTCCTGAAAGTTGATTCAATCAGCAAGATTTAGGGCAGGGGTGGGGAACCTGCAGCCTCAAGGCCACATGTGGCCCTCTAGGCCCTCAAGCTTGGCCCTTTGACCTAATCCAAACTTCACAGAACAAATCCCCTTAATAAAAGGATTTGTTCTATAAAACTTGGACTCAGTCAAAAAGCTGCACCCAAGGACCTAGAGGGCAACATGTGGCCTCAAGGCTGAACATTCCCCACCCCTGATTTAGAGCTTAAACAACAGTAGGTAGTGGAAAGATCCCTGAATTTAGAGTTGTGAATCCATGTGACTGAGCACATCACCCAAACTCTCTGGTTCCAACTATGTAAATTGAGAGGGTCAGAATGAGATGTTCTCTTCCAATTCTGAACTCTATGATCCATAGTGGGAACTTGACTCCATAGACAGTGGAGACCCTTAGAAACAGAACAGTTACAATATAATACCAACTAACCCTATGAGAAAAGAAAGGATGAGGTTTGCCTAAAGCAGGGGGACTCTTATACTTGGGTTCATGTTTTGTTAATATGTCAGTGACTATATTTTAATATAACTGGTTTCCTTTGCAACCCTATGTAATTTATTTTCTGCATTTTAAAAACATTATTCTGAAAGAATAGGTTTCTCCAGAATGCTGAGGGGGTCCAGGACACAAAAATTGTTGAGTGCCTGATCTAGAGAGAGTCACATGGCTGCAAAGTGAATCTTTTCAATGAACTTGGACCAAAAGAGAACAGCACCAAAAATGGCAGCAGGGGCAAATAACCAAGGAAGAATAGAGCAAACATGTTCATACTTGACAGAATAGTGACCAAAAGGCTTAGAGCTCCAAATGGACTGAAGCTGGAAGGAAATGATAAGGACGGGAAGACAGAATCACCAACTCCTCTGGGAGTCTGCTGAAGCCATTCTCAGAATAATGTGTTTAAAATACAGAAAATAAATCACATGGGATTACAAAGGAATCCAATTATATTGAAATACAGTCATCAACATATTTTTTTTAAATAAGTTCAGGTTAAGAAGGTTAACCAGGTTAACCCCAGGTTAACCTCTGTGCTATAGATACATACAAAGTGCAGACTCTTTTAAGAAAACTAAATTGGGGGCCCCTTAAATCAAATTGTCCTGCAGTGCTTCATTTGACCTCATACAGGGGTGGGGGCTGCTTTGGGTCCTGTGCCAGTAGAACACAAGACCTGGCCACACACAGCACTTAGCATATAGTACATGCTTTATCAATATTTATTGACTGAGTGACACCATATGGGCATCATCTAAGGACCAGTCAACCAGAGATAGGAGTTCATCTATGAAGATTTGGCCATTGAAGGGTAAATGGGGTGGGAAGGAGGGATTAGCAACTCTTGAAGATGTTTTAGAAAGACACAGAGGAAGGGGATTGTAGTTCTATCAACAGCATCCCTGGATCTAAGAAGTCTCAAGATTCACTGAAAGTAATAGTGAATAGTGAAAAAGCAATTAGAATAAGGAAAGGACATGTACCTTCCTTGTATGGACAGCACATGTTTAGATAATGTAGTGGACAGAGTGCTAGACTTAAACTTGAGTTCAAATCTAGCCTCAGAAACTTACTAACTATGTAACCTAGATTAAGCTCTCAGCCTCAGTTACTTCATCTGTAAAATGGGGGTAATAATAAAAGCACCTACCTCCCAGGGATTTTGTAAAGCCCAAATGAGATAATATATGTAGACTGCTTTATAAACTCTAAAGTGCTCTATAGATGCTAGCGGTGATAATGATGGTGATGATGATGAAGATGATGGTGATGGTGATGAAGATGATGAGGAGGAGGAGGAGGACAGAGAACTAGTCATCTCTTTGTTAGACTTATCTATTAAGCAGATCAACCTTCAAACTAGAATTAAAAGAGAAAAAAAGATTAAGGAAGAATTAAAGTCCAGGAAGTAAGGAGATGGTAAGGGCATGCTTCAAGATGTAAATGAGTTCAGGTCTCTTGACTTGGACAAATTATACCCTGGGGGCCTGAACAATTTGCATATTTGTGTGGCATTGTGACCTGAGAGTGAGTGGTAGGACAGCCAAGAATCCTGGAAGGGCTGGGTTCAAATCCTTCCTCTCCTCCTTACTAACAGCATGACCATGAGCAGGTTATTTACGCTTTCTGAGCCTCCATTTACCCATCTGTAAAATGCGGATAATAATTTCCTATTCAGTGGTTGTGAGGTTCAAAGGAGACCATAGAGATGATGGAAACAGTCTTTGTCTCAAAAGATCTGAGCCCAAGTCACTGGTGGAGTCACTTTGCTCACCTGTCAAATGCAGGTTAGAAAGCATGCCCTATCTACCCAGTCAGAGACTGCGTTATAAAAATTAAAGGGCTAGCCATCAACAAGCATTCATTAAATGCCTACTATGTGCCAGGCACAGGCTTAGGTGCTAGGAATATAAATATGAAGAATGAAACAATCTCTTGAGGAATTTGCATCCTACTAAAGCAATTGTACTATAGAACTGGAAGTAATGATAATTAGTGATGGTGGTGGTTGTGGTAGTAGTAGTAGTAGTCAGTAGTAGTAGTGGCAGTGCCGGTGGTGGTGGTGGTAATAGTAGTTGTCATTGTCACAGGTCTGATTCAACTCTTAATCAGCTACTCTATTCCCATCATGGGATAGCCTCCCACTCTGGGTGATGGGGGGGAGGAGGGAAGATGGGCCCACCAATATCAGTACCAGACTTACTTTGACATCCAATCTTAGCTCACTGAAACTCACAACTCCTAAACTCAAACAATCCCAGCAGCCTCAGTCATCCCAGCAACAGGAATTACAGGCCTGTGCCCGTTCCTGACATCCTGATTTCCAAAAGAGAAGCAAATGAATCTCGGAAAGTCCTAAGAGATGAGCTTTGATTCCCAGAAAAATTATCAAAGATATGATAAAGGTGATGGTTTGTGGGGACTTGGTATTAGGAGCTTAGTAGACAGCATAGAGCCAGTAAGGAAAGTCAAATTAACCTCATTTCCTTTCATAATATGGTTACCAGCCTGGGAGATCAGGGGAATGTTGTAGATTCTGGTATCTGGATTTCAGCAAAGCTTTTGACAGAATCTTGTGGCATGCTTAAGGACAACAGGGAGAGATGTGTACTGGATACAATTGTGCTCTGGTTCATAGTGAAAAGCCCATGTACTGCTTTTAATATAGCAATGTAAGCTTAGAGAGAAGTCTCTAATAGACTGCCTTCTGGGTCCTGTACCCTTTAACATTCTTATCTATTACTCGGATGAAGGCAGAGAAAGTACATCTATCCAGTTTCCCTATGACAAGAAGCTGAGGCAGATAAGTAACTTGTGAGTTGACAGAATCAGAATTTGGTCAAACAGTCAATAAATATCAATCATTTATTAACCTATATATGCATATCTATGCACATGTACATATGTGTGCATGTATATACATATATGTGCATAAGTACACATACATATACATACATACACATATTGTCAACACTAAGATTTCAGAAGCCAACCTGCAGAACCTGGCAGCTGGAAGGCAATTGAGAGACCCTCCATCTTGGTGCTCAGCCCAGTCCCCTACATATAGCATGCGTTTAATTAAGAGCTATTGGACCAAATCACATTTAATTTCTTATTTTACAGGTAAGGAAACTGAGGTTTAAAGAGGTGGCTGGACTTGTCACAGGTCATAGGGGGCAGGGCTAGGATTAGAAACCAGGTTCTCCCCCAGGCCAGTACATTTTGCTACTTCCCCTGGAGCTCTGGTAATAGGGATGGAAACAAGCCACACCATTAAAGAATGAACACATTGTGGGGGTACAGAGGATGAAGGAGAAGGAAGAGTTGAAGTTTCTGATATTAGTACTACGCCTCTGAGGGCTGGCAAAGAGCACAGGCAGGTTTCTGGTATATCGCCTCTGCTTCTGCCTTCCCCTCTCCTCCATATAAGTTCTCTGCCACCATTCACCTATCCCACACTGTCACTTCTCCATTGTTTCTGAAGTTAACGTTGTTTCAGTATAAGAACTTCCTGACAATTATAGTTATCTAAAATTAGGAAAGGGATGCTTTGTGAAGCAGGGAGCTCCCTGTCACTGGAAGTGTTCAAGCAGAGACTGGATAAGCCCCATCAAAA
Organism: Gymnobelideus leadbeateri; assembly: GCA_011680675.1. Classification (NCBI taxonomy): domain Eukaryota; kingdom Metazoa; phylum Chordata; class Mammalia; order Diprotodontia; family Petauridae; genus Gymnobelideus; species Gymnobelideus leadbeateri. The sequence continues at coordinate 466,575 of WOXC01011918.1, read as the reverse complement.
ATGCTGCCATTTGCACCTTTGAGGTTCTAGCATTCTAGTCTCTGCCAAGCAGCAGTGAAGTGGTAGACTGGTCCAGAATTCCTAAGGGGTTCTGAAAGTCAAAGGCAAGCTGAACTATATGGGAGAAAACCTCCCACCACTATCTCTCCTCTTGGTCAGGTAGCCAAAGCCTTTCTCTCTTCATTATCACAGTGTATCAGAGACTTTGAAAACCAGATACCCAGGGAAGCAGGCCTTGCTCTGCCACCAACATTTTGCATGAACTTGGCCATGCCTGGGGCTCAGTATCCCCCTTTGGGAAATAATGCACGCATATAACCCTTCCAGCTCTGACATTTTGATCCTCAACCCAGATCCTAGTCTATAGGGTAGTTGTAAAGGAGATTACAGGGGATATATGGGTGGGTGATATATGTAACAAGTGTTGAAACTGAGACACCAATCCCTTCTCCCTTCAGTCATCAAGTTCAGTAATGTTTTCACTCTACCACAAAAGAAAGAGGACAAGGAAGGGATGGGAGGAGCATGAAAAAGAAGGGAGTTACAAAGGAAATGTGTCTTTTGGGGGATGGGAGCTATTCCTTTCAGAATAAAATGGGCTAACAGAATTGTTTCAGCTAAGAGGAGCTTTCCCCTAAGCTGTGGAAACCACAGTCACAGCCAAGGGCTGTGAGTTCTGTGACCATTGTGGAGTACCTGGGTGGAAGAACACTCCCTTGAGACAAACCACCCCCATATAGCCATAATGGGAGACTGAGAGTTAATCCAAGTTCACGTAAAATATTGGACCTTTTTTTAAACCCCACTGTAGCTCACACACTAAACAAGATTTCTTTCTCAAACTCACTATAAAACCAATCACCTGTTGGTCCTAATGGAGGCTGAACCCACCCCCATGTTCCATCTCAGAGAACTTTGTGTTTTCTGGGAGATGCTTGCCCCTAGGGGCTCCCAGGATCAATCAACTGGGCTGAGTTGAATCTGAGACCTCAGAGACCAACAGTACAAGCTACTATGATGTTTTATTTGAAATAGAATTGCATATAAAAAAGAATGTACAATAATTAACCAGAATCAGCTCATTTCATATTATACATTACAGCGGTTTTGAACAAAGAAAAACACTCATCCATTTCTAGGAGGCAAAAAAACTTTGAACATCCACTTGGCCTTCAAGCTTCATGGAGGAAAGTTGCTTTCATTAAAAATTCAGTTAGCCATGGAGATTCAGTTTCTTGGTGATCTGGAAGAGAGCAAAAGCTCTGGTTACCAGCCTGCAATCACTGACCCAATAGCTTCCACTCCCAGCTAGGACTTGGAAGGAGCAAATCTTATTTTCGAAAATACTGTTTTAACAATAATAACCTTTGGGTTTGGAATAAAATTAGATTTGAAAGGAATGCTGGAATCTCAGAGTTGGCAGGAATCTTGGTGGGCATCCAGCCCAACCTCCCTCTCTTCCCCAGCTCCATGTAGCCGAGGGGCAGCCAGTGGAAAGAGCTGATGGATTTGGAATCAGAGGTTCTGGGATTGAACCCTGGCTCTAGAACTTTCTACCAATGTGACACTTAATGTCTCATGGCCCCCATTCTTTTCTGTAAAATGATCAGGTTGCACTGTGACCTCTAATTTCCCTTCTAGCTCTGGATCCTGTAATGCTAAGAAATAAAGGCATAAAGAAAGCCCCTCCAGGTGGGCTATTGAAGCTGTCTTGATCTTAGCACTCACCTTCCTCCTGGGTTCAGCCAGATGCCTAGATGTCCCTCCGTCGTCTGCCAAAAGCTTTAGCCCCCACATTGGTTGGCACGAAGTTGCTCTTGACCACGCCTCCTGACCTGCTTAGAAAATCTGCCAATCGGTGGGTCACACAGGTAGCAGTGTTGCAGCCTCGCTTCTGAGCAGTGACACTGATTTTCAGAAGGGAAAAGAAAGGTTAGCTATCAGCCTCTCCCAATAGGGAGAGCCCTGTGTGGGACTCACCATAAGCAAATGCAGACACCAGAGTAGGATGAAACTAGTCATTGACAAACTATCACATAACAATAAGGGGCCGTTTTAAACTTGGTTACCAGCACTGAGCTCACAACAAGGACCATTAGGAAGGAAGGTATTCCCTGGAGCCCCTTTGAGGCATTCAGCCCATTATTTTAGGGATTCTACAGTGAAAAATTCAAACCATCAGCCACATGCTAAAATTCCTTTTTTTTTTTTTTTTTGCTGGTTTCTCCATAGGTTCTCCTCGCCACCCCACCCCCAAGAGTTTGTGTTCAGCAAAGACCTATGAGAATAAGAAGGGGAACCTCTGACGCCATTGCTCAGTCAGATATAACAATCTATTGCTAGTTTATTCAAACATCCTGGCACTCCTCTCCTTTGTGTTCTTCTGTAATAAACATGTACAGCCCCCGTTACTGCCAGGAGCAAAGGAGAATACAGTATGGTCGCACCCTTTTAACCTCTCCAGTGACTTCCCCAGGGCCACGCTCCCAGCCACAAAACATAGGGGAAAGGGCTTACCTGAAGGAGTCCCCATAACCACAGAGATCACCAAGTCACCTCTCAAAGAGTGCTTGCTTACCTGCTCCATAGCCGAGGCATGTCCCAAAAGCTTATAGCCAATTAGTGTGTGCAGCAATCTATGAACTCAGACTAATTCTGAGATCCCTCAAGTCTAACTCTTGATGAGACCGTAACATTTGAGAGAGACGGGGAAAGGGAGAAAGACTAAAGCAATCAACATGACAGCTGAGAGCCTTTGAAAAACAATAGGTTTATTCAACAAGACTAAGCATGGAAGCTGTGCCCATCCGTACAACCTGAAGCCAAAGGCTGGTTTGCTGAAAGAAAGGTCCTAGGCAAGGAGTGGTACCCTCTGGCAGCACTTTCAGATTGATTCACTGACTAGGTAAAAGTCTGAATGGTTTTTTCTTCCTTAGCCAGACTTATTTTTGCATGACTTTCACCCTTCTCACTTTAAAGTCTCAAACATTCTAATGAACACAGCAGAATCAGAAATCCTAGTTTTAAAAAAAAATGCATGCATCAAGGTAAAGACAGAAAGGAAGGGAGGAAATGAGAAAGGAAGTTAAGGAGAGAACTTGGGGAAAGGCAGAAAGCCAAGCGAGTCTAGTAGCTTCCCAGGGCATCCTCAGAGTTTGCATAACGGTCATTCTCCATGTCGCGCGGCACGTCTCGTTTCTTGCCAGGTGTTCGCGCCCCGACATCGGTGCGCGTGTAAGTGTGCAGCCTGTGCAGTTCCTGCGAGAGCTTGCCCAGTAAACAGGTACTCAGATTACTGCACCGTTTAGCTCTAGGTCTGTCCAGGCTGCAGGGAAAAAACATGCCAGAAGGTAACATGCAGTGGTAACATGCGTTTGCCCTTCACTCTAGGCTCAGACTGATTTCATGCAAAGGGCTAAGGCTGTTGTGGGGGAGGGAAGAGGTCAGGATCAAAGGGGCTGGGAGGTTTGTAGAGAGAGACCATATATTCAGAGTTAGGAGAGCACAGTCTGAGGGGGAGACAATGCCAGTTGAAAAAGAAAGGGGCGATTGATGCACCTTGACCTAGAGCTAGCACTGAAGGTTCTCTCTAAAGCATTCAGCATGCTGGGAAGCCTATCATGCTTAGCAGTAGGCGTTCATTAAAGAGGATGCAACGGGCTTCCATGCCTCTGGCCTTGAGGGTGCTGAGGAAGGAGGAAGGAGGGAGCTGAATCCGAACTCCATGCCTCTGGGCAGCATGCACCATTACAACAGAGAATTCTAGGAGCACCTGCTGGGCCTGATCTACAAACATACCTGTGAAACGGCTAAATTTTAAAATAGCCCTTTCTTTGCCAAGTCCAACTCACCCTCTTATGGCATTTTTTGGTGTGTCATTAAAAGTTGAAAAGAGATAATTGGAAGTAGGTTAAAGGGGCAGGAATGGTCGGGGAGCTCTTGTCAGGTCATAGTGTCCATCCCCCAGATTCATGTTGATCACACCTGAACCAGTTCTGGTAGGTAAGGGAAGGAGCCTCCACTCCATGGGGATGTCGAGGGAATCTCCCAGTAAAGGAGATAGCAGAATATCTATTTCCAGTTGCTAATGACTCTCACAAACATGAAATCTTTGGGCCTGAGCTCCATCTCTCAGACTGCAGCTAGAGCCAGCTGCTTCTAACTCTGCCTTCAGTAGATACCTAGAACAGCTGGTACCCAGCCCCTGAATAACAAGTACAGCCTAAGGCAACTTCTGGCCAGATGTATTCTTTCCTAAACATCATCATTGTAGGTTGGCTTGGAAAACAAATTATCTCCCTTGTGTTAGCAAGAGGGAAAAGTCAAGCATCAGTGTTCAGGGCTGTGACAAGTGGAGGGGGTAACCCCCACCTGACTGGTTCAGTGCTCTGCCTCTATGGCAAACCTTACCTGTTGTCCTCAGTCACCTGATCCAGCTCATCTGCTTTCATCTGCACAAACTCCTTCACCAAAGCATTCAGCAGGTGCCGAGCTTCGTCGTCGCTGAGAGTCACATGGTCTGACACGACAGATTCAAAACCAGGCCTAGGGGGAGAGGGAAACTCCTGCCATACAGGCCACTGGGGAGCACCCCTCCCCAGGAGTGCTTCTGGGGTGGGGCCACCTCTTACCTGAATGGAGCAGCCTGGAGGCTGTCCATCTGGCACACAACCAAGGCAAAGAAAGCCAGGAAGGAAGAGAGCTTAAGGAGGATCATGGCGTCCTCTCTGGAACAAGAGAGAAACAGAAACCTTTGGATTCTTGGATCACTCCACCACCACCACCACCCCACCCCCACCCCCACAACACTTACTTCACAATTCACTGAAATTGAGGGACTTCCACTGTACTAAGTGCTGGGAAGAGAAAGGCAAAAAAATGGTTCCTGCCCTCAAGGAGTTTATGTTCTATTGGGTTATGTTCTAAATAACTGTGTCCGTCCTAGACAGGAAAGAGCAATGAGTTGGGAGCTAGGAGACCTAGGTTCTAGTCCTTGCTCTCCATGGGCATACTTCAATAAATCACCGCCTCTCTAAGCCCTTGGTTTCTTTGCTCTTCCCAGAATGAACATAATAAACCCTGCCTTTCCTGCAGTCAAAAGGGCTGGCCAAAGGAGCTAATGGCCATAAAAAGGTTTTCAAGATTGGAAAGAGTTGTAGGAATGGAAAGGATTCTCATAAGTGTTAAGAAGGTACCACTCCCCTCTGAGCATCTCTCCTTGCCCTGATTGGTATAATCACTGCCAAAAAACCAGGCACCAAGTCACAGAAGGGTCCAGTAAAAGCCTTGTGAGTCTCTCTCTTTGAGATACCTCTAAAGGACTGAGGAATAAGAAGCTGTTAGCTATGAAAGGAATCCTTGCCTTTTTATGGGAAGCAGGGCTTTCACTTTTATGGCCATTTCATCCTGTGCATTGGTTTCAACAGGTGCCCTCAAAGGTCGACTTCATTAAAGACTTGCCCTGACTTTCTTAAATAGGAGTCTTGAATCTATCCTGTTCCAGGAATTTAATATGGAGAATATTGGTCCAATTAATTATACATATTTCCATTTTTACTTAGGAATAAGTGCTGCTAACTCCAGGAAAATGCACAAACTGCAAATAGGTAGCATGTTATATGTCCATTTAAGTAAGTTAATTCAAGCTGATTGGTGACCCCTCTGATATTCAGCGTAGGATTTTTTATTTGAGCAAGGATTTTTTAAACAAAAATATCTCCAGAACCAGCTAAAGTTAAGAAAATGTCTAAAGAAACATGTACTAAAGGCTCAAGGAATTGTTACTAGGCATGGTTTTCCTCCTTTTCCAAATAACGTCTTTAGAATTGGTTTCCAGAGACTTAAGAGTTAAATTTGTTTCTGATTAGATAATTAAGAATCATGTCAAATCATAATTAAGGACCAGATACCTTGGCTGGAGACGCCTGGAAAATCTAGCTGCTTGTGCTCCTCAAAAAGATCTGTGCATCTCTGTGAGACCTGCGTTATTTGGGCTGCTAAATTCTCTCAGCCATCAGAAATGGAAGCTGCTTTTTTTTTTTTTTGCTCTTTCAAATGCAGTTCAATGCAAATATATTGTTATTTCAAAACCCTTGCCGAATTGACATAATTCAGAATTGTTCTAAAATTAAAGCTAAGATCATTAAAGAAAGAGTGCCTGGGGTGATTCTTAAAGCCACAGATGACACAATAACCAAGCCACAGGTGGTGAAATACAGTATCTTTTTAACGGTCTACCCCTTTTGGGGAGGGGGGAAGTCTATCCTTTCTGAATCTCATAAGCACAATAATCTTCTCCAAACACAAAAATTGCCCGAGCATTTCTAAAGAACAACGGAGCCTTTAAAAAGAGAGAAAGGCAAAGTTGGACAGGAAAGCATTTTAAAAAGCACAATATAGGTTAGTATTAATGAAAAGATCTCACATCTAGAGGTAGGTAACACACGCAGTTTTAGCTATGAGAAAAAAGTTATCTTACCTGGGAGAAAGAGGTTTCCTGAAGAACTGCAGCCCTGGGAGCCAAGCTGCAGGTTTCTGCCTGAGTTGAGTTTCTAACCCTGTTGCTGTCCAATGCTGAAGCCTTCTTGGTTTATATCTACCGCCAGGCAGATGAGTGTAGGCGGTTGAGAAGCCCTTGCCAGCCAATCAAAAGGCCTCTTAACCAAACCAACCAATCGGAGGCAGGACTTGATAGCCTAGGTGTTCAAATGACGTCAGCCTCCAGTCATTCCAGTATCCCATTCACAAAACGTTCCGGGCATTTCACTGTTTCATAGGCTTATATTTGCATTGAGGTCATTGTAAAGAAAAAAAAGAGGGGGGGAGGGGAGGAAGATAAGAAAAACTGTGAAAGGGAAGAGCAAAACTCTAAAAGTTAATTAAAAGGGAAATTTTTTTACGTCATCAGTAATGGAAAGATACACTTTCCTGGCCTCCTGAGGCACATCTCTTTGAACCCGGGCTTCATGGGACAGATTAGTCTAGGTACTTAATGCAAGTGACATCTACGGCAAAAAGATATGCATTGCAAAGAGTTATACAACTCAGGAAATGTTTGTGTGAAAGCAAATTGTAATCCCCACAACTCCTAGTTCTGTGGGCAGAGAGACCTACCAGATAGCCAGGGACTGGGCTCAGGGTAGCACACCCCAAAACCAACTTAAGGCAGCTGGAATTCCTTGGTAGTTGGAGACATTGGCAGCCTGCTAAGTCTCAGTGGCTCTTATGAAAGTGGCTGAAAGTGTGCATGGCTGGATAGCCAACAGGAGAAATGTGGTGGGGAGTCCTGAATGAAAAAGGGGCACTGCTCTAGCTGACCTCCCATTCTGTGTCTTACCACCAGCACTACCACCACCACCATAGTTGGTCTATACAGTGCTTCTTCTAACTTTCCATGCAGCCACCAACACTTAATGCTATTAACTGAAGGGCTTTATTTACACCTACACTTCCCTTCCTCCTTTCGTTAGTTTATTTGAAGTCTAGTTGGCCTAGAGTGCAAGGAAAGAGTAATAAATTTAAAAACAAACCTGACTTTGGGGAGTCAGGGAATCGAAGTAAGATTCCTTACGCCTCGATGGCACCATTGCCCCTTTCCAGAGCAGGTCGAAGCTGTGAAGGTCAGAATTCTAAGGGAATTCGGGGTTTATCTAATCCAGCCTCCTCCTTTTACAGATGTGTAAAAGAAAGAGAGAGGCTTGATCAAGGACACATTTCTAATTAGTGTCATGGCATCAACTAGAACCCAGATCTCCTAGTTCCAGGGTTCTATAGCACAGCTGTACAGCCCAGGCCCATTCAGAGGGAGGACAGAGCCAAGCAGCATACCCCGACACAGACACCCAAAGTATTCGAGGAACCCACCCGTACTGGACTAAGTCCGAGAGGCCGTCTTCCTCTCCCAGTGACCCAGAGAGGCAAGGATTTTCTAGGCTTATTGACCTACAGCTTGCCCCGCCGCCACGGCCAGCCTCTGGTTCCTCAAAGAAAGGGGAGACCTGTTCCCTTCTGCTTCCAGCGTCCTCTTCCTCAGTGTTAAGGGCTTCGAACCTTCGCCCTTGGGTGCGCTATTACCCTTTTGGAAAGCCGAGGTCTCTCGGTGCTTTTGCGGGAATGTCCTTGTGAGCTTCACTCCAGGGTTCCTGCTCTGAAGAGGGCAATCGAGAAACCAGCCTGTTGTCTAATCTGTTCTTGGGAAGCTCGGGAACCCGGCGCCGGGAGACAATCACCCCGCATTTAAAGGGCTAAGTCGCCGGGAGCACGGGCTTTGACCGTTTGGAAAGCGAGAATCCAGCCCTCCCTTCAGGTGTTCTCTCGAATTACTCCCGATTTCCGGGTCTCCAGGCTGGCTTTCTACCTTCCTCTGGACGGCGGACTGGGAACTAGGTAAAGCTAGCTACCACGGGACTGAGCCCAGGAGGCCGTCGGAGCTCCCAGCTCCCTATCCCAAACTGTGGGGCGGTGGGGTTCCTAGAAGTAAAGAAGCGCATTTTTTCAGCTGCTCCCTGGACCTTCTCGCTAGTCCTTCCTCGACACCTCCCCTTCCTCCCTCTCCAGCTCCAGGCTGACAGATCTCTCTGCTTCATCCATCTGGGATGCAGAGCCTGAAAGCCTTAGGTTTGCACAGCTGCCCGATGCCTCGGGGGCCTCTTGGCAGAGTTGCGCAGGAGGGCAGGAAGCGTTCCTTTATTATTCCCCAGCAATCTCCCACTGTGGTTCCCCCACCAGTCCCCCGACTAAAACGACGGAATGGCTCTATGCAATTGTCTTCCCTTGGGAAGGGGAAGCAAAGGGAGGGAAAATTGTGAGGAATTAGTAGTCCCGTTCATGCACACACACTTCACGGGTTCTCGTCCTACGGAAAAAGCAAGTTTTCGGAGAGTCTGCCAATCTCCCTAGCCTTCACTCCCCTCCCAGCCTCCCTGATCCAAAAACCTTGGGTTGTCCAGTCCCAGAATTAAGTTTTGTCATCCATGCTCTGAGGAATGGTAAGAAGACTCTTGCTCCTTTCCTAGTGCATTCTAGGTGACTACCACTGTGTGTGTAAAAGCCCCTGGGAATATGGGTGTGTTAGGCAGCGTACGCGCGCGCGAGTGCACTGCGCGCTCTGCTACGGTGCATCCTAGGCTCTGACCGACTGCAGCCCTCCCAGGGAAAGCAGCGAGCTAACCCGCGGCTTTCGGGGAGCAGGACATGGAACCGAATTCTCGGAGGTGTGGACCCTGGGAGCTCCGGGTGCGGAGCTAGCAACCAGAGGCGGGCCCGGCGCTGTGGTCAGAGCCGGAACAAGGGTCGGGGTAGGTGAGTTCAAGAATGAGGTGCATTCAGCGCGAACTCGGGCTCTGGAAGTGGCTACCTGGTGTTTGTGTCAGAAAGAGGGCTAAAGTGTCATTCTGTTGGTTTAAGCTTCCCCTTTTCTCGCTGTTAGGCGATGCGCTACCTTAAATGCAGGGGCGTGGCGTCTGTCTTTGTTCGTTTCGGTCTATACATCGCTCTGTCTGTATGTCCGTCCATCTCTGTCTATATGTCCGTCTGTCTACACGCCTGCCTGTCTCTGCCCCGAGATAGCTCTGCACTGGAAATCCTTGGACACCTGACCCGACTGCACTCGGCCGAGACTGGAAGGAAAGACGGCTGGCGACTTTGCTGAGGGTTGGGAAGAGAGGTGTTCCCCTGCTAAATGAGCGAGAAGGAGAAAGGTGGAAGGGTAAGACCTCAGGACGCCTAGGGTTCCACCCAGGCCAGGAGCTGTCCCTCTGGGCGGTTAAGGAAGTCAGAGACTTGCTCCTTAGATCCTCTGGCCCAACCTGGGGTCCTTCCAGCAGTCATTTTCTTATCGCCAAACACAAGGAGGAAGTTTTTGCTTTGAAAGAACCCACTCTATGCCCTGAAATCCTGTCCATTCTTGGACATGGGAACTTAGATAGCTAACCTTCTGTGCATCCCCGCCCCGCCCCGCCCCCCCCCGCCAACCAACAGTCTTTCCAATCTCTGACATAGGAACAGCCTGACTTAGGAGCAGCCCAGGTATTCCTCTCTCACCATCTCCCTCACTTCCACACTGAAACTTCCCGGACCTCCCCCCTAGAAGAAAGGCCAGAAACTAGGACACGAAGATGAGCTCAGGGAGTGGGATAGAGTCTATCCCGGGGGCGGGGAACCAGCGGCCCGAGGCCACATGTGACCTTCTAGGTCCTTAAGTGCAGTCCTTTGACTGAAGAGGATTTGTTCTGTGGAGTTCGGGCTCAGTCAAAGGGCCGCACTTGAGGACACGTGGCCCCGGGGTCGCAGGTTCCCCACCCCGGTCTATCTGCAGCACCTTAGCTGATTCCAACTGCACCTTCACATCCAGACCACCTGGGCTGTCCTGCCAGTGAATGGCTTAAGAGCCGACTGGGAGGAAAGTGGTCCCTTCTAGGGAAGATATGGGACTCTCAAATTTGGTCCTGTGATTTAAACAATCTGGGCAAAAACCTCATCTCCCAATTCTCTGAGGTTCTGCTTAATTTGTTAAAGTAGAAGCCACTCTCTATATCGACCGGCATTGCCTAGGTAGTGAGATCTGTCCGTGTCCCAGACAAAACGATCTGGACGAGTTAGGGACCTGGGGACCTAACTAAGGGTTCTGAGAAGGGAAATAGAGTATCTAGGACTCTGTAGCCTAAACCAGGAATACTAGACTCCTAAAGAACCGGGCCTCAGGCAAGCTTCAAACCGCTAGGCTTAGGCAGAGGATCGCTGGAGGAGGCTGGAAAGGACCTTGGAGGTAAATGGGACTCTTCGCTTCTATGAATATGTGCTTTCTGAACTCTAAATCCCTCAGTGTAGACGATAGATTGCAGTACAAAAGCAAAACCAAAAATAAAATCATTTTTAGATAAAGACATAGAGTCCACAGGGAGTGAATAGACTGCTTAAGGTCACCTGGGGTGAAGGTCTAAATGACAGAGGTCTCTTACCATCGCCACTTTATTTTCTGCCAAATAAGTTTAGACTGTGGGCTTCCAGTTGTAGCCTCTGCTGTGTCTTAGAATCATAGTTTTAGAGCTGTAAGGTACTCTGGAGATCATCTAATTAACCTCCCTTGATTTTTACAGGAAGGGAAAGAGATCCAGAGAGGGGCAGGGACTAGTGCCAGGTCCCACTGGGAATAAGCTTTGGCCCGGACTAAAACCCAAGTCTCCTGATTCCCAGTGAAAACACCCGGCTGTGCCATGATTCCCCCTGCAGCCTCTAACATGACCAATAAGAGCTGTTAAATTGGGGTTGGGGGTGTTTTAATTGACTCCTCAGTTCCCCTTCTCCACTGGACCTCCAAAGCAGACAGGAGGTAAGCTCCATTTAAGCCCTGTCCCAGACTTGGGGAAATAAGAGGCATGGGGCGGGGCGGGGGGGGGGGGGATAGTGAGGTAGGGAAGAGCCCTAGAGACTGGTGTCTGCAAACCGAACCAGACGCACCAGCCCTCCCTTGGAGTTTCCCCTATCTTGAGACCTGAGCCGCATAAAATTAACCTTAATTAGGTAGAGCACCGCCCCTTCCTTTCCTGTCCCGAAGGCCCCGCCAGTTCCCTGTACCTTCTCCACAGCTTTGGGCTTGGTCTGACTTCGGGGCCCCTGCTTGGTGCCTGTCCCATCCACTGGGCGAGTCAGCACGTTTAGAATGTGAATAGTGCTGAAGCTGAGGTCAGGAACACCCAGCAAGACAAGCTCACTTACTAGCTATCTGAGCACAGGTTAATATCCTAATCTTTCGGGACCTCAGTTTTCTTGTCTGCAAAATGAGGGGATTGGACTAGATAATCTCTAAAGTGCCTCCAGCTCCAAATATATGATTCTATCACTTAGATGGGAATCGGGGACCAGTAAAGCTCATGCACCCAGTCCCAGCCAGATTGGAAAGCTTTGAGTAATGGAGCGAGCCCTGGGCCAGGAGTCAGCAGACCCGATTCCTCCTGCAGGAGTCTGGGGATTTCCCCTGTTTGAGCCTCGATTTTCCTTTCCGGCAAATGCCTTCAGAGAGGGAGAGAGAGACAGAGAGATAGAAACAGGGAGACAGGGAGACAGACAGGCTTCAGAACCCCCAAAGGAAGAGGTGGCCCCCACCCGTGCTCCGGGGCCCAAGCACCGAACACACAGCAGGCTGGGGATTGAAATGAAGTTCCTCAGTGGCGGGGACATAGGCCTAGACAGTTTCCGAAGTTTCCTCCAGCTGTAAAACTTTGTCTGACTCTGGGTCTTACTGTTTGTCCTTGGACAAGTGTTCGGTTTTTCTAGGCCGTATTTTCCATTTCTGTTGGTCCCTAAGGTCCAAATCCTATAGCCCGACAGAATGTATCAAACAGCCAGTGGGAGGTGGGTCGTTCATCACCACCAAGCCAAACTCAAACCGTACCAAAGGACTCACCAGGGGCAACAAGCTTCAAAAAGCTCTACCTCCCCCAGGGTTTCTGAGGCTTAGGTGTTGCTTGAGTCACTACAACCAAAACCGGACCAAACCCGAGCAGACAATTCCACCGGGCAGAGCTGGACTGAGGATGGGCTGGGTTCCGGAGTTCTGTTAGATTAGGCTGCATGGGGTGGGTCAGGCTCAGGTTCAGGTTTGCTCCGCCGGGTAGAACCAGGTTCGAGGCCAGCGAAACCCCAGATCGGGCTGGTACAGTCAGAGCCGAAAGCACAACAGTACCGTCCTTCCCTTCCTTTCCTCGTCCTCCCCTTCGAAGCTGAGCTCTTTCTCGGTCCGAACGTTCCTGTTCCAGCCCAACTCCTCGGCCTAGCCCCAGGGTACCAAACCCCTAAAGCTGTTTGCGTTACCTTCCCAGACTTCGAACCCCACTACAGCTGTTCCTTGCTTCTGACCCAAGGTCCGAACCCTGGAAAGCGCAGCTTTCTTTCCCCAAGGGGTGATATTGTTTGAAAATGGCCCTAGTGACTTCTAGGAGGAGCCCAGCCTCCTCCCGGGAGCTCTTGTCCTCTCAGTTCCCCCTCAAAGATAACAAACTTCCCCGCAAATGCCTTCAGAGAGGGAGAGAGACAGATACAGAGAGATAGAAACAGGGAGACAGGGAGACAGGCTTCGGAGCCCGCAAAGAAAGAGGTGGCCCCCACCCGTGCTCAGGAGCCCGAGCACCATACAGGCTGGGGATTGAAATGAAGTTCCTCAGTGGCGGGGACATGAGAAGACCTATGCCAACATCCCTTGCTCAGAGCAAGTGCCCCGAATGGGTGTGGCAATTGTTTCCCTTCCAGACTCAGCTTCCTTAGAGAAAGGCGAGTTTTCTTCGATGGGATTCTAAAAAATAATAAATAATTGAGGGGAAAAGGTATATTCAGTGTTTGTTCTGTGGCCCCTGCTTTCAGGCATGCTTCCTTGCTTGGAAAGACAAGACCTGCTTCTCCTTTGAACCCACATCTGTATTACCAAGTGAACTTAGTGGAAGAGGAAAAATTTAATAAAGACAAATTGCCTGAGACACTGAACAGCTGCCCTCCATCCTCCTTGGCTGGATTTCTGTGTTGCAATGCATCTCTCACTTAGCCATTCCCTTAGTCCAGGGAAGGCAGGACACAAGGAGATTCAACCAGGGGAATGTCGGACTTTCAGATCATTTTATACTCTTCCTTTTTAGCCTGTGTTTGTGTGGGGGGGTGTGTGAAGATTCAATCCTAAAGTAATCTAGTTATTTACCGAAGCTAGTTTCTATTGATTTTAACCAGATTACCTCTCTCTCTCTCTCTCTCTCCTCTCTCTCTCTCTCCTCTCTCTCTCTCTCTCTCTTCTCTCTCTCTCTCTCTTCTCTCTCTCTCTCTCTCTCTCTCTCTCTCTCTCTCTCTCTCTCTCTCTCTCTCTCTCTCTCTCTCTCTTCTCTGTCTCTCTCTCCAAACATTCAAAAAGATTGCTTATGCAAGCACAATTAGTAGAAAGCAGATGCAAGTCCACTTAGATTCAAATGTAAGTTCCCTGGCTATTACTCTTTGAGACTGAGTCCCTCCTTGCTTCTTGAACTGAACAATAAATCACACCTTCAAAATGCCATCTTTTCAAAGCCGGCCTCCCCTGAGATTATAGTTTTTGAAAGGCTATTTTTTTCAGAGCCAAGGTTTAAATTAGGGCTTCTGGACCAATCCAGAAGTGGGAGAGGCATTAAAGAAAAAGAGCCTGCCTTCTCCCTCCTTCTCCCACTGCCACTTCCTCTCTCCACTCTCCACCCCCCACCAGGATTTAGGGAATATTTATTGAGTCCCCAAAGAACATTGAACCTCAGGAATAACAGAGCCCTCTCACATCAGAGGGCCTGTTTCTTCAGGAGGATGGAAGAATAGGAAGACCTACAACCATGACACAGAAGCACCTTCTTTGTGCTGCTAGCAAGCTTCTGGTCTTCCTATCCCAGGCAAACCTCCCCCCCCCCCCAACCCCCCCTCCAACACACATATGAATTGCATTCAGGTAGGAATTCTCCCTAGGAATCTCACAGACTTGGAAACAAAGACAGTTTTCTGGGTAGAGAGTTATTGTCCCAGAAATCTTACAGCCAAAGAGGAATTGCTTACAGTTAGATGGGCCCCCCCAAAATGAAGCATTAACTTTAGTAATGGGGTGGGGCAAGATTCTTCCTGACATACGGGTTAGAATAGATGGCCTCTCGTGGCACCTTCAAACTTGAAGACTCTGTGATTCCTTGATTATAAAGAAGTAGAATCAAGCACTTTCTCAAACAGATGCCAAGCTACTCAGAAGAGGGACTTGGTTCCTTTCAAAGCCCTCTTATTAAATCTGCATTTCAGTCTTGACACTAATTTTATTCCATTAAGGTCTTTTATTAGGAACTGGAGAAATCTAGTGGCTGCCTTCTCCTGCCAATGTGAGGCTTCTCTCCTAACTGGGTTCAGGCTTGGCACAAAGAAACAGGTAAGCAGGTCTGCCTTCCTGGGACTTCACCAGTTCGTAGAGACACACAGTGATAGGAGGCAAATTGTCTTCATGTCGAGGGTGACCTTTGGGGAATTTATAGCTTTACAGCTGAAAAACATGTGTTTTTATCTTTGTTGTTCTGTTAAAAACCATTCACAGGGAGATAACATAATTTTTTTGTAATGTTTATAAGGAAGTGGGAGGAGAAATGCTGGAAGGCTTGCAAATAAAAAGCCCATCCTAATTCCTTTAGCTTGACACTATGGCTTGCTTATGCTGAAACCTCATTTTTTGTAGATTATAGAGTGTTTTCTATGTCTAAATTTTAGATTTACCAAAGCTTAGATTTGGGCAAAATGAATTCAGGATAGAGAAAAGCTTGGAGTAAGAGGTAGAAGACTGTATTCTAGACATGTCCTCACTATTAATTTGTAAGTGACCTTGGTGATGATGAGTAATAGTATTAGCTGAATTTATACCATACTTTAAGGTTTGCAAAGAGCTTTATATATTTTAACTCATCTGACCCACTCTGCTCTATGCCTCTCATCTTCCAAATGAAAGACTTGGCTGTGGACCCAGAGAAAGAGCACAGGCTCTGGAGTGATTGGAAGTTAGTTTGAATGCTGACTCTGCTGTTTACTATCCAAGTGACCTTGGGCAAATCACTTGACCTCCTGGTTGTCCATTACCTGTTTGAAAAATGAGAGAGTTGAACTACATGGTTCCAGAGTTCCAAGTTCTCCTTCACAGATTCCTCAAGTTTGCTCCCATTTCCAAATTTCAATGAATGTTTTGGGAATACTCTCTTCTGCCCCCTTGCAACAAGGCCAGTCAGCTTTTGCTTTTGCCTGGTTAATATGACTTGATTTATGGCTGCTCTATTGCCTCCTGGGAATGTGGCTTGGGGGTCAGAATGAAGGTCAAGGGAAAGATCTTTTCCATCAAATGAGCAGAGCTTCTGAATGTCACAGCATCAAAGGGGCTGGAGATGAAGCACAGCAGAGCCAATGCAGCAGTAGACTGGAGCATTAGGCCCTGGCTTTTGTCCACCTCACTCCTGACAGGAAGGAGGGAAAGAAAGAAAGAAAGAAAGAAAGAAAGAAAGAAAGAAAGAAAGAAAGAAAGAAAGAAAGAAAGAAAGAAAGAAAGAAAGAAAGAAAGGAGGAAGGAAGGGAAGGAAGGAAGGAAGGAAGGAAGGAAGGAAGGAAGGAAGGAAGGAAGGAAAGGGAGGGAGGGAGGGAGAAAGAGAGAGAGAGAGAGAGAGAGAGAGAGAGAGAGAGAGAAGGAAGGAAGGAAGGAAGGAAGGAAGGAAGGAAAGGAAAGGAAGGAAGGAAGGAAGGAAGGAAGATAAAAGAAAGAAAGAAAGATGAAAGAAAGAAAGAGAGATGAAAGAAAGGAAGGAAGGAATGAAAAGAAAGTCATAATTTCTCTAATACAAGTAATTGGCACAACCATGTAATACCAACAGAGCCATTACTCAATAAAGTAGTGGTCCTTTCAAAAATAGAATTGTAAACTATAAATCATTCCATTAAAATAAGCTCTGCATCACTACAAGAAATGCAAATTAAAACAATGCTGAATTGGCAAAGATGTTAACAAATGGGAATAGTCAGTCCATGCTGGCAGTGGGCAGACAGGCATGCTTGTGTACCTTTTGCTGGGACTGTAAAGTGGTCTGACTCTTCTGAACAACAATTTAAAATCACACAAGAAAATGCACTTAACTGTCCATTACCTTTGACCAAGTAATTCCACTACTGGGAAAATAATCCCAAAGAAGTCAAAGACCAAAACAAGTTTCAATATATAACAAAATATTCACAGCAACACTCTTTATGGTATCAATGAACTGGAAACATAAAGGTAATCATCAATTGGGGAGTAGCAAAACAAAATATTGTCTCTGAATGTATTGTGGTAGCATGGTAAATAAGATAAATTTGAAGAAACATAGAAAGATTTATATAAACTGGTGCCAAGGGGGAAAAAGCTAAAGCATTAAAGTTCTTAAAAACAAATAAAGAAGCAATCTCCCTGATACCTCCTGGATCACAAGGTTGGGAGTATGGGGGGGAAGGCTCAGGGTTGAAGGGATTTATTAGGAAAAATATTGTACATATCATCAGATATACTTGATAGATGTTTTCATCTAATTGGTTTCTTTTGTCTAGGGGAGGGTTCAGTGGGGGAGATTGGAAGACTGTATCAATACAATTTATTTTGAAAATGATTTTAAATTATTCCCTCTCCCTTGCTTTCCCTCAAAGAACGAAAAGGAGAAACAGCAACTACCTGCAGATTATATGCCCACAGAACAAAGGCACCACAGCTATGATCCCCTTTGGGAAACAGGCCTCCATCTATGCTTGGTCCCTTGACTAGGACAAATACTTTGGTTTTCAGGGGCCTCTCTGCATAGAAATTATAAACGAAGTCAGATTCAAGAAACTTGGGTTCAGATTTTGTCTCTGACAATAACTGTGTAGTCTTGGGCGAATCTCATAAGTTCTTGAATCTCTGTGTCCCTCATCTGTAACATGGGAACAATGATACTTGCCTCATAGGACTGTGAGAAATGCTGACAGTTTGGTTTTCATAGATTCTATAAGAACAATGGGTGTTTCAAAAACAGAGCCTGCACAGGATGCTCAGGAAGGTATAAATCAGGATTAGATAGGAAGGGTAGAGTCCCCTATCCAGTCATAAAGCTGGAAGAAATCTGTTAAGTTTACCCTTGGAAGGGGCCTGAGCTAAGCTGGCTCAGACAGGCTGGGGGTCAAGGGATGGTCACCAACTTTTCATTAACACGAATGCTTAACTAGCCTGTGTAATGGACAGATCAGAAAGATTGTAACCCAGAAGAGCTGGGACCAATCCCAGTTCTGAAGGGATGAAATCCAATGGAAGCAGCATAAAAGGGCTTGCCTTTGTCTGATTCTTGGTAGTCTTTCCAGGAGACTACCCATTTATTCAGGACAGAATAAAGGTAATGCAAACCTTCCTGGGTCTCCAACAAATATTGTTTATTCCTAGACTGAACACATTTATAACAGGATGATTATGTGGAAAGTACTCCAATTGTATAGAAATATGTCCTATTTTTCTCCCAGAAGCTCATACAAGTAGAAATTGAGGTTACATGAACAGAGGGCTGTTTGGTTAAGCAATAAGGATTATGGAGCTCCTACTATGTGCCAATCGATTGGGAGGGGTACAAAGAAACACGAGACCTGGTCCCTACACTCTAGGACCTCACAAGCTGTTTGTGGAAGTGACACAACTAGAGAATAAACCAAGACAATCTGTTGTAATTCAGTGCTCCAAGTGCAAAAGATAAATCAACAGTCTTGGAAGGTTTTCTGGAAAAGGAGTAGGGGATAAGACTCCAACTGGAATTTGAAGACTGAGTATGATTTGGAGAGGTGTAGAAAAATGGGGAAGGCTTTCAGGGGGAGAGTGCGGGGAGGGGAAGCGAGCTGATTCCATTTCTCCCACTCCCTATTCTCTGACTTTTCAAATACCTGCTTTATGATCGTCATTCACACCTAAAATTTCATTAGCTTAGTGATGGGAGACGTAGAGAGAGACAGAACTAGAGAGATAGAGATATAGAAAAAGAAAGAGAGAGAAGGAAAAAGAAAGGGAGGGATGGAGAAAGAAGAAGACAGAGACAGAGAGGAGGGAGAGAGAAAGAAGGTGCCAACCTGCACGTGGAAGAAGTTCCTCTCCTAGCAATTCTCTATATCAATGAAATCACCGGTCCAGTCCTTTATCTGTAACAGTCACTGAAACTTCTAAAGGAATCAGCTTCTTATTTCCAAGGTAATGTTATGATGTCCCACTGACTTCCTTTTCTTTCACCTCTTACAAGATAAGCTCCCAGGGGATCTCAGCAGCATTTTGAAAAATCCTTCTGTTATATGTGCAGTAATCAAAACAACAGCCTTGAGTAGAAGGTAAACAAGCTTAAGAAATCAATGCCCTCAAACAAACCATGCTGCCAGTCAGTTTAAATTAAAACATAAAGGACCCCAGAGCCTGAAGCTCTAAGTACCTGAGGAAAGGTCAGTAGTGAATGAGAGGGGATTGATTTATTTTCCAGATTAGACCAGCAATTCCAGGGGGTGGGGAAGAGAAGAGGACTCAGGGAGCTGGAGGGGCCTGTCCCTCCTCAGCCCCAGCACTCTGGGAATTTCCTGTGGCTGGGACATTCAGAGGAGATGAAGGGAGTGATTATATGATCACAAATTTAGAGCTCAAATGCGATCTTTTTTTGTGTCCTGAAACAAATTCTGTCAATCTGGGGAAGTCTATGGATACCTTCTCAGAGTAATGCTTTTAAATGCATAAAATGAAATATATAGAATTACCAAGGAAACTAATTACAATGAGATACAGATATCAAAATGTTTTAATTGTAATATAGTAATATATGCTTCTTTATTTATGTATGAAATAAATAGCAAGACAAGATATTGTAAAATGTAGGCTAGCTAACATGAAATTTTATTTTTAAAAGTCATTGTTAATTAGCTTGAATAATTACATTAAACTCTGCAGTTGTCTTTAACAAGGCAATATGCACAACATCAGATGGACATCTATTGAGTTTTGAATTTTTCTTTGAATAGTTACAAGTGTGGATAACCTGATTTATAAAGATACATTGTTGCAAATGGAATTAAAGCCTCCCCAATTTGCCTTCAGAGACCTACAGTAATTTCCAAGTAGTGATAAATGTAAATGATATTTCAAGATATCTGCAACAATTGTCATGTGATAGGAAAATAACTGTGGTTTCTATTGGTGAAAAGTTACAGTTGTTGGTAACACTGTAGTTTGTTGCTTACATTCAGAATTAGAGGAAAAACTCAATTTCAGCTAGAGGTTAGTGAAAATAAAGACATATTTTTCCCCTTCCAAGCTCAGAGATCCTCTGTAATCTATCCAAAGCCCCCTCGGGGTCCATGGACCCCAGGTTAAGACCCTCTGATCCAGTCCAACCCCCTTATTTTGGTCAGTGCTTGTGATTCCCTTGGAGTATAGAACTTCCTTCTCCAGTATAGAGCAGAACCTTCTGGTCTATTTCCAGGCCAGTTTATGGAGTAGTTGCATGAATTCCCATACAATCAATATGACAATATGGTGGTATTTGAAGCCTGCTCTCAACCCTTAATGCTGCTCTTGCCCCTCATTTCTGAGGAGACTCAGAGAGGCTGATTAGCTTGGTCAAAGCCTATATATGAAGAGCTGTCCTCTGACCCTGAATTCAGCATCCTTAACAAGGCACTGCTCACTGGAAGGTGCCTTCTAGGTTATCGATCCAATTCCCTACTTTTACAGAGGAAGCCCAGAGAGAGAAGAGCACTTGCCCAATATCACCCAAGAATGGAATTCCTCAGCTCTTTGGATTCGAACAATTACCCCCATATCACCGACTAATCCCTTGTAAGAAAAGAGGAACTTCCACTCTCCCCTTCATCACTGACGCTGGACATCAGAGTGCTGCTGGAGAAACCCCAAGTTTCTTTTGCTTTCTGTCCTGTTCTATATGCTTCACCTTCTTCTGGGTATAATAATGTCACATGGGCTGGGAATTGAGTCAGACAATCTTGTTCAGGTCCTAGCTGGGATCTTGAACGTGACTTCCCTTTCCTGGCTTTAGAGCCTCCCTCCATAAAAATACCAGTCAGAAAGCCTTGGAAGAGCCTCCCAGCTCTAGAACTATGGTTTTAGAATATGACTTCTATGTTAGAACAATGGATGAAAAGGAGAACAGAAAGATGCCGTGTTTGTCTCCGTTTCCTAGTCATAAGACCATAGATTTAGAGCTGAAAGGAAACTTGGAGGTTATCAACGCCAAACAAGCATCTATCTGTTCTGTGTCAGAGCTTCTCAGATATTATCTCACCTGGGAGTACAAATAGGAATATTGCATAAAATGGAATCAGAGTAGATTTCTCATTGGTGAAATATAGCTTATAGAGAGCAACCAGCTAAATGAATTCCATGGCATGGAGAATGGGTTGTGTTTATTTTTATGATGGCAGAAATGTAATATGGTGAGTCCAGGAATTTGCTTACTGAATCCATCAAACATCAAAGACCCCTTAGGTAGTACTAGGAGACTCCTCAAATTAAATCGATGTGAAGCAACTTGTCTAGAGTCACACAGTGCCCAAGAGAGGATTTGAATCTGGGTCCTCTTGCCCCTGCATCCTATATGTACCATGCTTGTTGCCCTAAATACTGCCTCCTCCAAACAAAATTGTTAAGTAATTTGGCGTTTGTCTCAGGTGCACTGCTTTCTCTGCCTGTAGCCTCCCCTCCACATACAGCCTCTTACATTTTACTGCTCTCTCCCAGCTTACCCTTTGCCCCTTCCCCAATAACCTTATTCTCATCTAGGAGTGAAAACAATCATCTGTTAAACTTGTGCTGAATGTCAGGGACTTTGTGTGTTTCCTTTTCCGAGGTGTTTAGAATTTGAAAAGTGAATCCTTAGGAGAGAAATGCTTAACCCAAAGGAATGAATTCACTGTTGGTGGAATTTGGGGAGAGAAGCAAAGACAGAGAACCTTTATCACAATGATAACTGGAACTTTCTACAAAGTATATCAATCATGTATTACCACCCCCATTTTTACAAATGAGAAAACTGAGGTCAAGATGTGAAGTGGCAGCTGGTATTACAGTTGGGACTAGAACCTGAGCCTTCTGACCCCCACGTCCATTAGACCCATTAGACCGTGATGCACTTCTCCAGGCTGCCAATACTCTGAGGAAAGCTGCCATTTAAACAAAAGAGGAACATCTATGAATTATTTAAAAGGTGCTGCAGTGCTAAGGACATGATCTCTCTGGGAATATAACTAATCTCCTGGCCACTGAATGGGAACAAATTAGGAATATTCCAAAAGATGGGATCAAAGCAAATTTCTCACTAGTAAAACATAACTTACAAAAAGTAAACAGGTAATTGAACTCATTGGCAAGGAAAATGGATTATATTCATTTTTATAATGGAGGAAATTTGGAGCAGCTAGGTGACAGAGTGAATAGAGCACTGGCTCTGGAGTCAGGAGGACCTGAGTTCAAATCCAACCTCAGACACTTAACACTTACTGGCTGTGTGACTTTGGGCAAGTCACTTAACCCAATTGCCCTGCCTTCCCCCCTCTAAAAAGATAATAATAATAATAATGGAGGAAATTTAACTGTGGGCAACTAGTTAGTACAATGGATAGAGTGCTGGGCCTGGAGTCAGAAAGACTCCTCTTCTCTGAGTTCAAATCTGGCCTCAGATGCTTATTAGCTGTGTGACCCTGGGGAAGTCATTTAACTCTGTCTGCCTCAGTTTCCTCATCTGTAAAATGAGCTGGAGAAGGAAATGACAAAGCAAAGCAAATGCTGAGAAAACCCCAAACTGGATCACAGTCAGACAAAGCTGAAAACTGGCTGAACAACAAAATAAAGTATTCTTAGTTCAATAATTTGCCTACTGAATCTATCAAACATTGGAGACTTCATAGGTAATACTAGAAGACTCTTCAAATCAAATTAATTAAAAAACTTTAAATACCTACTATGTGTAAGTCACTGCCAGGGCTACTCTGTGAGACACACAGAAAGAGAATTACTTTAAGAAGCACAACAATATTGTAAACATATTTCATATTGGTGAAGTCATGGACTGGCTCCAAATTAGGCAAATTAGCCTATGCCCCTCCTCCTTCCACAAACATTTTTATATGGTTTAAAAGGGCAAATCAACCTGGAACATGAATCTCATGAAGCCTGGGAACTTCTGGGTGTATGCCCATAAGTCCTACCAGATTAAAGAAGTATTTTATTTTTTTTCTCAGAATTAAAAAAATATATATTTTTATTCCCAATTTAAAAACCAAATAGAATGAGCGTTCACATAATCATCATAAAACAGACAAATCCCTAGTATGCATAACATGCTTTTCTTTTTAAGTCTATAGCAAAATTGTGATATTCTATGTGGACAGAGGGAAGAGGACCAAGGACATCAGGCCTTAATCACTGAATGAGTGTTGCCTCAATTAAACCAAGACCTGGGAAAGACCTTAGCTTAGAAAAGCCAAGGTCTCTCTTTGTATCTAGGGTCTTCTCCAGTCATCCAGATCAAGATCTTGTAAGATCCTGATAAAGACCCAGATGGCTCCAGAGCAGAGTGAGATTGGTGACTTTGTATAGTCCTGCCTCACTTAAAATCCAATTCACTTGCATGTCATGCCATCACCTCCCTGATCAGGTCCTCTTTGAGAAAGAAGGACGAATAACAATGTAGCAAAATTAACCTGTGGCTTTCTAAGCTATTCTGGCCTTTCTTTTCTTCTAACCTCTCCATCAAAAAAAAAAAAAATTAAAAAGTGCTTCAATGACCCTTGTAACAAGTCTGTATCATCAAGCAAAATGAATGTTCACATTGGCTCTATTTGAAATGTCTTATTCTGCCTTTTGAGTAGGGGTGGGGTGGGGACAGGGGAATGAGGAGATCACGTCCCCAGACAATATCCTTTTATCTCTAAAGTGATATAGAGCTGTGGTTTTATGCAGCTTCTTTCCCCTTCAGCTAGCTGCCTCAAGGATGGGAATAGGGGGGATTGATGATTAGAGGGCCACTGGGGCAATTTCCCTCCTGGCTCTCACAACCATGACTCAGCTGTATTCTTACCTGAGGTCTTCTCACCCTTGAACATTCCTCCACCAAACCCTCTTCTCACATAGGTGAGTCCCTTTTGTGGCCAGGCCCAGGCCAGCCATGCTTCATTCCCCTTCTGGCTGTGAGGCTGACTTTCAGGCCATCAGATCCTCTCTGGGTACCTTCTCCCCCTCCCCGCTTTTCAGCTGTCTTTCCTGGGTCAACTTCTCCTTTCCAAACATAAACTCCTGGAGGGAAGAAATTCTCTTTTCTTTGTTTATTTATGTATCCAGTGAACAGCACACAGTAGGATTACTGATTCTAAGTAACATTTACCTAATTATTAAGACACTAGAGTCAAACTGCCAAAAGTATTGAGATTTTGACACTAAAGGAAGTCATGTTTTAGTTTCCCAAAGTACACCAGACAACAAAATCAGTAAGTATTGTTTTCCAGTTTGGATGAATTAATGACCATTGATAGTTTGAGCTTCCTGTCAAAACACTACTCAGGGGCCAACTGGAGTTTAGATGAACTGAAATGGCATCACCTGTGGGTGGTAATTATGCCAAAAGAAAACCACTTGCCCTCCAAAGAAGGACAACTAGACAAGAAGCCCACTGGACAAAGACAGGATCCAAAGCATTTCTTTAACTAAACAATCCTTGGACTAACTCCCCCCCCCCCAGAATGTAGGTTCCAAACCCCTCCTCTTTCTCCAAGCTAACGTTTCTGCACTCCTCCTTCCCTCTGAATTAATTCATCAGTCTGGTCTGGCTAGCTCAAAAGAGCTGCAATTTAAACAGGGCGTTTCCTCAAAATCTTTTTCTTAAAAAACAATCCTCTTGGTCCCTTAGCTGAGACTCGCCAGTGGGAAGGAAGAGTGAGGGCTGCGTCGTGGCTGGGAGGGATGTTTGGGGAAGAGAGCCCTTTGGGAGACACACAGATGTCACCTAGCCTTCGAGCCCGACAGGAAGACCAGCGAGGCTTAAGTAAGCAGGCATCTTCAGCGATGCAGGAAGCAAGGCAAGAGCATTGTAGGGATTGGACCCTAGCTCGAATCCTTGCTCTGCTCCTTAGACACTGCTGGCGGTGTGACCTTGGACAAGTCCCCTTGCTTCTGGGGGTTTCCAAATTGCCCCCGGAGCAATTGGAGAAGAGCTAATGTCCCTTTCAGTTCGAAGGCTTGGGGTCTATTACTGGCTGTGTAACCCATTCTCCGTCTGTAAAATGGAGGAACTAATATATGTCGACTAATAAGCAATTGTTAAGCGCCTACTGTGTGCTGGACACTAGGCTAAGGGCAGGGGACACAAGCGCAAACCCAGCCCCAACCCTCGAGGAGGAAGTTACTTGCCCAGGCCCGGCCGGTGGAGGGGCGGTGGCCTCGGTCACCTAGTAATCGCTCCGGGCCGGCAGCCAATGGGAGGCGCCGTGCCGTGACGTCATGGGACGTATGCCAATAGGAGTGGGGCACGTGACCGGGGGGTGGGGAGGATGGCGCGGAGCTGGGACCATGCGAGTCCTTAGCGGGAGCGATGGGGGCGCGGGGAGCCCCGGGGCGCCGGGGGCGACCGCGCTGGGCGGCTTCGTCCTGCTGCTGCTGCTGCTGCTGCTCCTACTCCTACTCCTGCTCCTGCTCCTGCTGCGGCCCAAGCGGCCCGCCAGCTTCCCCCCGGGCCCCGTGGGGCTGCCGCTCATCGGCAACATCTTCTCCCTCGCCGCCTCTGCGCAGCTGCCGCACGTCTACATGGAGCAGCAGAGCCACGTGCACGGCCAGGTACCGCCTCCGCGCCGCGGCCTGGCACCGGCACCGCCGCCAGGCTTGCCAATTCGCGGCCCTGGAGGCCGAAGATTGCCAAGGCACGACCTGCGCCCCTGCGGCCATCACGTCCTCTCCCCACGGTGTCCAGTTGCCCACTCTCTGCTAGTGTCCACCTGCTGTGGTCATCACCTTCCCCCTATTCACCACCCCCTCCCAAATGCAGTGGTCGGAGCCCGCTGGTCCTCTCCTGGGGCTGTGCCCTCCGGCCGCCCGCCCGGACTTCGGAACTGCGGGGTTAATGGTTAATCCGAGCTCCCTGGTCCAAGCCAGCGCAGCGGGGGGCCGAGCCTGGCAGTGCCCCCGCTCTCCTGCTCTCTCTTCTCCTCCTTCCTTCCTTTTTCTTTCTTCCCTTCCTCTTTCCCTTTCTTTTTTCTCCCTTTTATTTTTCTCTTTCTTTCTTTCTTCCTAATTCTAATCAGTTGTACATAGTATTCAGACATTGAATTGGTTCTGAGTAGGAATCGGGGCATCTAGGTGTCAGAGTGGATAGGAGTCAGGAGGACCCAGTTCAAATCCAGCCTCAGAACTTACTAGCTGTGTGACCCTGAGCAAGTCACTTATCCCTGTGTGCCTCAACGTCCTCATTTGTAAATTGAGCTGGAGAAGGAGATGGCACTCTACTTCAGTATCTTTGCCCGGAAAAGTCCAAAAGGGGTCCCATTTATTGTTGTGTTTTCAGTTGTGTCCCCCTCTTGAGGACCTCATTTGTAGTAAACACTGTGTCAATGTTAACTCTTATTATTAAATAAGGGGAGGTCGTACTAGGAGAGATATAAAAACGGAGAGTTCACTCATTGTTTGAAACTTGTAATTGGAAGGAATGAACGGATAGAAAGGAAAGGAAGGAAAGAAAGGAGGGAGGAAGGGAGGGATTTGTTGAGTGCTTAGTGTAAATCACTGTCCAAAGTGCTGGGATACAGCTAGAAGAGCACAATGCTGCCTGATCTCATTCTTATGGGGGGGAGGGGTGTAGACCCCATAGACTATAGGAGGCTTCAGCCATCTGTCAGATGCCAAGGTCCAGTGGCCCATGCCAGCCCATGTCAGGCAAAGCTGACAGTCATCACCTTCTTTAATGTCCCTCCCGGTGATCAAGCCACATCCATTCCTGATACTGAACCACTTGACAGTGCCCGGGGTTTGGTGGTTTCTTTGGGGGCACCTGCAGAGGCTGGCAGCCAGATCCCCTCTCCTCTATGGTGGATAATTTTACTGCTGCTCCTGGGTTCTTGGGTTTAGAGATGTGGGCTGATTCCACCGGGGCCTGAAGAGATATTGTAGTTGAAGGGGGTGGCCAAGTGGTGCGAGTTGCCTGGCATTTTTGTCACCCCATTTCCCTCAGGGCACCTAGCTGCTTCAGGCAGGCTGTGGGCTTTGCCGTTGGTGGTGATCATCAATCAATCAAAAAACAGTTTTATTAAGTGATTGGAACAGAGGGGCTTGAGGCAGGTGGACCCAGCAGCAGCTGTTGTAGTAATCCAGGTGTGAAATGAGAATGGCCTGCCCCTGAGAGCAGCAGCGTTGGTGGAGGGGAGGGGGCACAGGCAGGAAGGACGAGCCTTGATGTCCACTTAGATAGAGAAGGTGAGAGAGGAGTCCAGGGTGATTGCCATCTTGGGAGCTGAATGTCCATTTCAAGATGTCTGAAAGGCAGTTGGAGACAGGAGAGTGGAGGTCAGCAGGGCCAATCCACGGGGCTGGAGAGAGTGACTTGGGCATGTTTTCTCCTCAAGTAACAATTTTGTATGAAACCAAAATGAAGGAAGCTCCACTTTAATGTTTTAGAAAATCCCATGAGAAGGTGAGTGGTGATGTAACTAAAGAAGACAGTGGAATCTGGAAATTGCCTTGTATTTATTTCTTGTCATCAGAGGGCCTGGCTTCAAGCCAGGTTCTGCTGCCTGTGTGACCTTTGGGCTAGGGCCTGCTGTTCACTCTCTGGGCCTTGGTTTCAAAATCCATAAAATCTGGGAGTTGGAATAAATAGGTGGTCTCTAAGCAAGCATGTATTCCATACTGCCACATAGTCATTTTCTGTTTCTTTGGGTATTTCTAACCCAGAGACTTTACTGTCACTGTAAGTCACCTGTAGAAGAACTCCTTACCTAGCAAATCTACGTGGAAGTGGGCACTGGCCTCCAGAGCCAGGCTTTAGGCTAGGCTGTGGGCCTAGAGCTAGGGATGCCGACACTACTGCAACAGCTGCTGGGGGGGTCTGCCTGCCCCAAGGCTCTCTCCACTCCAGTCCATCCCCCATTCAGCCACTAAAGTGATTTTCCAAGTTGCTTAACTTGTCCAAGCACTAATTTCCTCCCATAAATGAATGTATTTCTGGTATTTCCTATGCCACAAAGTTATTGTGAGGTACACAGGAAATGTGGCAGTGCTTTGAAAACTAAAACAGAAAAATTTAAAGCAGTTCAGAAACCTTGAATCTACACAAGAAGAGAGGATAGAACAGGGGCAGGGAACCTGTGGCCTCAAGGTCAACTGTAGCCCTCTAGGTCCTCAAGTGTGGCCCTTTGAATCCAAACTTCACAGAAGAAATCCCCTTCATAAAAGGATTTGTTTGTAAAACATGGACTCAATTAAAAAGCTGAACCCAAGGGCCTAGAAGGCCACATATGGCCTTAAGACTGCAGGTCAGGTTCCCCACCCCTGGGATAGAACATTTGTTCTTATGATACTAATTGATAACAGACATGTTCCAGAGTCACTGGTTAGCCAAGGTTTATGATGTTGATAGCACCAAAGGCTGTGGAGCGTGGGCAGGCACAGAGGGCAGGCCTGGTACCCTCCAAACCTGTGGCTTGGAGTGACTTGTCTAGGAGGGAAAGGCACATGAGGATTTCTGTGTTTGGCAAATAGGGTGACTGCCTTCTGATCATGTCCTACTGCTTTTCATTGGATAGCATGTTAGTGACCCGAGAAAGGCCAATCAGCCAAGGGGGCTTCGATTTCTTGATTATAGAGTGGAATTAGAAGATTGATGGATTATATTATTGATGGATTGTAGTTAAAATCATAATTGATTACACACAGTTAAAAACAACACTTAGAAATTAAGTGGCTTATAAATGAAAGGCCTTTTAAATACTTAACAAGGATGGTCACCACTGTCGATAGAGTTTTGCTAGACCCCACAAGGAGCCTCGATGCAGGGGCTGGCCCTGCCACCAGCTTCCCTGCTGATGTTTTATCACCTGATGCCTCCTAGGACTGTTGGGAAGAAAGTGGACGGAAGCACTGTGTATAAAGGGGAGTTAGTATTAAGAGTGGGTGTGAGACCTGTATATTCAGGTACATTAGTAAATAGGTAATGATGAAATAATGATAATCAAAATAAAAATCTGTGCAAACAGGTCATTAGTGAAAAAACAAAACCAAAACCAAAAAACAATGCTCAGCTCTGTATGGAAATGAGAAATAAGAAATCTCAGAATTCCTCTTGCCCGGGTCAGAATAACAAGTACGGCACCTCTCACTGACACAGAGCACCCTGGGGCAGACTTCTGGCATGGTTTCCAACCCCCTCCACCCCTCCATTTTGCAGAGGAGAAACTAGGCCCAGAGTTTGGCCTGAGTGACTTGTGCGAGGTCACCCCAGTCAGAGGTGGCACCCCAGCTCTGTCCTGCCCACTAAGCCAGGTGTTGCTCCAGACCCAGAGTCAGGGAGGAGGCTCAGCTTGGTGCAGGGCCCAGCAGAGAGGAAGCCTTTGTGGTCCTCCTGAGACCTCACCTCTTTCCAGCAATACTTGTTGGTCGATTACTGAGGCTTGGAAGGGCAACCGGTGTACTTGTGGATAATAATGTAGACTCCGATAAGGCCTAGAAAAGAACATAGAGATTTCCCTCGTGATCTTTCCCCAGATGACTTGTTTAAATTCTGTTTTCTTCCTTTTCTCTTTCCAAAGATTTTCAGTTTGGATCTCGGAGGTCTGTTCACTGTGGTCCTGAATGGCTATGATGTAGTAAAAGAATGTCTTGTTCATCAGGGTGAAATTTTTGCGGACAGACCTGCTCTCCCTTTGTTCAAGAAGTTGACCAAAATGGGAGGTACGTAAATATTTCAACTATTAAGGACTTATTAAAATATCTTAAAGCTGGTTTGAGAAAACACAATCTATGCCATTCGAAACCCCAAATACCCTGCACCTAGAGACTTGGGCAAATGAGATATTTGTGGACGGCTTAGTGTAGGACCTGTGGGGGTGCTTTATAAATGCTTTTTCCTTCTCTCTGTCACCTTGGGCACCCTCTCTGAGCTGTAGTTTCCTTGTGTGGGAAGTGGAAATAATATTTATACAACCTTCTTAATAGTGTTATTGTCAGTATGGGAACACATGATATAGATCAATTTTTTCATAATCCCTAAGAAGCATTTAAGTGGGTATTAGAATTATTATCCATTTTTCATCTTAGACTATCCTAGCTTACCAAAGGAAAACAGATCATTTAATTCAGTTCAACAAACATTTATTAAGCCCCTTTAATACGATGAAAAGACCATGGGCCATGTCCTTCAGGAACATTTTCTCTTCTAATAGAGGAAATTACATGTATGCAAGTAACGTTGTACAGACGGAACAAGAAGTAAGAAGGAAGTATTCTAAGAAATTTGATTAGGCAACAACCACTTCAGGGAAGCAGAAGAGGCTTCCTGGAGGACGTGGCATATCAGCTGGGCCTTGAATAAAGGAGGGATTTCCATAAGCAGAGGTGGGAATCTACCGGGGATAGTGTCTGCAAATATGGAAAGATGGGAGAGGTCAGAATGAAATAGAGAATGATTCTGGGCCGAGTTTATGAAAGGGCATGGAGTAAGTTAAGGTAAAAAGGGAAGATTGGAGCCAGGATGGGGAGTACCTTAAACACCAGGCCAGTGAATTTTTACTTTATTCTTTATGCAGAAACCACTGTATGTGTGTTAACGAGAAGTGATCAGAGGTAGGCTCTGGGAGGTTATGTATGTAGTCAGAGCAGGAAGAGACTTAAGGCAGGTGGGGAGAGATGAGGGCATGGAGCCATGGTGGCAGCTGGGAAACGAGACAACAGACACCTAGTGTGTAGTGGTGGGTGTCAGCAGCCTGGCAGCTGATGAATATGGTGGGTGCAGGGAAGGCGTCCAGGAGGTCTCTGAAGCTTTGGGTCTGAGTGACTGTGAGGTTGGGGAACCTCAGGGCTAGAGTAGCCAGAGGAAGAGGTTGGTTTGGGAGAGAAATGATGGTTTCAGTCTTGAATCTGCCAGGCCTCCCAATGGAGGGAATGTTCTGTCTCCATCTGGGTCTGGAACTCTGGGGATCTAGTTTCTGTATAGTGGCTAGTTGGAGCTGGGTCGGGATGAGAGGACAATGAGGATAATTGGTCCAGTCTTGCCTGTAGGTTTGCTCAATGCCATGTATGGCCGGGGTTGGATCCACCACCGAAGGCTAGCTGTGAACAGCTTCCACTGTTTTGGTTCTGGCCAGAAGTCCTTTGAATCCAAAATTGCCGAAGAAGCCAAGTGTTTCATCGAGGCTGTCGACACCTATAAAGGGGAACCCTTTGACCTTAAGCAGTTGATAACAAATGCTGTTTCAAACATCACCAACATGATTATTTTTGGAGAACGCTTTTCCTATGAAGACACGGAGTTTCAGCACATGATTGAGATCTTTAGTAAGAATGTGGAGTTGGCTGCCAGCGCCTCCGTCTTCTTATATAATTCTTTCCCCTGGATTGGCATCTTCCCTTTTGGGAAACACCAACAACTGTTTAAGAATGCAGCTGTGGTCTATGATTTTCTCTCTAGGATTATTGAAAAGGTGTCTGCCAATAGGAAGCCGCACTCTCCTCAGTGTTTTGTAGATGCATATTTAGATGAGATGGATAAAGGGAGAAATGACCCCAGCTCCACATATTCTAAGGAAAACCTGATTTTCTCTGTGGGGGAGCTCATCATTGCTGGAACAGAAACAACCACCAATATACTAAGATGGGCAGTTCTTTTTATGGGCCTTTATCCTAACATTCAAGGTGAGAAATCTGTTTGAACTTTGGGACTGCTTTTATGGAGGTGGGAGTGGCAGAGAAATCATCTGCCAAGGAAAGGACACTTGATTGGGACTCACACATTTACTACCTACCTGTGTGACCTTGGGTGAGTCATTTAATCTCTTTGGACCTGTTTCCTCAACTGTCAAATGAGGGAGTTGGAAGAGATGCCTCTAAACCTTCAATCTAAGATCCACATTCTAAGCTATTTCCCAAAATATAGACTAAATGTGGTCCTAACTGAGGAAGACACACAGTATGATAGTCTTTTTTCTCCCAAAATATAACATTTCCCCTTTAGGGTCCATTACTGTTTTAAAATTTAACCGAGTATGGGGCAGCTAGGTGTCGCAGTGAATAGAGTGTCGGCCCTGGAGTCAGAAGTACCTGAGTTCAGATCTGGCCTCAGACACTTAATGCACACACAAACAAAAACCTAGCTGTGTGATCTTGGGCAAGTTACTTAACCCCAATTGCCCTCCAAAAAAAAAAAAAAAAAGCAAAAAAAAATTTAACCGAATTTTATTTGTGTGACCTTACTAGGAAAAATGGCTGCCCAGAATAACACCTGAGAACGCCATTGATTCTGGGGAGTACATTTTAATTGCGCTTGTCAGCACAAAAGTTATAGCTACATATCCAATATCCCCTTTTAACAGATAGGGAAACAAAAGGAAGAAGAATCTGTCTGGGAGCATCAGCCTGAAATCCATATAATTAGAATATTCTTAGGACTGTCCATCAATATCTTCAATCACAGATTACAAAGGGCTTCTTCACATTTGAGGTCAAAGTAATGTAAAACTTTATAATTTTAACAATTACCTAATAACTTGCACCCTTTTTCTCTGACAGGGCAAGTTCACAAAGAGATTGATTTAATTGTGGGTCCCAATAGGACTCCTTCCATGGAGGACAAATCCCAAATGCCATTTACTGAGGCAGTTTTGCATGAAGTTTTGCGATTCTGTAATGTAGTCCCACTGGGTATTTTCCATGCAACTTCTCAAGACACGGTTGTACGTGGTTATTCTATTCCTCGGGGCACCACAGTCATTACAAATCTTTATTCTGTTCACTTTGACAAAAAGTACTGGAAAGATCCAGAAGTATTTTATCCAGAGCGATTCCTGGACAGCCATGGACAGTTTGTTAAGAAGGAAGCGCTGATTCCTTTCTCACTAGGTAAGATCACCCTGGGTGTGAGGGTCTCTGGGATCCTCTAGCAAAAAGCTTCGCTGCTGACCTTCCCTAGGAAAAAGCCACACCCAGCTGCTTCTCAAATGGCCAAGGAGCTGGCCAGAGAAATGATAAACGGGATCATTTCTGAAATGTAGTTGAGGTGTTTTTTTGGAGCACATGCAATTGCGATCCTCCTTCCCTCAGAGTTATTGTGAAGAAAACTTTCTGTCATTCCTAATGCACTCAAGGAATAGGTGCCAGTCATATTAATAGTAGTAGCTGGGTCCTTAGCAGTCCATTCTCATCATCATCACTGGCATTTATAGAGCACTTTAAAGTTTGAAAAGCACTTTACAAACAATATCTCATTTTGTTCTTTATTCTTACAACAGTCCTGGGAGAAAGGCACTATTATTATCACCCCCGTCTTGCAGATGTGAAAACTGAAATGGATTAAAGTGACAGGTAGTAAATACCTACAGCAGGATTTGAACTCAGATCTTCCTGGCCCCAAAGTCAGCTCTCTATTCATTGTGCTGCTGAGCAGCCCCTAGTAAGAACTGAGAGGACTGTGGAGATCATCAGTCAATCACAAACTTTTGTTAAATCCCTTTTGTTAAAGAGGCAAAAGACAGTTCTTATGGAGTTTACAATCTAAAGGGTGAGACAACATGCAAACACACACGCACACGCACACACAGAGCAAGCTATAGGATAAATAGGAAATAACAGACAGAAGGTGCTGGAATTAAAAGGGACTGGGAATAGCTTCCTGTAAAATACATATATATATATGATTTTAGTTGGGATTTACTTAAAGGAAGCCAGGAAAGTTAACAGGCAGAGATGAGGAGGAAGAGCATTCCAGTTGGGGGGGCAGAGCCAGAGAAAATGCCCAGAGCAGAGAGAGGCTGTGTCTTGTTCATGAAATAGTCCAGAGGCCTGTGTCACTGAATGGAGGATTGCAGGGTGAGGAGGAAGCCATAGGGAGCTTGGAAAAGCAGGAGGGGACGAGGCTGTGGAGGACTTTGAACACCAAAAAGAGTATTTTGTATTTATCCCAGGAGATGAGAGGGAGCCTCTGGAGCTTACTGAATAGTGGGGTGACATGGCCAGTTCTGGGCCTTAGGAAAATGAATAATCTTGGTGGCTAAATGGAGGACTGGAATGGGGAGAGGGCTATGACAGACAGACCCACAGCAGGCTATGGCAGTAGTCCAGGTGAGAGGTGAAGAGGGCCTGCACCAGAGAGGGGGCACTGTCAAGAGGAGAGAAGCTGCAAAAGTGAGGTTGACAAGCCTCAGCAACATCTTGGATTGGGGGGAGGTGACAGAAAGTGAGGAGTCCAGGATGACGCACAGCCTGAGGGCCTGGGACCATGGGGTTGCCCTCTAATAAGGAAGAGAGGAGGGAGGGAGGGTAGGGGGGACATAACAAGTTCAGTTTTAGGTGTCTACTAGTCATCCCATTGAAGATGTCTGAAAGGCAGCTGGAGATACAAGATTGAAGCAGAGACACTGGGCCAGGAAAGGCAGTGTTGAGAATTGTCCGCACAGAAATAATTAGATCCAGGACAGACCCTGAGGGACACCTATGGTTAGAGGGCGTGAGCTGTAGGAGGATCAGAGAAGTGGTCAGATAGGTAGGAAGCAAACCAAGAGAGAGGGGTGTCCTGAACACCTAGCAAGAGAGTATCAAGGACACCAACAGTGTCAGGTCAAGAAGAATGGGGATTGAGAAAAGATCACTTAACAAATAGGGAAACTGAGTCCCAGAGAGGGCAAGACTCACCCAAGGTCACACAGTAAAGGAGCAACAGAATCAGACTCCCATCCTACATTCTCTTCACCATGTTCCCTGAACTAGCTGCACTGCTAGAAAACAACCGAGTGAATGCACAGCCTTATGGTCTGTTTAGGGATTGTCCATGTGAGCCTTGACATGGAAATGGGCTTATCTTGTATCAGGAGAACAGACACAGCCCAAAGGAGAAGCCCTGTGATGGAGCAGCTCTGGAGCACACTGCCCTCGCCCAGGGCGTTCTTGCTGCCTCTGGGCTCTGGACGAGGAGCATCTGCAATCCTGCAGTCAACATTCAGCACCACTAAGGTCCCTGAAAAGCGGGGCTTGAAGGCTTGGCCACAGTGTCTGTGCCACTATTGCCAGAGCAGCTTTCTTCCCTTGATAGCTGGGCCTGGCACATAATAAGTGCTTCTAGTTGAATGATATATAATATGTTAAGGGGTGGATGGGGAAAAGGCATCAATTGTTTGATATTGGGAAAAGACTGATTTTTTTCCCCCTTCAATTTAGGAAGAAGACATTGTCTTGGAGAACAGCTGGCTAGGATGGAAATGTTTTTGTTTTTTACATCATTGCTTCAGCGATTCCACTTGCATTTTCCACCCGGGGTAGTTCCAAATCTCAAACCCAAATTAGGCATGACATTGCAGCCACTACCATATCTCCTCTGTGCAGAAAGACGGTAGCCAAAGAATAGCTGCTCCCTGCTCAGAATCTGAACAATGGTTCCATTATCATAACTTTATTTGAAACTATTTTCAAAAGTCTAAATTGAGAAATGCAAATGTAAATGAGATGTAGTTTTCTAAATATACAGTTGTACCCCCAAACCTACCTTTCTAATTCTGCCCACCTTTTAATCTAGATTCCTGATCTGGGAACATGTATCCAGAGAGGGGACTCCCCACCAGTCCTCTGCCCTCTCTCTTTGGAGGCAGTGTTAGAGAAGGAATAAATCATGGGGAAAAAAGATTCTGAGGGGCTTTTGGTGTGGGGGTAGGATCTTGTTCCTTCAGCAAATCCTGGCCTTTCTCCTCCCTGGCTTTAAGGTCATGCCCTTATCCAGGTAAGGCTGTTCCTTGCCTTCAAACTGGAAGAGTTTAGTTAACCTTAAATAGTGACACTTCTGTTCATGAAGGATTCCCTTGTTCACACAGGCACCTGACTCTGCCCTCTGGGGAAAACTAATCTGGACTGTTGGTTATTTGGCATCTTATAAAATACCAGTTGACTTTAAAACTCACTGTTTTAATGAGTGTAGGCAAAGCTTCATGTCATCCCAGGTAAGGGAATGAGGAAAAGCATTTTTCTCCTAACAGAAAGCAAGGGAAAAGTCCATTAGTTTCAGGGGCCAGAAGGAAGGCCTGTTTTGTGGAATTGGTGGGCATTCTCTCTTAAGCAGGGCACAACTCATAAATTTAGTGTTGGGACCTCAGAAGTCAGCTGGTTCAACCATTTCCTTTACAAGTAAGATAAACCCAAGCACTCTGAATACAAATCCAGTGCCCTTCCCACACTAGGGAATGGAGGGGAGGCAGAGGCCCCCAGAAACTGAGGAGCAGCTTCCTGCTTCTTGTCAGCATGTCATTGGAAGAAACAGACTTGGTCCTTCTTCCCCTCAGAGGAACACCCTGAATCTTACAGCCCAAGGAGGGCAGGAGACTGGTGATCCTGCTCAAGTTGCTGGGCCCGAGTCTTGTCTTGAGCACCTTTTAGCAAAGTCCTTATCTTTGCTCTACTTCCTCTCAGTGGTTCTGACCCAAAGTGGAATGGCCTCTGGAACAAACTCCAGAAATCACAATGGCATGGTCACTGAGTGGGGTTCAAGTTTAAGGTAAAGACTTCTACTTGGCTGCTAAATCCCAAGTTTGAGAATGCCGTTTCTTATCTGACATTAAGCAGAATGGTGTTCATTCACACAGCTCAATCCTGGAGCTAAAAGATGTGAGTGCTCTACAGGAGGGCTATCACCATTTAAAACCTCTTAACAAGAGTGGCTGTGGTCAGGACTATAACTGATAATCAACAACCAGCAGGCCATGGAGCTACACCTCCCAATCTGATCAACACCAAAATGCTTTCACTTCAAGCCAATGGGAGATATCTGTGTTTTTATATAAAGAGAAATAACCTCTCTGATTTCACTTTGGAAATTGATGTTAAGATTTGACATGTAAACTTTTAAATAGAAAAGTGTATGATTATATTGATATAGAATTTCTTTGGCCTTGTTGCTTTTATGGTTGGTCAGTCTCTTCAAATCCAAACTGACCACACACAACGTTCCCAGTGGTCAGGGAAATTGTTAGCTCCCATCATTTGGACCCTATCTCTCAGTTTTTAATGACTTGGTCTCACTGCAGTGTCTGTTGATGGTGACCTCCAGGACCAGTAAAAAATTTTGTCCCCTTTTGCACTGTAGTTTTTGGGTGGAGATATTAGTAGCTAATCACAAACTTCAGTGTGAGCAAAAAGTATTCCAGCTGTTTTAGACTACTTGACTGAGAAATCTCTACCATCCAAAATAAGAAAAGGCACTCCCTTTGTGCCGTCAGTTGGGAGTTCAAGTCATTCAGGAGCTCTAAAGTAGCCCAGCAGCAAAGGGGAGTTTAGGTGAAGACTGAAGAGAGGCAGATTCCAAAGCTGAATTTTAAAAAGCGCCCTAGCAATGAGAGCTTTCTGAAAGCAGAAGGGGCAGTCTTGGAAGGTCTGAGTCTTATCACAGAAATGACTGATTCTTCATCCACTAGGCAGAGAGTTAGGTATATTCTCTGATTAAAAGATGGTTCCAAATTATGTTAGTGAGAGAAAGTTTGTGTGTGTGTATGTGTCTGTCTGTCTGCTGAATCAATAAATACATTAAGAAATCTTCACTCCTAGGCAAAGTGTAGACTCAACAGCATGGAAATCTTTGCTTTCTATTGAAGGTCATTTTAAGTACCTGAAAGACCAAGTTCAATCTGGGGTTCAGGAGAACCAAAGGGAGAAGCAGGGCTCCAATGGCCATTTTCCCTTGTCTGGCTAAGGCAGTCAGAGTTCTGGAATCAGTTCTTGTTGGGCAGATGGCTGGCAGGTTATCTGGTGTACGTGCAACAGCAGATAAATCACAGTGTATAGAAGGGACTCGGGATGCACAACAGGTTTGAACTAGACTAACTCAAAGGCTTACCTCAGCTTCTAGGATTCTGATTTTGTATTTAATAATTTCCTTATATTAGCTTAGGGCAGCTGTGGTGACTCACAAAGTAATATACTAGACTTCCCCCAAGGAGCAGAGGGCCAAGACCCTTTGAAAAAAGTACCCAATGGGACCTTGGCATGGACCCCATACCCTCCCCCCACACAGCAGAAATTTACACTTGGGGACAACTGGTAGCTTTAAAATATTTAATATACCAGTTCCTTATGATTATGGAAGTAACAAATTGGACAAAAATACTTTGCAGAGTTTCTTTGGGCTAAAGTTACCTGTTTATAAGCCATAATCAAGGAACAAAAAGTTGAAAAGTTCTAATGTTGAAAAATCAACAGCCAATTGTCAAATTATTCCATTATTTTAAAATAAACTCCAGTAACTGAATATTCTAAAAGAATAAAAAATAATAACACGCTTCTATTGAGAAGCTAAATGAAAGCTGTACATTAAATCCCCCCTGCCTCCCCTTCCAAATCCTAACCACAAAGGGCTCCAGTGAGTGCCTGCTTTGTCACAGCAGGTGGGTGGATCGTGCAGAACCAACAGCAATTGTGCTCCTCTGAGGCTGGCAAAACTGGTGAATGTGTCTACGTGGAGAGTGGGGGGCAAACAGTGGAAACCCTGGGCATTACAGATGTTGCTGGTGTGTGAGCACCCCACAAAAGGGTCTTTTGCAAATGGAGACCCATCTTCCAGTCAGATGGTCACAAGTCCTCTTGGGGTGACACCCTCCCAGTCACACACCTACTCAAACTGCCAAAGACCAGCATGCTTCACGGGCACAGCCAGATGCCTTTGGTCTAGACTGAGCTCTGTTGGTCATTATTTCACACACATCTGTTTGCACGGGGGGCTTTCAGTGCTTTCCCTGCACACTCAAGATTAGCTCTGTGTGCTTTTCCCACACAGAATCACGGGTGTGCAACCGTCCTAGCTCACAAGTACTGTCAAAAAGTTGCACGTGTGTGTGTTGTAACCATCTTTGCCACTGTCATCCAAGACGTTTTAGGAAGATGGCTGGTAAAAGTAATTTTGGGTAGCAAGAGAAAGACAGTCATGTCAGATGTATATGGTGATCCTGAAACTAAACCAACAACTGGGCAATAGGAAGTAGTCATCTTAGGCTTAACCTTTTCTTACACGACCCAGAATGCACTGGGCAGAGGGGAGCAGATTCAAAGGGGGCAGGTGCATCGGTGCCACTCAAGCACCCCTTCAGGTGCACTGACCAGAGGAATCCTGACTGAAGATGGCTGCTCCAACTCTGCATTTACTGCATGCAAGCACAAGAGTATTTTTCCTTTGGCTGTTCGTGACCTTTTTGTGGGAGTGGTTTGCATTATATTCTGCAGTGAGGATCAGAGGGGACTTCAATTCAACTAAAAGAATGAGGACTTAGTTTTGATCTGTCTCAAAATGTATGTACGCAGAAGGAGTAACACTAATAAAGTTATAACTCAGGCTCAACAGTGGGAGGGAATTGGAGTTTGATGAGTTTAGTGGAATATGTTTTTAAAATATTCATCCTGAGTAAGAGTGAAAAAATGTAGCAGTGCTGAGTTTAAAGAACTCTCTTTAAGATTGAAAAATTCTACCATGGAGCATCAAGGCTTACATTTAAAACAGACACAATCTGATGCCCCCTGCAAACCTGAATCATTTCAGTAAAACTGCAGCAACGATGTATGACAGCCAAAGGCACCAGAAGTTAATGCACTTTGATCCATCTGAATAATTTTTAAAAATCAGAATATAATGTGGATGTCACAGCCCCCAGATGGAAAAACTGAGGTGGGACACACCATCTCGACCCTCCCAACTGACTATACTGCAAATGCCATCTTCATCATTAGAGTTATCTTGCACAAATCCAAAGTCCTGCCTCCTCGGCAGTTGAAGAGTCCTTTCTCAACTTGCTGGGACCATGTGGAAAGGACAAGCTCTGGATTCCTGCCTTTAGGAACCAAGCCTTAGAACCAGATGATCTGTCCACAATGAAGGATTTTCAGAGACTTTACGATCATGAGGTTTACGAAGGATTAAACCCAGCTTTCTGTTCCATATGGTCAAGTGCATAGGAATGGCAACACAGCTAGGGCATCGATGATCCTATCACAGTATGAAGGCCTTCCCACCTCCCAGAAGATGGGTTGGTCTAACGTCAGCACAGTGAAAAACTGAGGCCAGGGTGTAGAGTCCTCTTCAAGCACAGATCCTTCACCCCTTCTCCCAAGGGAAGGCAACAGCGAAGCCTCCCTTCTCCTCCCTCAGCTTGGTGGAGGTGATGGCAATGGCGCTGATGAATGGAAAGATGGCGGTGCTGAGAGTGGCAGCGGCTTTTCTCCCTTATCTGCCTCCTCCATGACTCAGAGTTCTTTGGCTGGAGATGGAAGTGGACTATGGCCTTCCACTCCCGGCTTAACGTCCACAGTAGAGTCCTCACTTCCTCTCTCAACCAGCCTCTTCCACAGCTGATGATTTTCATTCAGATGCTGTGTTAGCTGGCAAAACTTGCGGTACCTGACCTTTCTTTTTCGTTGTGGTTCTGTGAAAATCAAAATACAGCTTTAAAATCTTAGCACCATAATCACAAAGATTCATCTATAACTGACTTACAAATGAACATGAGAGCTTGGCAACCTAGAATAACTCTCTGAAAGCCACATTGGTGACATTCTGCAAGTACTAGCATGACAAGGGTGGGTGCCTTACTTGGCCTGGTGCTAGGCGGAGAAGCAGCTGGAGCCAGAGGAGCAGAAGCAGGATCGTGAGCTCCATCCTCTTCCGACTGTAATTCTTCACAAAATTCCTCACTTGCAGCATCTTCACACTCTTCCTCAATCCACAGGCCAGGAAGCAAACCTGCTGCATTGTAGGAATTACACAGGGGCCCCACTATGTGAGAGATAAAAGATTCCTGAAGCTTTGCAAGCTGTGGACAGTGTCGATCCATGAAAGGACTGATGGGCAACCCAAGACTGGCCTCTTCATCTCCCTGAATAGTTTAAGAAACAAACAGAAGGTGCATTTTATATCCTTCCAGTGTTCAAAGCCACTACCAAGCTCCCTCCCTTACCCCAAGCTCCAGTGTCCAATATGGCATAAGAGAGTTTTCATCTAACAGCCTTTCAAAAGATTCACGTGGAAGCTGGTTACTTATCATCAGTGTTGTGGTCTCCATTTAATAACAGGGATGAAGCAGAGTTGTGAGGTCAAATGGTTTTTATTTGTCAGCTGTTTCCCTCTGTTTCTGAGGCCAAATGAATGGTACTTTATTCTCTTTAAAGAGCATGCTGGCTGGCATCTTAAGAAGTTTGCTACAGCTGTGATTCCAAGCACACATAAGCACATCCAGGCCTTTAGAAAGTATTGAGGGGGCAGCTAGGTGGCACAGTGAATAGAGCACTGGCCCTGGAGTCAGGAAGACCCGAGTTAAAATCTGGCCTCAGATACTTGACACACTCACTAGCCGTGTGACTTTCGGCAAGTCACTTAACCCCAATTGCCCTCCAAAAAGCAAAAAATAAATAAAAAAAATAGAAAGCACTGAGTGCATAAGCAGGCCTCTCTGGGCTTTCCTTTCAGTTGGTTCGTCAGTTTTCAGCAACTGTTCCCTGTCCTTATTCTACTAAGGGATTTTAAGTTCATTCAACAGTGATCAAAAATAGAGACTGCTTCTTCACTGAGAATCAGCAGTATTGCCATAGCGTTCTCCCCCCAAACCACTAAAAGGCCAAATACGTGAGTAGTAAGGAGAAGCAATGAACTCCCTCCCTTCTCAAACCCACTCCCCCTCAGAGGCTGAAAGCTAATGACAATAGGCATACCTTGCCCTAGCCCCCAAAGAAGGTTTTAGGCCCTGATGATGGCGATGCAATTTGGGATGTTGCCCATTTGGAGGTCATCTTCCCCCCACTTTAAAAAGGTGCTTTGTGGAGAATAGGAAGTTTATTTCTCGCAACATTAAGACTTTAGCATTTATTTTTTCATTGAAAGACAACACTTTCAAAAAAGAGAACAATCATTTGTAAACTCTTGAAGGAATTCCTCAATGAATTACTTTTGTCCCATGCTTAGAAAATTTGGGCTGACAAGACTGTTCTGTTGGTCTCTAAAGGAGGAATTAGGATAAACAGAAGTTATAAAAAGGAAGTTTTCAGTGATGTGTAAAGAAGTACTTTCTAATCATAGTCTGCTCCATGAGGAAGTGAGCTCCCTTTCCCTGGAGGTCTTCAAGCAAAAGCTAAATGGATGTAGGACAGGATGGGAGGTATAGGAGATAAAAAAGGATTCCTATTTAAGTAAATAAACTATTTAGCACTGCCCTGTGAGGGCACCATTCAAGGATAAAATTACAGCATTTTATGAAAATACATTGGCATATTTATAAAGCACAGGATAAATGTCCCATACCATACAACAGAAAGGGGCTGTCAGAGTCAGCACAAAGTGGAAGGTGAGCACTGACCTAAGAGGACTCCCAAGGCAGCATCAAAGAGGGCAGAGCAGAAAGGACGAAGGTGAGGACAAAGCTGTGAGAGTCTAAATAAGACGTAATCCCAGAGCAACGACTCCTTCGTAGAACAGGACAAAATAAAGGCCTGTTACATACATATGAGGAAAGAGGGAAAGTGACTTGTTCAAAGTCAAAGCAAATGGTGACAGAACCGGGGTTCAAGCTAGTGTTCTGTCCACTATATCACATTATGATGATACTAAAATTAGTCATAGCTTTATATCATACTGTGATTCATGCATCCCTAAATTTTAGAGAATTCTGCCAGTGTAAGGATTATGATTTTTTTTAATGTTTGGATATTTTATAAAGGCTAGCCTCTGCAGTGTAATGCACAGAAAGCAGTGCTATTCTACCTCTATGAAAGTGGGTGAGTAGTCACTCACTGTTTGGCCCAGGCAGTTACAACTCTTAAGTCCCGGAGGAGTCACTAATCTGATCTTGAGCCTTGGTTCTATCACCACGGTGATCCCTCTCTGAGCCTTACCTTCCTATCTATAAAATGAGGGAGTTGGTCCAGCTCTCACTGATAGTGTTGGGAACAGATAACAAGAAGGAATGTATCAGATGCTCTGCTCCTATAGGTCTCCTGAATCCTATACTGTTCTACTAGGAATGATAAAGAGAAGACTATTTAGGAGATTTTTCTGCAGGAAAAAGTCGTGGGAATTCTTTGGAATTAAGAACAGAGACTAATTAAAAATCCTTGAGAGGGCTCTGCTCAAGTGATAATACTGTAGCTAAGTCTGCCTGGAAGAGAAAATCCATGGATGTGAGAAAAAACCCAACATGCGTAGTTTTTTCTTTGCCATGCTTGAATTTGTAACGGTCCAAAGTATCCTGGAGACTGAGGGCAAGGCCAGAATGGGATGGAGGGTAAGAAGCCCTCCAGCGCACTTTATATGGTATCTGATTATTTCTTTGTAAGCTAGCAACTGGATGTGAGGGGAGAAAGCAGAATGCCTGACAGGAGAAAGCACCCTCACATTGTTTTAAAAAGAGTCACAGAAAGAGTTTTCACCTTCACTTCAACTCTGAGTGAAACCCAGTGACCAAAGTAGACAAAAGTAGGATTATCCAAGTAAGGGTGTCCCCAGAAAAGTCTAGTGTCTACCTTTATGGTATAAGCTCTACAACTGTGGACACTGAATAAAACATACCTGGGATATGCTTTGAAAAGCCCATTTTTATGAATTTCAAATGCTTTGGAGCTAATGATTATAAACTCTTTCTGTGAAGCTCTTACATCCCCAGCATGAAGGGCAGGTTAAGGGCTCAGGACATGCAGCCTGATGCCATCTGAATATTCAGTCAGTCAATGTTTATTAAGCACCTACTAGGTTCCAAGCTCTGAACAGAAGCAAACATCCAATCACTCACTCCACCGATGATAATTAGTCCTGAAGTTAAAGGTGATTATATACTGAAAGACCTAAATGTCATCCTCTAGAGATTCTCCATTGAGCTAATGAGTTTATATCAACCCAGGATAATGTGGGAAAGATCTTCAATTATACCCACATCCAGCTTCAATAATGAGTTATCTGAACCTGGAAATCA
This sequence comes from Gymnobelideus leadbeateri, assembly GCA_011680675.1. Taxonomy (NCBI): domain Eukaryota; kingdom Metazoa; phylum Chordata; class Mammalia; order Diprotodontia; family Petauridae; genus Gymnobelideus; species Gymnobelideus leadbeateri. Next base: position 422,871 of record WOXC01011918.1, on the reverse strand, counting down.
GATGTGAGCACACATTGTGTGTGGCCTTTCCCAAATGCAGTCAACAATTCAGTCAACAAGCACTTATATACGATGTTACTGGGAATACAGGAAGCCCTACCAAGAAAGGCACCAGACAGTCTCACTTCCAGGAGCTCCCTGTCTAACAGGGGAGATGACACACAGCCAACAAAGGACAGACCAGATCTAGACAAAGTAAGTTGTAGAGGATCTGCAGATGGAAGGCACAGGCATGACAGAAGACCAGGAAAGGCTTCCTGTAGAAGGCGAGATCTTCGCTGGGACTTGAAGGAAGTCAGGAGATGGCAAGGATGGTGGGGAAAGCTCCGTGCTTGAGAGCCAGCCAGTGAAAATGCTTGGAGTCGGGAGATGGAGAATCTCATTCAAGTAGCAGTGAGGAGGTCACTGCCATCAATGGCTCATGGTCACTGAGTGTGATACACTGATCACAAAGCATGTGGAGATAAGGGATAAGAAGACTGGAAACACTAGAGAGAAGAAGTACTGAATGGGGGATGGGAGCCTGTGACATGGCAGACCTGAGCTTTAGGAAGACTGGATGAAGAATGGTTTGGAATGGAGAGAGAACCAAGTCAGGGGGACAACCAAAAGTCCAGTAGAGAGCATTACAACTGAAATAGTTTTGTTAACACAAGGCTTGTAGACTCGGGTGTTTTCAAACCTAGGAATAGCATTGTGGACCTGATTATCTATGGCTTATTGATTGAGGTGGGTGCCCCCACCCAGGTCAGCTGGCTTTGTTCTGTCCACCTGCTACAAATTCGAGATGCAACTATCCTGCAAATGCACGCTCTTGGTCACCATGTGCTCCGAGGAAAGACACTGTGAATGGCTCAGTATCACCCTATCATCTCTACTAGGATCCTAACCCCAACCATCTGGTGTCCTAGAAGCTTCACCTCTATAGAGGAGAAACAGTGTTCTGGAGGGAAGAGGCTTTTTGACCTTATTGTCCTTGCTGGATGATGGGCCTGACTGTGGGCCCAGTGGCCTTTGACCAAGAGTTGGCTAGCAAGCACTGAGCTCTGTAGACTCCTGCCTCATACCCAGTGTTCTTGGGCCCTTCTCCCCTTTCCCAGGAGTCAGAAGAGGAAGCACCAGAGATCACAGCTGTGTATGCAGCAGAGACAGGGTTTTTAAAAGTGGAACTTTTAGAAGACAAAAAACCCAGAAAGATAAATGAGGAAAGAATAAGAGAGTAGGCAGCATGGTGTAGCAGACAGAGAGCTGGAATTGTAGTCAGAAAAACCTGGGTTCAAATCCTGCCTTATATATTTATTAATTGGGTGACAATGAACAAGCCCTACCCCTTTCTGGGCCTCTGTTTCCCCATCTATAAATAAAGGAGTTGGACTTCAGGACCACTAAAGCCCCAGCTCTAAATCTGTGCTTCTATGCTCTTAGGACCACATAAAAAGAAAAAAGCAGTGTGTTTTTACCCATGACCTACTTCCCACCCTAGCTCTCTAGGCCGTTCATCTCCCAAGGCAATGAGCTGGGATTCAAGTCACAGGGCCTAGGTTTCACTTCTAGTTTTGCCACTTACTAGCTGGGTTATTTTATGTAAAGTGATTTAACCTGTTGGGGGAAGACTCAATGATCTCTAGTGGACTATAAAATCTTGCCCAGCAATTATTTTAGAGCACAGTACTTTGACACCCCTGTACTCTGTCTTTCCCCTTCTCCTGGCCTGGGCCACCCAGGACATTTGAATGCTCACATGGTTGGGATGAAATGGGGGGCACCAACTATTCCTTCTAGGAAGATGGAAGACCCCCAAGAGCACTCTCCTGATCTCTTGCTACTGCCCAAGGACCCTATGGGCTTTGCCAGCTGCTGTGCCCTTACGCCTTCTGGGCTTCTACATTCTCCCTGAGCCTGAGCTCACTTGGATGGGCTGCCCCCCACCCCCAGTAAGAGTGGGATCTCCCTGGAACAAGGGATAATGTCTTCTTTTCTATCTGTATCCCCACCTCTTAGAATGCTACTCAGCACACAGAGGATGCATGCTTTAAATATGCTTTCTTATTCATTCACTCCTATAAGCTAAACTCGCCTCACCTCTGGACAAGACCAGACCCAAACTAGCCTTCAGTAATGGGAGCTGATTCTTATTCTCAGTTCTGCTGGTAAAAGCCAAATGGGCTTGGAAAGGAGAATGGGAAACTGCTGAAGGCATCCCTTCCTGACCCTGTGCCCAAACACCCAACGTGGCATCCCTCCAGAAGAAGCATGTGATATGACAGCTACTTTTCCAAGCACCCCGCTTACATTGGGACTTACCTGGTCATAAAACTCACTGACAATACCTTCTGTCCACCTCACGTGAAGGTCTTGGGCTTTTGCCGGACCATTTATATCGGCCAACTTGATGCACACCTGGCACACGAGGAGCCGGTCATCTTCACTGTTCCACTGTATGCCAGGGCTGTTCACGTCATTGGCCTTTGAAGAAAGAGGAGGATGCTGTAAGCGTCACACATCATTGCTACCCCCTAAGCCTGACTGTGGTTCTCATCCAAATGAGAGAGACAGTAACTACCTTAATTTCTTAACAAGCACGTGGGTCAAGACTGCTAAAGCTTCAATGACATTTTCCCTCATCTAAGGCGAAGTTACAATTTTTTGTTCCTCGAGAAAGCAAACTTCCCCAAGTAGTTGTGTCGAGCTAAAGAGTTTAATGACCATTTTTAGCAATAAATAACAATTTGAGATGGAATAGGGCCTGGATCTGTGATTTCACCAGTAGACATGAAGAAAGCCCCCTGATGAAGGCAGATCGGCACCTTCTTGGCAGCTGAAAGCCTTGAAGGTTAAATGCATAGTTAATTGACTTGCCTAGGATCACACAGCTAGTCTGCATCAGAAGGAGGATGTGAAGCCAGGCTGGTTCAGAGACCAGCTCTCTATCCACGAGGCTACACTTCCTCTCAATTATATTGATAACTACCAAACATAATGACAGTAATAGGAAGTGGACAACATCAGCCTGGGAGGCCAGAAGCCCTAAGTTCCAGGCCCACCTGTGACACTGTGTCAGTGGTGACCATGAACATCCACTAGCCCAGGGCCTGGATCTGGGATTGCACCAGTTAACAAAGGGCTATTTGGTCCCAGAGGTAACAAGGAACCATTGAAGTGACATGGTCAGAGCTACCTGGTGGAAAAGTAACTGGCATATGAGTGGAGAATGGAGTGGAGTGGGGAATTTTTGAGCCAGGGGGACAAGTTAGAAGGTTACTGAGATAGTAATCCTGGTGAGAGGGATGAGAGTCTGACCTAAAGTGATTTCTTCGGAAGCGGAGAGAGACTTTTCTGAGAGACGTTGGCAAAGACAGAAATTTCAAAATCTGTTAATTAATTGGAAATAGAATGAGAGTGGAGTCAGCTAATGACTCCCGTGATGACTGGAAGGATGGCAGCCCCCTTGACAGTGAGAGGGAAATTGGGAAGGGGAAGGTTTAGGAAGGAAAGATAATGACAGATATTTCTGGACATGTTAGATTGGATATGCCTATGGGATATCAGGTCTGAACTGTGCAAAGGGATGAAGCCAGGAGACGAAGCAGGGCTGGATAAACACAGGTGGGAATCATCTACATAGAAGTGGTAACTGAACCATAGGAGCTGATGAACACAGACAGAGCAGTGGGGACATTTATGATTGGTGAATATGACCCACAGGAAGATCACAGGAGAAGAACGGAGAAAGTACAAGGAGCAGGAAGACCCAAAGAAAAGAGAGTACCCAGAAGGAAAAGGTGACCAGCCATGTCAAAGGCTACAGAGACATCAAGGAGGATAGACAGACTAAGAAAAGGCCATTAGGAACTTTGAAGACTGCAGTTTCAGCTGAACGGTATGGTTAGAAGTATTAGAAAGGGTAATTTAAAAGAGAATAAGACAAGACACCTAACATAGACAGCTTTCTCAAGGAATTTGGCCACAAAGAGGGGGACAGAGGACAATCACTAGAGGGGATGGTGAGATCAAGTAGGGGTTTACTGAGGAGACATGAGCGTGTTCCTACATAGCAGGAAAGGAGACACTACACAGAGAGAGAAAAAGAAGGAAAGTGAGCTCGGTATCCTAGAGAAGACGACGGAGGAGAAAATGAAAGATGTAAGGAATTGGCCTAGGCAAGGAGAAAGGTCAGCTCCTCATCTGAGACCACAGACAAGCCAGATAAAATGAAGGAAGACGTCTGTGTGGTAAGTTGGAGGTAAGAAGACACTCTCAGTGCACGGTCTCAGTGTTTTGTTAGTTAGTTGTTAGTCATGGCCTTCAGCTGACAGGGTGGGGAGGCTGTAAAGATGTGAGGTTTGGGACATCAAGTACAGAGAGTGTGAAGAAGTGATATGATTTGGGAGAAGCAGAATGAGGCAGGGAAGTGATTCAGTAAACAAAGTGCTGGCCCTGGAACCAGGAAGACCTGAGTTCAAATGTGACCTCACACACTCACTAATTGTGTGATCCTAGACAAGTGATTTAACCTCTGCCTCAATTCACTGAAGAAGGGAATGGCAGAGCACTCCAATATCTTTGCCAAGGAAACCCAATGGCCAGTACTGGCATGCTATCATCATGAAGAACTAGACACAACTTGATGACTAAACAACAGAATAACTGCCTTGCCAGAGTGACAAAACAAACTGAGATTTTATGACAAATGTGTAGGGAACCAAGTCAGCACAGCCTCAAAATTCCCTCCAGCTTTGTTCAGCAGCGTAAGAATAACAGCAAAGGGGTGGCTTGGTGGCACAGTGAATAGAGCACTGGCCCTGGAGTCAGGAGGACCTGAGTTCAAATCCAGCCTTAACACACACACACACACACACACACACACACACACACACACACAACCCTAGCTATGTGACCTTGGGCAAGTCACTTAACCCTGATTACCCTGCTGTCCTCCCTCCAAAAAGCAAAAAATAAAATAAAACAAAACATAATAAAGTGTTCTATTTAAAAAAGACTAACAGCAAAGGAAGTAGATCATTGTCGGGAGCTGACAAGGCATGATCAGTAGTAAAGGTTATCACTGAGTCTTATAAAACCTTCCCATAAAATACTTCCAATTTTCTGAAATAAACAAAATACAGGCCCTAATACACTGCTGGCAGATCTGAAATGATCTAACTGTTGGGAAAAACAATTGGTAATTATGTAAAAGAGCACCTCCACTCTCCATGCCCTTTGTCTCTGAGACCCATTGCTAGAAAGGCTCCCCAAGGAGATCAGAGACAGAAAGAAAGATCCCAATATCCACCAAAACATTCAAAGCAACAGCTTCTGGGGGAGCAAAGAACCGGGAAAATGGCTAAACAAATTAGAATATCTGAATGTAAAGAGACTTAGTGTGCCATCAGCAACAATAGCCAAGATTTCAGAAAAGCACAAAAAAAATCACAGTCAAAAAAATACCTACAAAATGCACACAAACACTAAGAACTAGAAGGACTGAGTGAGCCTAGAACCAAGTTAAGAAAATCCAGCACTGAGGTGAAAGATAGACTATCGATGACCTTAAAGACTTTTAGATATAATGTCTGGGGTAGTCTTGCTGAACTAATTTTCAAATCTTTGTCATAAGGGCTGGCTCACTGGATAGCAAAGGAATGTAGTCAGAAATTGATGTGTCATAAAAACAAAAGAGCTAGACAGAGTGAGAGAAAACCTCCTTTCCAGTCCAACTTACTTAAACAAACAAGACACAATAATATTTCTACCCCTAAGTTTAGGTAGCAACTCATACAACAAACCTTAGTATTAAAATCAGCAAGGAAATCAAAATGCTTTTTGAGATCTGTAGCCAGAATGGCTTCAATCACTAAGTAACGAAAGTGCTTGAACTCTGGTTGATTAAGGTTACTGAGAAAGTTGAAGTCAGGTCGAGAAAGGAACAGGTTCCAAGCAGCAGCAGCGTGATGATTTTCCAGGACAGAGCGGTCATTATACAACACGGCCTAGAAAGGAATAAGGAAACACGTAAGCAAGCATCAGAGGAGATTACATTTTAATAAAACATTTAAAAGACTTTGAATCCAGGAGAAGATAAATGATAAAATGCTGTCATTATTTAGAATCAAATCATCTATTAACTCGTGGCCTGCTATAGAATGCTAACTGCCAAAAGCCAAACTGTTCACTTTTACCTGCATCAAGGATGAATGTTTTAAATACGTGTAGAGATTATTCTCATGAAGCTTTTTTAGAAATGGAAACATAAGCATTGAACTCAGGTGTTCCTGGTATTTTCTTAATCACTGGGGGAAGGAGGGAGTATAACCCAAGTGATTTTTCTTCAAGGATCTCTCTGGTATCCTCCTCGCTCTTTTTTTCAGATATCTGGAGGCTCCAGACAATAACATACTCAAAACTAAGTCATCTCCAGCACAGACCCCTTCTGGCTACAAATGGATGAATATGCATACCCTTCTCACCATTTATAATTGTTAGTGCTTTTTCTACTTCCTCTTGTAGCCCCTGAGGATTGTGAGGTTAGAGCCCAAGTGTGATGGCTCTACCACCATTAATGTAGGGGAAGGGCTGTTTATAGTCATTATAACAGGTCTTTCCATCTTTTTTTTGCTGTCTTTCCAGTTTCATCCTTAAAAGCTCTCTTGAAAATTTAGCTTAACAAGGTCTCTCTCCTCAACCTGTTTTTCACTATACCACCTACTGTTTTTTTTAAGATGTTCATAATCTTCCACCATCCTCTGCAAGATTTTCTTCTTAGATTTAACAATGTTTTATTTTTACATTCAATCTGTTTCTGAATATGCCCCCCTTCTCCCTTTCCCTACCCAGAAACCTTCCCTTGTAACAATTATTAAAAAGAAAACAATTCAGAAAAACCAACCAACACAGACTTCTCGCATAAGATTTTATAAACAAATTTAGATCCTAAATCAGTAATGTTAACTGCCAAATTTCTCTACTTAGTATAAAAAGGAAGTGTTTACTAGTAAGGTGGTTTCTAGGCTTTTTTCATCTCCTTGTTATGGTGGCTGATTTGCATTGTTTAGACTTCTTTAGAAAATGGTGATAGTCTATGTCAATATTCTTTTAACCATTTTCCATTCTGGAAGCTAAAAACTGACTGAGGCAGACTGCTGACCATAATTCTTCATTTTTATTTTTTCTCCTTAATGTTGATCATATGATAATCATTACTATGTAAACAGCTGGTTTGGAAATGTGTCACATTATAATCAACTGTTTCCTGTCAAGATAAAATCGACTTTTTTAGTCACTGAGTATCTTCTGACTCTTGTCTTGAATAAAATATTAATGATAAAAAGGCAGAAGGCCTCAGTGGAGTCTAGATGCCTCTGTCCCCTTTTGTTTCTTACTCCTGAGCCACGTTTCCCCCCACGTTTCCAAGGTGCCCTTATGCCCACACCTTTGCACTAAAGTCACTACATATTAAAATATATGTGAACTGATTCTGGAGGGTCTTATTGGGATCTTGCCAGCATTTCTCATTCCTCATCCTCTATAACAGATGCCTGTCTTTTTACATATTATATAGTTTGCCATTTAAAATGCCAAAGTGTCTTATGAAATGTTATTTTTTTGTTTTTATATAAAATCACTTTTATCTGCCCAAACAGAGGGAGCCTATGAACCATCTTTTGCTTCAGATCCATCTTTATTTTTGTTTCCTGTTTCAGTAACAGAAAGAATGTCAATATGGGTATGACTCAGATTCTGAAGGGGCGTGTCAGCTTCTTATCAAGGATCTCTTACTAAAGTTAATATTTATGAACAACTTGGCTTCTCCCAACAGAAAATAAGCTCCTTGAGGGCAGGGACCACCTTTGTTTTCATCTTTATATCCCCATCAGCTAGCACAGGGCTTGACCCATAGTAGATACATATCAATAAATGCTTGGTGAAATGAAGTTTCTGGCCCCTCCTCTGTCCCTCCATCATCAGCTCAGAGGGTCATTTTGTATTTACTTCCTCATAAGGTATAAATATAGGAAGAGCTAAGGACTACATAAACTGAAATGTCAAATATTACCCTCTGCAGACCATCTTAGGGAATGACCATCATCTCTATAAATATTTCTGACAATAAGAAAAGGCCAACCATTGTACCTGATGCTTCTAGCATCAAAGAACACAATATGGCTAAAGAGTCTATCCCAGTAAGGAATGTCCAAGAATAAACTGGGGTAAATTGTTTCTTAATTGATGGGCAAAGTAGGGCATAAAACAAAAGTCACAGGCTTTAGAAGGGACTTGATAGATACTCTCATCCAAAATTCTCATTTTATGGATGAAGAAGCTATGGCCACAAGAGGGAAAGGGACTTCTACCCAAGTTCAAAGAGGCAGCTGAGTAGTAAAGCCAGGACAAAAGACTTGAACAACATGAAACATTTTCAGATAAAAGGACCTACTGCAACAAGGGTTTTCTGGGAGGAAAAAATTCTACCTTGTAGGTAATAGAAGATGATAACAGGCTCTATCCATGCTTTTCTTATCTATGATGTTCAATACCCCTCCTTCAACATAAGCAAACAGCAATCTTAAAACATGTATATATGGATGAATGAACAAGTGTCTACAGGATGTCTATTCTCATTGAATCCTCTTATTTACCAGAACTACTAAGCTTTTTTATAAGAAATTCTGCATCAGCTCATGGATCCCAATTGTTCTTTTCTCTGGCTTAATAGCACTGCCCAGTTTAGGCGACCGTTGATTGGCCACGAGTTCAGGAACTTTTAAACAGCATTAATTCCTAAATTTAAACAAGACATTATGGCAATCCTGAATAAGAGTACTAAAGTTTTTGCAATATTTAGCCCAGAGTTCTAGAAAACTATAAAGTCTGGACAGATAGGCAATATACAAAAGGTTGTATGTTCTCCTAAGATCAGGTCTTTACTATTTGAATTATTATGTATTCCCAAAACACCTGATAGACTAATATCCACATGTTCATCTAAAATCGTATCCCAAATTAAAATATAAATGATAGATCATTTGTTATTTGGAGATTATCTTTAATTCAGCAGGAAGGATAATTTGAAATGTGTGTTGTATGTGTGTGTGCATGCTCATGCGTGACCATGAACACTGCTGACCAAGCACCTAACCCTATTCAGTACTGAAATACTGCTCCTCCCCCAGCAGCCCACCCTCCAAATTGTTAATGGCTCTAAGAGGGCTGGTACCTGTAACAACTGGCTTTCCCCTGTTTATGGCAGGGTGAATTTTCTTAGTTTGGAGGGGATGCGTGTGTGTGTGTGTGTGTGTGTGTGTGTGTGTGTGTGTGTGTGTGTGTGTGTTTGCATGATACAATGGAAAGAAAATTGTACTTATACTCTCCGATAAGATTGTTACAAGGAAAGCCCTTTGTAAATCTGAATGCGCTTTATAAATGGGAGTTAATATGGACACTTGGGGCACTATGGGGAGGAATCTACCAAAACAAGATTAATTTATATAGTTTTCCTAGCCAAATCCCACCCTATTTCTTCCCCTCCAAAGTCCTCATCAATAACTCTCCTGAAGCCACTTCTTTTCCAGGGGTACTCCCATATGTGGGCTTTGTCTAGACAGAAGGAACTGCAGCAAAGAGAATTAAGCAGACTGAAGAGATGGTACAATGATAGAGTGCCTAGCCTGAAGTCAAGAAGACTCAACTTCCTGAGTTCAAATCCAGCCTGAGACATTCACTAGCTAAATGATCCTGGGCAAATTACTTAACCCAGTTTGTCTCAGTTCCTCATCTATAAAATGAGCTGGTGAAGGAAATGACAAACCATTCCAGTATCTTTGCCAAAAAACCCCAAATGGTGTCACGGAGAGTCAGACATTACTGAACAACAACAGAAGAGAGGAAGGCAGGAAACACTGTCAGAGCCACAGAAGTGAGATTCAAAGGCAGAGAATGAAAGAAAGGGAAGCTGGGGGGACAGGGTAGGTATATTGCTCTTCACTGCCTGACAATGAATCTTTGGCCAAAATATGTTCCCACTTTAGCATTAACAGCTGCCTAAAATTGGCCCAGTGTGTCCCCATACTCATGTGCTTGGCATGTGGAACAGCCCTTGACAAACTGCATGGTTAGATTTCTCATACTCAATCACCATCCTCAGATCTATGCAAGACATTCTAAGGCATGTTCAGAAGCTCTACTGAGGTCCAGGCATTCTGCACTTTGTCCTAAGGTTTCAACAAACAAAATAAAATAGATCTCACCTTCCAATGTCATTGCCAAGTCATTCACCTTCATCACAGTCACACCCAGCCTAGACACAGCTTTTCTAGAAGACAGAAGAATCCTTCCTCCATCCATTTCCTGCTTTTTAAAAATCCAGGCTAACATATGACAGTTTGAAAGTGATGAAGCCTTCCCTGACTGGGTCCGACTCTCCTTGTCCGAGGTACTCCTTGATCCATTATTTCTACTTTAAGTATAACTAACAGATTCAGAACTAGCTCATAATCCTGGGCCACATGCCTGGATCTAGCTTATATAAAAAAAAGAGTTCAAGAAACAGAAAAAACCAAAGAGCTGAGTGACTGTATAAGGAAGACTACAGAGAATCAGACTCAGGTTCCAGGTCAAAGACAAAATTATAGAGAAAAAGCTGCAATGTTTTTTTTCATAGCAATGTCAGTCTTTCATAAACCATCTATCTATGTCTATCTGAATAACCAGAGGTGGAGACTTCTGACCATTTCTTTAGGACACACACCCATATCCCTTAAAAATCAATGAAGGGTTCAATGGGGGGAAATGGGTATTTAACTCTGTTATATAATTATATCAATTTTTTTAAAGTTTCTTATCTATTCCTCCCCAAGTCTTGTGATTAAAAATCATTCCTACCTGAGGATCACCAGTAGCCACCAAAAACGCATTTGTCCGCCCTGGGTGATCATAGTCATGCATAGCGGCTGCAACATAAAGAGCCATCAGCTCCAAAGCAGGGATGTTCAGTGCCACACAGCCATAGTTTGGATCCGTCATTGGGCAACTTTTGGAGGAAGTGTATGAAATGCGTATAGGAGAAAGTCCACTACTACATTCTGTGAAGGAAATAAACAGCAGAAGGAATATCATTATTTTCAGTTCAAGGCAACAAAGATTTATAAAGTATCTATTACATAAAATGAAGGCTTGACATTGGGGGACATACAGAGAAATAAGATTCGGCTCCTGCCTTCACACAGACCTTAAGGTCTAGTATAGATAGTATGACACAGAAACAAAGAACTCTCTTGGAAATCAGAATATGTTAAGAGGACAACAACCAAGTGATCGATAACTCTTGGAATGAAATGTCAATGTGACCTGGGGAAGCTTCACAGAAGAGGAAGAATCCAAACTGGCCCCTGAAGGGCCCATCATCATGATAAGCTTCCTCACATTCAGGATTACTTGCCTTGTTTTTCCTAAAGATAATCTTATCATTCTCTCCATGCAATGAATGACACAGATAACCAAACAGCCATCAGTTCTGAAGTATACAGAATCGACTTTCTTATAATTGCTGGACTCAGGCCTTCACTGGTATAGGGTTCTTCTGGTAAGGAAATTCTCTCTATCATTGCAGACTAATAATGACCACATACTTTAATAGCATCAGAATTGCCTGGGTCACTGAGAGATTAAATGTCTTGACCATGGTAATCTTGCCTTTTTAATGATGGGGGTCTATATTTTATACAGGGTATTCCCAAGAGGCAGATTATATTAACTACTTGCTTTTCAGGTTAACCAGGCTAAAGCATAGGGATCCTTTGTTCTGAAATTGAAGAAACTTCCACTAATGGGATATGAACTCTCTTTGTCCTAGGTACTCCTTGGCTCATTATTTCCATTTTAGGGATAACTGACTGATTCATAACCAGCTTAGAACACTAGGCTACATGCCTGAACTTGGCTTTTAAAAGAGAATTAAAAAGAGAGATAGAAACAGAGAGCTGAGTGGCTATAAGAGAAAGAGACTCAAACTCAGCTCCCTGGAGTAGAAGCTGGCATATCTGTAAGGTCCAAACAACAGCAGAACCCCAGGAGGAGAGGAACCTTGTGGTTCTAGAGATGATAGTAGCCCAAGATAGAATAATCATGGTCTTCCTAGACTAACCAGAAGCCAGAGGTGATGAGCAAAAAAGAAAGACCGAGCTGCACGTGGAGGAACAAACCTAGTTTGCCCTGCATTAGAACTGTGAGTTAGAGGTGATAGTCCAACCCTCTCTCTTTGGCATTTTTGGAATGCCACGGTCACATAACTAACAAGATGGAGAACGAGGTATTTTCCCCAGTCTTCACAAACTCTCAAAAATAAGAATTATGTGCAAGAGATAATTACTCATGTCTCCACAGGCCAATATGTCAAGTCTAATGAAGCAAGAATGAACCTGATAAATTAAAAGCATAAAATTAATATATATAAATACCATAAATTAATACCATACAAGGCTAATCTAATGCCTACCTCCGCATCCCCTCTTCTACCAACCCCCACAAACAGACAAAGTGGCACAGCCTGCTCCCTGCAATCCTCTCAGCAATGACTTTAATGCTGCCCATCCTGGGCCACCTATGTCAGGCCACTGGACCCTGATGGCTCTGGAGGAGAAAGTGAGGCTGGTGACTTTGCACAGCCCTGCCTCACTTAAATCCAATCCACTTAAATGTCATGGCATCATGGTCCTCTTTGAGAATGAAGGACAAACAACAAGAAGTTGAAGTGAGAGAGTGCTCTGCCTAGGACTTCAAGCATCTTGCTTGTGGGGGGTGGAGGGGGAGGGCACCAGACCTGATGGAAAGGATACTGGTATTCAGCTAAGTTCAATTGTGTCCCTCCAAATTCCAATATAGACAGAGACTATGATAGCTTTGAGACCCAGCCCCCAGAGGATCTACCATCAAAGTGGAAGGTGTCAGAAAGTTAATGATAGTGCAATGCAGAAGAAAAAAGACAGAAATTATCAAAGTTCTTAGAAAAAAAGAAAACAGATAGATGCCCTATATAAACCAACAGGGAAACTATTAATAACAGAAGGAAGAATGGTCACCAGGACATCTAAACAAGCCCAAACATCTCTGCATAAATACTGGAAAATAAAGGAAATTAATTGAGGCAAAGGACTCTGTAGATTCCCTAGAGAGCATGGAACCACAGTAAGATGTTCTAAATGGTTCAAAAAAGAATCATGAGGGCAGAATTTATGGCCTGCATAGCAGAAATAATTGACAGAATAGAAAAATATGAATCCATGGTGGTGAGTCTCCACAGAAGCAAGAGAAAGAACAATTGTTTGGGAACACAAATACACAGAAAGAAAGGACAATTTGGAAGAAGAGAAGCAAAAATCACAAATTTAGAAAGAACAGGTATCTCTATAAAAGAAAAACATATTGATCTTGAGGACAGACAGGATGTGTAGAGACACTTAGGATCAAAGACCTTCCAAAACAACATCACAAATCAAAAAACCCGAACACCACAATGTAAGGAATACTATCAGAAAACTTCCCAGGACTTCTAAATACAGAAAATAAAGAGTCACTGAAAAGAATTCACAAACTGCTTCCAGAAAAACAAAAACAAAACCCTATGCCACAACCCTAAAGACACACAGTGGTTTAATTTAAATAATCCCAATGCCAAACAATCAGTTCTGCAAGCAACCAGGAGAAAGGCTTTAAAATATTTTTTAAAAAGAAAAAGAAATCTGAATAACAGAAGGTTATTTTGCACCCACCAAAAACCCCAGAAGGGAATGGATGTATCCCAAAGAGCAAAGGAGCTGAACATGAAATCTGAAGTGACATTCCCATTAAACATGAGCCTAATCATTAATGAAAAAAGATGGACATTCAATTTTTTAAAACGCATTTGAGGCATTCCTAAAGACAACAAAAAGACTCTTAGGTAAGCAAATTATTTGCTTTGCAAATACCCCAGATGACAGAAACACAAGAAAAGTAAGGGAATATAGTTACTAAAGAAAGTATAAGAAATTGAATAAGGTGCAGGGGTGAGTGGGGGCAGTAAGAAAAAAAGAGAAAGTCAACTATGGACTTAACAATAAAAGCAAAGACACTTCTAACGGTGCACAAAGAGAGAAAGATAAAAGTGGAACCTAAATAGAAGTGAGAAACAGGTATGAAAAAACATGGACTAAAATAATTGTTTTTTTGTGGGATTTATCTGTAGAATTGGGGGGGGGGCAATAAAAGGGAGTTTAAAAAACGACCGGGGGAAATGTGTGATGTGCCCTAATCAAGTCCACGGCAAACAATGAAGAGAAAATGATTCTTGCAGAGTCCCAGGGAGAAGAGAGGCTACAGAAAAATGGGTGAAATGGCAAAGGGAGGGATTCAGGGAGAAAGAAAGGGATATGCCTTAATTCTATGGTGGGAGGGGATTCCACTGCCATAAGGAAAGAGATCTATTCTATAATGGGAGATGGGGTCCTTACAATGGTTATAATCTGCATAAGCCTTTCTTCAGGGACATTGTTGGTAGAGTTATGACTAGGTCTGACTGTTCCAGACATGAGCATGGAATTATGCAAGTGCCTAAACTGCCTCTATTTCCTTTGACCCAATGATCCCTCTATTGAGCCTATAAAAGCAAAACATACTGATCTTGAGGATCTAATGTGCACCAAAATATTCATAGTAACATTCTTTGTGGTAGCAAAGAACCAGAGACATACACTTCAATCCCTACCAGAGACCAGGCAGTAAATGGCAGGAGTGAACCAAGGCTGAGGCTTTGTAGGGCATAATCAGTGAAATGATAAAGGAGCTAGGGACTCAAGATAGAACAGTATCAAACTGAACTGGTTCACCAAAGAGTCAAGATGGAAAGAGGAGGGTCCAGTGCAGGGCAGATATCTTGGGAAAGAACTGAAGAGCCAAGAGACTCGAGGTCAGGTGAGGAGTGGGTTATATAAGTGAGGTAGAGGGAGAGGTGAAAAAGTCAATAGATTATGTTCAGGGAAGGGGGTTTCAGAATTTGTGAGTGTAAAGGTGATATGAAGGTGATGGCAACATCAAGAGTATGAATGACCATCTTCATATATGCCTGAGGTGAGGTGGAGGAGCAGTTCAAGGGAGGTGACTGAGGAATTGAGTGGCTAGGGTATTTGAGGCAAAATCAAAGTATGCTCAAAGTTCCCTATTATTAAGTAAGGAGTTATGGAAAATTGTGATCCATGTGTCCAGTTCATTGAAGAAGGAAGGGGAGTGAGTTGGAGGTTTATAGGCAAAAACAACCAGGATTCTGATTGGGTGGTAGATATGAATAGGAAAGAGCAGAACCTGGAAATGGTAACGAGGGGCAGAGAATTCCAACTCCCCTGCCTTGACTGATGAGCCAAGGAAAATGAAAGAAGGTGTAGCCAGTATCAGTAAGGGTGTTCAGAGAGACTCTGTCATCAGTTGGGGAGACAGATTTCAGTAATAGCTAGTAGATGAAAGGAGCAGGAGAGGAAAAGATGTAGGATGAAAGGGCCTTTATTGCTTATGGAACAGGCATTCCAGAGGGCATAGGAGAATGGCTGGGAGATGTTTGAATGAAACTTTGGGGTGAGAAGATTGAAGGGAATGGGAATAAGGAATCAGGAGGTGGGAGTGGAATGGGGAATATGAAGGGCATGACCAGGTTTGGGAATGTTCATTACTGAGTGGAGGGCAGTACTCCTCTTCCCAAAGGAGGGTGGAATTCAGGGTAGAAACAGGCACAGCATGAGCTAGAGGGGCACAGTTGGCCATCTGGGAGACTCGACTTCACTACTCCTCATCCCTCCAAAGGCTGAAGATTAGGCAGGAAAGAGCACAACAGAAGAAGGTCAAACTGGCATTACAGAAGAAAGAAGTCTGTTTGCCCACCAACTTTCCTCTTCCTCTTCCCTCAAGGGACAGGTATCACAAGAGATAGAAGGCCTGAAGTTAAAGGGAAGGTTGCCCCTCTACAACGGAGGTTCTTCACATCCTGGCTGGGAGATCAGGCTGGCAGCAGAATACACAGGTTGCCTGGTATTAGCACAGATGGAAGTCATTGCTTTGCGGCATATGGGAGTTACTGTCTGGTCCTTTTCACTTTCCCTGAGCAGATATGCTGGACCAGGAAGGCAAAGGTAAGGTCCTCAGTCAGAGGAGGGCTTGGCTCCTCTTCTCATCCAGAGAATGGACAAGGGATACATCACAGCAGGATGGGCTGAAGGAACCAGAAGCATCAAGCCCAGAGAAGAAACTACTTAGGAAAGAGAACATGATCACCATCTCCAAGGACCTGAAGTGCTGGTGCATGGTAGAGTTTAACAACTTGTTTTTAACAACTCTAGAGGCAGAAATAGGAACACTGGGTAGGAGCTACAGAGGTAGGTCTGGGCTTGATGGAAGGAAAAATTTAATAACTATAGAATTCTGAAAAATAAAATATGCTGCCTTGGGAGAAAGCAAATTTCTTATCATTGGAAGAATTTAGAGGCTGGCTGTCACACTTTATCCAGGGCGTGCTATATATGAGAGGATTCCTGCTTTGTTACTGGTTGGAACAGATGATCTCTGATGTAAAATTCTAAGTTTGATGGATACTATCCAAGGATATCCCATGACTCTTTGGAACTCTAATCTGAATGTTAACTGGACACAGCTGGTATCACTCCTTCCAGTTTTGCAAACAGGCCAAGAGCTTGTGGAAGCCAGAACTTAGGGAGGTACAATAAGGAAGCAGATTGTTGGTGCTGGAAAAGAAAGGAAAATGGCCTTATTTAGGTGCTGGCAGAAGTGGCCATGAATGGGTTAGTTGGCCGAGAGATCGATGCAATGAGTACATATTTGAGTCAGACCTGGATTAGAGCAAAAGGTGATGGAACAGCATCTTACGTAATGGCAAAGTCAACCCACATGACAGGGTGATAAGAGTGGTAAAGAAAGGATTGGATAAGGAAAATGTGTCAGACATTTATTGCTAGATCACAGATCTTCTAGTATAAGTTTTTTAATGTTCTGTAAACTTCCACACTTGATACTTTTTATTTGACCTTTTTTCTAGGGTTGCTGATGAAGTTCTTTTTTTGAAATATGTTTAACCTTTGTCTCAAGTGACTAGGGAAGAAGAGTTTGTCTATCCTGAGATACAGAATCCTAGAAATAGGGTAAAAATCAGAGGAAGAGGTAGAGAGAGAAAGGGGCTACCATTCCAGCAGCAGCTCTATGGTATGGGCCTATCACAAAGTCAATTCATTTGCAAATCGATTATGTATCTTCTTCATTCCTGCCTGGTGTGTTTTCAGGCTTGGGTATTAAGCAGTCATGCCAAAACATAGAGCTCGATACCAGTTCTTAACCTGTACCTCTGCATCCCCAAACCAAATATCTTGATAATATGAGCATCATACAATAATACCCAATTAATTTGGACTTTTCTATAGGGATTAAAATAACTGGTTAACCTTATTAACCAAAAATTCAATAAAGCAGAACTTACTGAATTGTCCATAAGACATAAACAGGGTGATTTCTAGACTTGCCTAACCTATTCTCAGGCTTATCCTTAAACACTCCTCTACTGAAGGCAGTACCTGTGCGAATCACTTTCACAAGATCCTGACGGATCTGTTTAAATCCAGGAATTGGCCTAGTAGTCAGGTACCACACTGCATGCAGGACATCTGTAGCATGGACACGATTGTGATCTGCAAATCATTAAAACATCAGAGAAATAAATCATCTATCATGCATGAAAGGATTGTGAAAAATGGATAACTGAAGAGATGTTAAAAAGTCTTATCATTTTGTTCAAACCCTAAAAAGATCTCGAAGAAGAAAAGTAGTCTCCATTTTACACATTTTTCCTTATCACTCTCTTCCTTTTTCACTTACAGTTTACCTGTCCACCCATGTGTTGAAAAATGTCATTTTCCAGAGATTACTCTCACCACTTGCTTTCCTAGTAACATTAAGGCAAAATTTAAAGCTCACAAGCATTTTCCCCATAGCACATTGTTTTTATTCTGAACTTAAACACTAAATAAAATGGACATCTCCATATACATCCTAGAACAGAAAGGGAGGACTGTACATGAAACTGCAGACTTTTATTATATATAGCTTGCTTTCCAAGTACATAATAAAAGCAACCTCCAGTCTTCAGAACTGATTCATAAACAAGCATTTTTTTTAATGCCTGGATACCTCTCTCTCCCAGTCTGGAATACAAGGGTTACTCATAGACCTGATCCCACTGGATCCCAAACAGCTTGTTCTATTTGTGACCTTCCTTGGGCTGTCAGGTGGCCCCCACTGCCATGGGCTCACCATATCAATGCCAAATTTAGTCCAGACAACAATGATCAGCTTAGCCCAGAGCTGCTCAGAACTCCTGATCTCAAGGAATTTCTGAGCTTCAGCCTCCCCAGGAATAGGGAGCAGTGTCTGGACCAGCACATCCAGCCCTAACAAGGATTTTTAAAAGGTCTTTTCTTCCTCTATATTGCCATCTGGAGGATAATGGAAGAGAAAAGATAACATGATTAGTGGTATATCACAAAATCTCAAGAAGCAAATGTTTTGAAATATTTTTTTAAGAAAAACTGCTATCCACATCAGAAGTTTATTCTCAGATCCAACAGTACTGTGGTTATTACTACAGTATTAAAATGTTGGTGTCCCCATGTCCTACCATGGAAATATTTTGGGAATAAAGTCCTGATCTCTTTTTGGGACTCACTGGATCACTGATCCAGAGCAAGAAGGGACCTCAGAGGCCATCTTGTTCAACCTCCTCATTTTGGAAAAGTGGAAACTGAGACCCAGGGAACTTAACTAACCCAGAGACTCATGAACAGTGAGGATTAACGATAGATTTTGAACTCAGGTCTTCTGACTCTGGAGGCATTATTTGCCTTTTTATAATAAAAATTCCAAGTAATCAGGAGTTCTGATTTACCAAATAAAATACTCACTAGAACACCTCCTCTTACACGCTCATTAGAACACGAGAAATCACCCAGAAAATATTCTTACAGGTCCATTATTTGTTCAGTAAAAATTGGGTCTCAATCACTATCTCTTCAGTTAGTATGCACTCACAAACCCTAGAGAGTCACGATTTTCCACAACTTGGGAATAAGAAGAGCTCAGTGTGTGCTGGTATTGCTGGATATTTATTCCTTCACAATTTACTAAGCTCTTTCCTCCAAACAACTCTGGGAGATAAGAGAGGCATTCTCTCCATTTTATAGACAAGGATCCTGGGACTAAGAAACAGGAGATGCTAAGTCCTCAGACACATGATTAGGTAGCAAAACCTGACCTGGAAATCTGGTCTTTGGACTCCTGGATGATTATCAAATGCTCTAACCACTTCCACCCCATCAACAACCCATTTATCCCTCCTGGGATGTGCATTCTTCATGTCCTCTAAATCACTATTCCTATTTTTAAAAATAAAATAGTCTCTACAAAAGAAGAAAAACACTATTCTCAAGTGGTAAATACTATTATGAATCTATAATAAATAAGGTATAAAAATTACCATCTCGTGGAGCATAGTTTTCCCCCTCTCTTTCCCTCTCCTCTCCCAAAAGAAGAAAAACTAATGACTTGCCTTAGTAATAATGTTATCCTTCAAAAGCTCTTTTTTTCTTATAACCAAATCTCCCAAGGAAAGTCTAAAGTGAGAGCTGGTTCTGCTTACTTAGGACTACAGCCTCACTTATGAAAGTTATTTATCTTTTGCAGTGTTCTAAACTCTCTAGCTATAGCCCTTAGAAGTTTTTCTGGCTGGCTGCATTTTAAATCTTTCAAGATTTAAATCTAGCTCACAACACAAACATGACACAGACATCTGACATTTTACAAGGAGAAAACCAGACAAAGTGACAAGACACCTCCAAACAGAAGGCTAATTCACAACAAGGCATTTACTTGGTTGACTCAAGGCATCCAGGGTTGTTGAGAATTGCAGAAAAAAAAGAGGCACACATAGCAACCAGATGAAAGGACCAATTAATCAGAGGGGAACAGGAAAAAAAACCAGAGGCACACAGCAGTAAATTTACATAGGCCAGCAGAAAGGAACTGAGGTGTGCATAGGATATCCTTACTGGAACTGGGTCAAAGGAGAGGCCCTGGAGTTCTCCTCACAAAGAAAGGTAAGCATAATGAAAAGGTGAGTCCAGGCGACTGGAGAAGGAACGACGGGCAGAGGATTCTCCAGACAAAGGGGGTTGGACTCCAAAGAAATAAAGCTCCAATGGCACCTAGTTCATTCCCACTGGTACTGGAGAATCCAATGACCTAGTTCCATGTCCAATCCCACTTCTGACACTAATTAATTTCAACTGAACCTGAACCAGACTCTATTTTGGGAGTGGCCGGAGCCAAACAGAACAGACCAGAAGTAGGTGTGTCAAGGATTAAACAGGAATATAATTAATTTCAGAGTGAGGAAAATGCTTGAAAATGGAAGCCCCAACCCAAGAAAGAGGCTTAACATGCTGGGGGCAAAGGCTGGCATTGTATACATAAAAAAACCAAAAGTGAGCTGGATGACAACACAATCTTTCTTAGAAGTTCCCACAGCAGGCGCATGTGTGGACAACACAAGAGTTCCTGGGTTCTGTGGAAACAGTTCTTAAGTTGACTGACTTAAGGGTCATTGAGCCTTGTAATTATTCAGTGGGGTACAGAAGCAGAGTGAGCATAATGGGAACAGGAGTATAGTGTCTGGTTCGGTTACACAAGCAGAAGAACCTACAATTGTTAGGATGTCAGGAGATTTTGATGGATACTTTGGACTGCAGTACGTTGGCTCTCAGGTCCCTGGGAAATAGGGGGAGCTCCAACAAATCTAAATAGTTATTGATTAATATGAAAATCATAAATCCTTCAGTGAACACTTGTCGATGTGCAGAGGGTAAGATCATCCAGAGCACAAAGGATTGTTGTCAGGCCAAGCTCAGGGCACAGCCTGCTTGCTGGGCCTTAGGTCTGGAAAACAGAATATCTCCAAATACCTTGACAGTTTCATCTGCCATTATGAGAAGCAGCCTGGACTGTTAGTTTAGATTTGATTTGGGGATTAAGTGAGGCATTGGTAAATCGCTAAACAGTTACAAAAGGAGTTTACTTAACCCCAAATATAGCAAGGACCAGCAATAAGGATATAGTGGCACTTAGCTTCTATACATATGGCCCACCTTTTCTCTAATGTGGAAATGGGTGTGGTCAACAAGGCACATTGTGTTAGTTCATCTGGTCTTCAGATGTCCACCAAGTCAGAGGGTCCCCAACCCCCCGTGGGGGTGGAACTTATTATACCCCAAGTGACCTAGTTACATCACATCCCGGACTGGCTTTGTTACTTCTTAGGAAAAACCAATTCCTGTTGGGGGAAAGAGGAAGGCAAGGAGAAACAATCCTAGTAGAAAGCAGTCCTGTCATACTTAAAATAAACATTCATATAATTTGAACATAGGCAGAGAGTGGCCTGAGGAGGGAAAAAGGCCCTGGGAAACGGGAGAGCACAAAATTTAACAAATAAAGCTGTCCGAATTTTTTTAAAGGGAAAAGAATAATGCCTGAAAACTCTAGGTAAGTGATTTCTACTTGACCATTAAAGAGATGGTTGTTAAACACCTGGAGATAAGGAGCCATTACAAAGAGCAAATCCTGCTGCAACAAGAATAGGATATGCAAGATGAACCTCATTTCCTTTCTTGACAACAGAATTAAGTTTATAGATGAGGGAAATGTTAGAGATATAATTTACCCAGACTTTGGTCAAGATTTTGATTGAATGTAACAAGGGACTGGTCAGTGGGCTCCACCTGCTCTGCCTGCTGACCATAAAGTCATAGTAAAAATTTGGGGATCTGGCCCAGAATGGGTGCCACCCCAATCCAGGACAGTTCAGGTGCTTATTGCACGGTGACAAAAAAACTTTCTAATCAGTAGCTGGGCCAGAACTGCATATGAATAACAAAGGCACTCACAGACAAACTTTCCCTTTGTCCACGAGGGCCAGTGCAGAGGAAGAAAGGCTGTTAGCCTCAGAGAGAGGGAGCCCCTTCCTCAGCTGGTCACCAAGTGACCTCAAATACATGGCACCTTTGTTTCTTCCACCTCTGTTGTATTTATTTTTCTCTGATCTAGGTGAATGAGCATCCCAGAGAGAGGGACTTTGTGGTCTTCAACAAGTCACAAGACCCACCAGAGGTCAGCACTAGAGGTCACAGAAGATCTGCTGCAGCTGCAGCAGCCAAGCCTAGTGAACCACTAATGCCTGGAGCACTACCTGCCTGACTTAGCCCAATAATAGACTGACCCAGCAGCTGAGACACCATGTCAGGCAAGCCAGGAAGTAACTCCTCCCCTGGCCACACCCAGAAGTGCACTGGATGGGAGGAAAACTTTGTAGCTACCACTTTAAATCTGAATCAAATACCCCCAGGGACCCAGGTGTAGAGGGGAAAGTATGCCCTGGGGCAGAGGGATGCATTTGTACTTTTGTCCTTTAATGTAATTTTTCAGTAAAAATTTTAACAGATATAAACTGGTCATTTGTGATATATCAACTGATCAAAATTATACTGGGGCATTAATCAGTAGTTAGATAGTTAACTGTGTGAATGAAATGGTGTGGGGGAACGACACTGGATGAGGGATAGGTGATGAGTTATTCGAGAACAATTCCACAGTCCCGTGGGTTACCCCTGAGACTCTCAGGAGCATTAGTTGAGTTCTGAGGACCTGATCTTTTCAGTGCAAGTGTGGGTTGAAAGTCAGTGATCTGTCTCCTCCTCTCTATACATAGAGTGTCCCAAAAGTTTTAGTGTAGGTTTAAGTTTTAATTAGCTTCAGATGTATAAATGCTACCAAAAAATCATCTGAAATTTTAATTTTTAAAATTTCTTTTACATTTAGTTTTGTGACTTTTGAATAATAACCCTGACATTCTGCATCACATTTTCAACAGGTTCTGGAGGTCACTTTCTTAGATCAGTGGACTGTCAGAAGACACCAAGGCCCTCTTGCTTGGCCTCAGACACTGGATCCATCTCCATCAGACTTTTTCCTATGGGGTTGTATCAAAACTGTTGTGGTATGCTTTAAAACCTCATTCTTTAAATGATTTTGAGGTGAGGATCATAAATGCAATCTTTTTAGTCATTGAGCAGCAGCTAATGAAAGTTTTTATAAAAGTCTGAAAATTGACTAGTGATACATAATGCAAGATAGTGTTATGTTGAATTTTAATAAGAAACATCAATATTTTAAAAACATTTAAGCAATTAACCTTTCAAATGTTCTTATGACTTCTGAAGTTATTGAAGCTTTAAAACTGACTTTTGGGATGCTATACATATACACATATGTATATGCTACTAAAGTATCTCATACTCCTTTTGTACAGAAGTTAGAGGACTATGTAGTACACACTTAATACTGTCACATGGACTCAGACCTGGTTGGATGGCTGGAATTAAAAAATAGTTAAGAGTTCAATGTCACCATGCCAGGTGGTATCTAGTGGAATACCCCAACAATGTATAATTCGCCTTATACTGTATAACCTTTTTATCCGTGACTTTGACAAAGGTTTGGATGGCATGCTTATCAAATCTGCAAATGGCATCAAGTTGGGATGGCTAACATGGTACATGCCAGAATCAAGATTCAAAAGGATCTTGACAGCCAACTGTATTACACTGAAACTAATATATGAAAGTCAGTAGGTATAAATGTAAAAACCTTACACTTAGGTACACAAAAATTAGCTTCCCAAATATGAAATGGAAGAGGTATGACTAAGCAGCACTTGTTCTGAAAACTATCCGGGGACTGTTGGCAGTCTGCAGGCTCAATGAGCGTGTAGCATGAGGGAGCAATGATAAACACCAATGTCACAATGGGACCCCGTAGAAAAGGCACAGCTTCTGGGAAGAAGGAAGTGACAGTCCTCCCACTGCACTCTGCCCCCCACAGAGGAGGGCTCCTCATGAAGAGGACTACGTTCAGCTGTGTGCACCAGTTTATGAAGGATATTCCTCATCTGGAGAATGTCCCCAGGAAGGCTACCAGCATGGTGAAGGTTCTTGAGTCCATGTCATATGAAGACTGGCTGAAGGAAATGGGCATATGAGGAGCCTAGAGGAGAGGAAGCCAGGAGGGACACTGGAGTGCTCTCAGACAGAGGAGGGATGAGACTAGTCCTAGATGGCCCCAGAAGGCAGAACCAAGAACAAAACTGAGGCTTAATGTTAGGACCACAGTAGAACATCCTGCTTCCAGTGGCAGTGGGGTCCCCGTCCCTAGAGACCTTCAGGTAGAGGCGAGATGAAACGAAAGTCCCATTGTGTATAGGCTGGACTACATGGCCACTGAGGTGTCTTCTAAGAAATTCTATCACTTTCTCATTCATCACTAGCTTTGTGACCCTGAATAACTTCTATGACCCTCAGTTTGCTCATCTGTAAAATGGGGAGTCTCTAATATTTGCCTCGCAGGGTTGTGGTTAGAAAAGTGCTTTGTAAATTCTCACTTTCTATATCCAGCCCCCAAAGTCTTAGTGCAGCTCTGAGCTACGACAATGTCTTAGTCTGACATGGGTGTCTGATAGAGATCAATAGGGTAACCCATGCAAAGTGCTACATGTAGATATCAATAAATGTAAATATCATGTTTACCCACAGAACAGCCAGGGAGAGATTTTCAAAGTTTCCATATGTCGTCTTATTTTTTCCCTAACTAATAAACAAAAGATTCACTAATTTTCCCAGGTAAATTCTTAGCTTTACAAGATGTCTTCTACATGCAGGAATTATGACAGATTATTGTATCTGACAAAAACATAAAGGTATGTAGTACCCTCACGCCCACAGTGCACGAGCAGGCCAGAAATCCTTCGTGTAGACAGACTGTGGAAGAATGCCAGACTTATATTCAAAGAAGACTGATTTCAATTCCTAGAACATTAAAAATTTCTCACAATGCAAAAAGAAAGCTATAATTATTTCAAGGAAATATAAGGAAAGAGGGCCAGTGGTCTGTTCTATTTATTAAAAAGGAAGATGACACACTTAGATATATTTACTGTCTTAGTATGATGCCCATATTTTCAAAGTTTAACCTGTCACAAAAACAAATGAGGAAGCACATACTCTCCTCAAAATCGTTCTTTAGAGAGACATCCCAGTGCATTCAGAAATGTTGAAGAATAAAGCTTCTTTTAAAAATAACCAAGTTGAGCATTTTCAGAACTACCACAGTTGTCTGAAACAGCTAACCACTTCAGAATGGGTACTTTCCCTTTATGACTCAATGATGTTGCAGTCTTATTACATACTTATACTTACAAGGAACGTCCCGATAGCCATTTTCTAAGGCGTGGAAGTAGCTCACAAATTCTGGAACGGGGATTTTGAACATTTCCATCAAACCAGTGTCTTGAAACAAGGTATACATAGTCTAAGAATAAATTCAAACAATTTTCATTTTAAGAATCAGAACTGCTAAGCTTTATAACCAGTTATGGTTCATTTAAAGACATGTCCCTTTTTAGTTTCCTAGTCACTTAGAAATAGAAATGTTACCATGTTTATTAGATCATTAAATTGAGTCAATACTTCACTAAAACCTCCCCTTCCCCAATCTGTCATCTTAGAAGACTACTAAAATTATTTTTAAAGATTATAGGGCACCATCTACAAAGAAATTGGGAATGTGTAAATCCTAAGTCACTCTTTGAGTTGGATAGGAACCTACCAATCAACCAGTCCAATTTCTTTATTTTACAAATGAGGAAACTGAGAGAACAGAATTTGTCTGGGGTCATACAACTACCTGGCTAGTGGCACAGCCATTTGGTATAGCCTTGAATGACTACATAAACTGCAATAATGAATATGTCATATAAACTGGAGAAAAGAGATAGGCAGGATGCAAACCATTCAAAAGAATTTGGCTTGACCATCTAAGCAGAAAAGACCAAGTGGATGAAGGTCTACTGCTCGGATCATGACATCCACTTGTATGGCCAACAGAGAAAGCTTATATGTCAATGCATTTATCAGTGCACAGACCAGGAAGAGGGACAAGTTGGGCCCAAAGTTGAGCAAGAGAAGAGTGAAGTAGATTGCTTTTGGGAAACTGAAAAGCTCTTTCAAGGAGCCCATGCTTTCTCTAAAAACAAAGACCCATCTTTTTAACACTAAGTGAGGCCATATGGCAGCAAGAAATGAAATATGACAGCCTTGAAAAAAAAGTGAGACTATTAACTCGAGGCAATGAGAAACGTACGGAACTTTGAGGAAGAAGATGAACTGTTTTATCAAGGAAATGTATGACTGGAAAAGAAGATGGGGTAGCTACCTGGGCAGTCAGGGTGTCTTCAAGAGAAAGCGAAAAGGGCCTTCTGCCTGTTGGGTGGACCCACTCTGTTAAACTTCCAGGAAGACACAGAGAAGAGTTCCACAGGAAGGGCACACACAGATAGGTTAGAATTTGCATCACATCAAAGCTGATGATATCACAGATCCATAGGAGTTCCCAGTGAAGAAACTCATGCTAACAAACTCTGGCAAAGTTCAGTGTCCCCCCTCTGTAGAATGAGCAGGTAGGGCAGATGACCCATCATTAAGGTGTTCTAGGTCTAACAATCTATGATTATTATGTCTATCTACCCAAGAACAACAGTATCAAGGTAGAAGGTGAAGTCTGAATGTGATGAATTTCTCATCTCTGTAGGCTTTCAAGTGAAGGCTGAAAGACCTAATATTGGGGACATTCAAAGAGAGTTCCCGCTTCAGATATGGGTTTAAATTAGATGTTCTCTATGGTCCCTGCCAGCCATAAAGGGCAATATTCTCTGGTACAATGATATCCTTTAAGACATGCAATGGTACTGCTTAAAATCTAGGAGAATGAAATTTAGGTTTGATATCCTTATAATCTTTTTGTTTTAATAAATAAAATCATAAAGAGACAGAAATTATTTTTAAAAATAAACAATTCCCAGATGAGGAAGATGAACATCAATTACTAAAAGCAGATAAAAATTATTCAGTATTTCTACTTCTCTTGTATTCTATATTTACTTTGTGTATCTAAGCTGCATTTTAAATGAACATGGAAGTTTTTCTACTTTATCTTGGCGGTGTCAGTGAGTTATATTATGACACGTGGAAAATAACAATGGGACAAAATGGTTGAGTTATCTGCTAGAGCAGTGTGACAGAAGATGTCTTTTTAGATTTCGTTTTCATTTGCATCTGCACTTCCTGAGAATTGAGATAAAAATGAAGGACAAAAATCATCTTCTCACAGGATGTTAAAATAAAATAACTTCTCAAGTTTCCTATTCAATACCAATCAACAGAGATACCTAAAAGATGCCGGGCAATGACAGCATCCAGCACGCACACAGCCCCCACTACGTGCAGCCGCTGTTCCATGTGCTTTACAAATATATCATCTCATCTGATCCTCCCCACAACCTTGGCAGGCAGGTGCTAAAATTATCTCACTTTACAGATGAGGAAAATAGGTAAACAGGTTAAGCAACGTGCCCAGGCCCAAGGTATAGGGCCTGAGTGAAAGGGTCTGAAGCCAGATTTGAACTCACCTTCCTGTCTATAGATTTACAAGGTCCACGATATTTTATGCACCAGAAGCACTTGTAAATGACTACTAATGACCGAAATGAATTGAAACAGTATTAATACCAGACTCAATTTACACAAAATTTAAATCTTCTAAATTGCATATCTATGCATGGAAATAGCTAATTTAAACAAATCCTCATTCCTAACAACTTTAAATTCCCAGGCATTAGCACAGCTCATCAATGAGCATTGAGCCAATTATGTCAGACATACTTTGCATCTGCCTCCTATTATTTACACGTGAGATTATTGTTGCCTTTTCTGAATTAGAGCTGTACTTGACAATCTTAGAAAAAGATTTTTACAAGTTAGCAAAAATGTTTTAATACTTAAAAGACTTCTAAATTGTCTTCTGATGTAGCATCACACTGGTCTATCCTGTAACCTATCCAGTCCAACACATTTCTTAATGACCTTCGGCTGGTGCAGAGAGATCTCGGTGTCTCCCCAGATCTGTGAAGCTTGATCAGATCCTAACTTCCTCTTTTCTCCCCTGCTGCTCATCACAATACCTTAAGTACAGCAGGGACTTAACAATGACTGAATGAAAGAATGACACAGAAGAATCCACACAAGACATGCTTAGAAAATTTTCAGACGACAAAAAGGTAGAAGGGATGTTTAATACAGTCCAGAGAGTAGAATAAAGATTTAGAATCTGAAACAGGCTAAAATCTGGGCTGAAACTAATAAGATAAAATTTAACAACAATAAAGTCACAAAATCACAACATTTTCGAGTTGGAAGGGACTTCAGTGGTCACCAGTTCCAACTACCACCGAAAAGGGATCTCACTACAATGCATCAGACAAGTGGCCACTCAGCCTCAGACTGAAGAACTCCAAGAGGAGGAAGCCAGCTGTTTCCACACAAGGTTTTCCCTGACACGAAGTCATCAAGACATTACAACCAGTTGTTGCTCAGCCTGAAGTTGAATCCCCCCTACAGTATTATGTTTTTGAGAAACTAGCTACAGATATTAATCAGTGTATACCTGTCCTCTCTAACTCCCCTCAAAAGCAAAGGGCAGAGGAAAGATGGGGCCATGTGCTCACTCTCTCAGAACAGAGTTAAAAAAAAAATTAGTTTCTAATGTTCTCAAGCACATCAGAATAAAAGCAAGCATCAAAGAAGGCTGTTGTAGCAAAAGGGCTCAGAAGCCTCAGAGCTCATTATCTCTCTTCCCCTCCCCTTCTTCTCCTTCTCCCCCCTTCTCTCTCTGTCCCCCTTCCCTTCCCTTCCTCTCTCCCTATCTCTCCCTCACCTCCCCCCAGGGGTTTATCCATTTACAGGAGCCAGTCAGACATAGTAAAAAGAATCTAAAACTGAACCAAGAATGTCACGTTCTAGCAGTGTGACCTTGGGCAACTTCCCTCATCTTACTGGTCCTCTGTTTCCCATCTGAAGGCAAACACAACATTTAGGGTTTTAAAAAAAAGTCAATGGCACAAATATAGACCAGGGGAGGATTTGGTTTAACAGTAGCTGATAGGGTAAAGATCTGGGGACTTTAGCTCATCACAAGCTTGGTATAAGACAACAGTTTAATAGAACTACTAAAAAAAGCTACCACAAACTTGGGATGCACTGATATAATGTTCAGACAACAGAAAGCCATAGCCCCACCATATTCTGTTGAACAGCTCATATCTGGAGAACCATGTCTAATTTTGAGTAGTGCATTTCAGGCAAAACATTGATAAACTGAACTGGGGCAGTAAGAAGGGACCAGGAAGCAATGGGAACAACAGTTTAAAAATTAGGACTATTTGGCCTGAGGTAAAGTCCATACGGTGATACAACAACTTAAAGGGCTGTTATTTAATTCTTTTGAAAAAATGCTTTATTGACACATTTTATTCTTTTTAATATATAGTCTCTTCATCTCCTCATCCTCTAACACACAAAACTCTTCCAATATAATGACTTTATCTGACAACATATCAAACTATAACTCCCCATCCACATGAGGGATATTATTTAGAAAAAGGAGACGGGCATGCTGCTCTGTCTCACTCTGGAGGATGGAACTTGAACCAATGGGTAGAAGTTATATGGAAGGCCTATTTCTGCTCAGAATGGAAGGAACTCCCTCATGGGGTCACTGAAGCTATTCAAATGGAAGCCTGGGATCAGCACCCTGATCAAAGGGATTTGGGAACTGAAGGGGAGCCTGGCCCGAGGGGCCTCTGAAGGCCCCTCTAGCCCTAAGCCTCAGAGCTCTGTATACACAGCATTTCTTCATCGAATAACAAACCTGGCTCAGGATCCTTCCTGATCGTCCTCCCATCGTTTCCATGACTTCAAAAATGGGGAAATTCCAGGTGTTCATTTTCGCTATTAGTGCACTGTGGTCTTCTCTTAATATCAGTTCCAGTAAGCACTTCTCATCGATCTGTGTGTAAACACACATTTATAAACCTAAGAAAACTTGAGTTTTCTATGGTAAGCGATAAATTCATCTTGATATCACAACCCCAAAGGATGCTAAAAATCCTCAACATCACATTCTCAAACACCATCCTCACACACATCCCTTATTCTCTTCCTATCATTTCTTATTTTGGCAGAATAATACCCTCAAGTCACTTTAAATAAATTATATTTAAAGGTTTCTAAACATTAGAAAATTCAAGTGATACTAGAAAGATGACCTCCCAACTCTAGGAGCCTAGAGTTGAAAAGAGAAAATTGAAAATAGAGTGTTATTTCTATAAATAAAAAAACTTCTCATGCTAAAAATCCATCAAATGAATTCTGAAATTCATTGTTTTTATTCAAGATTTATCATATATGTCTTGAGATATAAAACGTAAACTAGTACATCCATATCTGTTTTTAGGGCTATTGGCTAGAAAAGAGGGTATTTTTCCCCCTTTTGTCCTATTGTATGTCCAGCTCTTCAGAGGAAAAGTGTAAACCAAAAACGGCTATAGTAAAAGCAGCATGTTATTTGCACTGGCATACAACTTTTCCAAAATTCTGAAAAGCACTGCTCTTTAAAACAGCATTACCTCAGCATTTTCATAATGGCACTCTGAGTTTTCATTCCGATGTGCCCCTGATGGCATCTCTTCTTTCTCCTCTCCCTTTTCTTTTTCTTCATCTTCCTCCTCCAAGGTCTTTGGGTGGTTGCACCTGACTAGGGCCTTAGTTAAGTCCTCTCCTGGTTTATCAAAGGCTTCACACTGGGCCTCTTCTGAGTCCTCTTCTTTGGCTTTTCCTCCCTCCTCCTCCTCCTCCTCTTTCTCCTCCCTCAGTTCTCTGTCAAGTCTCTTGTCCGGCTCCCGATCTAGCTCCTCCCCAGACTCTCTGATCGTTTCTTGGGCAATACTGGTGTTTCCCTCTTCAACTTCCAAAGAAACAGATAAAATTAGAAGTAATACATATATTTACTTTATCCTTTATAGAAAATTCGGTTAAGAAAAAAATTGCTGCCATAACTATTAGTTAGATGATATTTAGGCCACAGGGTATCACCAGAGCTCACGCAAAATCGCTGGCTGGCAGCGCTAGTTATTCAAGGACATGAAGCTGGGTCCTTTCCAAGAGAGCCCCAGGTCTCAAAGGAATCTTTCCCACTAATAGCTTAATTTGTATATCTGAGAATGAAAAAAATGCCTAGTTTGGAAAGAATGAAAACCATTTAGTCAGTTAGTTCCTAGAAATGGTGACATTAATTTTCTAAGTGCAGTTCCAAGCACAGTATTATTTAAATTTCATTTATAAAATAAATTCAAGTCCAGTCAATAGCAGCCAATCCACTAAGCTGAGATATACTTCCCTCCACCAAACTGGCCGACTTGAAATTCCTGGTCTACCTCCTGTGGGAAAGAGAATATGGATTTGATCCATTGAGTAGTCTCAATAACTGATAATGACAATTCCATTAAGTCAGCAACCATCTTCATGTTGGAGAACATAATTTTTAACATGTAAAAATAAAGTCTTCAGACTAGAAGAGCAGAATAAGTCAATTTTCATCTACCTAGTACAAAAATTATTTAGATTTAGAACGTCATCTATGATTTTCTTGTCATAGAACAGCCTTCCTTATTGTGCCCAGTTTAGGATAAGTCTAAAATCTATGTGCAATTCCTTAGCACATATCAGCTGAGCGAAAGGGAAAGCAGCCTACATTCCCACTGGGCAAGAGGCAAACCATTCTGGAAATACAATTCTGTCTAGGACAACCAAGTCTGTCCTAGCTCCTCTAACAAGTACTCTATAAAAAGTGTTTAAGAAAACCCCCATCATCATTATTATAGAAGTATTAATACTCATTTTTCTAATCATATTACACTGTGACAATCATTATAAAAAATTTTCTGGTTTTAAAGTACAAACTATTTCATAGCTATAAAATAAATAGAGTTTAAAAAATGTTTTTCTCAACACCAAAAAATAAAAATATTCAAAAAATCCATGCCTATGTACACTCAAAACACATATAAAGGCCCCAAAATCAATGTTAAGTATGACTAATTCAAATATTTATTACAGTTATTAGTAGTAGTTATAATGTTACCTTGAATTTGCACAGGTTTTTTTTTTTACAATCCATAATTCACATCCTCTATATTTTCATTCTAAAAATCCTGTGAAGCAAGTAAGACATAACTCTGTTGCAAAAGGGTAAACTAAAATACAGAGAAGTTAAATGAGTTGCCTGGAGCGGACTATCTAGTTAGTGACAGAACTTGGCTTAGAGCCCAGTTCTCCAGATTTCCCAAGCACTTACAACACCATGTCTTCTCCTTATCTTGCTACTAAATCTAACTCTGGATGGATTCTGAGAATCAGCAGTGGAAAGGATTTATTTCTTACAGAATGATGATCCATAGGGACGATTTGTTCATGGGTTCTCCCTCACAGTAGGTGACTCACTAGGCCTGTATGTAGTTTCCTCTAATACATCTAATGTCCTTATTTGATTACACCTTGCCTAATGATGACAAGGTCTTGTTCTATATAATGCTACAGAGCACTTTCCATTTGCTGATCAATCAGCAACAACAAAAAAGAATTTAAAAATTCTAGCATGATACTTATGTACTTGCAAGACACACTAACAAATCATGTCTTCATTAAATTTTAGACCAACTGAAAAACAAATACAATTTATCACTATTAAGTGTACATATCTTTTGAAATCTCACCTGGTTTTCCACCCTGGTCATCTGTATCATATTCAGATTCATGTATTGAAACATGCTTCAGTACCTCACGTCCACAACTTAAGAAATAAATTAGATAAAGGTATATCATAAGGCTATTTCTCTTATTTTTTGTCTAAATATTTTTACTTTCCCACCTAAACCCAGTGAAAAATTAACCTACAGCCACCACCTCCTTAAACCCAGGAGGTTTTCTTGTAGAAATCATTATAACAATGCTTCCCACTTCTGGGTAACTAGAAGTGTTTTTGATCTGGTATTTCATTTGATCCCAGTGACTCTGGGGAGAAGGGAGAAAGGAGAATAAGTATTTATGTATTTGTCTACAAAGTGCCAGGCACTGGGTGAAGTGCTTTTACAAACATTATCTCAGTTGGTCCTTACAACAACCCTGGGAGGTAGGTGCTGTTATTATCCTCATTTAACAGCTGAGGAAACTAAGGCAGACAGAAGAGAATGGACCTGCCCAGGGTGACACAGTTAGTAAGTGTCTGAGGCTAGATTTGAACTCAGGTCTTCCTGACTCCAGGCCCAGCACTCTATTCATTGTACCACCTAGCTGCCTCAAGCTTCCTCCTGGGAAAGAGGCAATGTAAGTATTTTATACATAGAAGGAAACTGAGGCTCAGAGAGATTCAATTACCTGCCCCAATACAGAGTTAGCTCCCAACTCAGTCTCAGAGCTTTTTGTGCACAACACTTCTAGGATTAGAATGGGGCATGAGGGAAACTGATTAGTATAGTGATGAATGAGTGACTCAGCCCAAATGAGGAAACAGATGTGCTTTTAAATAAGATTATTTACCATCAAACTACAACTGGAGTGATGGCAGGCTGGTGTCAAGGAGAAGGCCACACTGGACAAGTGGCCAGTGTCAGGACAAAAGGGACCAAATCCAATGGCTAGTGGCCTTTTCTCTCATTCCCCAGCCACCAACTTGCTTTTGCAGATTTAGAAGAGGAACAAAATTCTCAGCCTTTTATGCATCAAACAGCCAAAGGAGTCACAGAAAAGGAAACAAAGGGCAGCTCTGGGTCCAGCAGAAGTCATGGTTTGCAGGTCAAGCCGGCCAACCCAAAGAACCAAAAAGAGAACAAAAAGGAAACAGACACACTGAATGCAGATGCCCACAGCTTTTAAAAGGTGAGTAAGGAGCTCAGGCTTTTTAAAGGGTGGAAATGGTAGAAAGAAGCAGCAAGCTGGGCCGTGTCACCATGGACATGGCATTTAAATCTGTGGAGTCCTTTCTGCTTTAGTAAGGAATAAGACTACCTACTCTATCTCCCTCGCTGGGCTGTGGTGAAGATCAGAGAAGTTAACGTGAAGGAGGCATTGCAGCTGTGAGTTACCACACATGGCACTCAGCCTCATGGTCTGTGGTTTGCTCCTTTGCCTGTTGCCTCACCCAGGGGAGTTGCAAGCCCAGAGAAAAACCCAGGGAAAAAGCCAATTGGGAAGTTGGCCATAGAGCTTTGTTGTCTCTTATTGGTCATCTCTCACACTCCTCCTTAAAGGAGGAAGAGGAGATGGAAGAGGAAGAAAAAAGCAGAAGTGGGAATAAAGGTTATTTTACTTGAAGCCTCCCTTCAAAGTACCTAGCTGAGGAATGAGGATAGCAGTGGCTTATTCTTTCATTTCAGCAAGTGAAGAGCTCTTGAGGAGTTAAACAATATGGCAAAGGGCCAGGATTAACCACTGGAGAGAGCCCTACAAATTGCCAGGGGAAGGACCAGGCACCCTCTGCGTTATTCTTAAAAGAGAGATAACTCTGAGTGTCCAGGATTTACTAGAAGGCTAGACCT
The DNA here is from genome assembly GCA_011680675.1 of Gymnobelideus leadbeateri. NCBI lineage: Eukaryota > Metazoa > Chordata > Mammalia > Diprotodontia > Petauridae > Gymnobelideus > Gymnobelideus leadbeateri. The sequence continues at coordinate 388,208 of WOXC01011918.1, read as the reverse complement.
ACTCTGACAATGCAGAAACTGGATATGCCTGTTAAAAGAAGGGGCTTGTTCGGAGCCGGCCTCCGACACTTAATCCGCACAAACAAAAACCTAGCCGTGTAACCTTGGGCAAGTTACTTAACCCCAATTGCCCTAAAGGGGCGGCTAGGTGGCGCAGTGAGTAAGAGCGCCGGCCTCGAAGTTTGGATGACCCGAGATCAGATCCGGCCTCAGAAAATGAGCACCCACGCATAAATCAAATGACTAGCCGTGTAACCTTGAGCAAGTTACTTAACCCCAATTGCTTAAATAAAAAAAAAAAAAAAAAAAGAAGGGGCTTGCCAGGCAAGGGGGCTGGCTAACACAAAGGAAGCCCCAGGACCCAGTGAACATCGAGTAACCACGGAGAGGGAGTTCAAGGAACCGATGCCTGAGAGACCCCTCCATTCCCCATTCAAAACTTTCCTGATATCCTGTAATATCATTATTCACTAATCCTAATTTTTAAATGAAAATATTTCAAAATTGTTCTTTATTTCATCCCAGAGATATGTACTTTCATTGGAAAATGGAGAAAGCCTATGTAATATAAATGAGATGATAGAATAAATACATTACATAAAGAGAACTGTCATCCTGCACACAGGATTACATCTATCTAGTCTATCATTACATCTATCTAGTCTATTATGATGAGGAAACAGAAAAATGTACACATATACAAAGACAAAAATGACATCTATATCTTGCTAATAAAATAAGTAAAAGTTTATGGGGCTTACCTGTGACATATATGGCTACCAGAAGTTCTAAACTGCTGAGGCAAATCTGGAGTACTAAGTGCATTCCCCAGAGATTTGTGTAAAGTAATACTTGACTTAGTAAGAAAATCAGCAGTATCAGGAAATCCTACGGGTGACCGGTTAACTAGGGAACCACTGGACATTGATTCATGGCTAGGTGAACTCACAGGATTCAGGTTGGGTGAAGCACCTAAAAAAAAAAATTAATTGTGCAATTCTTTTCTTTAAAGAAGCTAAAGCATCTACAATACAGACTGCTCCTGGAACATCAGCATCAGATCCCAACATTTTACTTTGGGCTCCCTTGGAACTCCCAACAGAACATGTTACTCTTCCCTTTGGCAGTGACTGCTGACTGGGTACCCAGAACAGGTAGAGAAGAGGAGAAAGCCTAAAACCTACATTCCAGGGGGCACACACACACTGATATGTTTCTCACTCTGGTGTGAGAATTTCACATTTTCTCTGGTACTGGATCAATTATTCACATAGCCAAATACCAAAGCTAAATCCTATTTTTAAGGTCCCGTGAGCAGAGATGACAAGCCCTATGTTGATACTAACATTTAATTCTTCACTCCCCAACAATCTTCAGCATAGCATAAAACCTCTTTCTTAAGTAATCCAAACCATTTTTCCCATCAAGAAAAAGGGCTATCAGAAGTAACAACTACAGGGTGGCTTCACCGTCCACACTAAGACTTCTGGGACACCTTCTATATTCAGGGCAGGACAATGAGTGGTGCTAAAAGTCCCAAGTCCCATTAACTGCCCAGAAAGAAATATGAGACTTGACTATAACATTTTTGGAATTTCAATTAGATTCTTTCAACTTTTATACTGGGTGGGGTCAGGAAGAGAGGAGCTAGTGAGCTCTCCCTCCACAATTCAGCCTAATTCTCCCCCTACTCAGTGGTGCTATCTGTTCATTCCAATATGACAAAAGATACCAACTCTTCCAAGTCCACCAATAAAAATGAGCTGCCATGTTGACCTGCTAGATGATTATGAACCTGAAAGATGGCCAGAGGGAGGGAACAGGAATGCAGAACATCCTGGCCTAGTGCTTTTTCATGTTTTAAAGTTTATATAATTAACTTGCACAATGGAATAAGTAACAAAAGAAAGTTCTGACAACAGGGATAAAATGGGAAATCTGGAAAACCTAGTTATTCTTAAATTGGGTCTTCTGAACATAGCCTCATTATTTTCTCTTTAGCCTTCTGAATTCCCATAATATCAGAGGCAAACACAATTCTAACAATATATTACAAAGTAAAAAATAAAAGTCTGAACTAGTCACAATTTTCTATCATTTGCACTATGGCTTCCTTCATTATCCTGGATAATGGAAAGGTATTTTTCTTTTAAGAATGCTTCTTTAGGGGCAGCTAGGTGGCCCAGTAAATAGAGCACCAGTCCTGGAGTCAGGAGGACCTGAGTTCAAATGTGACCTCAGACACTTAACACAAAAACTTGCCGGGAGGGAACTGTCTGTGATTCAAAGAAGATAAAAAGAATGTGAGAGGAAGAGATCTAATATGAAAGACAATACTTAACTCAAAACTTAACACAAAAACTAAGCGTGACCTTGGGCAAGTCACTTAATCCCAATAGCCCTCCAAAAAGAAAAAAAACTGCTTCTTTATATTTCAATTCAGAGAAAAATACTTGAAACTGAAAGGTTTAGGTTTATATATCAACCATGGGAAAACAGGGTTCTTCACTCCCTGAAACTGCTATACCCAGAACTTTGTCCCCATAATTACTGTTCCATGGAACAGTGCAAGAAGATGGTTATTACCTCTCTGGAGAACTCCCCTCATCCTTGTTCTTCTCCCCAATACAGGATATTGCATTACTGGAACTGTAATCATACAACTTAGCAACTAATTCCCCACGACCAAATGAAAAGCAAATATAAATTGCTAAGTCACATAGATTTTTAGGCAATGTAAGTTGAATAAAACAAAAAAAGAAGGTCTGAAACAATTCCCCAAAGTGTCATGTTTTCTAAGGATCCCTATATTTAAATCATAAAGACCAGTATCTTACCAGTTCTCAGAGGACTCCTATAGTCAGTCAATGTTACTGAAGATGATCTTTGCTTTGGGAATGTAAATACATTTGAATCTGGAGATTCTAGGCTAAAAGGAGAATACAAGTTCTCAATTACAATTACAATTACAATCACAATTCTCCAACAGAAGTTCTAAAAGGAGAATACCTGTTCAGGCAGCAGTTGGGACTCATGACCTCTAACACCCCTTAACCCTCTGATTCTGCTTCTCTAAAGGTCCTCTGCCTCCTGCTCAGTCTGGGCTTCCCTATGATCTTTTGTGCCCAGAGATTCAGGATCCAATGACTTACCAAGTAAACTGACAACTAGTTACTGAAGTTAGGATATGTAAACACAGACATCGAGAGAACCACCCTATATTACCAAAGGATCCCCACTCACATAACACTAACAGATACCAAATGAAATATATTTGTTAACATATAAAATTAAATTAAAAATTTATATAGCTGAGGGCAGAGGGCAAGGAGATAATCTCAGCATATACTCCATTTCAGGATTTACATAAAATCTATTATCCCACTGATTAGTGATTGTCAGAAGGAGCTTTCACTATCTGTACTTGCATACTCTGTAATTTTTTCGTAAATCAGTTAACTAGAAAATAGACTCTCCAGATAGTGGGCCACAAAGGATCAAAGACACTGGACTGGAATCAGGAGATCTAGATTAGATTTCCAGCTCTGCCAATGACCAGCTGTGCATCCTGAGAAGCGTTATAGGAGGAGGCCATGGGCTCTCAGGGACTCAACTGATTCCTGAGTGACTGTAGGAGTCAGTCTGCCCATATGTGAAATGAGAGTGTTATGCTAAATGAGAATCCTTTGTCTCTAAATCTATGTTTATGGCCCTAGGGCCTTGGTCAAACCATTTTCCATCTCTGACCTGTACAAAAGGGGGTAAGGGGTCAAGACCACCTCTGAGGTCCCTCCTACTCTGAACATTTTATGATTCTGTAACTGGTAAAAGTATCGAAGTTCTTCCTTGAGGATCCTGGGGTGTCTAATCACATACAGCACCTAAAATGACTCCCTAAAAATGGTGGCATTTGTTTTTACATCACATCCATTTCCTCACATACTGCTTCCTCTCTCCCATACCACATCAAGCCTTCCCTTGTAACTAAGGTTAAAAAAAAAAAAAAAACGGTTCGGCAAAGCCGACTGCCACATTTTCCTCAGAAGCCAGAACATGTGACATTCTAAACAGCCCCTTCTCTTAAAGTCTTCCCCAGGGCCTGCTCCGTCAGCAGAGGGCACAGCACTCAATTCGGCTTTAGAATTCTGCTCTCCTTGGGAGACAGTCACAGAAGGTATTGTTTTCTTGGTTCTGCTGTTTACTGTGCATTTATTTAGATATCTCCTGAAGCTCTGAATTCTTCATATTCATCATTTTTAGAACAAATATTTACAATATTCTCCAATTGATGACACCTATTTTGTTTCCAGTTCTTTGCCACCATAGGAAAATGATTCTGCATTTTCACATATAGGGAACCTTCCTCTCTCTCTCTCTCTCTTTGATGTTCTTAAGCTACAGCCCAAGAATGGGACCAGAAAAATTCTATTAAGAAGGTAGCTAGGTGATACAGTGGATAGAACACTGGGTCTACAATTGGGAAGACTTGTCTCAGACACCCCCTATTTGGGTGATCCTGGACAAATTACTTAATTTCTATATGCCTATGTTTCCTCATCTGTAAAATGGGGATAGCCACTCTACCTCCAAAAGCTGTTATGAGGAGCAAATGAAATAATATTTGTAAGGTGCTTAAGAAATGCTTGTTCCCTTCTCTCCTCTTCATTTACCAAAAACAAGTAGAAATGGGGTGAAAAAAAAACTATTTCCCTACCAGAAGGAAGCTGCTGGTTGACTCTTTTCTGGCCCAAAAGAACCACCCACCAGGGGCGGCTAGGTGGAGCAGTGAATAGAGCGCTGGCCCTGGAATCAGAAGGACCTGAGTTTGGAGCCGGCCTCTAACACTTAATCCACACAAACAAAAACCTAGCCGTGTAACCTTGGGCAAGTTACTTAACCCCAATTGCCCTAAAGGGGCGGCTAGGTGGCAAAGTGAGTAAGAGCGCCGGCCTCGGAGTTGGGATGACACGAGATCAGATTCCGGCCTCAGAAAATGAGCACCCACGCATAAATAATGACTAGCCATGTAACCTTGAGCAAGTTACTTAACCCCAATTGCTTTTAAAAAAAAAAAAAGAACCACCCACCAATCTGAGCTCTAGGGCTCAGATCAAAGGTCGGAGTTCACTTTGAGTATTACATGGAGGGACCATCAAAGAAAGAATGGCTGGGTGATGGTGACAGGGGAGGGTCTGTAAGTGGCAGAGAAAAACCAGCAGTATCCTCCCTCCTCTTCCTCTTCCTCCTCCTCTTCCTGCCAGTTCAGTGAGTATGTATGTGGGGTGAGGGGGGAAGGGGATGAAAGTATATCCAGTATTAGAGAAGGTGGCTAGGGATGAAGCATATTGTGAGGAGGGAAGTGTCTGTGATTCAAAGATGAAAAGAATATGAGAGGAAGAGATCTAATATGAAAGACAATTTACTAATAACTGATCAGGAGATCCACACAGGCCACAATAGGCTAGGTACAGAAAACAGGAAGGCCTGGAGCAGACAGGGAGGACATAGAAAGCAGTGGCAGTGGAGGACAAGAATTTTCACCTCAGCCACCTCTGATTCTGAATCACAGGGATTCAGAGAGGAGGAAGGGAAGGTGTGCTCAACATAGAAGAGGCCCTCCAGCTAAGAACAATGCTTGACTTTTTTCCCCTCTAAACAAAGGTAAGAGGTTTGGAGTAAGGGACCCACACAGGTGGTAGAGGGCTGGAGCTTTGTTTGGGTAAATCACCCTCTCTCATCAGCAAGGGCGTCTCTGCCTCAGACCCAGCTCAGGTGTTAATTTGATTTTTGCCACCTAAATGAAAGGTTCTGTATACCAAAGGTGAGGAAGCAGAGTAGAGTAGAAAGGAAAATCAAGCTTGAGAATCCGAAAACCTGGAATCTAGACCTGAATCTCCCAATGTCTCCTTTGCAAAGTCCCCTCTCAAGAGCCTTCATTTTCTCCTATGAAAATGAGAGAGTTGAAAGTGGGGGCGGAGCCAAGATGTTGGAGTAGAAACAGCACTTCCAAGGTGCTCTGCCGACACCACTTCCAAACTATGTAAAAGGGGACTCTGAACAACTTCTGGAGCCCCAGCACCCACAAAATGACACAGAGAAGCTAACCTCTCGCTGAGGACAACCCAGCAGCCCTGCAGGGAGGGCCAGCATAGCACTCTGGGAGCCAACAGCCCAGCTCGGTGGAGAGCCGAGCCCAGGTCCGAGTGAGCTGAGGTTTTAGCCCCAGGGTGGCTCGGCCAGCAGCTGGCTGAAGGGACCCCAGAACACCAGCAGCTGTGGCAATTCCAGAATTATCAACACAGACATGCCTAGGACAAAGTGAGAGGTTAGTGCCCTATGGACTTTGGGACCAGTATTTGGGCTGCTGAGGAGACAGCACACTCGCCATTTTGCAGCTCCAGTAGCAGCATCAGCTCCTGGCCTGCAAACTGTAGGAAGATCCAGCAATCAGTCTTGGAGGTTAATTGCTCTTGCTTTAACCTGCTTGGATCTGGATTATGATCTGGGGGGAAGTCTGGGGTGAGTATCCAAATCGACAGAACTGGAAGTTGTGAAGACCACAACATTCGTGATGGAAGTTCCCCTGTCTGGTGGCAGAGACCCACTGTGGCAACAAGCCCAAAAGTCAAGTAATTAGGTGGCAACATGCCTAGGCAAAGGAAATAAAATAAACAGAAAAAATGCAACATTACACTCCTATTTTGGGGGCAAAGAGGATCGAAGCAGGGAACAGGAGGGGGACTGTGAGGTCAGAAATCCTGCTCCAAAAGCCCCAAAGAAAAATATGAGTGGGTTACAGGCCACAGAGGACCTTAAGAAGCAGATAAGAGAAGTGGAGGAAAAATTGGGAAGAGAAATGAGAAGGATGCAGGAAAAGTATGAAATGAGAGTCAACATCCTGACTAAGGAAAATAACACCCTAAAAATATACTAATTCAAATGGCAAAGGAGGCCCAAAAGGGCAAGGAGGAGAAGAATGCCTTAAAAAGCCAAATTTGCCAGATGGAAAAAGAATCTCGAAAGCTCACTGAGGAGATTCATTCCTTCAGAGTTAGACTGGAGCAAATGGAAGCTAATGACTTTATGAGAAATCAAGATGCTGTTAAACAGATCTAAACAAATGAAAGAATAGAAGGCAATGTGAAATATATCCTCAAGAATGCTTGAAAGTCCTCTGTTCCACTGAATGACCATATTTTCCCCGAAACAAGATACTCAGTTTTGCTAGGTAGGTGACCCTTGGCTTCAATTCCAGCTCTTTTGCCCTATGGAATATCATATTCCATGCCTTTCCATCTCTCAGTGTAGAAGCTGCCAGGTCCTCTGCTATTCTGACTGTGTTTCCACAATATAGAAATTGTTTCTTCCTGGCTGCTTGTAGTATTTTCTCCTTGATCTGGGGATTCTGGAACCTGGCTATAATATTCCTGGGAGTTTTCTTTTTGGGATCTTTTTCAGGAGGTGATCTGTGGATTCTTTCAACCTCTATTTTGCCCTCTGGGTCTAAAACATCAGGGCAATTTTCTTTGAGAATTTCTTGAAGGGTGATTTCTAGGTTCTTTCTTTGATTATGGCTTTCAGGTACTCCAATAATTTTTAAATTATCTCTCCTGGATCTATTTTCCAGGTCAGTGTTTTTCCCATGAGATATTTCACATTGCCTTCTATCCTTTCATTTGTTTGGATCTGTTTAACAGCATCTTGATTTCTCATAAAGTCATTAGCTTCTATTTGCTCCAGTCTAACTCTGAAGGAATGAATCTCCTCAGTGAGCTTTTGAGATTCTTTTTCCATCTGGCAAATCCAGCTTTTTAAGGCATTCTTCTCCTCATTGCCCTTTTGGGCCTCCTTTGCCATTTGAGTTAGTCTGTTTTTTAAGATGTTATTTTCCTCAGTCAGGCTGTTGACTCTTATTTCATACTTTTCCTGCATCCTTCTCATTTCTCTTCCCAATTTTCCTCCACTTCTCTTATCTGCTTCTTAAGGTCCTCTATGGCCTGTAACCCACTCATATTTTCCTTTGGGGCTTTTGGAACAGGATTTCTGACGTCACAGCCCTCCTCCTGTTCTATGTTTCGATCCTCTTTGCCCCCCAAAATAGGAGTCTAATGTTGCATTTTTCTGTTTATTTTGTTTCCTTTGCCTAGGCATGTTGCCACTTAATTACTTGACTTTTGGGTTTGTTGCCACAGTGGAACTCTGCCACCAGACAGGGGAGCTTCTGTCCCAAGTTGGGGTCTTCACAACTTCCGGTCCTAGCAAGCTGAATACCCACCCCACGACCTTCACCCCAGACCACAATCCAGATCCAGGGAGGTTAAAGTGAGAGCGATTATCCCCCAAGACTGATCACTAGATCTCCCTACAGTTCACAGGCCAGGAGCTGGAGCTGCCACTGAAATTGCAAAATGGAGTGTCTCCTCAGCAGCTTCTAGCCCTTAGGGGAGGAAGCTGACGCATTCCCCAAATACTAGTCCCAAAGTCCATAGGGCACTAACCTCTCACTTTTTCCTAGGCATATCTGTGTTAATAATTCTGGAATGGCCACAGCTGCTGGTGTTCTGGGGTCCCTTTAGCCAGCTGCTGGCCCAGCCACCCTGGGGCTAAAACCTCAGCTCACTCGGAACTGGGCTTGGCTCTCCACCGAGCTGGGCTGTTGGCTCCCAGAGTGCTATGCTGGCCCTCCCTGCAGGGCTGCTGGGCTGTCCTCAGCAGGAGGTTAGCTTCTCTGTGTCGTTCTGTGGGTGCTGGGGCTCCAGAAGTTGTTCAGAGTCCCCTTTTACATGGTTTGGAGGTAATCTGGGGGGAGAGCACCTTGGAAGTGCTGTTTCTACTCCGCCATCTTGGCTCCGCCCCCCCCAATGTGAAATATCTCATGGGAAAAACCACTGAGCTGGAAAACAGATCTAGGAGAGATAATTTAAAAATTATTGGACTACCTGAAAGCCATAATCAAAGAAAGAACCTAGAAATCACCCTTCAAGAAATTCTCAAGGAAAATTGCCCTGATGTTTTAGACCCAGAGGGCAAAATAGAGGTTGAAAGAATCCACTGATCACTTCCTGAAAAAGATCCAAAAAGAAAACTCCTAGGAATATTATAGCCAGGTTCCAGAATCCCCAGATCAAGGAGAAAACACTACAAGCAGCCAGGAAGAAACAATTTCAATATTGTGGAAACACAATCAGAAAAGCATAGGACCTGGCAGCTTCTACACTGAGGGATGGAAGGGCATGGAATATGATATTCCAGAGGGCAAAAGAGCTGGGATTGAAGCCAAGGGTCACTTACCCAGCAAAACTGAGTATTTTGTTTTAGGGGAAAATATGGTCATTCAGTGGAATAGAGGACTTTCAAGCATTCTTGAGGAAAAAACCAGAGTTGAATAGAAAATTTGACATCCAGACACAAGAAGCAAGAGATGCCTGAGAAGGTAATCAGGGAAAAGAAATCAAAAGGAACTTATCAAAGTTGAACTATTTACATTCCTACATGGAAAAACAATAACTGTGACTGATAAAACCTTTCTCAGTATGAAAATAATGGAAGGGTATATGGGCATATGAATACATATGTGAATGTGTGTATATATATTTACAGTTATACATGGATAGAGGGCACAGGTTGAATTTGGTGGGAAGGGATGATACTTAAGGGGTGAAGTTATGAGGTGAGAGAGGAAAGTGGCAAGAGGAGATGGGGAGAGACAGGGTAGGGTAAACTATCTCATGTAGAAGAAGCAAGGGGAAGTGGCTGCAGGGGAGGGGAAGAACAGGAAGGCAAAAAGGCAAAACCATATTCTCATTGAATCTGGCTCAGGGAGAGAATGACATACATACTAAATGGGATATCTCACCCTGCTGGAGAGTAGGGGGAAGGGGGATGAGAGGGGGGATGATGGAGGGGAGGGCATTCTGGGGGGAGGGGAGGTTGGAAGTACCCACTATAGAAGAGGGACAGGATCAAAGTAGGGAATGGACCAGGTGGGGGGTGGGATGGGTGGGAGGGAATTATAAGCAGCCTTTTACAATATATCTATTATGGTAGTGTTTTGCATAGCTATACATGTACAACACATACTGAATTGCTTATCTTCCCAGAGGGAATGGGTGACAAGGGAGGAAGGGAATAGATCTGAAATTCTAGGTTTTAAAATTAAATGTTTCAAATATATATTAATACTATTATTAATACTATTTTACATGTAATTGGGAGATAAGATGTTCAGGCATTGGGGCACAGAGACACACCTCGCCCTAACAGTAAAGTCGAAGGGGATATGGGAGAAGATATGGGAGAGAGCAGATTGGATGAGGGGATATCTTGTGGGACTGCTATTCTGGGGTGGTGGGTAAGGGAAAAATGGGGAAAAATTGTAACTCAAAATCTGGTGGAAATGAATGATGTAAACCAGAAATTAATAAAGCGTTTGTTAAAAAAAAAAAGAAAATGAGAGGGTTGGATTAAAATGATCTCTAAGAGTTCTTCTAGTTATAAAATTATAGGATTCTCTTTATATTCACATGGGAAAAAGTGCTTTGTTAATAAGATTATGATGACTTCTCATGACAAATAATATTGTACAACAAACCAGAGTTTGCATGAATCTTAAGCATAACTATAAGAACATTTCTTATTGATGCTGAAAAGGTGTCAGTTGGATTCAACCCTTGTGTCTATTAAAAACTCTATAAATCATAGGAATAAATGGAACTTTACTTAATATAGTAAGTGTTATTTATTTAAACCCAGTATTTATTTATCTAAAATATTTATTGGGGCAGCTAGGTAGCACAGTGAATAGAGCATGGGTCTTGGAGTCAGGAGGACCTGAGTTCAAATCTGACCTCAGACACTTAACACTTACTAGCCATGTGACCTTGGGAAAGTCACTTAACCCCAACTGCCCAGCCTTCTCCCCTCCAAAAAGGAAACATTTAGTTAGTTAGTTAGTTAGTTAGTTAAACACTAGATATTGTGAAAAAAAACTGGATGCCTTCTCAGTTTTAAAGCAAGGAAGATTATCATCATCATTATTGTTTAACAAAACGACAGAACTAGTAGCTAGAACAATAAGACAAGAAAAAGAAACTGAGGGAATAAGCATCTGCAAATTAGAAATAAAATTATTACTTGTATAGATGATATGATGATGTGCTAGAGAAGTCTAGAAATCAATTAAAATTAATTGAAATAATGACTTCACCAAAATTACAGTACATAGGACAAATCCACATAAATCATCACCATCTCTATACATAACCAACAAAGCATAGAAGGAAAACTAGAAGGACAAATTAACTATGGAAATTATAAAATATTTCATCCAGAGACTATATGAATCTAACTATAAAATACTCTTTGCAAAATAAAGACAAAACTAAATAATTAGAGCAACCTTAATTGTCCAGAGGTAGGGTGAGCCAATATAATAATAAAAATGAAATTAATAATTTACTTATTCAGTGTTATACCAATCAAACTTCCAAAAGAATATTTTAAAGAGTTAGAAAAAAACAAAATCCATAAGGAGGAACAAAATATCAAGAATCTCGAGGGTAATAATGAAAAAAAGTGGGCAGGAAAGGGTGGGAAGAATTTCCTATCAGTAGCAGACTTCCACCTGTACTACAAAGCAATAATCTTTGAAATGATTTGGTACTGGTTAAAAAAGGAGAGAAGTAGATCAGTGGAACAGATTAGGTACAGATTATACAAAAACAAACACAAAAGTACCAGTGACTGAGGGAAGGATTCACTATTTAAGTGTAGTCATGGAATGATGTAAAACACTAATCTGGCAGAAATTAGGTTTATACTAACATATCAAATCATGCATCAATATAAGCTCCAGGGGCAGCTAGGTGGCACAGTGGAGAGAGTACTGGGCCTGGAGTCATGAGGACCTCAGCTCAAATCCAGCCTCAGACACTTGATATTTGCCAGCTGTGTGACCTTGGGCAAGTCACGTACCCCTAATTGCCCTGCCTCTTCCTCCCTCCAAAAACAAACAAGCAAGATAAGCTCCAAATAGATACATGGCATAGTTATAAAAGGGCATATCATTTAACAAAAGAAAAAGAGAGGAGCAAGGAAAAAATTACCTTTCAGATCTATGAATAGGTAAGGTAGAGAATTCATGATAAAACAAGTAATAGAATCATGGCTAAAATGGACAGTTTGGGTCATATAAATTTAAAAAGGTTTTTCCCAAATAGATCTAAACCTAACTCTGGACATGCCTTCATTATCTCATACCTGGACTATTGCAAGAGACTGCTGGTTAGCCTCCCTGGGACAAGTCTCTCCCCACGTTGCTGAAGCACAGGTCTGATCCCGACATCTCACTCCTCCGATTCAGTAACCTCCAGCGGATCTCTATTATTATCTCCAGGAGCAAATGTAAAGTTCTCTGTCTGGCTTTTAAAGCCCTTTAACTTGGCCGCTTCATACCTTTCCAGCCTTCTTCTATCTTACTTCTCCCCTTCTAAGTACTTCACACTCCTGTGGTGCTGGCCTGCTTGCTGGCCTCTTCTATGACACACCATCTCCAGACTCCAAACATTTCCTTCAGCTGTCCCCCACGCCTTAAACACTCTCCCTCTTCAGCTTCCTTGAAGTCTCAGCTAAGGTCCCACCTTCCCCAAGATCTCATTCCCAGTCTTCACTAATCCTAGAGCCTTCCTTCGAAGATTCTACAATTTATTCTCTTACGTATGTGTATGAATACTCTCTAAGCCAGCAATACCAGTGCTAGACTTACACCCCAATTCAACAAAAGAGGAAAATGATCCATACTTACACAAATATTAAAAGCAGCTCTTTTAGATGTAATCAACAATTAGAAACTCCCACTGGAGAATGGTTAAATGAATTAAGTTCAAAATATGAATGTAATGAATAATATTTATTATGCCATAAGAAATGATGAAATGGACAATTTCAAAAGAAATTGGAACAATCTCAAAGAACGGATGCAGAGGGAAGAAGAACTAGGAGAACAATGATAACATTATAGAAAAAATAACTTTAAAGACTTGAAACTGATCAACACAGTGATAAATCTTGAGTCTGAAAGAATGAAGATGAAATATACTACTTATCCCCTGCGAGGTGACGAACTTGAAATGCAGGAAGAGACATAAATGGCTAATGTGCATAACTATACACAGACTGTGCTTCTTTGTACTGATGGCTTCATCTTGGGGGTTTTCTTTTTAATTGCTAAATGGGAATGAGGGAGGGACAGATTAATCTTTAAAGTGCACTAATTTTTTTTTAAATAGTCAATTTTTTTTTAAAAAGTATCTCTTATCCTCTTACCTGATATTTACCCTCACTGAGACCTAACTCCCCCATGTCACTGCAGCCCTGGCCATTCCCTCTAACAACAGCTTTACCTTCAATAACAACCCCCCACCCCACCTTAGCACAGTGGTACTGGAGGGAAAACTGAAATACTCCTTATTCCCCATTCCTACTTCCAGACTGCCCCTCTGCCAACAGCAATCAGCAACCTTTCTTCCTTGAAGTTCGTTTAAATTTTCGAATTAATCCAGATCACAGGATCTGTTGTATACCAGTCCCCATACTGTCCTCCATGCCTCCTCAAGGAGTTCAGCATCTGGGTCACTGCTGTCCTCTCCTCTCCAGCTCCTGTCCTAAAATGTAGGGATTTTAACATCTTTATTGATGCTTCCTTAAACTCCTTAACCTTCCAAATCCTAAGCCTCTCTGTATCCTATACCAACTCTTCACCACAATTTTACTCTCAAATCCCTCCCCCCACTGTCTAGCAAAGCTCACTCCTTGCCTAACCTTAGCCTTTCGTTCCTCCAATAACCCACAGAGAAAAGGAGGGGAAGCATTTCAGGCAAGTAGGGGGAAATGCTCGGCATCAAGAGCTGTCGTGTCATGTGAGAGAAGAGTCCAGAGGCCTGGTCAAAGTCAAAGAGGAAGCAGACAGGAGTAAAAGACTGGGAGGGGAGGAAGAGGCTAATTTATGAAAGAAGGCTTTGAAAGCCAAACAGAGGATTTTATACTTGTGACAAATGACAAATCATGCAGCACAAATTACTTCCATGAGCTTAAGGGTAACAGACAGCTTTAGTGCAACTTAACTTTAACCAAGACAATTTAACTTGAAAAACTGGAAGGAGAGAGAACTGGCCCACTTCAGACTGGCTTGGAGTAAGGTGAGGGGGCTGGCCTTGCTACCTGTCTCTTCTCTCGTTCATGCTAACTCTGTGATCCAAAGGGCGGCAATTAGCTTCTAAATACCCTAGGCTACCAGATTCCCTGTTAACTAATAGGGGCTTATCTACACTGAGAGAGGGAGTTTCCTCTCCAGGACTTCCTGAAATCACAAGGCTTGATAAAAAAGAGAATAAAGGCAGAAAACACTAAATTGCAGCAGCAACAAAGGAGAGTCCCTGTCCTTTTTAGCTGTCCAAAGTCAAGGTAAACTTGGATCAGCAGAGACCTATGGTCAACAAAAGACTTTCTTCTACAAACAAGGGGGGACCTTTCAAAACACCTACTACAACTTTTCCATTTTACAGATGAGGAAACTGAAGCCTAGAAAAGTTTAAGGATACAGCTAACTAAGGAGGAACAGAACCAGTGACTGGGCCCTTTGAAGAGGCGAGGCTATGCCACCCTCTTCCCATCTTCCACAATTCTCATCTCTGACATGAATGTCAAGGAGCATGGCACATCACGTTAGAGTCGCTGAGCAGCGTGAGGAGGGCTGGGATGTGTTTTACCTGGAAGTACTCTGCTGTCGGAGAGGGAGTGTGCACCTTCTGGTACTGAACTCCCATCGGGAAGGAGACTGTTCAGGGGGTGGCAGAGGGAGACCTGAGGTTCTTGAGTTTCTCCTTAGTTGTAGCGTCAGCACATTATTCCTACTACTTGGTGTCTGTTGAATAATTAAACAACATTTAAAATTGTTATGTTATATGACCTATGTATTAGTACATCCAACAAGCCACAGAGAAATTAAATCAACTCTTTCTCAGAAAAAAGTTAATTATTTCCACAAATTTCACATTTTATCATATGCTGTTGTTCTACATTTTAAAATGATTACTGAAGTAAACTTTGGGATCCAACGAACAGGAAGATGAACAACTAGATGTTTCTTTTACCCATTCTATACTCTGCTTTTGGAGGAGAGACAATCAACAAGAAAACAAAGTAATAGGAGGGATTTGTTCTGAAAATGCCACTTCCTAGGCATACTTTGGGTCACACATCTGTCATACAACAGTTACTCTTTGTTCTCTCTGCTGCCAGGCACAGAGGATCTCCCCCTCCTCTAAACCCCATAGCAGCTTCTTCCTTCACCTGAACAGCCTTGCCTGTTATTATCTTTATTTGTGGACACATTCTCTCCTAAACCATGTGCTCTTTGAGAGAAAAGACTGAATCACATTCTTCGTGTCTGCACAACACCCAGTTTAAATTTTGCCAATAATAGGTACTGAATAAAGAGCTGCTGAATGAATGTAAATGTTCATCATAATATCCCTGAGACCCACAAGATTTAATTTAAAATATTTTGCAAATCATCAAATGTTATATTTTACAATAGTCTAAACCTCTAGACTGGCTCCTCATGCATAACACAGCTCTGTACCTCCATCCATCACAACAGTGCCCCAGAATTTTGCCCTCTCCCACCAGCCTAGGGAAGAGGAGCTGGCCATGACCGGGCACTTTTCAGATCTGTGTCTGAAAAGCTTCTTTCCTCTGGATACTTCCTCGTGCTCCACAACACAATTAAAATCATCAAAATAACTCAGAGCATTCTAGGAAGCAGAAGCTATGATTTCTTAACTCCAAAGTCTCTTTCCATATAATAGTTTGCAACTATGTCACAGCAGAACAAAATAATAATGAAACTACAGAAACCTGTCAGGTAATTTTTTTCCTAAATTGGTTTTCAGTAAAACATTAGACTTAGTAAGCCTAAGGCATCCAATATTATGAGGCTGCTGTTTTCAACAGCTGAGGAATATCATGGAATCAATAAAAATGGAAGACAGAGTTCTACAATCGACTCTGAGCTCATCACACTCCTCAGGCACATTTCCAATCAAGTTCTTCCTTCTGTCGATCCAGACTGTCTCTGATGGTAAGGTCACACTGCACCTTGTCTAGTTCTCTGTACAGAAAGCTAAGAAGTGAGTATATAATAGAAGGTCACATTAAGCTGCTCCTTCTACGTTTTCTTTTCCTAAGCAGGATCAGCACGACTGAGTGTTGCTAATTATTTCCTATTCTGCATCTCATTTACGTTTTCCTTCTGTGAACTCTCCCTCGTTCCCTCACACACTTTAAGAAGCAAAGAAACCAAATCAAAACATTTTGAGAGGAAGCATGATAGAGCAAGAGGGCCCTGGGCTCTCCCACTAACTCAGTTCCAAGCAGGGCCTTGGCTAACTACTCACCCTTGCTAAGTTTGGTTCAAACATTCTCAAGCTCCTAATAATCTAATTTTAGCTTTAAACAATGTCCAGAACTGTAGTGAGATTCAAGTATCAGTACTTGTTAACTGAATCTTGCGGGCGAAACACTTCTAAAGGTTATAAGGACATTTTCAGACCTCAGTTCATAGCAATGAATACTGTAACAAACGCAATCAAATTCTTTTGGATGATTAGGTCCCTTATAGTACACAAGACATTACTTTAAATTCATTTTCCCCTAAAGAAGATGCAAGAGGCTTGAGGTGAAGATATACTGTCCCCAGCACATATATTGGGAGATACTTTAGTAATTAATTCATTAGCATCAACTTTTAGCATTCAAGAAAGGAAATAAATCAAGGCAGGGGATATGCTTCTGCAACAGGGTTGTTTTTTGGTATATAAGAAGATGGTAGCTGCATGAGAATTTGCTTCTTGCTTTCCTTTCCCTTCATCCCTGGCTGCTGATTTGTAATGATTATCTTCTGAAGTATTAAATTTTAGATATCTCCACTCCAAAAGACTTCATAAAGCATTCAGTCAATAAACTAAATTTATGAAGCATTAGTTTATAAATAAATTCATTAAGCACCTACTATGTGCCACAAACTGGGTATAAAAAAAGAGGAAAAAGCCAACCCTCCCCTCAAGGAGCTTACAGTTTAATGGGGTAAGACAACAAAGTACTATGCACAAACCAACTTTTGGTTGTTCAGTTGTTTCAGGTGTATGCCACTCTTTGTGACTCCATTTGGGGTCTTTTTGGAAAAGATACTGGAGTAGTTTGCCATTTCCTTCTCCTGCTCAGTTTAGAGATGAGGTACCTGAGGCAAACAGCATTAAGTGTCTTGCCCAAGGTTACACAGCTATTAAGTATCTGAAGACACATTTGAACTGGGGTCTTCCTGACTCTAGGTCCAGCACTCTCAATACAGGAAATAATTCAGAGAGGGAAAGCACCAGAATTAAGAAGGGCTAGGAAAGGCCCAGCCCCTGTAGTTACCATCCAGGGGATCGAACCCTGTGAGAAGAGGCTCTCCCCTTCCATCTCACCTCCATCAATACCAAATGCCCACCAGGCAAGCCAGAATACCTAAAGCAGCCAGGTGCTTTGAGAAAGAGAAAGGGGGCAGTCCATGCCAAAAGGATGGAACCACCTCCAACCCCCATGAAGACAGCCAATGAGGCTGTGCACAAATTCTCCTGCCCCAGGCCCTGCTTCCATTCCAGTTCCACAGCCGTATTCCAAGGAAGCAATCCAAAATCCTGGCAGATGCCTTTGCAGGTGCTTCAGCCACAGTTACTAAAGAACCAAAACACAAAGTCCTCCATGCCAAAGTCTTTGGCAAATCAAATGGTTCCTGACACTAACAATGCATGGCCATCCACTTTGCTAGAGTTAGGGTTACATGTATACATGTATATTAAATCTCAAAAGTCAAGGTACTAGTTAATCTTATTTAAAAATAACTCACAAAGAAATGAGATGTTGGAAGAGACAGATTATTTCTATATCTAATGATGAAAAAACAAAGGTGACAGGATCACAGATTCTGACCCAGAACAGACCTTAGTGGGCATCAAATCCAACCTCTCACTTTACCGTTGAGGAAGTTGAGGCAGTGAGAGGCAGGGTCCCACAGCTAGTAAGTATCTGAGGCAGGATTCAAATCCACATCCTCTTGACTCCAAGTCCAGCACTCTACTCGACACATCACGCTGCCTCTTCAGGATAAGGTCTAAGTTAAAGTAATTGCCAATGAGCATATGCAGAGAAAAAATGGGACTAAAAGGAGAATAAATTGAAAAAAACTCTGCAAATTATTTTTTATAAAATTCAGAAAAAGCATTCCCTTTTAGTTTTTCCAAATGGACACACACACACACACACACACACAGGCTTCAAAAAAGCAGTGCTAAATCTTAGTTTGTAAGGATCAGCATTGAAGCTCCACAAACAATAAGAGTTTTTATAATGGAATTCAAAGATGCCAACTTTGATATTACTAGCAATCAAGAATCAATTCTAACATCAGGCACACAAGAAGTTTTTTAGTATGATACATAAGAAAAATGTAGATTATAAATACCTCTGGAAAGATAAAGAAGATTCAATCTAATATATAATTTTTAAAATTAGTCTTTGCAAAATTATTCTATTTTATACAAGATTTTTAAATGTAGTTTTTATCTGAAAATCTCATTAAGAAGTTATTTTTAAGGCTGTATGATTTATTCTACAGTTCTCTGACCTTGTTAGATTTTGTGTCTTTTTCATCTGGGTCCTCTATTTCACAGCAAGGGTTAAACCCAGAAAACAGTGGGAATGGGTTGATATTTGGCCTACATGATTTGGAGAAAGCACCCATCAAACTATCCATGCTTCGAAGAGAAGTAACCACATGTGGGGGGAGGGTTGGATCCATCATTAGTTCTGCCACCATTTGGCGAGCCTCATTTAGCATCGAAAGATCAACATCAGTTCCTCGTGAAGCATTCTAAAAAAAAGAGGAAAATGCTTTAAATTCTATCAATTCTTTAATTTGATTATGGAGAAAACATCAAATTAACAAAAAAATTTCCATAATAAACCATAGATTATGCAATAAAATATTGTTAGATCACATTAAAATGCATAGTTTCTATAATTTTGAAGTAGTATACATTATTCTTACTAGGTGAAAAGTCTTAAATCGAGATTTCATTTATATAACCTCTAAAATGTAATTTAAAATTTTATCTCAAACTGAAGTATAACTATGACATGTCTGAAAAATGATTATACATTCTAGATCAAGAATTTAATACATTCAAAAGCAGTTCATTTCATTTGTGGGTTAAACTAAAGATATGTCACATAAGTCATATGCATAACAGGGTTTCCCACTTCCCATTTTATAATATATGAAAAGTGTAAGTTAAGACTTCTGAATTCTGAATTCAGAATGCACAATAACCAGATATAAAATTGACAATGTTTTACCAATTATGACTGAAGTAATATAAAATGGAAAAGGGGAAGGCTATAATATTATCATTCACCCAAATTAAAAGTTGAGAAAATAGTATTTAGCCTCAGAACCTAGCAGTCTGTTTTAATTATTCCATAAAATCATACTCATAGATACATCCATCTATCTTTAAAAAAACTGAATCTTGTGGAAAAACAGAGTGTTCACAATTCAAAGTTCATTGCATGGTTTCAATAAAGTCAAAGTCAATAAAAAATTAAGTAGACTGCAACATATTGAAACTTCATAAATCTCAAATCTAACATTGCCTGCAGAACAAAATGTCCAGCACGCTTTAACAGTGAAATGGCAACAGGATAGAAATTGTCTCAGAATGAAGAGCTGATTGTAATCAATATGAAAATACAGCTAGAGAACAGATAAGTAACCACTATTTAGATAACTATATTAAACCAAACACTACTATCAAGGAATAGATCATGAAGGGGCAATGGATGAAACCAAGAAAAGTACAGTAAAGATGGAAAAGAAATGAGGTGTTCAAGTTAATTTATTTTTCTGGTTGAGATAAATTAAAAAACTGCTATAAGAAATAGTTTTAAAATGTATTGTTAGAATAAACTTTCTTCCCTTTCTTTCAGGAATATGTGATAGAATTCATCTTTGATGACTACCTTTGCCATCATTCCCCATGCTGATTATCACTGATAGGTTCAGATGCTCCTGAAGGAATCAATAGCCCACCCCATGCCCCTCCATCTCATGGGACTGAAGCCCTGACATCACTCTCTCAGCAGAAACCCAGATTACAATCCCTCCTTCTGGGCTCAGAGCTAGCCTATTCTGCAGAAGATTTTAGGGCAAAAAGACGAGGAAGAGCTATAGGGGGTAAGTAGTTTATCAAAATTTCAGAGTGACACTGATTAATGTTAATAACTCACTCTGGAAGCCAAGAGCCCTGGGTAGAGCTAGATGTAAGTGTAATGAGTAATGAATAATGCTGTCACTTCAGAACCATCTAAGCTTCTCTATCTACTGACCTCATCCTTCCTTCTTCCTCTCTCTCCCACTATCTGCTTACATCTCCTCTCTCTCCTATTTAAGATAGGCTGCTACTCGTGTTGCTCTTTTTCTCCTCTTTTCCCTCCGTCCCCAAACTTCTTCCTCTTTCTTGTACGTCTGTCTCTCTTTCTCCCCCTCCCCATGTGTCTCTTTACTTTCCCTGTTCCATCCTTTCACTCCAAAGGTCCCTCTTTAGGCACTCTCTCCATCAAACAAGCTGGTAGCCTCTCTGAGGCCAGGGAAGCTATCCTAAGACGATGACAGATTTACAATTTGCCTTCAGAACAGGACTAGAGACCTACCTTTCCGATTTGATGGGAGCTGCCAGAGGCTGAACTCTGTTGGCAGGGTTCTAAGAACCTAAGGTCACTGCTACACTAGGATCGGGAACGAGAATAAGACTTTAATAGCCAAATAAGGGGAAAACTCCATGTCCTTCTTTCCCATCCCCATCAGAAATGCTGCAACAACTAATGGAGAGACATTTCGTAGAGATGTCACACTCCCTAGGCATTAGGGTGGGGCTTGGAAACAGTACATCAACATTCCATGACCTACACACTAGAACTAGAACTAGCTTTTCTTTTTAACTAGGCTATGTCTACTCAGCACTCCCTATTCCTTATTGAATTTATCTCCCAACCTTCTGGTTCCCTAACATTTGTCATCTAGGTATACAACTAATCTCAACTCCTCCCTTAAGAGCAAACGCTTACTGGTTCCTATTTTCTCTCTATCCCCGGATGAGCTGTTTCAAATGCTTCTTTTCCTTTGATTCCCTCCCCACTGTCCCCTTCCCTCTTAGCAGAGGTCCTTTCCTACTTTACTGAAGCAATCAAGGCTTTTAAGTGACCTCCCTTTTCTCTTCTCCAACCCTTAATCTCTCTTTTCTTGCTCTAGCCTTTGAGAAACACAGGACCCTTCTTCAAGACTAATCTCTTTTTTCATTCTTTGTTTGTTCCCAGATGCCTAAAAATATATTTGGGTCTTCTCTAATCTTAAAAAGTTGTTCTTTAGCTCCGTCACCTTCCCAAGGTATCTTCCCATAGCACTTCTCCATTTCCCAGTCAAATCCTAGAAAAGTTACCTAAACTCATCCCTACTTTTCTCACTTCTCAACCCCTTGCAAGTGACTTCCTATTGGAATACCAAGCTAAAAGGGTTCTTCCAGAGGTTACCAACTATTTAACAACTGCTAAATCAGAAGGCCTTTTCTCAACATTCATCATTTTTAACATCTAAGCAGTTTTGGATACTATTAACAACCCTGTTCCTAGATACCCTTTACTTCATAGTTTTAAAATATGCAGATAAAACCCAAATCTATATATCCAACTTTAGTCTCTGTCCTGAGCTGAAGGACCACACTGTCAAATTAGCTGCCTTTTAGACATCCCAAACTGGATTTCTATAGGCATCTCAAACTCGGCATGTCCAAAAGTAAACGCATTATCTTTCTGCAAAACCTACCCCTCCTCTTCCAAAATTCCCTACTGCTATCAAGGCACTCACACCCCAAAGGAATCCCCACTACAACATCCTCAACTTCTCATTCACACTCACTCCACATATTCAATCAGTTGCCAAATCTCCTTTTTTCTACCTCCACATCTCTGATATATACTCCTTTATCCTCTTTCACACAGTCACTACCCTGGTACAGGCCTTCTCTCAGCCACATTATTAAAAGAGCCTTCTAACTGGTGTCTCTGCCACAAGTCTCTCCCCAGTCCAATCAACCCTCCACTCAGCTGCCAAAGTGATTCTTCTCAAGTGCAGGTCTGACCACATCACTTTCTTGTTCTATAAATTCCTCCCTTTTTCCTCCAGGACCAAGTAGATAAACTCCTCTGTTTGGCACTTAAAGCTCTGATGAGGTAACACATGTAAAATGTTTTGTCACCCTTAAAGAATCAGATAAATGCTAGCTACTGTTGTGATTATCATCATTATCACCAATAAGAACCTGACCCTGTCCTACCTCTACAGTCTCCTTATACTTCACTCTCTTCGACAAAGTCTACAATCCAGCCTCACTTGTCTTTGTTCCCTTCCTCACCCATGACAGTCCATCTCTTTTCTCCAGATCTTTGCCCCAGCTGTTCCCCATGCTTGGAATGCCCTCCCTCCTCACCTCTGCCTCTTAGTTTCCTGGATTCTTTAAAGACCTTCTTGAGGAGGCATTTCCCAGGTTCTAGCCCCTCCCAGCAGCTGGTGCTTTCCCCTCTAAGATTATCATCCACCTACTAACTCAGTCTGTCTTCTAGGTGCTTCGTTACCGGTACGTTCTCTCTCCCTTTAGAAGGTGAGCTGCTTGAGAGCAGGGACTATTTGACCTTTCTTTGCTTTCCCAGCCCATAGCACCATTCTTGGAACATAGCACGTGATAATAAATGCTTGTTGAATGGCTGCCATTCACAATCTCTCCTGATTCTCCTCCTGCTGATACAACAACTCCTTTACAATTTCCTTTGCTGAACCTTCATCCATTTCCTGCCCCCTAAATGCAAACTTTCCCCAAGGCTCTGTCCGACGTCCTCTTCCCTTATCTCTGCACATTGTCTCCCGTTTGGTCACACCAGTTCCCCAGAGGTTCAGCTGTTGTCTCTAGACTGACAATTTCCAAGTCTCTATATCCAATCATGATCTCTCTCCTGAACTTTAGTCTCACATCTCCAGCTAGTACCACTGACATTTCAGACACAACCTGTCCAAAACACAATTATCTTTCCTACCCCCCCCCCCAAAAAAAAACCTGCCCTTCCTTCAAATGTTCACATTTCTGCTGAAGGTACCACTATCCTTTCAGTTATCCAGGGCTACAGCCTTGAAATCTTTCTCAGACCCTCTGGCTCTCTCAAACCCCAGACCCTACTAGCCGGGAAGCCTTGTTACTTGCCCTCCCAGCACTTCTTCTATCTGTCCCCTCTTCTCCATTCACACAGCTACCATCCCAGTCAGAACCCCCCCCATCACTTCCCACCAGACAACTACAATATCCCCACAACTCGTCCTACTTCCAGTTTCCCCTCTCTTATGTCCATCCTTGTCTCTGCTGCCAAAATAATCTCCCTCCAGTATGGGTATGACCATGTCACTACCCAGCTCAGAAATAATGAGTGAATTCCTATCAGCTCAAAGAGAAAACACAAACTCCCTAGGCTGGCCCTCCAATCTTGCTCCAAGTTTATTTCATTTTACTCTTCTGTACACACTCACATTCTAGCCTACTGATGATGTCCTTACTCTTCCTCCCACAAGAGGATATCTTCTGACTCTCCAGCATGCCTGGAATAGATTCTTTTCTTAGCTAAGCCCTTCAAATTCAGAGCTACCTTTGACCTTCTCCTTGTTAGTAATTTCTTCCTCCTCGAATTGTATTTTATTTACATACCTATTTTTTCATGTATCCTCCAGGAGGCCATAAGCTCCTCAGAGGGAGTTACTGTTATTTATTTTTGTCTTTGTATTAATGGTGCCTTTATATATAGTGAGCACATAATAAATATTTATGGAACTGTAGCCCCATTCAACTAGTTCTTGCAATAACAATCTGCCTCTATTTCCCAGATCTCCCTGTTCCGTGGCCCATTCTACTCTGGTCTGCTTGTCTTCTAGCCATTTTCAGTGTATCTTAGGAGTTCTGTTATACCTCAACCTAGCCAGTGTCATCAAACTTGTCTGACAATACCCTCTTCTCCAAGTCTGCCTGCTAAAATCAACTCAAATCAGCTCATACTGCCACCAAGTTTCCTAGAGTGCTCACCAAGGTTACAAACTTGCCTTCCTTGATTCCAGCTTCCAAGCCTGAAATTGTTTCTCCTTTCTCTGACCTCGAACAGGACTCTTACATTTACAACATACTAGCTGTTACTGTAATGATTTGTGTATGTGTTTTAGCTTCCCTCGTAGATTATAAAGTAGAAAGGGGAGAAAGCAAGAAGGGGGGCTAGGCATATCTAATTTATTTTGGTATCTCTCTCAGTGCTCACAGTATTTTGTACATAATTGGTAATTGAACAGCATGACAAAAATACTTTAGTATTTGTCGTATTAATAATGAATAAAGTTTTGTGCTTCTTTTTCTTGATTTTAAAAACAATCTAAGGGAATTAATTTTTTTAAGTGTCCTAAATTGCTTTTTTCCCTCAGCCAGTAGTCCTCAGTTTTAAAAAATGAGTCCTTGTACTAACCTGGTTTGAAGCCTAAGCTAAGCCCAGTTTATCCCATGACAACTGTTTGTTTTTTAAGCCACAGAACAACAGAATTTTAGAATTGGAAAAGACCTCAGTAGCCATCTAATCTAACTCACGCCCCAAAGGAATTCCCACTACAACATACCCGACAAGAGGTCATCCAGCCTCTTGCTTGAAGAATTATTTTTAAATGAGCTTTTTGGGGGGTCACTTGCCTCTTTTTCCTACAAGTGGAATTCAGAAAAAAGATCCATTTAATTGCAGGTTCTAGTTAGTTATATTCCAGATTATCAAGTGCTTACTAAAGGAAGTTCTGTTTTTAATTTAAATGTTTCTTTTAAGATTCTCACAAACATCATTCTTCCTTCATGCTCATTCCCACACTCACCTGATAATGAGGTTTAGACCACTGCTTCAAGTCCCAATCCCAAAGAATCATCTGGAAAAAAAGAAATTTCATTCATTTATAAATTAAAAGAAACTAAAAGATACAAAGGCAAAGTTTAGCTTTTACAACTCTAGGATACTTTTTAAAAAAAACTTTATATTTGGGAATGAAATCAAAAAGGATTAAAGACAAAATTTTCAAATAACACTTCATTAATTCAAATCAGAAGTAGAGAACCTGCAGCCTCAAAGCTACACATGGTCCTATAGGTCCTCAAGTATGGCCCTTTGACTTAGTAAAAGAAAAAAAAAACGGTGTGGGGGGCTACACTTGAGGACGTACAGAGCTACACATAGCCTCAGGGTCCCATGTTCCCTACCTCCGATTATTATTAGTACTTGAATAAGTGAAGAGAATTATAGAAAAAGCAAACAAATTAGCAAACTTCATATCAGCTTCTAAGAAGGGTCAATAGTGTAAAAGTAAAAAATTATACTGTTGTTATAAACAAGCAAAATACACCTAATACATCACTCACCATCAGCAAAAAGAAAATGTGGGCCAGTGAATATGTGATGCCAGTGGGGGGCGCTGCTTGCCTAGGTTACTGAAGGTGTTGCTATAAAAAGTAGTCATCACTTACACTGTGCATATTTCCTGTGGTTAGAGCCAGCCTATATGAGTAACTTTCTTAAAGTGACTTTCATCCCTACTCTGTGTGGAGTTAATTCTTGATTTTCCACACGCGAAGGATCTATGAAAACTCTTCCATTCTCAGCTGCCCCCTAAATATACTTATAAATTTGCTTCTCCATCCTATTCAGTCAATATATACTCGGGGAAATAGGAGGAGAGAGAAATTTTACTTTTGTGGCCCATTTTTTTGGATCATATCTTTTCCATTAAGCAAGACTGAACTGCCAAAGTGGAGAGATTTATAGAACTTGGAGTTAAGAAGACCCTGATTCAAATCTCAACTCTGACCCAATTACTAGTTGTGTAAGGAGGGGTAAATTATTTAACCTATCTGAGACACAGACTTCTCTAAGAGTCTAAATTATGGATGGACAGTGATGTGCATTAGCAAAAGGAATTCCCAGACTGAGAGAAATCATAGATCCTTGACACACTGACATAAATAGTAGCTATGTCTCTTCCTGTGTTCACTAGAACAGAACAGTGCTGCTAGAAAGACCTAGAAATCATCTAGTCCAATGGTACCAAATTTTTAAAAATAGGAACCAGTCATATATAAGGATCCTGGCAGCTGCATATTGACTTGGAAAACTACATATTAGCATTATATATATCCTACTGTATTTGTATTTCATTAACTATTGTTCAATTACATTTTAATCTGGCTGGTTCTAAGACAGCTGCACAATGTGATCTGGGGTAGTGTTTGCCGCCTGGAGCTGGGACAATCCCCTCCTTTTACCGATAGAGGTGACATAATTTGCCAGCAGCACAAAGCTCAAATATTTGCAAAATGTGGGCTCCAAAGTAGGTCTTATGTCCTGAAATCCGTGGCTTTTTCTACATTATACTATCTCTTGGTATTAATTTAACATGTTCTATAATATTCTAATATCATTATGAACCAGGATTAACACAGTAAGAGAAGGTTATAGGATGAACAAAACACTCTAATGAAAAGGATATACAACATGTGTTAAATAGAGTATAAATTGTCTGATTTTTGTAAGATGAATTGGTTCTAACAATTTCCATTTTTCCATCATTGCTCCTTTCTACTTCAATTCAGAATGCTGGACGATGTCCACAAGGATAGGGACCAGGTAGGTCTTAATATGGATCAGAATCTCAAGTGGCAAGTCCAGTGCTCTGCATAGAGAAGGCTCTAAATCAACAGGTGTAAAATGAAACTGAATTTGCTAACTCACAGGTAGAGAAGAGCAAATGAACATCAAAGCACATTTTTTTAAAAAGAGGGGTCGCTCAGGCCTTTTTCTTTTTGTCTTTGGCATTATAAAAAATGAAAGGGGGGAGAAGAGTTGCTTATTATAATACTTTAAATAAAATGTGGGGAATCTTTTTTTGCTTTTTGGGGGGGAGGGTGATTGGGGTTAAATGACTTGCCCAAGGTCACACAGTTAGGTTTTTGTGTGTGTGTGTTAAGTGTCTGAGGCCCTATCCAAACTCAGGTCCTCCTGACTCCAGGGCCAGCACTCTATTCACTGTGCCATCTAGCTGCCCCCATAATGTGGGGAATCTTTATCAGCTTCAAATTGAAACTCAATTGTAAGTATTTGCCCTTGGGTAAAATTGTGGTAATTCTTTCTCACCTAAATTATTCCTTAACTTCTCTACTGACCCTGACAACTAAAACATCAACACTATAGCCAGCCCATGTAGCCCCTTGAAGCAAGCCCAGATGTTTGTTACATAAAACACTCTGAATGGTGGTATATCATGGAGCGCTAGGCCTTATGTTAGGTGCCAGTGGGAAACCAGTCCCTGTTCTCAAAAAACTTAAACTCTACTTGGAGGAAACACATGTCTGAGTAAATACATACAAAATATATTCAAAGGAGAGCTTGAATAACTGGGAAAGAAAGGTCTTCTGGTAACGGGTTGTAAAATCATGAAAAATACAGAAAAATATCAATAAAATGTAAAAAAAAAACTCAGAAAAAAACACTTTAGAAGGAGACATAAACAGGGCCATTGGTCAGTACCATATTAATTTAACATATACTTAAAAACAAATCGTATGTTACAGTAAAGATATGGGGAGCCACTGGAGTTTACTGAGCAGTAAATGACATAGACAGACCTGTGTTTTAGGACTATCAATTTGGCACCTGTATGAAGGATGAAACAGAAAGGGCAGAGACTGGAGGTTAGGAGGCTACTCTAAAAGCCCAGATTTGAGGTGATGAGGAGCTGACCTAGGGTGACGGCCATGAGAGTGGAAAAAAGAATCAAAGAAGAGGTGATGTTGAGGTAAAAATCAGTAAGACTTGGCAACTGACTGGATGGGGCAAATGAAGGACTGAGGATTAATCCAAGATTCCAAACCTGAGTCATGGAAAGTGGGGGGTGGCCTCCGTAGAAACACAGAAGTTAGGAAGAGGGATTATTTTGAAGGATAATGAGTTGTGCTTTGCATGTCCATCAATCAACCAATGAGAATCTATCAAGTCACTATTATATGCCAGGCACTATGTTCAAAATTTGGTTCTCCATCTCTGACACTACTTTTAAAAGCTTCAGTACCTTTAATGGCATTATTTATCTTTAAGAAGAGGTAGCAATAGAAATTCCCTGAGAAAAGTGAATCAAATTGTTAGAGATTTTGTTAAATTAATTTTTATACTCAAACATTTGGAAAGTAACTCAGGGATTAGCAGTAGGCCACAGCCAGACTTCTTGTAGATTTTTTTTTAAGTCTAGAGACAGTATATATAGCTCTTGTGACAGTGGTGCTACAAACCCTACAAATGCAAAGTACTGAACTTTCCCTATCTTTTAATTCTTAAATAACTGGACATTAGTCCCAGTTTTGCTATGTCCCATAATTCACTATGACCTCAAAAAAGTCATTTAACTTTTCTGTGGGTCTCTGTTTCATCCATAAGATGAAAGGGTTAAAAAAGATGTTCTCCATGGCCTTCCAAGTCTTGATTCTGTATCCCTATCGATGTATGTCCAGTCATCAATATTAAAACTTGCGGGCACATCTAGTATCTGAAGCCAGCCTTGTCACAGTGCTCACACCCCCACGCCAGGGGTTCCTCAGGTGCTCTATGACTGACTCTCAGAAGCCTACTGCCTATTTTGAACTGGCACAGACATGTGGCTCAAGGAGTCTTGTACACCACATACCTATCACTGGCACTGTTCTATTCAATATTTAGACCAAAGACTTCAAAGCACAGAGGCTGCTTATCAAATTTTCAGATGACAGGAAGCTGGAAGAGACAGCTAATGTATGAGGTGACAGAATCAGAACCCAAAAAGGATCTCAATCGGTTACAAGAGTCTATAGCAAAATGAGATGAAATTCAGCAGGGCTAAATGCAAAGTCCTGCCTTTGTTTTGCAAAAAAAATCAACTAGACAAGTACAGAATGAGAAAGATGTGACTAGAAGATCTTTCACATGCAAAATACCTATAAGTTCAACGAGGCTCAACAGCATGATGCTTTCATGTAATAAGACTCTGGGCTGCATTTACTGAAGTAAAGTGTCCAGACCAATGGAGGTGATATAGTCACAATGGACCTTGGCCCCTCCCTAGTCGGACTACATTTCAGTAACGTGTTCAGTCCTGGGAGCCCCATTTTGAGAGGTACTGGGCCAAGTTGGGGCCAGCTTATTCCCAAAGAAAGATGAGGAGACCAGAAACAACACAGAGACTGCTGAAAGGAAAGGGGAATGTTTAACCAGGAGGGGATAAAACCAGGGGCTGGGGCAGGTGGGGGCAGGGGGAGAGTTAGCTGCTATCACGCATCTGAATGGCTGTCATAAAGAAGAAAAAGGATGAGACATGTTCTGCTTAAAACAGGTGGGATCATCAGGAAGTGATCTTTCTATGGCTAGAAGTGATCAAGCAAAAACTGTACAACTATCAGGTAGGAGTTGTAATCTAGGTCCACAGAGGTCCTGTCCCACTGTTAGGATTCTGGGTCCTACCTTCTCCAAGAAGCCCTTCCTGGCCCCTCCTCCTGGTGCCAGGCAGTCTCCAATTTATCTTGCATTTATCTAGTTTGTACATAGTTGATTACCCTATGTGACTATGAACTCCTGTAGAGCACATATTATTTTTTGCCTTTCCTTGTATAAAATGTATACAGTGGCTGGCATACTGCAGGCACTTAGTAAGTGCTTGTGGATGTGATTTGACTCTGGCACACTGAGGACAGGACTATGGGCAGAGATTACATCCCTTTCTGAAGGTTATGCTATTCTGAAAGTTTGACTTGCATTTTTCAAAAAACAGTGTCGAAGTGACAGAACAGTCGCAGGTCTACAATTAGAATTTGCTGCCATCAACTGGCCAAGGGTAGTCAAGGCAGTCTCTGGGCTGGAAAGCCACCCTCAGCACCTCTTGCCTACCTACTGGGGTAGCACTGGGGCTCACTCACAAAACTGCACTAGAGAATAAGGCTGGAAAGCTAGCCCAGATACTCAAGGGAACTTTTTTGGATACCTGGAACAATGTGTTTGTAAAATGGATGGATGACAGACTTGTGGAATTTTAGAGCTAGAAAAGACCTTAAATACTATCTGGCCCAACTCACTTCATTTTACAGAAAGAAACTGAGTCTGACAGAAGAAAGGACTTGCCCAAGGCTACACAGCAACTCAGCAGCAATCTAAGACTAGATTTCACTGGGCTCATGATGTATCCTCAACACCACACCATGCTTTTTCCCCTTGAGCAGCTCCTCCTCCACTCAAGTTCAATAATTAGATGACAGTGACTATAAGAAATGTATTTGCTCAAGAAAATTCACCCAAAACAACCAGATGTTGCTAACAAATGACACAGAAACTGGAAGAAGGCCATCCTGTAAGGTATAAGAGAGCTCTTTAAAAGAAATATTAAATGCAAAATATTAGAGATAAGTGTAAACTGTAACAGCACAAAAGTAATTCTAAAAGTTGATTATCAACAGTTAAGTAGGCATAAGTCAAAGAACAATACCAAAAACCAGACTCAGAAAAACTAACATTGAAGGAAGGAAGGACATTGCAATACATGGTACATTTTCAAAACTTTCCAAGGAACAAGCATTGTTATCTGTTTATGAATTAAAAGGAACAAAAGGTTAACTACAGTAGACAGACTAGATAAAAAGGAGAATGTAAATGCAAACTATTTGCCATAAGGTATCAAGGCACTCATCTCCTGAGATCCTCAATTCCAATAGGACCCACAAATTGTTGCCATAACACTGTACACTGAGCCACAAACTCTCCTAAGAAACCTTAATTTTCACAAAGATAAGTGTTACAGAATGGATTGTGAGGATTTTCCAGTATTTCCTGCAGGTGTGAAAAGTATTGTTAATTATATGACTACTACAAGCATTTAAGTCTCTGGAGCGCTATTTTAAAAATACACAAAATCTGAAAATGCCTTAATTCTTATTACAGGTACTGATTTAATGGAAATCTGCTACATCTTCCTATTGCCAAAATACTGATACTTTGGTATGGAAATTTAAAGCTGGCTACATTAATAGTAAGGTCTGCACGTTCATTCTACTTTTACTATTTTGTGATTCTCTTGAAGTTCAGTCCCCAAAGAATGACAGAACTAGAAGAGTCTTTATTGGTAATCTAATCCACCTCTCTCATTTTATAAACAATATGCTTTATTGTATGGTGGAAAAGGGTGAAATCCTGTTATCTGAGTGTTCAGGGATCCATTCCCCATGTTTTCATTGTTGCTAGTGTAACAGGGAATTGGTGCAGGCCCAAATCACCCAAGATGGAAGGACCAGCTTCTGGGAAAAGACATTTTGTGTTCCCCTACAATGTGGGTGAAAGTAATCTCTTTCCACTGGCTATCTGGCCAAAACAGGATGCACCTCTAAAAACTTTTAAACTGAGACCCAAGTTTTCTTTACCCTTATACTGTTTTCCCCCTTTTTCCCACTCATTGTCCAGAAAGGATGAAAATAAAGGTTCACTCACAGCAGGGCACCATGAACTTAACCAGTGAGGGAGAAAGAAGGGACACTCCTTATCTCACCCCTCCTCTCAAGACCCAAGAAACTTGCTTGGGATTTCTGTTTGGTCTGTTCCATTTATAATGTTAGTTCTAGGTACAGGTAATAATCCACCCCCAGACACACAGTAAGCCAGTCTAGTAGCAAAGACCTGAGAAGCAGGATGCCTAGGACTCAAGCCTGAGCAGGCCTTAGGGTTGGAATTTAGGACGATGCAATTTAGGAAATATGCTAAACTATAAATCTAATCCCCTTCACTTCCCAGATTATAAAGGAGGGGAGGGCAGATTGTGCCCCACATGTTGAGAAGAACATTTGTATATTTCTTCTTATACCTTTGAGTAACTATTTCCTTATAAAAACTAATCTGAATATTTAGTAGTTAAATGGAACTGGAATGTATGGGACTCCCTTACAAGTGGGGGGAACATTACCCATGAGGGCTGGAGCCAATACAAAAAGCCTAGACAACTCCTCACCCCTACCCCAGACTGGTTAAACTATCAGAAAACCTTGGGTGGGGAGCAGTGAAATGTAGCAGGCCTTTCCCACAAGTAGTGGGAGCCATGGGAATCTCTGTTACACAAGGTTACACTTTGTCTGGGTATACACCTATGATTTCATGGGTGTAATGGACTCCCATTGAGAAAACCCCTTCTTCCAACGCAGTTCCGCATTTATTCTCCAATTTTAATTTTTTTTTAAAGCAATTGGGGTTAAGTAACTTGCTCAAGGTTACACGGCTAGTCATTATTATTTATGTGTGGGTGCTCATTTTCTGAGGCCGGATTTTGATCTTGGGTCATCCCAACTCCGAGGCCGGCGCTCTTACTCACTGCACCACCTAGCTGCCCCTTTTAGGGCAATTGGGGTTAAGTAACTTGCCCAAGGTCACACGGCTAGGTTTTTGTTTGTGTGGGTTAAGTGTCTGAGGCCGGATCCGAACTCAGGTCCTTCTGACTCCAGGGCTGGCACTCTTACTCACTGCGTCACCTAGCCGCCCCGCCAATTTTAATTTTTAAGAGTGTTTCCTGAAGACCCAAAAGTTAAGTGATTCACATTTAATGAGTTGCATACTACTTGGCAAATTTCCTCGTTGTCATTCAACATTAGTGCTAAAATTCTTATTCTAGAATTATTTATTATGGACATGAGATAGAAGAAAGTTTGCATCACAAAAAAAGTATACATCTATAGACACATAGAGAGCAGCATAGTTGATTTGGAATCAAGAAGATTCATCTTTATGAATTCAAATCCAGCCTCAGACACTTAGAAGCTGTATGACCCTGGGCAAGTCACTTAACTGTGTGCCTCAGTTTCCCCATCTGTAAAATGAGCTGGAAAGGGATATGACAAACCACTCCAGTATCTTTGCCAAGAAAACACCACAAGGGGTCACAAAGAGTCAGACACAACTGAAATGACTGAACCACAACAAACAGAAGCTGTACCTGAACTGCAGCCTCCTTAACTCTTCATGTATTCTCTAGTAACTGCACCAGGCAGCCTCTGTTTTAAGTTGGGAAAGGAAGCAAGTCTTTCAAATTATCAGGATACACTTATGATTTGCAAATCAAAGGATGAAGAGGCCTTTGCAAAAAAAAAAAAAAACTGCAAAGCCTTACAATATTTTTGTAGCAATGACCCTCTTTCTTAGATCACAGTAAAAAAGCCAAAAAGAATTAAAGGATGTCTTTAGGGGCCTAGCATACAATTTTGTCCAAAAGATTATATCCCTATCAAAAATCAACACTTGATTCAATCTTTGTTCACTGTAACAATTAATTAAATATTAGTTCCAGGAATTAATATTTAGCATTCTGTTAAATAAAAGACAAAATAAATTTTTTCATAATTTTTGTTTCTTTTGCCAAGATAAAGTCTCAATCAAATCTTTTTTTTTTCATTGTTTACTATAAAGTGCTGGTTTCTGATTTAGATGGATTCATATTGAGAAGCTCTTTTCTGGTACCAATTATCCTCAAATGAGGCCTTCCTGTTTGTACAAAACAGCAAATTTTTCTAATGTGTCCTTTCTTCCATTTTATATTCACAATAAATGATTTTAGAATAGGAATTTTGGCAATAATGTTGAACAGTAATGAGGAAATTTGTTAAACAGCAGTAAGGGTCATTGCTAAAATTACATTATAACAATTTCAAGATACAGTTCTTTATATTGTAAAAGTTCATTTAACAAAATCTATGACAATTTGATTTAATATTTTCAGTGACTTTCTATTGTCACAACTTTCCAAAGGCAAATATCATATATCATGTAGAATGATTACATTTTTAAAGTATTTTTTTCCTAAGCAGCCTCTGAAGTCTACAATATTACTCTAAGCAAAAAAATATTAAAAATAAGTCTTTATTTCATTTGATAAAGCACTTGCCCAGTGGGCAGAGCCAAGATGGCAGAGTAGAAGTACAAACCTGGCATGGACTTGGGCTCCCACCACTTCCATTACATGTAAAAAAACAACTCTAAACAAACTTTAGAACTACAGAACCCATAAAGAGACAAAGAGAAACAAATGCCCCACTAAAGGCAGCCCAGCAGGCCAACAGGAAGGGTCTATTGCAGCACTCTAAGAGCTGAGCACAGTCCTGTGTGAGCTGTGCAGTTCCCACCCTGGGGCGACCCCAACCAACAGCGGCCTGAGCAGACTTCAGGACAGTGAATCACCAGCAGCTGTGGCAGTTTCCATACTTTCCAACCCATAAACTCGAAAGACAAAGTGAAAGGTCAGTGTAGAACTCTGTTGGAACTGGGAGAGGGAGGAGAATGGAAGAGCATGGTCCAGGCCCCTGCCCCCTCAGGGAGAAGCTTCGGAAGTGTAGCCCGCTGTATGGCTTCCTCCAGGGCTCCTGGCCTGCAGATCACTGGAAGACCAAGCAACTATTCAGAGGGTATTCACTCTTCCTTTAACTTTGCTTGGATCTGGATCACGGTCTTGGGTGGTGGTCCTGTGGTGTGTGGCCAGTGTGCCAGAGCTTGTGGGGGCTGCAGAGAAGGTTAATAGCCTAATAGCTCCAGCAGCTGCGAAAACCCCAGTGACTTGGGACAAAGCTCTCTCCATTCTGTAAGCAGAGTTGTACCATGGCAAAGAGCTCAAAAGTCAACTAATTGGCTGGCAATATGAGCAAGCAGAGGAAGCACAAACAGACCACAGAATCCTTTTGGGGGGACAAAAAGGATCAAGGCATAGAGCGGGAGGAAAACAGCAAAGTCAGAACCCCTGCCTCAAAAGCCTACAAGAAAAATATAAATTGGTTACAGGCCATGGAGGAGCTCAAGAAAGATTTTGAAAATCAAGTAAGAGAAGTAGAGGGAAAATTAGGAAGAGAAATGAGAATGAGGCAAGAAAATCATGAAAAGCAAGTCAACAGCCTACTAAAGGAGACCCAAAAATACACTGAAGAAAATAACACCTTAAAAAACAGATTAACTCAAATGGCAAAAGAGGCCCAAAAAACCAGTGAGGAGAAGAATGCCTTAAAAAGCCCAATTTGCCAGATGGAAAAAGAATCTCAAAAGCTCACTGAAGAGAATAATTCCTTCAAAATTAGACTGGAGCAAATGGAAGCTAATGATTTTATGAGAAATTAAGATACTATAAAACAGATCCAAACAAATGAAAAAATAGAAGGCAATGTGAAATATCTCATTGGAAAACCCACTGACCTGGAAAAATAGATCCAGGAGAGATAATTTTTAAATTACTGGACTACCTGAAAGCCATGATCAAAAAAAGAGCCTAGACAACATCCTTCAATAAATTATCAAACAAAATTTCCCTGATATTTTTGAACTAGAGGGCAAAATAGAAATTGAAATAATTCACTGGTTGCCTCTTGAAAAAGATCCCCAAAAGAAAACTCCTGGGAATATCGTAGCCAAATTCCTGAGTTCCCAGGTCAAGAAGAAAATACTGCAAGCAGTGAAGAAAAACAATTTGAGTATTGTGGAAACACAATCAGGATAACACAAGACCTAGCAGGTTCTATGTTAAGGGATCAAAGAGCGTATTCCGGAGGTCAAAGGAGCTAGGACTAAAACCAAGAATCACCTCCCCAGCAAAACTGAGTATAATGCTACAGGGGAAAATATGGCCATTCAGTGAAATAGAGGATTTTCAAGCATTCTTAATGAAAAAACCAGAACTGAACAGAAAATTTGACTTTAAAATATAAGAAGCAAGAGAAGCATGAGGAGATAAACAGGAAAAAGAAATCATAAGGAACTTATTAAAGTTGAACTATTTACATTCCTACATGGAAAAATGATAATTGTAACTCTCAGTATGAGGATAGTTGAAGGGAACATATGTGTGTGCATATATATATATATGTATGTATGTATATGTATATATGTATATATGTATGTATATATGTATAAGAGGGTATATGTATATATAAATATATATGTGAGTATGGGCATATGTATGTTTATATATACATAGACAGAGGGCATAGGATGATTTGAATATGAAGGGATGATATCTAAAAAATAAAATAAAAAGGTGAGAGAGGAATTAATTAGGAGAAGGAAAAAGGGAGAGACAGATTAGGGTAAATTATCTCATATAAAAGAGTCAAGAGAAAACTTACAATGGAGGGGAAGAGCAGGAAGGTGAAAGGGAATAGGACAACCTTATCCTGATTGAATTTGGCTTAAGGAAGGAATGACATACACACTTAATTGGGTATCTTATCCTACAGGAAAATGGGGGGAGGGAGGGAGGGGACAAGAGGGGGGATGACAGAAGTGAGGGTAGACTGGGAAAGAGGGTAGTTAGAAGCAAACATTTTTGAAAAGGGATAGGGTCAAAGGAGAAAATAGAATAAGGGGGGGCAGGATAAAATGGAGGGAAATATATTTAGTCTTTCACAATATAACTACTATGGAAATTATTTGGGTAACTACACATGTACAACATATATTGAATTGCTTATCTTCCCAGTGTGGGCGGGTGAGGAGGGAAGAAGGGAGAAAATCTGGAACTCAAAGTTTTAAAAACAAATGTTTAAAAAATTGTTTTTTTTTATATGCAACTGGGAAATAAGATATATATAGGCACTGGGATACAGAAATCCATCTTGCTCTACTACAAAGTTAGGGGGTGATGGGGGAGGATTTAAGAGAGAACAGATTGGGGGAAGGGGTATTCAGTAGGCTTGCTATTTTGGGGTAGTGGTAGGGGAAAGATGGGGGAAAACTGTAACTCAAAATCTTGTGGAAATGAATGTTGAAAACCAAAAACAAATAAATTTTTAAAAAATTAAATTTAAAAAGCACTGCCCAATATCTTTCACAATACCATCCTTTAATTGCAACTTGTTCATGCTATAAAACTGTATTTTAAGTAAAAAGTTCCTGATTGAGCATGACCAGAAGCCAAATTTGCCTTGCACAGCTCTACAAACCAACAAAACCACAGGGAGACGTCAGCAGTATAATCAGGAGATATTATCAGGTTCAATTACGTCAATGAGGTTTATTTCATTGTTCCTCATGTAGCTCAAGAGAAAAACATATATGTGCCCAAAGCCAAATTTATACAACTGGTTCTTTTTAAAATTTTGTTGATAACCTTTTGTCTTTACATCATATTATTTTCTGATTGATTACTGCTTAATAAGGTGCATACTAAGTAGCCCAAAACACCCTTTCCCATCTCCTTCCCAGTGAGGCTTCCCTTGTAGCAAAAATTTATAAAAAGAAAAAACTAGAAGTTATATTTTAGTGGATTTTAAAGTTAATATGTTCTGTACAATACAGTTGTAAAATAACTGTGTTACAGCAAACAGTGCAGGGGGCTCTTGAGGTCACACTACCTCAAATATAGGATAGAGAGAGAATGAGAGAAGTCAGGAACACTGGGTTCTAGGATCACATCTGGTCACTGACTTATATGATACTGGACAAATCATTCTGCTTACATGAACCTCGATGTAGGTTGCAAAATACAGGGATTAGTCTAACATCATTTCCAACTGTAACATTCTAAGCTTTATATTTGCTATGCACTGGAATATAAAGCCATCAAGCAGTATGGTATCAGGAATCAGGAAGACCTAGGTTCCAGTCCTGCCTTACACACTTACTACTGAGATAAGTCAATGAACCTCTTAAGCCTACTTCCTCATCTGCAAAATGGGGATTATACTAAAAGCAACAACATCACTAGGTTTTGTGAGGATCAAATGAGCTAAAATATTTAAAGAACTTTGCAAACCTCATACTGCTACTATCAGTGATCATTATTTCTTGAAGAATTTGTTTCTTTTTTTTCTTTTTTTTCTTTTTTTGGAGGGCAATTGGGATTAAGTAACTTGCCCAAGGTCACACGGCTAGGTTTTTATTTGTGTGTGTGTTAAGTGTCTGAGTTCAGATCCGAACTCAGGTCCTTCTGACTCCAGGGCTGACGCTCTACTCACTGCGCCACCTAGCCGCCCCTCTGTTTCTTAAGAAGCTCTCAAACTGTCAGCCTAACTACAAAATTTCTGTAACTATGTTCTTTACATTTTCTTTACTTTTTTTTTTCTTGAAGTTGTATTGATATCTTTTGTTTTCACATCAGCCATTTTGGGATATGTCCTCTCCCCATCCTCCAATCAGAGACCCGTCCCATGTAACAAAGAAAAGCAGTTAAGCAAAGCCAATACAGCTACATCTTCTATACAACATTCATACCCACAGTACCCTAAATCCAAGGAAAGAAGAGAAAGACATTTATGGCTTGTTCTATTTCATTTGATGAGACCATATTGTTTAAGCTATTTCTTATTTTGTGTATTTTATATTTTGTAGGGCAATTACATTTTTTGTTAAAAACTAACATCTCAACTTGATTGAAACCCTACAAATCCTTATCTCCACTCATTTAGCCACTGCTCTGCTTAGCTGCCAATCTCTTGTCTCTCTCTTCAGCAATTGTAAGGCGGATACCCTTTCCTCGGGGAAGAGAGATCCAAGGCTTATTACCTTTGCCAATAACAAAAATGTTGGAGAGCCTGGTGGCAAAACTATTGCCATTGGCATCTTTTACATGGACAACATCAAAAGAGCCAGGATGTTTCTCCCTGTTTGTGATCACACCAATTCGACCTAAATTAGCTCCACCCGTCACCATACATAGGTTACCAGTATCAAACTTGATAAAATCAGTGATCTTGCCAGCCTCTAAATCAATCTGAACTGTGTCATTCACTTTGATCAGAGGATCTGGGTAACGGATAGTACGGGCATCATGGGTCACCAGATGGGGAATACCTTTTGTACCCACAAAAATTTTCCTCACTTTGCACAATTTATATTTAGCTTCCTCAGCTGTAATACGATGAACGGCAAAGCGTCCCTTTGTATCATAAACCAGACGGAAATGTTCACCCGTCTTCTCAATGCTAATGACATCCATAAAGCCAGCAGGGTATGTAATATCAGTGCGGACTTTGCCATCAATCTTGATGAATCGCTGCATGCAGATCTTCTTTACTTCATCTCCAGTCAGGGCATACTTCAGTCTGTTTCTCAGGAAGATGATGAGCGGGAGACACTCCCTCAGCTTGTGGGGACCTGTTGATGGTCTTGGAGCAAAAACTCCTGTTAACTTATCCAGCATCCAATGCTTTGGAGCTGCTACACGCTTCAAATGCTTCTTGGGACCACGAGCCATGGTTACACACCTGAGATAAAATGGGAACTTTACTCGGCTGTAGGATCAGAGGCTCTGTCTACTTACACGCTGTATGCGTTTGGCCAAGTCACTGTACCCTTTCGGGCCTTAGCGTCTTTACCAGCAACACGACCAGCCGGTCCCAAGGCCGCGCGGAAAGAGCCTTTCTTTACTTTTTTTAAAAAAATCATTCTCCCTCTTTCCCATCCCCCATTGAAAAAGTAAAAGTAAAACCATTGTAACAAATATTCATAGTAAAAAAAAATACCTAATTCTCGCATTGGTCATGTCCAAAATATATGTCTTGTTCTGCACCCTAAGGCCATCCATCACCTGTCAGGAGATGGGTAGCTTGCTTGATTTCTGGTCCT
The DNA here is from genome assembly GCA_011680675.1 of Gymnobelideus leadbeateri. Lineage (NCBI taxonomy): Eukaryota > Metazoa > Chordata > Mammalia > Diprotodontia > Petauridae > Gymnobelideus > Gymnobelideus leadbeateri. The sequence goes on along the minus strand of WOXC01011918.1, from coordinate 348,359 downwards.
CTAGAATTGTGGTTAGTCTTTTCATCAGTAAGATACCCTTAAAACTATCAAAAAGGGTTTTTTTCAGTGCTGTTATCCTTGTCCGAATTGTTCTCCTGCTTCTGCAACCTTCCCTCTTCATCAATACATTCAAGTCTTTACCCTAAGGTGAAATGCTGCACCCTAAGGACCATGGGACTTTTCCATCTGATTTGCAGAAGTGTTGTCTCCTTCATTTGGAAGTGATCTCTTTGAGAGCATGGACACCATGGCACATATTAAATGCTTAATAAATACTTTATTCATTTGTTCATGCATTCTGCCCAGGTTTCTCTAAAATTATCCCTTTTATCATTTTTAATACCACAATAGTATTCCATTACATTCATATACTATAATTTGTTCCGCCATTCCCCAATTAGTTTCTAGTCTTTGCCACAAAAAAAAAAGAAACTGGCTATAAGTAGTTTTTACACATGTGTGTCCTTTTTTTCTCTCTTTGATCACTTTGTTGCATAGTGGAGTAAGTGGGTCAAAGAGTATGATCAGTTTAGTATCAGTATGATCAGCTTTGGAACATAATTGCAAATTGCTTTCAAAATGGCTGTTCATATTCACAATTCCACCAATAATTCATTAACATGCCTGTTTTTTTGTGGTCCTTCCAATATGTTATTTTTCCCTTTTGGGGGAGTCAACTTTTTCAATTTAATGTGTGAGGGGGAACTTCAGAGTTGATTTAACTTTCATTTCTCTAATTATTAGTAATTCAAAGAATTTTTTTCATATAGCTATTGAGAGCTTAAGATTTTTTCTTTAGAATATAGCTTGCTCATTTATTTATTGAAGAATGACTCTTATCCTGATAAATTTTAATGTTTCTTATATCTTGGAAATGAGACCCTTATAAGATTAAAATTTTTAAGGTGTTATTTTTTTGTGTCTCCTTTAGCAGTTTGATGACTCATTTTTCATGATTTTCTTGCATCACTCTCATCTCTCTTCCCAATTTTTTCTCTACTTCTCTTACTTGATTTTCACAATCCTTTTTGAGCTCTTCCATCGCCTGTGATTTGGAGACTTTTGATGTAGGAGCTTTGACTTTGTTGTCTTCTTCCGGTTGTATGTTTCATTCTTCCTTGTCACCGCAGTAAGATTCTGTAGTCTGACTTGTTTTACACTGTTTATTCATCTTCCCAGTCAAATACTTGGTTTTCTAACTCTCTGTCAAAGCAGTACTCTACTTCCAAGGGGCATGGGGGTTGGGGTGGGTACACTGTCCTAGGCTTCTGGACTTTGTATCAACCGCTGGATCCCCCACCATCTGTGGGCCCAGAGCACCAGAAACAACCACTGTTGCTGCTTCCACCACCACTACCTCCTTGTCCCCGGGATGGGACCCGACCAGTGCACTCCTCTTTCACCCAGGTCCCACAGAGTTCCCCCACCGACCTTCCATGCTGTTCTCCACATTTGTGAGAGAAGTCTGAAAATTGCCACAGCTGCCAGCAATTTAGTCTCCTGAGGCCTGCTCCAGCCTCGTTGCACTGGCACAGCCCATGCTGAACTGTGCTCTACTCCTAGGCCAATGCAATATACCCTTCCTGTGAGTCTTCTGGGTTGCTGGGCTGGAGATGTGTTTCACTCTGTCATTTTTGTGGGTTCTGTGGCTCTAGAATTTGTTTAGTCATTTTTTTAGGTATTTGGAGGGGTTTAGGGGCAAACTCAAACAGGACCCTGCTTTTATTCTGCCATCTTGGCTCCTCCCCCATAAGATTAAAATAAAGCAAAGATTTTCCCCCCACTTACCTGTTTCCCTTCTAATATTAACTACATTGTTTTTGTTTGTTTTTTTTTAAAAAAAAAACCTTTTTAATTTTATATAATCAAAACTGTCATTTTTTAGTAATTATCTCTAGTCCATGTTTGGTCATGAATTCTTCCCTTATTCATAGATCTGAAAGGTAATCTCCTCCTTGCTCCTCTCATTCAAAATATTAACCTTAAGATTAAGTAATGTACCTTTGTAGAACTTAGCTTGGTATAGATGTAGTAGATGTAATGTGTTAACCTATACCTAGTTTCTGCCAAACTACTTTCCAATTTTCCTAGCAGTTTTGGTCAAAGAGTGAGTTCTTACCCCAGTACCTAGGGTCTGAGGGTTTATCAAATGCTAGGCTACCTTGTTCATTTGCTTCTAAATGTTATATTATTTAATCTATCCCGCTGATCAACTTCTCCATTTCTTATCCAATATCAAATAATTTTGATGATTACTGTTTTGTGATTTAGTTTAGAAGGTGATATAGATAGACAGACCCCATTTCCTTTTCACTTTTTTTTTTTTTCATAATTTCCCTTATTATTCTTGACCTTTTGCTCTTCCATGGGAATTTTCAAATAACTTTTTTCTAGTTCTATAAAGTCATCCACTGATAGTTTGACTGGTATGGCACTGCATGCATGAGTTAATTTTAGTAATGGTGTTTTTTCTGTTATATTTGTTTGGCCTACCAGATATGCCATGATATAAAGATAAGGCCTTTTTTAATTCTACTACCATGATTCATCTGCTATCTCATTTTGAAACTTCCCACTGTACCAGGAGCCTTCTCACTTTGGAACCTCCCTTCTCCCTGACAACCCCTTTCCCTCATTGGCAAGTTCCTTCTGGGGCCTCCATTTCTGGGAACATTTTGGGCCCAGGCTATGCTTATGATTCTCCAGACTTTACCACCATGTTCCCTTGCTGTGTGGGTACCTTTCCCCAAAAACCCTAACTTTTCAGGTTATGTGTTATCTCCTGCACTTACAGTGTGAACTCCTTGAGGGCATACTCAGCATACTCAGCACAGAGAACAATTCTAGTTGCCTAGTTTGCTTACTTCACTGTGAGGATCAAATGAGAGAATATATTTATGGTGCTTAACACAGTACATAACCTAAGGTAGGTACTTAATAAATGTTTCCTTTCTTTCCTGATAACTATCTATCACCTGCCTGCCTGTTCACAAGCAATTGGTATTTCTCTGATTATTTAAGCACATCTTTATTTCTATAAAGAGCACCTTATAGTTGATTTCCCACTGTTTCTGGGTATGACTTGGTCAGCAAGCTACCAAGTATTTTACACATTCTGTAGTTAACTTTTAATGGAATTTCCCTATCTCTCCCTTCTAGTACTTTTTGATATATATAGAAATGTTGATGACTTATGTGCACTTCTTTTATAGACTGAAATTTTGCCAATATAATTTTTTCAATTAATTTCTCTAAGTACATCATTAGATCATCTGCAAAAAAGCAACTATTTTGTTTTCTCTTTGCCTGTGTTTAATATTTCAATTTCTTTTTCTTGTCTTATTTCTATAGCCAGAATTTATAGCACTATTCCAGATAGTAATGATGTTGATAGACATCATTGCCTTATCCCTGATCTTACTGGAAAGACCACTAGAGTTTATTCCCATGACCATAAAATGCTGACTCTAGGTTTTAGATATATTATTGTCAAATAAGGAAATATCTATTTATTTCTATTATATTCTATTATATATTAAAAGATTTAGTTAACTGATCAAAACAATGACCTACCACAACTCCAAAGGACTTATGATGAACTGATGGGCTCAGAGTACAGATTGAAGCATTCTCCCCCTTTATTTTATTGGGGTTTTTATTTGTAAAAGCTTTCAATTTTATTTATTAATTCGATGGATTTTTCAGTTTAATATTTAATTTCTGTTTTTCAAAATTTTGTTTTTTTTATTTTTGGGGGCAGTCAGGTGGCGCAGTGAACAGAGCACTGATCCTGGAGTCAAATCCAGCCTTAGACCCTTAACCCTTACTAGTCATATGACCTTGCACAAGTCACTTAACCTGAATTGCCCTGCCTTCCCCCCTCCAAAAAAGCAAAAAAAAAAATTATTTTGGTATTTAATTCAGATTTTTTAATTTGATGAACTTCTAGATTTTTTAAATTTGCATTTCAATTCAGTGATCTCCTTTCTCTTTTTTGTTAATGAAAATGTTTAAAGATAAAAAATTCTCTTCTATTTGGTTCATTTTAATTTTCAAGGAGTAACTGTTGCTTACATAAGGTTATTTCCTTATCTAAGATAGTGTTCTCTTTCCACCAAAACTGTCTTTTATTTTCTATTTTTTTCCCTAGAACTATCATTATATTTGTAAAAATAATTTTATACTTTTTTTATAATTCTGGCTTCATTTTCTTCTGGGAAGTCTAGTTGAGCTTATGCCGAAGCTGTGTCTTGATTTAAAACTTTGCTTGTAGATGTTCTAGAGTCAGTTTCTTCTCAATTTATGTCTTGAGCATCACTTTCACTATAACAGCTCTTTACTATGGGAATCTCTTTGCTTACTCTTTCTTCTAGCCTTACTTCCTGCAGTAGGGCTTTATGCTAGAAAAAGACTATGCACATCTGAGACAATGTCTATGATATACTGTTTTATAATCTCTTGGGCCCTGCTCATTCTCTGGGTATTAAATGCATTTGGAAAGATCTGAGAGGTGGCTCAAGCTAGGGACTTGCCAACTTTCAGTGTGCCCTAAGAGGTCTCACTGAGGCTGAAGTCTAAGGGTCACTCTCTAGGTTTGAGCTTTGCAAGGACCTTATCATTACATGGGTCAAGGTTAACACAACTGTAGGCTTGCACATGCTTGAAGCTCCAATAGACCATTGCTGGTCCCAATCCTAGTCAGGGAGCTGAAAGGCTATGCAGGCTTACAGCAACAGAAATTCAGGTTCCCCAGACCTGGTTCTTTGACTGAAGGCCTCAGAACAGGGGGTGTGGGGGGGCGGCTAAACCTGGACCCTCCAAAGAGTCAGAGCCACAAAACATCTGCTCATTGCCCCTTCTTGCAAACACAGCTCAGGACCACAATTCTCCTTGCCCTGTTTGCCATCCCTAAGTACAGGTTCTCCACTTCTCTATAAGCCTTGGATCCAGAACCCAGCTCTGGGATAAGAGTAACAGAGCTGCCAACTAGCTCCTGTTTCTGCTCATTACACAGCATTCAGCCTCTTGCTGCTGGGCCTCTGCTTCCACTGTACATAGCCTTAGATCCAAGAGTAGTCCACACTGGTGCACAGCACCTTCTTGTACAGATCTTTGTCCCCAGTATCTATAAACCTCTGTCTCCTTAAGCTAATTTGGGCTGGAGAAATGACTTGCTATGACTTTTTCTGGTTCTCCCAATCATGATTTAGTCTGGTGTTCTTTCTAAGACTTTGCTGGATTAGCTGAGGGGGGAGCTAGGCTTACTGCTTCTTCCTACTCCACCGTCTTGGTTAGTCTGCCTTTTATATATTTTTTTCACACCTTTTTAAAGACAGAAGTTACAACAGGAGCACTTTATTTAAGATTAAGCTCTTCACTGATTCTTCCTGTATATATGTTTTATAACTCCTTCTGCTTCTTCGATCAGTTCTTAGGACTCACCAACTTCATGCTATAATTAAGAAGCTCAGATCATGGCATATGAATCACGTTGCTTTAATATTTGGAACTTCATGCATTATCGACTTTGCTGCTTTAAGGCTACTGGAACTCATCAGCAAAGACAATGTCTGATTGCTAACTCTAGCTTTTCTGTAGGACTTCACAGATTTGACAGCTAATGTACTCATTTGTCAGTTGGCTTGCTTCTGTTTTAAAGTTTCTATTCAAAAAAGGGGGAGGGAGGTTGAAATGCTCTTGTGATATTAAGGTTTCTCTCCCCACATGTCTCTCCATTCATCTGTAAGTACTACAAGATATGGCTCTTCACTCTTTCTGTATAGATCATACTACCTATATTCACATTCTGACCCTAAAAAGGCCTGCTAAAAGATCATTTCCTAAGCATACAGAATGATTGTCTTTGTTACTTAAAAACTTTCCACCAGTATGCATTTTCAGTTACTGATATGAAAGGGTTCCAGAGGAATATGGTTCTACTCTGAAAGCTTGATCTTTTTGCCTTTGATCTTCTATCATCATCTTATCTCTAAACAAAAATGAGATAAGTTGGGGTTTTTTATGTAACTGGCTTGCCATATTTGGCTACTTTGATATAGTGAAAATGTGATGATGCTTTTATAGAAGCATCAGCAAAATACATAGAATGCTAGAACTTAACACAATTGTAGAGACCATCTACTCAAATTCCTTTATTTTAGAGACTGGAAAACTGAGGCCCAGAGACATGTCTAAGGTTACAACTAATTGTACGCATATTTAAGACGAGAAATAAAATCTCCTCTCGGGTTCTTCCTCTATATATTGGTCTTTTGGATTAAAAGTTTTCAGAAGAGCAAATTGTACTTTATAAGCCTCCTCATTTATACCCAAGACTTTTTAAAATAAAATTTTACTTTTTCCAATTACAGGGAAAAATAATTTTTAACATTCATTTTTTTAAATTTTGAATTCCAAATTCTCTTCCTTCCCCCTTCCCTGAGTTGGCTAGCAATTTGACATAGGTTATACCTATGCAATATGAGTAGTGTTGTGAAAAATACAGGCCCAAAAAAAAACCCACAAGAAAGATAAAGAAAAGTTTTTTTTTAAAACAAATGCTTTATTAACTTCTGTTTTACATCATTCATTTCCACCAGATTTTGAGTTACAATCATTTTCCCCCTGTTATTCCCCTACCCAACCTCCCAGAATAGCAGTCCCACAAGATATCGCTTCCTCCAATCTGCTCTCTCCCATACCTTCTCCCATACCCCCTTTGACTTTTCCATTAGAAGAAGGTGAATCTTTGTGTCCCAATGCCTGCACATCTTATCTCCAAATTATTTTTTTTAAAAGCAATTGGGGTTAAGTAACTTGCTCAAGGTTACACGGCTAGTCATTATTTATGTGTGGGTCATCCCAACTCCGCTCTTACTCACTGCACCACCAAACCGCCCCTTTAGGGCAATTGGGGTTAAGTAACTTGCCCAAGGTCACACGGCTAGGTTTTTGTTTGTGTGGATTAAGTGTCTGAGGCCAGTTGCAAACTGAGGTCCTTCTGACTGCAGGGCCAGCGTTATATCCCAATTATAAGCAAAAGAGTATTAATAATAGTATTTATATATATTTGAAACATTTAATGTTAAGACCTCGAATTTCAGATCCATTTCCTTCCTCCCTTGTCACCCATTCCCTCTGGGGAGAAAAGTAATTCAGTATATGTTGTTCATATCTAGCTATGCAAAACATTATCACAGTAGATATATTGTACAAGGCTGCTTATAATTCCCTCCCACTCATCCCACCCCCCACCTGGTCCATTCCCTACATGATCCTGTCCCTCTTCTATAGTGGGTACTTCCAAATTCCCCTCCCCCCAAGGATGCCCTCCCATACATCATCCCTCCTCTCATCCCCCTTCCCCATATTCTGCTGCAGGCTGAGATATCCCATTTAGTATGTATGTCATTCTCTCCCTGAACCAAATTCAATGAGAATGAGGTTTTGCCTTTTTGCTTCCTATTCTCCTCCTCCCTTGCAACCACTTCCCCTTGCTTCTTCTACATGAGATAGTTTACCCTACCCTGTCTCTCCCCATCTCCTCTTGCCACTTTCCTCTCTCACCTCATAATTTCATCCCTTGAGTATTCTCCCTTCCCAACAAATTCAACCTATGCCCTCTATCCATATATAACTATAACCATATACACACACATTCACATATGTATTCATATGACCACACCCCCTTCTTCCATTATTTTCATAGTGAGAAAGATATCATCAGTCACAGTTATTGCTTTTCCATATAGGAATGTAAATAGTTCAACTTTGATAAGTTCCTTTTGATTTCTTTTCCCTGATTACCTTCTCAGGCATCTCTTGCTTCTTGTGTCTGGATGTCAAATTTTCTATTCAGTTCTGGTTTTTTCCTCAAGAATGCTTGAAAGTCCTCTATTCCACTGAATGACCATATTTTCCCCTGAAACAAAATACTCAGTTTTGCTGGGTAGGTGACCCTTGGGTTCATTCCCAGTTCTTTTGCCCTCTGGAATATCATATTCCATGCCCTTCGATCCCTCAGTGTAGAAGCTGCCAGGTCCTGGGCTATTCTGATTGTGTTTCCACAATATTGAAATTGTTTCTTCCTGGCTGCTTGTAGTATTTTCTCCTTGATCTGGGGATTCTGGAACCTGGCTATAATATTCCTGGGAGTTTTCTTTTTGGGATCTTTTTCAGGAGGTGATCTGTGGATTCTTTCAACCTCTATTTTGCCCTCTGGATCTAAAACATCAGGGCAGTTTTCCTTGAGAATTTCTTGAAGGGTGATTTCTAGGTTCTTTCTTTGATCATGGCTTTCAGGTAGTCCAATAATTTTTAAATTGTCTCTCCTGGATCTATTTTCCAGGTCAGTGGTTTTTCCCATGAGATATTTCACATTGCCTTCTAATCTTTCATTTGTTTGGATCTGCTTAACAGCATCTTGATTTCTCATAAAGTCATTAGCTTCCATTTGCTCCAGTCTAACTCTGAAGGAATGAATCTCCTCAGTGAACTTTTGAGATTCTTTTTCCATCTGGCAAATTCGACTTTTTAAGGCATTCTTCTCCTCATTGCCCTTTTGGGCCTCCTTTGCCATTTGAGTTAGTCTATTTTTTAAGGTGTTGTTTTCCTCAGTCAGGCTGTTGACCCTCATTTCATACTTTTCCTGCATCCTTCTCATTTCTCTTTCCAATTTTTCCTCCACTTCTCTTATTTGATTTTTAAAGTCCTTCTTAAGGTCCTCTATGGCCTGCAACCCACTCATGTTTTCCCCTGGGGCTTTTGGAGCAGGACTTCTGACCTCACAGTCCTTTTCCCGCTCTATGCCCCCAAAATAGGAGTCTAGGGTTGCATTTTTCTGCTTCCTTTGCCTTGGCATGTTGCCACTTAATTGCTTGACTTTTGGGCTTGTTGCCACACTATGGCTTTAAGGCCAGCTAGAGGAATTTTCGTCCCGAACGTGTGGGGGGCAACTTCCGTTTCTGGCAAGCTGTAAACCCACCCACAACTTCCACCCTAGATCACAATCCAGATCCAGGGAGGTTAAAGCAAGAGCGATTACCCCCCAAGACTGATTGCTGGATCTCCCTACAATTCGCAGGCCAGGAGCTGGAGTTGCCTCTGAAAACTACAAAATGGCGTGTCTCCTCAGCTGCTTCTAGCCCCCAAGGGAGGGAGCCGACGCATTCCCCAAATACAGGTCCCAAAGTCCATAGGACACTAACCTCTCACTTTGTCCTAGGCATGTCTATGTGGATAATTCTGGAGTCGCCACAGCTGCTGGTGTTCTGGGGTTCCTCCAGCTGGCTGCTGGCCCTGCTGCCCTGGGGCTAAAACCTCGGCTCCCCGGCGCTCTGCATGCTGTGTGCTGCTGGCTCCCAGACCACTGTGCTGGTCCTTCCTGCAGGGCTGCTGGGCTGTCCTCAGCGGGAGGTTAGCTTCTCTGTGTCGTTCTGTGGGTGCTGGGGAACCAGAAGTTGTTCAGAGTCCCCTTTTACATAGCTTGGGGGGAATCTGGGGGCAGAGTGGCTTGGATGAGCTGTTTCTACTCCGCCATCTTGGCTCCGCCCAAGAAAAGTTTTTAAAAGTATGCTTTGATCTGCATTCAGACTCTTTCTCTGGAGGTGAATAGCATTTTTCATCGTAAATCCTTTGGAATTGTCTTGAATCACTGTATTGCTGAGTACAGCAAAGTCATTCACTGTTGATCATCATACAATATTGGTGTTACTGCAGACAGTGTTCTCCTGGTTTTGCTCACTTCACTTTGCATCAGTTCATGTAAGTCTTTCCAGGAAGCATCCTGCCCATGATTTCTTATAGCATGATAGTATTTCATCACAATAATATGCCACAAACTTGTTCAATCATTCCCCAATTGATGAGCATTCCCTAAATTTCCAATCTTTGCCACCACAGAAAAGAGCTACTCTAAATATTTTGTACATCTAGGTCCTTTTCCTTTTTTTAATCTCTTTGGGATACAGACCTAGTAGTGGCATTGCTGGATAAAAGGGTATACACAGTTTTATAACCCTTAGGGCATAGTTCCAAAATGATCTCCAGAATAGCTGGATCAGTTCATAATTCCACCAACAGTGCTTTAGAATCCCAATTATCCCACATCCCCTCCAACATTTGTCATTTACCTTTTCTGTCACATTAGCCAACTTGATAGGCGTGGGATGCTACCTCAGAGTTGTTTTAATTTGCATTTTTCTAGTTAAAACTAATTTAGAGCATTTTTTTGTACAACTACAGATGGCTCTGATTTCTTAGTCTACAAACTGCCTGTTCATATCCTTTGACCATTTATCAGTTGGGGAATGGCTTGTATTTTTATAAATTTAGTGCTATTCTCTATATATTTGAAAAATGAGGCCTTTATCAGAGAAACCTGCTGGAAAAGTTTTTTCACAGTTATGATTACTCACTGTGTGTTTCCCTCCACCCCATTTTCCCCCTGCTTATTCTTCTCTCCTTTCACCCTGTCCTCCCTCAAAAGTGTTTTGCTTCTATCACCTTCCCCCAATCCTTCCTCCTTTCTTTCAGAGTCCCCTTCTTTTCTCCCCTTCCCCTCCTATTTCCCTGAAGTGTGAGATAGATTTCTTTATCCGAGTAAGTATGTTATTCTCTATTGAACCAATCCAATAAAATTAAGTATTGTCCTCCATCCCCCCCAAATCTTGCCCTCTACAGTAAAAGCTCTTTTGTGCCTCTTTTATGTGAGATAATTTACCCCATTCTACCTCTAACACCCCCTTTTCCCAGTCCAATACTCTTTCTGATTCCTTAATTTTATTTTTTTATCATAACACACATATGCCCTCTGTCTATGTATACTCCTTCTAACTGTCCTAATAATGAGAAAGTTCTTAGAAGTCACAAGTATCATCTTCCCATGCAGGGTTATAAACAATTTAACTTTATTGAATCCTTTATATTTTCTCTTTTCTTTTTTCTTTTTATTCTTCTCTTGAATTGTCTATTTGAAAGTCAAATTTTCTATTCAGCTTTGGTTTTTCCATCAGGAATGCTTGAAAGTTTTCTTTTCATTAAAAATCTGTTTTTACCTTTGAAGGATTATATTCAGTTTTGCTGAAAAAGGCAATATTTGGTTGTAATCCTAGCTGCTTGCCCTCCAGAATATAATATTCCAAGGTCTCCAATCCTTGAATCCTTTAAGCTGCTAAATCCTGCATTATCTTGACCATGACTCCATGATATTTAAATTGTTTCTTTCTGGCTGCCTTCGGTATTTAATCCTTGACTTGGAAGTTCTGGAATTTGGGTATAATATTCCTAGGAGTTTTCCTTTTGAGAGGCTTTTCAGGAAGTGATCAGTAAACCCTTTTTTTTCTTTTTGGAGGGCAATTGGGTTTTAAGTAACTTGCCGAAGGCCACACAGCTAGATTTTTGTTTGTGTGTGTGTGTTAAGTGTCTGAGGCCAGATCCGAACTCAGGTCCTTCTGACTCCAGGGCCAACTCTCTACTCACTGCGCCACCTAGCCGCCCCCAGATCAGTAAACTCTTGAAGTTCCTATTTTATCCACTGGTTCTAGCATAACAGGGCAGTGTTCCCTGGTAATAATATGGGTGTGCTCTTTTTTTTTGAACATATATTTTAGGTAGTCAAATAATTCTTAAATTATCTCTCCCAGATCTATTTTCCAGGTCAGTTGTTTTTCCAATGACATAATTCACATTTTTCTATTTTATTTCACTTTGTTTTATTGTTTCTTTATATCTAAAGGAGTCATTAAATACTACTTTCCCAATTCTAATTTTTTTTGTTTTTTTTTAAACAAATGCTTTATTAACTTCTGTTTTACATCATTCATTTCCGCCAGATTTTGAGTTACAATCATTTTCCCTCCATTATTCCCCTACCCAACCTCCCAGAATAGTAGTCCCACAAGATATCGCTTCCTCCAATCTGCTCTCTCCCATACCTTCTCCCATACCCCCATCGACTTTTCCATTAGAGGAAGGTGAATCTTTGTGTCCCAATGCCTGCACATCTTATCTCCCTATTACAAGCAAAAGAGTATTAATAATAGTATTTATATATATTTGGAACATTTAATGTTATGACCTCACATTTCAGATCCATTTCCTTCCTCCCTTGTCACCCATTCCTTCTTGGGAGATAAGTAATTCAGTATATGTTGTACATGTCTAGCTATGCAAAACATTATCATAGTAGATATATTGTACAAGGCTGCTTATAATTCCCTCCCACTCATCCCACCCCCCACCTGGTCCATTCCCTACATGATCCTGTCCCTCTTCTATAGTGGGTACTTCCAACCTCCCCTCACCCCAAGGATGCCCTCCCATCCATCATGCCTCCTCTCATCCCCCTTCCCCCTATCCTGCTGCAGGTTGAGATATCCCATTTAGTATGTATGTCATTTTCTCCCTGAACCAAATTCAATGTGAATGTGGTTTTGCCTTTTTAGCCTTCCTTATTCTCCCCCTCCTTTGCAACCACTTCCCTTGCTTCTTCTACATGAGATAGTTTACCCTACCCTGTCTCTCCCCATCTCCTCTTGCCACTTTCCTCTCTCACCTCATAATTTCATCCCTTGAGTATTCTCCCTTCCCAACAAATTCAACCTATGCCCTCTATCCATATATAACTGTAACCATATACACACACATTCACATATGTATTCATATGACCACACACCCTTCTTCCATTATTTTCATAGTGAGAAAGATATCATCAGTCACAGTTATTGCTTTTCCATATAGGAATGTAAATAGTTCAACTTTGATAAGTTCCTTTTGATTTCTTTTCCCTGATTACCTTCTCAGGCATCTCTTGCTTCTTGCATCTGGGTGTCAAATTTTCTATTCAACTCTGGTTTTTTCCTCAAGAATGCTTGAAAGTCCTCTATTCCACTGAATGACCATATTTTCCCCTGAAACAAAATACTCAGTTTTGCTGGGTAGGTGACCCTTGGGTTCATTCCCAGTTCTTTTGCCCTCTGGAATATCATATTCCATGCCCTTCGATCCCTCAGTGTAGAAGCTGCCAGGTCCTGGGCTATTCTGATTGTGTTTCCACAATATTGAAATTGTTTCTTCCTGGATGCTTGTAGTATTTTCTCCTTGATCTGGGGATTCTGGAACCTGGCTATAATATTCCTGGGAGTTTTCTTTTTGGGATCTTTTTCAGGAGGTGATCAGTGGATTCTTTCAACCTCTATTTTGCCCTCTGGATCTAAAACATCAGGGCAGTTTTCCTTGAGAATTTCTTGAAGGGTGATTTCTAGGTTCTTTCCTTGATCGTGGCTTTCAGGTAGTCCAATAATTTTTAAATTGTCTCTCCTGGATCTATTCTCCAGGTCAGTGGTTTTTCCCATGAGATATTTCACATTGCCTTCTAATCTTTCATTTGTTTGGATCTGCTTAACAGCATCTTGATTTCTCATAAAGTCACTAGCTTCCATTTGCTCCAGTCTAACTCTGAAGGAATGAATCTCCTCAGTGAACTTTTGAGATTCTTTTTCCATCTGGCAAATTCGACTTTTTAAGGCATTCTTCTCCTCATTGCCCTTTGGGCCTCCTTTGCCATTTGAGTTAGTCTATTTTTTAAGGTGTTGTTTTCCTCAGTCAGGCTGTTGACCCTCATTTCATACTTTTCCTGCATCCTTCTCATTTCTCTTTCCAATTTTTCCTCCACTTCTCTTATTTGATTTTTAAAGTCCTTCTTAAGGTCCTCTATGGCCTGCAACCCGCTCATGTTTTCCCCTGGGGCTTTTGGAGCAGGACTTCTGACCTCACAGTCCTTTTCCCGCTCTATGCCCCCAAAATAGGAGTCTAGGGTTGCATTTTTCTGTTTCCTTTGCCTTGGCATGTTGCCACTTAATTACTTGACTTTTGGGCTTGTTGCCACACTATGGCTTTAAGGCCAGCTAGAGGAATTTTCGTCCCGAACGTGTGGGGGGCAACTTCCGTTTCTGGCAAGCTGTAAACCCACCCACAACTTCCACCCTAGATCACAATCCAGATCCAGGGAGGTTAAAGCAAGAGCGATTACCCCCCAAGACTGATCGCTGGATCTCCCCACGATTTGTAGGCTGGGAGCCGGATCTGCCTCTGAAAACTACAAAATGGCGTGTCTCCTCAGCAGCTTCTAGCCCCCAGGGGAGGGAGCTGACGCATTCCCCAAATACAGGTCCCAAAGTCCATAGGACACTAACCTCTTACTTTGTCCTAGGCATGTCTATGTTGATAATTCTGGAGTCGCCAGGGTTCCTGGTGTTCTGGGGTTCCTCCAGCCGGCTGCTGGCCCTGTCGCCCTGGGGCTAAAACCTCGGCTCACGCGGACCTGGGCTCGGCTCCTGCGCTCTGCGAGCTGCCAGGTCCCAGACCACTGCGCTGGTCCTTCCTGCAGGGCTGCTGGGCTGTCCTCAGCGGGAAGTTAGCTTCTCTGTGTCGTTCTGTGGGTGCTGGGGCTCCAGAAGTTGTTCAGAGTCCCCTTTTACATAGTTTGAGGGGAATCTGGGGGCAGAGAGGCTTGGAAGAGCTGTTTCTACTCCACCATCTTGGCTCCGCCCCCCCAATTCTAATTTTTAAGAAATAATTTTATTCAGTAAGCTTTTGTGCTTCCATTTTTCCATTTGGCTAAGCCTACTTTTTAAGATCTTTTTTTTAGTGAATTTTTGTATTGTCTTTTTCCATTTGATCAATTCTGGTTTTTAAAGTAGTCTTCTTTTCATTGACTTTTTGTGCCTCATTTACTATCTGGCCTATTTTGGTTTCTTAAGGTACTATTTTCTTCCACAGTTTTGTGTCTCTTTTACCATGCTGATAACCCTTTTCTCATTATTTTCTTGCATCACTCTCATTTCTTTTCCCAATTTTTCCTCTACCTCTCTTATCTGAGTTTTAAAATCCTTTTTGAGTTTTCTAGGAATTCTTTTTTAGGCCTGAGACAAATACACATTTTTTTTAATCAAATGCTTTATTAACTTTTAGTTTACATCATTCATTTCCACAAGATTTTGAGTTACAAGTTTTCTCCTCATTTTCCCCCTACCCATCACCCCCAAACAGCTATCCCACTGGATATCCCCTCCTCCAATCTGCTTTCTCCCATATTTTCTCCAATACTCCCACCGACTTTCCAGTAGGGCACTGTGGATCTCTATGCCCCAGTGCCTGTATATCTTATGTCCCAGTTACATGTAAAACATTAACTATATATACACACACATATACATATATATACATACATACATACACATATATACATATACATATATATATATATGTATATTTAAACATTTGATTTTAAAGCTTTGAATTCCAGATTCATTCCCACACTCCCTTGTCACCCACCCTTACTGGGAAGATAAGCAATTCAATATAGGTTGTACATGTGTAGCTATGCAAAATATTTCCATAGTGGATATATTGTAAAAGATTGACTATATTTCCCTCCCTCCTATTCCACCTCCCACTTGTTCTATTCTCTATTTTGATCCTGTTCCTTTTCAAAAGTGGGTACTTCTAACTTCCCTCCCCACCAGCCTGCCCTCCCTTCCATCATCCCCCCTTCTCTTCCCCTTCCCCCCTATTCTCCTGTAGGGTGATACCCTATTTAGTGTGTATGTCATTCTCTCCCTAAACCAAATTCAATGAGAATAAGGTTGACCCATTCTCTTTTGCCTTCCTGTTCTTCCGCTCCATTGTACCCATTTTCCCTTGGCCTCTTACATATGAGATAGTTTACCCCATTGTCTCTCTCCACATCTCTTCTCATTATATTCCTCTCTCACCTTTTAATTTCATCTTCTAAGTATTATCCCTTCCTATTAAATTGGTCCTATGCCCTCTATCTATGTATACCTGGACATATATATACACACACATTCATATATGTATTCATACACCCATATACCCTCCTATATAGACATATATGTGTGTCTATACACACACATTTCTATTCCCTTCAACTATTCTCATACTAAGAAAAGTTTCATAAGTTACAAGTATCTTTTTCTATGTAGGGTACTTTAATAATTTCCTTATGATTTCTTTTCTCTACCTTCTCAAGCATCTCTTGCTTCTTGTATCTGAATGTCAAATTTTCTATTCAACTCTGGTTTTTTCATCAAAAATGCTTGAAAGTCCTCTATTCCACTGAATGACCATATCTTCCCCTGAAACATGATACTCAGTTTTACTGGGTAGGTGATTCTTGGTTTTAATCCCAGCTCCTTTGACCTCCAAAATATCATATTCCAAGATCTTCATTCCCTCAGTGTAGAAGCTGCCAGATCCTGTGCTATCCTGATTATGTTTCCACAATATTCAAATTGTTTCTTCCTAGCTGCTTGTAATAGTTTCTCCTTGATCTGGGAATTCTAGAACCTGGCTATAATATTCCTAGGAGTTTTCTTTTTGGATCTTTTTCAGGAGGTGATCAGTAGATTCTTTCAACCTCTATTTCGCCCTCTGGGTCTAAAACATCAGGGCAATTTTCCTTGAGAATTTCTTGAAGGACAATTTCTAGGTTCTTTTTTTTGATCATGGCTTTCAGGTAGTCCAATAATTTTTAAATTGTCTCTCCCGGATCTATTTTCCAGGTCAGTGGTTTTCCCAATGAAATATTTCACACTGTCTTCTATTTTTTCATTTATTTGGATCTGTTTAATAGTATCTTGATTTCTCATAAAGTCACTAGCTTCCATTTACTCTAATCTAATTCTGAAGGATGATTCTCTTCAGTGAGCTTTTGAGATTCTTTTTCCATCTGGCAAATTCAGCTTTTAAAGGCATTCTTCTCCTCAATGCCTTTTTGAGCATTTTTTGCCATTTGAATTAGTCTAGTTTTAAAGTGTTATTTTCTGCAGTCAGGTTGTTGACTCTCATTTCATAATTTTCTTACATCGTTCTCATTTCTCTTCCCAATTTTCCTCTACTTCTCTTATGTGGTTTTCAAAATCCTTCTTAACGTCCTCTATGGCCTAACCAGCTCATATTTTTCTTGGAAGCTTTTGGTGCAAGAGCTCTGACTTCATTGTCTTCCTCCTGTTCCATGCTTTGATCCTTTTCATCCCCAAAATAGAAGTATAAGGTTGGGTTCCTCTGTTTGCTTTGCTTCCTTTGCCTGCTCACATTGCCACTCAATTACTTGACTTTTGGGCTTTTTGCCACAGTAGGACTCTGCCTCCAGACAGGGGAGCTTTGTCCCAGACACTGGGGTTTTCTCAGCTGCTGAAGGTATTAATTGGGTGCCCTCTCTGAAGTCTCTACATGCTCTGGCAAGCTGGCTGCACACCCCAGGACCTCCACCCTGGACAGCAATCCAGATCCAAGCAGGTTAAAGCAAGAGTGATTACTCCTCAGAGTGGTCACTTGGTCCCCCTACAATCTGCAGGCCAGTAGCTGAAGCTGCCACATAGTGGTGGCTGCATAGCCACAGCACCTCAGTGGCTTCTCATCCTGGGGGCAAGGGCCGACCACACTCCCTAACTACTGGATCCAAAAGTCCACACTAAACTAACCTCTCACTTTGTCCTTAGCATCCATGGGTTGATAATTCTGGAAACCAGCACAACTGCTGGTAATCTGAACTCCCTCCAGCCAGCAGCTAGTCAGGCCCACCCTAAGGCTAAAACCTCTGGGTCAGCTCCCAGAGCGCTGTGTTGGCTGATTCCTGGAGGCCCGCCAGGCTGTCCTCAATGGGAGGTTAGCTTCTCTGTTTCATTTTGTGGGTTCTGTCAATACATATTTTTTGAGGCTTTGGATGTAGCTATTTCGACTTTGTATTCTTCCAAATTTATGTTTTGATCTTCCCTGTCAGTATAATAACTTTCTATGATCAGATTCTTTTTGTTGTTCTTTGCTCATTTTTCTCCAGCCTATTTCTTGACTTTTAACTTTATGTTAAAGTAGGGCTCTGTTCCTGTCACAGAGAGGGCACTGCCACAAACTTCGTGTTTTCTGTGCTGCTATTTTCAGAGCTTGTTTGGAGGAAGGGGCGGGGGGGGGGGACAGGACACATGCATCTTGTAAGTTTTTCGTTCTTCTAAGGTGGTATGACCTAAGGAGTGGTATGGTCACTCCTCTCCTAGCCTTTCTTCCCTGAAATTGTGACCAGGGTCCCTACTCCCCTGCAGTTGCACATTCTAGTGTACTAGTAGGACACCTAGGAACTATGGCCTGGATATAGGCAATGCAATAGAGTCCTGCACACAGTGCCAGCAAATGGTTCACTGTCATCTCCTGAACAACTGTCTGACACACACACCTCCTTACCATCTGTGAGATGAAAACTCTGTAAACTGCCACAGCCTACTCAGTACCACCGCCAAAGGTTTGCTGCTGGTTTACCCATGTGCAGCTTATACTCGACTGTATTCCACTCTCACCCAGTTGGGGCAGACAATTTCTGCCAACCTTCTGCGTTATCTTGGGCTGGAAAACTGATTCATTCTGTTCTTTTGTTGATTTTGTTGCTCCAAAATTTGTTTAGAGGCATTATTTTAAAGCTGTTTAGAAGGGAATTTAGGTGAGCTCAAGTGAGTCCCTGCCTTTACTCTGCCAACCTAGCTATGCCCCTACCCAAAAACATTTTAAATATTCAATGGATGCATCTTAAATACAAGAATATGGCTGGATCCAAGCTACATTTGGAAATGCATATTTGACAACATTTTCAAATGTTTTTTTTTTTCTCCACAAAATAACTTCTGGTGTGAAAATGCACTGATTCACTCTAAAAATGTTTATATAATCTAAAAGTTTTCAATTTTTCATAAAATGCCTTTATAAAAAAAAAGAAAACTTGTTCTAAATTTTTCTATACCTTTACTTCTCTGCAATGATTACAAAAGCAGCATGCCTTGACTCAACCTGCCCCTCTCCTTCAAATCAATATCTCTTCATTTTCTGTATGTTATTTCCAGTTAAATATTCCTGTGAAACCTAAAATTTAGCTGTAAAGAAACTAAATTTATTACCTCCCCAAAGAATGATCTGTTCTAATATGTGTAGCATACTAAACAGTACCACTAATCCCGCCCAATTGCCCAGACTTGTAATTCTGCAATCATCTTGGACTTTTTTCTTTTTCTTCTACGTAATCAAACCTGATTTGACAAGTCTGCTTGGTTTTTTCACAACCACTACCTTATTTTAGATGCTCTCATCACTTCCTTCCTATAGAACTATTAAAGGGCTCCTATCACCACTAATCTTCTTCTGCCTTACCCAAACTGGAGGTTGCTTTTCAGGATTTTTTTTTTAATTCTCATCATGTCACTTCCTAACTCAAGAACTACAACAACTATCATATGTCCAATTAATCCTATTCATAAGTTATCAGGAGTACAAAATAAAATTGAACACAATGGTCTCTTAGCTCTATTCATATGAGTATAAAATAAAACAGTATACAACTGGTACCTACAGCTACATTCAAACATGTTACACATGACCTCTTCCAAATCCTTATCTTTCATTTTAAGAAAGTGAATATAAATTTAAGAAAATGCAGATTAGAAGTAGATACTGTTAACAGTACAAAACCTAAAACAGGAATACCAATTTATTAAAGTATACTTTTCCCACTTAAAATGAATGTTTACAATTTTTGTTTAGGATTTTTTTTATCGATCAAATGGAAATGATTCCAAGTTGCCAGCAGCATCTGTCTGACACAGCAAGGCATTAGTTGAGTAAATAATTATTGCCATGGTAACCTAGTATAAAATTAAGCAAACAAAGATACTAACTCCATAGCAACTTGATTCAAAAATCAAAACTGTAGGAAACCCTCTTTCATGGGAAAAAACACCAAATGATCATCTTATGAAACAAAAAACTAATGAATCTGTTAATGCCTTGCACAAGCAAACCAACCTTAAAAACAAATTCATAAAGCTGGAATATTCTATTCTTTAGTTGAAGATAGGTTAGGGGGTAGGAACTGGACCTGTGATTTACTAAGGAAGGAAACAACTTCTGCCAAGGTAAGTCAGCACCCTCTGTGCAAACTATCTTAAAGAACTGGCTGAAGAAGTTCTGTGCTCTGCCTGAGATGACCCAGTCAGTGTATGACACAGAACCTGAACCTGGGTCTTCCTGGCTGGAAGGTCACTTCTCTCCATCATAACACGCTATTGCTCCCATGAAGACAAATCCATTCAATTACTGCCAAGCATCTCCATTCACAGCAGTACAGGTCCCAAAGACCACCTCTTTATCACTAGGGCATTACTAGCTGCAAAGCCCTGCCTTGGTTCCTACTCCTTAATTCCTGTGGCTTGCTCTCCCAAACTCTGAGACTCAAAGTCAGAGACTATACTCCCTTCACCTAGAATGAAAAAACAAACAAACAAGAAAACCAAGGGCCCTACTTTCAAGGGGCCATATTACCTCAAAAAGGAGAAGGCCCTAAGGCCTTTCCCTTTACTACATGGTATTTGGGGAGGAGAGCCTTGAGAAGCAGACACAAGCCTTTTTGAGGACAGTTCTAGTTATACTGGCAATCAAAAAAGGCTTCTCCCAACCACCTGGTTAATCGACTGGTTAATGTCCAGGCTGCTCCAGAATCCAGGGGTGGGGAAAATGCTACAGATTCTCTCAAAGGCACTCCCCTCACCACAACTCTCTCAGAAACAAGCACCACAGCATCCTCCATGTAGAGAAGCCGTACCAACCAATCAATCAATAAACATTTCTTAAGCACCTACTACGTACCAGGCACTGTGCAAAGCACTGGGGATACAAAAACAGGCAAAAGATAGTTCCTGACCTCAAGGAGCTCACAATCTAATGGAAGAGACAAGGGGCAGCTATGTGGCACAGTGAACAGAGCACCAGCCCTGGAGTCAGGAGGACCTGAGTTCAAATATGGCCTCAGACACTTAACACTTACTAGCCATTTGACCTTGGGCACATCACTTAACCCCAATTGCCCTGCCTTCTCCCCTCAAAAAAGGCAAAAAAAAGAAATAACAAATATATACAAGCAAGCTGATATGGGGTAAACATTAAATTCAGAGGGGAGGTAAATTAAAGTAAAATTAAGGGGGGCTGGAAAAAGTTTCCTGTTAAAACTGGGATTTCAGTTGAGAATTAAAGGAAACCAGGGAGGTCAGCAGTCAGCAGACTGGGAAGAACATTGCAGGCATGGGGACAACCAGAGAAGGTGCCTGGAAAGAAAAGTGGGGGTGTCTTATTCCTGGAACAGCCAGGAAGTCAGCATCAATGAATCCAATACTATATGGCAGAGAGTGAAGCAGAAGAAGACTAAAAAAGAAGCAGAAAGGGGCTGGAACAGTTTTTGAATGCCAAGCAGAGAATTTTGTATTTGATCCTGGAGGCAACAAGGAGCCACTGGAGTTTATTAAGTAGGGGGTGGCGAGGTCTGATCCATATCTTACAACGAGTACTTTATGTCTTGTGGAGAGAGGTACAGAAAATTTTCAATTTAGCTTGTGGAACTGAATGTTGAAAACTAAAAATATATCAATTAAATTTTTTAAATAAATTTAAAAAATCAGAGAGTACTTTAGTGGCTCAGGAGTAGACAGCAGTGAGAAGAGACTTAAGAAAGAGCCACCAGTAGGCTTTACAACTGTCCAGGCAGGAGATGATGAGGGCTTTCCAGTGGTGGCAGTGCCAGGGAAGAGAAGGGGTATATGAGAGATGCTGCAGAAGTGAAATCAGCAGGCCTTGCCAATACCTTGGACTGGGGTAGTGAGAGGGAGTGAAGAGTTCAGCATGATTTCTAGGGTGAGCCTGAAGGAATGGGAGGATGACGTAGTGCCCTATAGTAAAGGGGGTGGAGGGAGATAACGAGTTCTGTTCTGGACATACTGAGTTTTAGGTGTCTACTGGACATTAAGTTTGAGATGCCTGAAGGACAATTGGAGATGCATGATTGGAGGTTGGCGGTGAGCTTGGGACAAGATAGGTAGATCTGAGAATAATCAGCACAAAAATGGTAAATAAATTCATAGGAGCTGATGAGATCACCAAGTGAAGTAGAATAGAGGGAGAAGAGGTGACAGGGCAGACTCTGTGGGACACCTGCATTTATGAAGTGTGATCTGGAAGACGATCCAGCAAGGAAGACTGAAAAGGAGAAGGGCAGATGGGTAGGAAGAGAACCAACCAGAAGAAGAGACCATCAAGGAGAAGAGGGAGACCAACCATGCCAAAGGCTGCAGAGGGCTCAAGAAGAAAGAGCACTGGGCGAAAATCCTGTTCTTGATTTGGCCTTAAAGTCACAAGGCTATTTGACTTCCTCCATGGAGCCTCCCGTGGTCTCTCCTCCTATTTCCTACCATGAAACGATCCCTCTCTTCACTGCAGTCTCAAGACCATTTTCCATGTGTGCCTCTTCACACACTTCTCTATATGTGTTTCTTGTTAAGTACTTCATTCTCCATTGTATCTGCATACAAGCATTCTTTCTTCTACTTGAGCAAGGACTGACTTGTTCATCTAAGTATGCTCCTCAGCATCTACCACCTTATATACAGCTAATCTATTTTAAGGTGTTCTTTTCTTCAGTATTTTTTGGGTTTCCTTTAGCAAGCTGTTGACTCGATTTTCATGGTTTTCTTGCATCATTCTCATTTCTCTTCCCAATTTTTCCTCCACTTCTCTTCCTTGATTTTCAAATTCCTTCTTGAGCTCCTCCATGGCCTGTAACCAGTTTATATTTCTTTTAGAAGCTTTTGATACAGGAGTTTGGATTTCATTGCCTTCTTCTGGTTCCATGTTTTGATTCTTTTTGCCCCCAAAAAAGGATTCTATGGTCTGATTGTGCTTCCTCTGCTTGTTCATCTTGCCAGCCAATTACTTGACTTTTGAGCTCTTTGCCATGGTAGAACTCTGCTTCCAGAGTGGAGAGAGATGTGTCCCAAATTGCTGGGGTTTTCACAGTTGCTAGAACTATGAGGAAGGTACCCTCTCTACAGCCACCACAAGCTCTGGCACGCTAGCCAAACATCCCAGAACCACCACCCAAGACTGCAACCCAGATCCAAGGAGATCAAAGCAAGAGTGATTAACCTCTGAATCATTGCTTGGCCCCCTATGATCTGCAGGCCAGGATTTTCAGAGGTAGCCACCCTGTGCTGCTGCCACCTCTTGCCCTGGGGCAGGGGCCAGACCATGCTCTTCTCCACCCAGTTCCAACAGAGTTCCCCACTGACCTTTTACTCTCTCTTTGGCATTTATGGGTTGAGAAGTCTGGAAGGTGCCACAGCTGCCAATGACTCACTGTCTTGAAGTCTGCTCTGGCAGGTCTGTGCTGCTGGTCAGGGCCACCCCAGGTCTGGGACTACACAGCTCACACGGGACTGCTCGGCCCCCAACACAGTGTGATAGGCCCTTCTTGTCGGCCTGCCAAGCTACCTTCAGAAGATTTGTTTCTCTCTGTCATTCTGTGGGGCCTGCAGCTCTGAAATTTGTTTAGAGTCATATTTTATAGGTATTGGAAAGGTTGGAGCAAGAGATCAGCCAAGTTCCTGCTTTTACTCTGCCATTTTGGCTTCGACCCGCCCCCCACCTTATATACAGTAAATACTCAATAGCCTTTTAAAGGATTACATAACTCAGTTGAATAAATAGTGTCAGATATTTAAAGAATGGGAATAACTCAATTGAAGAAATTTTATTATAACAAAAACTTTGGAATCCATTCACTGTTCAAAAAATGAAACAACCTCCACTTGAACTGAGCTTACACTCAAATGGGAACTAACAAATACATGTAAAAATATAGTTCAACTTGTTAGAAAAATCCTTTCTCTCCTGCTTCTAAAAGCCAGTGGAGCTCTGGCCAACACTAAGACTATCATAGTCCCTCCACTGTTATACATAATTTTATATTTAAATCTAGAAATAAAATGCTTCCTAAATTGTTTTCCTCAGCATAAAAGTCACTGGTTTTAGGACTGTTCACCCTCAGGTTTTATTAGGATGAGAATAAAAAAGAAATCTGAGATTACTCTATAGTAAACCTCACTTCCTAAGAGACACTTTCTGGTGAATAGTTTATCCCTGAGTAAGAATGCTCATGATATTATATGTAATTATATATGGGCTCTGTGATATATACTTTATAGCTTTCAAGCACTTCCTAGAAGTACTTTATCTCATTTGATCCTCACAATAACCCCATGAGGGCCATAGGGCAGAGATCTCTATTTTAGAGCTTTAAAAGCTTCATGAGGGGTAGAACTAGGAATGGAATAAAGATAGTTTGGCTCTTCCCTAATCCAGGGTTCTTTACATTTCATTGTTGCCTCCCCAAAAAGATAATACAATTGTAGTTCCAATAAAAGTCATTTTCATAGCCTGTGGATACATTAACTACAGTAAATGCATGATGTTTAACATGAGTGGGAAACTGGATGTTCTAGTGACTCCAAAGGGAGGTTTTCAAGAGGAGGTTAGGTGACTACTTGTCTGGATTGTTGCAAAAGTGATTCACTGGTAGAGGCTACTAAGACTGCATGACCTCTATATTCTTAGCTATGGGATTCTATGGAATGTTCTGACAAATATTACATTACTTTATGGAATTTATAAGGATTTCCTTAAAAGAATCTGAATGTAAAACTAAACCTTTCTTTAGCAATTCAGAAGTCACTTGAGGATAATTCAATTACTGCCCTTAGATCATCATTATGGGCATTGTCATTTTTACATTTTAACATTTTAGAAGAATTCTGATGGAATTTCTCCCTGGACTGGAAGGAAAAGGAAAATGTCCTGTTGAACTGTAACAGGGTCTGGAAGTCTAAATAAAATGCATCCTATGATTTGTAATTTCACACCCTTCATGCCCTGGCTCCAATCATCCTTTCCAGGTTTATGACATGTCATTCCCCTTCGAACCTTCTACAATCCATCCAAGTTGCCCTTCTTGTGCAGTTCACATGTGCCAATGTTTCTCCCATTGCTGTGCCTTTGCACAGGTTGCCTGCCCCTCCCCCTCCCCCTCACCTCTGCCTCAGAATCCCTAGTTTCCTTTAAAATTTAAGCTAAGTGCCACCTCTATATAATACTTCTCTTATTCTCCTCTCCTCCAGAAATTACTTTGTCTCATATGTGTGTGTGTGTGTGTGTGTATGTGTGTGTGTGATCCCCTGATGGAATATACATTCCCTCTTGAGATTGAGATTAATTTTTGTCTTTGTATCCCCAGAACCTGGCTCAGTGTTTGGCACAAAGGCGGCATTTAATAAATAGCTGATTGATCAATGATAACTCTTAGTTTTACTTCTGGTAGCAATGAGTCATCAGATAAGGTATCATTAATTGACAAACTGCTCTGTAAAATCAAAACACCTAAGGCGGCCAATATACATGTGGAAAACCTCACAATGAAAAGGTTCTTCAATATACAAAAGGATTAAGGGCAGATTACCTTTAAGTAAATAGCTCAACTGGTACACTTCAGTGTTTGTTTACTGACATAATAAAGGAGAGTGACATAAAGTATTAGTGGACCCAGTGAAAATAAAATTGCCAATTGAAAACAAAAACAGGATTCAATTGGCATACCCAAAGCTATATGGGATTCTATGCAATGTTCTGACAAATATTAAGTTACTTTATGGCTTGTAAGAACAACGTATCACTCGTATAAAGGTAAAGTACCCCCGTGCTCAAATTCCACAACTACATTTTAAAATAATCCTCAAGTAAAAAAAAAAAACAACCTACCTATCTGGCTTGGTGAAAGGCTGTATCACAGCACGTTTTACTTTGTCTAAAGACTTGATTGTTTACATAAGCCACTGTAAATATGTTATTCAACATTATCCAAACAGGAAGTCCCTGAAACACAAGCTTCAAAGTCATTACTTTGGAAAGAACTATTACGAACATAAAAGTTTCTGCTCTAATACTGGTCACCTTTAACGTTTCCAGTTTTTTTTTCTTTTATTCATTTCCAAATCATCACTAATTCAATAATCTAACATCCCTGGCAGTTCTGAAACTGGGGTTGTCTTACCTTCTATTATTCCAGAAAACAGAATGTAATATTTTATGATTATTTTACTACCTAAAAAAAATAAACTCATTCCTGAAATAAAAGAAAACATTTCTCTTTCTTCCAAAATAAAAAGGTCATAAGCTATCTGCTATCTTTTTAAGGAAAATAAAATTATTTTAAGAAGTAACTTTAAAAATCTGTTTTATAAACTATGCTCATATTTGTAATGCTAATGTGTAACTGCTCCCCTGGCAAAGCTGGACCTAATAGCCTCCAAGGTAGCACAGGGGACTAAAGAGTTGTGTTGGGAGTTGTATTTTTTCCAAACCAAAAAGAAAGAAGGCTTTTTGAGGGATCAGCACTGAAGGGTGGAGCATGAGGCAGAGGGTTTAAAAAGCTCTGAGAAGGTTTAGAGGGAGTTAAGAGAAGCCAGGCAGCCCAGTCAGAGGGGCAGCAGCTGGAGCAGCAGTGGTGGTGGATAAATAGAGATGGACACCTGAAGTCTTCTTCCTTTCCCTGGCTGGCAGTCTGGCTTATTAAGAGAATCCAGGAGAGAGTGACTGAATTCAGTCTTCTTGGAGAAACTGCAAAAACAATGGTGAATCTCTTTCTCCACTTTGTGTTACCGACCAGAAGGGATGGGTGACAAGGTTACCTAACAATGGTTATTCAGACATTTAAACATTTGGTTCCTTAAAGATAAGTTTAGTGGCATCCTGAGTTGGTGTTTTGCTATATGGGAAGTATGAGAGGGAAGGAAAACTGGTGGATATTTAATGCGGCTTAAATGGTTTCAAGAACATCTTCCTGCTTTAGCTATCAAGAGACTGGAGGCAGGGATGGGGGGAGGAAAGGATGTCTAGATATCTTATAAGTTATATTTGCATTTTAAGTCTTTTCATGCTTTAAAGAAAAGAAGCCACACAAAACTGCTGCCTTCACCCTAGTTTAAAACCCTTAGAAGCTAATGTCCTTTTATACAAAGGGCTATTTGTTTTTTGTTTGTTTTTCTCCATCCAGTAGAGAGAGGAAGGGGAGTGTATACCTCAAGAGAAGGTCAACATTGAATTCAGTACAAATTAATTTATGAAAGTGCTTCCATTAAAAATCTAGTCACTGGCATAAATTATATATATATATATATATATATGTATACGTATATACACACACACACATATATATATCATAATCTATTTGCCAAAGAAAACTACACAGTAAAAAATTAGTAAAACTAAATATGTAAAAGAAAAAGGAAGATATAAGTATATAATATAGGATATTATATCTTCTTAAACAAAATTATTTGACAAGTGAAAGGGAGAATGTCTTCAATACTTTCTATGTAATCAGTTATTTGTAATTTTATTTAGGGTTAAAATTAAATACATTGAGTTAAGTTGTGGCATGTTTATAAACAGAACTTCCTTAGAGTTCAAATACTTACCTCAAATGAATTAGTGGAAAAAGAGGACTTTTTTTACACTAGGCTTATAATTTTATTTCTAAATATGACACCCACTTTACCAAAGCAGATAAGCAATTTAACTGTTATCTAGGGTATTGAGAGGTTGTTACTTGCCCAGAGTAACACCATCAGTCCATGTCAGAGAAAGGCCTTGTATACCTCTTCCTGATTCAAAGACCAATCACAACATGCTAACAGTCCTATAGAATCATAGGATTCTGTAGAATAGAACATTATTGTATTACATCATATCATATAATATATAATGTATGTAATATGTCATGCATGTATATATTATATTGTAATATGTGTGTACTATATATGTTAACATAATATGTTATATTGATATATACATTAGAGCTGAAAGTCACCAGAGAGGTCACTCAATGTGCTCCCTTGAATTGAATGTATGGAGAAACAGAGGCCCAGGGAGTTCAAATGACTTTCCCAAGGTCACAAGTGTCAGAGGCAGAATTCAAATTCAGGTCCCCCTGACTCCAGGGTCAGCTCGCTAGCCCATGCACCACCCACCTGCTTCTTTACTATGTAATAAACACTATACCAAGCAGTGAGAGAAAGAGAACTGAAATACTGCCCCCACAGAACTCACAATCTCAGAGACAAGATATGTCTCCAGAAAAATATAAGACAAAAAAGAGCAAAACAAATTCATGAGTGATAGCGAATAAAGAACATGGAAAGAAGCTGTTTTCCTGTAGCTTGTTACTATACTAAGCTTGTTGCCATACTAAGTGGCTTCAAAGGAAAAATACAATGTCCAAAGGCAGAAATAGGCAATGGGCACTTGGAGAAAAGAATAAAGGAATTTCAAGTCTTTCACTTTACATATTTTAATGCTGTCTTCTGTGTGAAATCATTTAGCAAATACATGCCATTACTATTTATATACACATAATAAGCATACCCATTAATACACACGTATCTAATGTGCACATAAAAACATACCCATATATTACAAATTTGTATTTGGCAGCACTTTTTTAAATGGTTTTGTAACACTCTTCTGTCAAGCTAACTGGAGGAGTATTTACCAAGGGCCAAGGTCTCTGCATTCAGGAATTCTGTATATGCCTGTGTGTGTTTTTACATAACAGCAGTACGGGCCATGTGAACACAATCCTTTTCTTTTGTGCCTTTATACTTATTTTTTACAGTTCAGTTTTCCATGTGAAATTGTTTTATGATGCATGCTATGTCTGGTGTCAATACACTCTCTACATATAGGTGCCAGACAGTTTCTGGGAGCACTTTCTTAAACTGTTTTGTACATGTTTACTGTACTCAACTTGGGGAGGCCCCTTTTAAAAGAACATATAGTCCCTTTGTAGGACTCGTCTATTAAAAAAAAATCAACTAACTAAATTTTACAAAGAAGTATACAATGTACTTGAAGGAGATGAAATGATAAACAAGAGAGACTCTACCACTAGGAAGCTTTTAAGATGTGCACCCAAAGAAAAATCCATGAGAGTTAGTAAAAAAAAAAAGTATTATTGTTTTTCAATTAAATGACAACTATTATCAAATCTCTAAAGAGACTCTCATTCCAGTCCTCTGTTGCTCTTGATTATATCCATCCAGCAATATATAGATCTCCTAAGTTGTAATTCTTATAACTTATTTATGAGAACTTGTAAGACTAGCAATTCAATCATCTTCTTTTTTACCTAAAGCCTCTATGTCCAAAGCGGGAAAAAAGGAAGCAAAACTATCACCTATCAGGGCACTAAAGAGTGTCTGTACACGGAGAGTTGGGTGAGACAAGACCTAAGATCCCTTTCCAGCTCTAAGAATCTATAATTCTAGAAAACTAATTTTTTGTAAGACAAGTTGCTAGATAACTCCCAGATCTAGAGCCAATTCATTATGTTTTTATTTTTTTTAAGTTTTAGCTTTTAAGCAGCTTTTTTATTTCCTTAATGTATCTTCTCTATTGAAAAATTAATTATCCAAGCACTGAAAAATTTCATATTCTATTACTCACATAAAACAACAGTCAGGTCACAATTATGAAGGACAAAAGTTAGAAATAAAGCAGAGGAAATATTGTTAAAATTGTTTATTTGTGTGCTGTTAAGAAATAAGCTCAGAGAGACAGAAGCAGATTTCACCCTCCTGGTCCCATTCCTTCCTAGCTTAACCCTTCCTACTATGCAAAATACATGTGGAAGGGTGCCTGGGTCACCAAATATAATGAATCAAGCAGGTGAGGCTTTCCTTTCTGTAACCATAGTTATAGCATATAAGAAAAGATTTTCCCCTTAAAGTATAACTGGAAGATGAGTTAAATGTTAATTCATTCCATCAGGGTCTGAATTTAAATAACTAGAACAGAAGGAATTCCCCAAAGAAAGCATTTTTTCATCCTTGCAGAACATTTCTAAATCAAAACAAGGTACAAACCTATTTACAACATGAAACTAAAGATAATGATAAATAGAATGTAGATATGGGCATTATATAGGTGAATATAAACTATTTGCAAATACTAAAACTAATACTGTGACTTCAAAATTTCATCAACGCAAAAATGTTAAAGTTTTCTCAGCAAGATGTGAAATCCATAGAAAAAGCATCAGTGTTGTAATTCACTGCTTCCTCAGGCCACCTGCTTCAAATCAAAATAGCTGCCAATGCAAACTGGGATTCCAGTCAACCTGGCTTAGAAACAAAAACATAGCCAGGAGCCCTCAATAAGTCACAGAACAAATACCCAATTATGCAAGCATTTTTGAGGCTGGGGGCTTCAAGAGGGGGTGCCTCCCCCACAGAATGACATGATCTGAAATCACTCTCAGAATTCAGTAATTAAATAAAAGACTCTTTTTAAAAAAATCTTATTTGCTCTTTGTTATTATAGGACTAAGTTACAGCTATGCATAAAGATGATTAAAAAAAACCAATATTATAGGTATAGTAGTGCTAAAGGAAACACTGTACTACCTATGCTGGAAAGATGAAAATGAAAAATGTAATCCCTGGAAAAAATTTATTTTAATTTCATCAGGAGATAAAAAAAGACTGAGTTTATATTTAAACATCTGAATTCTTAGAATTTGCATATTACTACAGATATTTTTTTAAATAATGCTATTAAAAAGTTGGCACATGTTCATATATTATGCATGCTTATTTGTCAAATCATTTCATATAAAAACTGGATAATTAAAAATAAGTACCATGTTAGATTCATAAGGAAAGGATAACGTAGCTTAAGGATTATTTTGTTGAAATGACAACTAACAAGTTTTTTTAAGTCTCCATGCATCTCAAAAGGTGAACACTTCTGTAAACAGAATTATTTCATACTAGTTTGGGGATGCATAAATATTTAAATACCTTACCACAAGCTAAATATTTAGTTAATTTGGTTTGTAAATAGCCATGCAAGGCAGGTGATCTGTTCGTTCTTCTTTCTAAATTTCACTCCAACCTCAACCCATCCACACTTTGCCAGTCTCCTGACCATACAACGTGGATAGGGAATTTGGCTGCCCACCTACCCTTTCTTCCTGTATCAGGTTTCACCTCCACTCACCACCCAACATTGGGAATAGAGTATTTCTAGTAATTCCTAAGATTAAAAAAAAAAGTTAACAGGAGAAAATTTCAAAACAGAAGAATTCAGGCTGCCAGGGAGAAAATGTCCTGAATATAAAGTGGACATTTTCATGTAAAATTTAAGATTAATAAAAATTAAGATTTTAAAGGGATATCTTTAGAAGGAAAGTCAACAGGAAACAAGCCTCCACTGCCTCCCACTCTTTCAAGTCTACATATTCCCTACTAAGGATAAAATGCCTTAAGGATAGATAGACAAAGAGCTCCATCATTTTAGAATGTTGCTGTTGTTGTTATTGTTCAGTCATTTCAGTCCTGTCCAGTTCTCTTGGTAGATATCCTGGAGTGGTTTGCCATTTCCTTCTCCAATTCATTTTGCAGATAAGGAACTGAGGCAAACAGGGTAAAGTGACTTGCCAAGGACCGAACAATTAATAAGTGTCTGAGGCCAGGTGTTTGCCATTTTCATGGAAGATCCAAGGCACATCTAGAATCAAGTCAGAATTCCCTATGACACTGTGCTCACTGAAGAACCTCCTAAGTTAGCATACCAAAGTCTACTATACAAACTCTGTGTGTGTGTGTGTGCGCGCGCGCGCGGGAGACAGAGAGACAGAGAGAGACAAACAAGCAAGACAGTCCCTGGCCTCATGGAGTTTACATTCTTGTTTTTTTAATTTTTTGGTCTTTATTAATTTGTTTGTTGACTTTTAGTTTACAAGATTCAGTTCCACAATCCCTTGAGTTTCAAATTTTCTCTCCCTCCCCCCCATCCCCCCACCATGACAGCATACAATCAGGTATAGGATCTGCAAATACTTTCACATTAGACATTAGTCAGGTTATAAAGAAGGATTGTATTAGATGGAATGAACAATGGGAAAGAGGAAACAAAACTAAACAAGAAAAAGAGCAGGTAGTTTGCTTCAGTCTGGATTCAAACTCAGTTCTTTCTACTTCTTTCTCTGGATGGAGACATCTTTCTCCATTATGACTCTTTTGGGGCTGACTTATAGCCCTGCATTGCTGAGAAGAGTCCAGTCTATCAAAGCTGGTTGGCACACATACGTCGTGTCTGTAGTTGTGTATAAATTTTGGAGTTTACATTCTAATAGAGAAAGTCAGCATTAGAGGAGGAAAGCCACAAGGGTGACCTGAAGGGACATAATCAGCAGCATGGTTGGGAGATGTCTGGGAAGTACCCAGGTGGCCACAAGCTCTGGCACCTGGAAAAGAGTTTGAATCATGTTACCTTGCCTGTGTCTTACCCATTGCTCTTGCCATGAGATAGGCTAATCTTTCTTTTCATTTATATGTATCTTTGATGACATCCTTTATACAATTTGACTATTCCTTGCTTGTAATGTGTTATAACCTGCTCATATCCACTACACACCTCACCACTGCCCTTTGGTTGATTCTAAACTTCAGTTCTTCAAAAACTGTCATGTTCCTTGACTTGAAGCCATACGACAATGGCACAAGAATACTGGTATTTAAAAAATACTGGCCTTTGTTTCAGACAGAAATATGAGTTCATTTAAAGAACTTTTCAGGGTCCCAAGGCAATCCAACCTGTTAGCTTTCCAGTCTGGCATGGATGGAAGGATAGGCTGAGAGGTCAGTAACTAACCAGTGGCACAAAGTTGGTACCAGTCAAAGATAATACTTAAATTAGTGAGGGGGGAAAGGAAGGCCATATTCCAGGAGCAAGGAATAGATGTACCAAGGAGGCAACAAGAAAGCTGTGCTGGAAAGGCTACAAGTGGACTGTTTTGATGAGAGGAGAGCCCAGGCTGGAAAGAAATGAGAAATGATACATGTGAAAGCAGTGTGGAGGGGTGAACCTCACAAACACAAGCAGAATAAGGCTGCAAATTCTGACCAAGAAAAAATTAATAACTGAAAAGTCACGTAGCATAGAAATATGTTGTGGATAGAATGCTTGACTCATCTCTCCCTCAGATACTCAATAACTGTGTGATTGCAAGCAAGTGACTCAGTTTCCTCATCTATAAAATGGGAATAATAACTTCCACTACCTACTAAACAAGATGATTGTACTAAGTACCTTAAGGGCCAATATAAAGGTTAAGTCAAGTAAGGAGACCCAAAGGGCAATTAAAAGACACAATGAGTATGTCTAGCACGTGGAAAATAAGTGTCTATTGATCAAACATATAGACAACCCTGGCACACAGACTAGAAGCAGTATTAAAGACACCATTGAAAATATACATTTTCATATGTTTTACATAATAGCACATGTGTAACATGTATCAAATTGCCTACCATTTTACGAAGAGGGGAGGGAGGGCAAGAAGGAAGAAAAACGTGGAACTCAAAATCTTGTGAAAATGAATGCTAAAATTGTCTTGACATATAATTCGGAAAAATACTATTAAAAAAAGAAAATATGCATTTTCAATAGGAAGGGGACCAGTCATGTAGCTAAAAGGAAAGACAGTGGACAATCTGAGAGCTACACTAGCTGGCATCCATAAAACAGAAGAATCAAAGTAGGCCATGCAATATTTGAGGGAGATCTTTATGAAGCATTTATCAAAAGATGTGAGACAAAAAATGCAGAAGATACAAAGCACTGATGGGTTGCAATTTATAGTGAGAAAGCACCTGTATCAATGAAATCACAGATGTCATAAAGTACCAAATTAATAAAATCTTTACTTCAATAATAAATTAGACAATCATTTATAAAACAACTACGTGCAAAGAACTGTACCAAGCACTGGGGATGCAAAGACAAAAACAAACCAATCCCTGCCTGGAATTTCATTTCAAGCTCATTTCTTTCAATGAGCTTGAGACATAAATGATCAAGGTTCTATATCTGAAAAGAGGAACTGGGCTGTATACTAAAGTGTTTTAAAGGGAAATCAAGAAATCCCTCTGGAGTAACATTAATTCATACTCTTAAGTCTGTTGTGAAAGCTACTGTACCTTAAAGGTTAAATTTAAATTAAGGGAAAAAATGTCATGTTACATGAAAACAATTCCTAATGAAAACTACGTAATTTCACTCCTGGGGTAAGGCTAAAAAAATCCAATACGTGGTCCTCAACACTAATGTTATTTATTTTGTAGCAATGATTTTCTTCTCCTGGAACAGACTCTACACACTTAAAAAAAAAAGGCAGTCATAATAAACATGTGTTTTGGGGGCGGGGCCAAGATGGCGGAGTAGAAACAGCTCATCCAAGCCACTCTGCCCCCAGATTCCCCCCAAACTATGTAAAAGGGGACTCTGAACAACTTCTGGAGTCCCAGCACCCACAGAACCACACAGGGAAGCTAACCTCCCGCTGAGGACAGCCCAGCAGCCCTGCAGGAAGGACCAGCACAGCTCTCTGGGAGCCAGCAGCACGCAGCACACAGAGCGCAGAGCGCAGGGAGCTAAGCCAAGCCGAGCCAAGCCGAGCAGAGCCCAGGTCCCCGTGAGCTGAGGTTTTAGCCCCTGGGAGGCAGGGCCAGCGGCCGGCTGGAGAGACCCCAGAACACCAGCAGCTGTGGCGACTCCAGAATTATCAACATAGACATGCCTAGGACAAAGTAAGAGGTTAGTGCCCTATGGACTTTGGGACCAGTATTTGGGGAATGCGTCGGCTTCCTCCCCTGGGGGCTAGAAGCTGCTGAGGAGACACGCCATTTTGTAGTTTTCAGAGGCAGCTCCAGCTCCCGTCCTGCGAACTGTAGGGAGATCCAGCGATCAGTCTTGGGGGGTAATCTCACTTGCTTTAACCACCCTGGATCTGGATTGTGATCTGGGGTGGAGGTCGTGGGTGGGTTTACAGCTTGCCAGAAACGGAAGCTGGCCCCCTCACACATTTGGGGTGAAAGTTCCTGTCTGGCACCAGGCCATACAGTGGCAACAAGCCCAAAAGTCAAGTAATTAAGTGGCAACATGCCAAGGCAAAGGAAACAGAAAAATGCAACCCTAGACTCCTATTTTGGGGGCATAGAGCAGGAAAAGGACTGTGAGGCCAGAAGTCCTGCTCCAAAAGCCCCAGGGGAAAACATGAGCAGGTTACAGGCTATAGAGGACCTTAAGAAGGACTTTAAAAATCAAATAAGAGAAGTGGAGGAAAAATTGGAAAGAGAAATGAGAAGGATGCAGGAAAAGTATGAAATGAGGATCAACAGCCTGACTGAGGAAAACAACACCTTAAAAAATAGACTAACTCAAATGGCAAAGGAGGCCCAAAAGGGCAATGAGGAGAAGAATGCCTTAAAAAGTCGAATTTGCCAGATGGAAAAAGAATCTCAAAAGTTCACTGAGGAGATTCATTCCTTCAGAGTTAGACTGGAACAAATGGAAGCTAATGACTTATGAGAAATCAAGATGCTGTTAAGCAGATCCAAACAAATGAAAGATTAGAAGGCAATGTGAAATATCTCATGGGAAAAACCACTGACCTGGAAAATAGATCCAGGAGAGACAATTTAAAAATTATTGGACTACCTGAAAGCCATGATCAAAGAAGGAACCTAGAAATCACCCTTCAAGAAATTCTCAAGGAAAATTGCCCTGATGTTTTAGACCCAGAGGGCAAAATAGAGGTTGAAAGAATCCACAGATCACCTCCTGAAAAAGATCCCCAAAAGAAAACTCCCAGGAATATTATAGCCAGGTTCCAGAATCCCCAGATCAAGGAGAAAACACTACAAGCAGCCAGGAAGAAACAATTTCAATATTCTGGAAACACAATCAGAATAGCACAGGACCTGGCAGCTTCTACACTGAGGGATGGAAGGGCATGGAATATGATATTCCAGAGGGCAAAAGAGCTGGGAATGAACCCAAGGGTCACCTACCCAGCAAAACTGAGTATCTTGTTTCAGGGGAAAATATGGTCATTCAGTGGAATAGAGGACTTTCAAGCATTCTTGAGGAAAAAACCAGAATTGAATAGAAAATTTGACATCTAGACACAAGAAGCAAGAGATGCCTGAGAAGGTAATCAGGGAAAAGAAATCAAAAGGAACTTATCAAAGTTGAACTATTTACATTCCTATATGGAAAAACAATAACTGTGACTGATGATATCTTTCTCACTATGAAAATAATGGAAGAAAGGTGTGTGGTCACATGAATACATATGTGAATGTGTGTGTATATGGTTACAGTTATATATGGATAGAGGGCATAGGTTGAATTTGTTGGGAAGGGAGAATACTCAAGGGATGAAATTATGAGGTGAGAGAGGAAAGTGGCAAGAGGAGATGGGGAGAGACGGTAGGGTAAACTATCTCATGTAGAAGAAGCAAGGGGAAGTGGTTACAAGGGAGGGGAAGAATAGGAAGGCAAAAAGGCAAAACCACATTCTCACTGAATTTGGTTCAGGGAGAGAATGACATACATACTAAATGGGATATCTCAATCTACAGCAGAATAGGGGGAAGGGGGATGAGAGGAAGGATGATGAATGGGAGGGCATCCTTGGGGGGAGGGGAAGTTGGAAGTACCCACTATAGAAGAGGGACAGGATCATGTAGGGAATGGACCAGGTGGGGGGTGGGATGAGTGGGAGGGAATTATAAGCACCCTTGTACAATATATCTACTATGATAATGTTTTGCATAGCTAGACATGTACAACATATACTAAATTACTTATCTTCCCAGAGGGAATGGGTGACAAGGGAGGAAGGAAATGGATCTGAAATTCGAGGTCTTAACATTAAATGTTTCAAATATATATAAATACTATTATTAATACTCTTTTGCTTGTAATTGGGAGATAAGAAGTGCAGGCATTGGGACACAAAGATTCACCTTCCTCTAATGGAAAAGTCGAAGGGGGTATGGGAGAAGGTATGGGATAGAGCAGACTGGAGGAAGCAATATCTTGCAGGACTGCTATTCTGGGAGGGTGGGTAGGGGAAAAACAGGGGGGGGAAATGATTGTAACTCAAAATCTGGTGGAAATGAATGATGTAAAACAGAAGTTAATAAAACATTTGTTTAAAAAAAATAAACATGTGTTTGTAGGAAAAATAAACATGCCACAAGCTGGAGAGGTTCGGAAATATTACAACAGAAATGACCTGGATCCCACAATGGCATGTTTCCAGCATGGGCACCATAATGAAGTGGCAGCCACTTTTATATCTGGTGTCCAGCTTTTCAGAAAAAGAAATGGGGAGGGGGGAACTGAAGGTGACTTCTACATTTCTCTTTGTAACTGATTTGGCCAAATATTGACCTGAGCCCTCCCACCAATTACAGAAAACAGAAATAAAAGTTTGTTTTAAAAAATTATATAGAGAAAACCCCCAAGCCCCCAAATTTATACATTGCCTAAATATCATTACCTAGCTAGGCGCTCAGTGGAAACAGTTATCAGAATAAATAACACTAATAAACCATGAAGCACAACAAAATAGATCCATTAGATCCAAGTTTCTATAGCAGGATGGGCTGAATGATTTGCTGGGAGGCTATGGGAAGGAGGGTGTAAAAACTCCCATTCTCTGCTACTTAGCTCTTTCTTCCTTCCTCTTCCCATCACATTACTTCACTAGGGTTAGAGAGCTCAAACCTCAGAGGGGCAATTATTAAATTTTCAGTGTGAGAATTTACACCTTGGAAGTTGGCAATAGCTACATGGAGCTGGCTTTATTGTTTTGTTGAGGGTGTAAACTAAAGAAAGTGTTAAAAATGCAGATTAAATTTAAACTGTGTCTTGCATACATGCCCCACCTCTAGCCCCCAGGGTTGTTAAACATTTACCAACACACCCTTGCCCAACCTGATGTGGTTGAACTTAACTGGATTCGCTGTTGTGAATCCAAAGCTCACTGCCCAGCTGGCCTCATCAACACCCTTTCACTATTTTTCTCCACATAAAGATCTGTACAAATCATAGTGACAGCTCTGTGCCACCTGAATTATAACCACTTACCACTCTAATTATTGAATCCCCAGAGTTCACAGTCTAAATGTCAAAATGACTGCCCTGGGAATTCATTCATTACAGTAAAAATAAAAAGTTGGAATGTTAGTCCCAGCATGTTGTTTGCCATCTCCCTATTAAAGGCAACAATAGCTCCCTCCTTCCCAACCTACATGAGAAAACTTAGATCAAGAGTTCTTAACTTGGGGTTTGTGAACTTTTTTTTTTAATCTTGATAACTGTATTTCAATATGATTGATTTCCTTTGTAATCCTATGTATGGTATTTTTGTGGATTTTAAAACATTCTAAGGAGGGATTCATAGGCTTCACCAGACTGCCTATGGGGTCCAAAACACAACAAGGTTAATAATCCTTGCCTTAAGAAGGACTTAAAAATTTTCTGGGGAAAAAAGTTTCCAACCCAGATCTTTTCCTTCTTCCAAAAGATCTGCATATGCAGCATCCCATTCACTATCAGTTTGTGTTTTGTGTGACATCCTATACGCAGGCAGCACACAGATATTTGTTTTGATTACCAATGTACATAGGTACTAACCCACTAAGAGACCCCATCAGCAAACAAAAGCAAAGGCAACAAGGACAGGATATGCCAATTCAGCATCTTTTTTTTAAATCATTCAGCTAAAGAGGAAGAAGAAAATGAGCATTCTATGGTGTCTAATACATTCCAGGCACTCTGCTAAGTTCCTATGATCCTCACAGCAACCCTTCTAAGTAAATGCTATTATAATCCCCATTTTACAGTTGAGGAAACTGAGGCAAACAGAAGTTAAGCGATTTGCCTAAAGTCATACAGCTAGTGAGTGTCTGAGGACAGATCTGAACTCAGGTCTTTTTGAGTCCAAGGCCAGAGCTCACCACCTACTACTCTGAGAGTAGG
This sequence comes from Gymnobelideus leadbeateri, assembly GCA_011680675.1. Lineage (NCBI taxonomy): Eukaryota > Metazoa > Chordata > Mammalia > Diprotodontia > Petauridae > Gymnobelideus > Gymnobelideus leadbeateri. The sequence goes on along the minus strand of WOXC01011918.1, from coordinate 309,530 downwards.
GAACCTTTTCACATCCAGATGATAAACCACACAAAATAAACAAGTGAAAACAATATAATTTAAAGCTATTTTTCTTGGTAACATAAAACATGTGCCTCATCTTTTAAATTAAAATGGAGAATATAAAGCTTTATTGGAAAAAGTTCTAGAAACATTAATTCAGCATCATACTACAGTCAGCTATAGAAAAGGAGGGAGGCACGATGGGAAATGAAAAGAAGGCAACCAAGTGAGGAGTTGGGGAGAAATGATAAATTAATGAATGAAAAAAGTATCTGAAGCACTTTGACACATATTTACAAATCTATCCTCAAAGTCTGAGAGTTTTGCATGACTAAAAACACTGCAGTCAGTACATTCATTAAGCACCTTCGTGTAGTGCCTCTCCTTTGTTCTTGAAGAGGACCGTGACATCAGGGAGATGATGACATGACCTGCAGTGGACTTTGATTTTTCTGAAAGGAGGGCTGTGCAAGGTCACCAGCCTCATTTTCTCCTCCCTGGATAGTGGTTCAGCTAGGGGGCACCACAGTGCATTGAGCTCTGGGTGTGAAGTCAAGAAGATTCATCTTCCTAAATTCAAATCTGGCTGTGTGACCCTGGGTAAGTCACTTCACCCAGTTTGCCTCAGTTTCCTCACCTGTAAAATGAGCTGGAGAAGGAAATGGCAAACCATTTGAGTATCAGAGCAGGACACAACTGAACGACTACTAACTGAAATGTGCTACAACATGCCTACCCTGTGCTCAGACTTAAAAGTCCCTGTTCTCAAGGAGCTCACAGTCTATTAAGGGAAACAATATGTACAAACAAGAAATATAAAGGAGAAACTGGGATTGATGTCAGAAGGGAGACAAAGATGAAGGAAGATAGGAAAGGCTTCATGCAAACACTGGGACTTTAGCTGACACCTGAATGAAGCCAGGAAACAAAAGGGGAGAAGGAGGAACCATTGCAGGCAAGGAGGATAGTCAGTAAAAACCCTCAAGGTCAAGAGGGGGAGCATCCCGTTACAGGAAAAGCAAGGAGGTCAGGTGTCGGATCTCAAAGCAAGCAGAGGGGAGTTTAGTGTGAGAAGTTTGGGAAAATATTTATTCCTAAATACTTCACCTAATAGTCATACCCTGATGGAAAGTCATTGACCAAGTCTACAGAACCACTGCTTACCTAAAAATTAAGATACTTAAGTTTCTATGGTTCAAATGAGATTAGGTCACTTATCAACAGAAGTCTTTTTTTTTTTTTTGCCTTTGTTGAGGGGGGAAAGAAGAGCAATTGGGGTTAAGTGACTTGCCCAAGGTCACGTGGCTAGTAAGTTTTAAGTGTCTGAGGCAACATTTGAACTCAAGTCCTCCTGACTCCAGGGCTGGTGTTCCATTCACTGTGCCACCTAGCTGCCCCTGGAAATTATTTTGAAAACTGAAATAGATCAAAAGGAAATAAACATTTGTGTAGTACCTATTGTATGCTAAGCATTAAAAAAAATTTTTTTTACAAAGATCTCATTTGATCAAAAGGTAATTATCATATGTAATGATTAGACTGATACTGAAGGTCTAACTCTTAGAGTATGTGCAGAACTGCTCTTCCTGATGGGAATATACAGGTTATAAGGAGAATATCTGATATTCCCTGCCTGATTTCAATCCAACTTCAACTATGAGTGATAAGAAAAATGATTATTAATAATTAATGATTTGGGGAGATTCAGATTTCCCCTTTTTTCCTTTATCCTCATTTCAAGACCTCAGTTTCTGAAGGTTGAGCTAACCTCTTCTATCCAGACCCAACACAGGTGGGGCAACTATTGTGTTCTAATCAAGTTTGGGTGGGGATAAATTATTTTTAATAGATTGCCCAAGGCTGGGGCTAATTTAGAAATAAACAATATAATCAAAGTTTAGGTCCAGCCCTGCATTGTAACAGTCATTCTCTCATTAACTGTTAACCAATTAGAGGTCAGTGCCAACCTGGGGAACACACCTCTTCCAAAAGGGCATATAATCCATAAGCCCACCTGCCAAGACTTTGATCTAAGACAGAGGTTCCCAAACTTATTTGTTCTATTGCCCCCTTTAAAAAAAATTACTCATCAACCCCCTGGAAATCTACTTTCTTTAACCCTTTAACAGTTGCTTGTTTTGAAATTTGCATCATTTCAAAAAAATAAGGTTTTTTTTTAATGATGCATCTTAAATCTAATAATTTATTGTAAATGTAAATTTATTTATAAATAAATTTGTGGGGTTTTTCCTGCAATGACATTTTGATGACATAATATTGCATGATGTAACTGTATAGTATCATACTGTAAACAAGTCATCACATGGACATACTCCTGTTGATGCACAGGACCATCCCGGGTCATCCTGACTCCGGGGCAGCACTCTTAACTCACTGCACCACCTAGCCACCCCTTGAATGTCACACATCTTAAAAGATTCTACATAGGAAATGAAAGCCTGATACTACAACTCTGACTGGGATACTCTAAAGATTTTAAACCTTATAAGTAAATAGCAAAATTAATCAAAACATAAGCAGTGCCTGTTTTCTTAAACACAAATAAACTATAAAATTAAAATTCAAAACCAAAGATGAATAAAACAAACAAAATAAGGAAGGGAAAGTAAAATTTAAGCAAAAGGTTTTGGTTCTTTTCTGTCATTAATAACCCAGCACAAACCTCAAAATTACAAATTTATGTAAAGTTATCAAAAGAGTATTCTGGCCTTATCAAAAAGATTCACCCACATTTAATTTGTTCAGCGTGGGGTTGAGATATAAGGCATTTGATTACTTGACACTTAGTTAACAGTAAAGATCTGTTTACCCATTAAAATCACGGATAGGCTGAGTTATAACAGCTTAAAACTAGTAACTTTAGAAAAGGACTGTAATTCAGATAAACCAATAATCTTTCTAATAACTTCTATTAAAAGGAATAAGTGGCCACTATGAACAGTAAGAGAATATAATTTCAAAATTTCAAAAAAAAAACCTCTTAATTGAGTCACATTGGCTAGAGACAACAGGGACTCTTTTAATTTGGTGACTGCTCTAAGAACAACTCTATTTTTGGCAGGAAAGAGGGAAGCAAAGCTGAAAACATCTAGAACAGAAACACAACAAAAAAAAAAAAGTGGACTTTTCCAGTTCTTCATTGCACTACTTTGAGTTGAAAAGGATAGAAGGGGGCGGAGTAGAAATAGCATGTCCAAGGCACTCTCCCCCCAGATCACCTCCAAACCATGTAAAGGGGGACTCTGAGCAACTTCTGGAGCCCCAGCAACCACAGAACGACACAGAGAAGCTAACCTCCCGCTGAGGACAGCCCAGCAGTCCTGCAGGAAGGGCCAGCACAGTGCTCTGAAAGCCAACAGCCCAGTGTGGAGAGACAAGCCCAGGTCCTTGTGAGCCGAGGTTTTAGCCCCAGGGTGGCCAGGCCAGCAGCCAGCTGGAGGGACCCTAGAACACCAGCAGCTGTGGTGATTCCAGAATTATCAACACAGACATGCCTAGGACAAAGTGAGAGGTTAGTGCCCTATGGACTTTGGGACCAGTATTTGGGGAACACATCAGCTTCCTCCCCTAGGGGCTAGAAGCAGCTGAGGAGACACACCATTTTGCAGTTTTCAGTGGCAGCTCAAGCTCCTGGCATGGGAACTGTAGGGAGATCCAGCGATCAGTTTTGGGGGGTAATTGCTCTTGCTTTAACCTCCCTGGATCTGGATTGTGGTCCGGGGTGGAGGTCGTGGGGTGGGTATCCAGCTTGCCAGAAATGGAAGTTGTCCCCCCACACATTCGGGACTGAAGCTTCCCTGTCTGGTGGCAGTGTCCTACTGTGGCAACAAGCCCAAAAGTCAAGTAATTAAGTGGCAACATGCCAAGGCAAAGGAAAAAAAATAAACAGAAAAATGCAACATTAGACTCCTATTTTGGGGGCAAAGAGGATCGAAGCATGGAACAGGAAAAGGACTGTGAGGTCAGAAATCCTGCTCCAAAAGCCCCAAAGGAAAATATGAGCGGGTTACATGCCACAGAGGACCTTAAGAAGGACTTTAAAAATCAAATAAGAGAAGTGGAGGAAAAATTGGGAAGAGAAATGAGAAGGATGCAGGAAAAGTATGAAATGAGGGTCAACAGCCTGACTGAGGAAAACAACACCTTAAAAAATAGACTAACTCAAATGGCAAAGGAGGCCCAAAAGGGCAATGAGGAGAAGAATGCCTTAAAAAGTCGAATTTGCCAGATGGAAAAAGAATCTCAAAAGTTCACTGAGGAGATTCATTCCTTCAGAGTTAGACTGGAGCAAATGGAAGCTAATGACTTTATGAGAAATCAAGATGCTGTTAAACAGATCCAAACAAATAAAAGAATAGAAGGCAATGTGAAATATCTCATGGGAAAAACCACTGACCTGGAAAATAGATCCAGGAGAGATAATTTAAAAATTATTGGACTACCTGAAAGCCATGATCAAAGAAAGAACCTAGAAATCATCCTTCAAGAAATTCTCAAGGAAAATTGCCCTGATGTTTTAGACCCAGAGGGCAAAATAGAGGCTGAAAGAATCCACAGATCACCTCCTGAAAAAGATCCCCAAAAGAAAACTCCCAGGAATATTATAGCCAGGTTCCAGAATCCCCAGATCAAGGAGAAAATACTACAAGCAGCCAGGAAGAAACAATTTCAATATTGTGGAAACACACTCAGAATAGCCCAGGACCTGGCAGCTTCTACACTGAGGGATAGAAGGGCATGGAATATGATATTCCAGAAGGCAAAAGAGCTGGGAATGAACCCAAGGGTCACCTACCCAGCAAAACTGAGTATTTTGTTTCAGGGGAAAATATGGTCATTCAGTGGAATAGAGGACTTTCAAGCATTCTTGAGGAAAAAACCAGAGTTGAATAGAAAATTTGACATCCAGACACAAGAAGCAAGAGATGCCTGAGAAGGTAATCAAGGAAAAGAAATCAAAAGGAACTTATCAAAGTTGAACTATTTACATTCCTATATGGAAAAACAATAACTGTGACTGATGATATCTTTCTCACTATGAAAATAATGGAAGAAGGGTATATGGTCATATGAATACATATGTGAATGTGTGTATATATGTTTACAGTTATACATGGATAGAGGGCATAGGTTGAATTTGTTGGGAAGGGATGATACTTAAGGGGTGAAATTATGAGGTGAGAGAGGAAAGTGGCAAGAGGAGATGGGGAGAGACAGGGTAGGGTAAACTATCTCATGTAGAAGAAGCAAGGGGAAGTGGCTGCAGGAGAGGGGAAGAATAGAAAGGCAAAAAGGCAAAACCACATTCTCACTGAATTTGGTTCAGGGAGAGAATGACATACATACTAAATGGGATATCTCAACCTGCAGCAGAATAGGGGGAAGGGGGATGAGAGGAGGGATGATGGATGGGAGGGCATTCTTGGGGTGAGGGGAGGTTGGAAGTACCCACTATAGAAGAGGGACAGGATCAAGTAGGGAATGGACCAGGTGGGGGGGGTGGGATGGGTGGGAGGGAATTATAAGCAGCCTTGTACAATATATCTACTATGGTAATGTTTTGCATAGCTAGACATGTACAACATATACTGAATTACTTATCTTCCCAGAGGGAATGGGTGACAAGGGAGGAAGGGAATGGATCTGAAATTCGAGTTCTTAAAATTAAATGTTTCAAATATATATAAATACTATTATTAATACTCTTTTGCATGTAACTGGGAGATAAGATGTGCAGGCATTGGGGCACAGAGATTCACGTTGCTCTAATGGAAAAGTTGAAGGGGATATGGGAGAAGATATGGGAGAGAGCAGATTGGAGGAAGGAACATCTCGTGGGACTGCTATTCTGGGGTGGTGGGTAGGGGAAAAATGGAGAAAAATTGTAACTCAAAATCTGACTGAAATGAATGATGTAAACCAGAAGTTAATAAAACATTTGTTTAAAAAAAAAGAAAAGAAAAGGGTAGAAGGGGGCATATGCAAAACTGATCTTTCTGCTTCTAGCCCACTTATGTATGTGACTCAGGACTGAAGGGACTTGGCAATTTAAGGATTAGGAACTTGGAGCCATGAATGATTCAGCATTGAAACTTGGCGTTTGAATACCTTAATGCCTGAAAATCTGGGAGGCCTGAGGGGGGAAGAGGAGAACGTAGAACTGCAGCAGTTAAAAAGAAGAGACAGTTTTGGGCTCCCTCCCTCATAGTGCTATTAGCAGACTTTCCATAATGAGATAAGGGAGAATGGGTAACAGTCTTTTACCCTATTCCTCAGCCACTTCTTTTTTTTTTTAATTTCTTTTTTTATTTATTTATTTTTTTTATATTTGAAACACTTAATCTTAAGACCTCGAATTTCAGATCCATTTCCTTCCTCCCTTGTCACCCATTCCCTCTGGGGAGAAAAGTAATTCAGTATATGTTGTACATGTCTAGCTATGCAAAACATTATCATAGTAGATATATTGTACAAGGCTGCTTATAATTCCCTCCCACTCATCCCACCCCCCACCTGGTCCATTCCCTACATGATCCTGTCCCTCTTCTATAGTGGGTACTTCCAACCTCCCCTCTCCCCAAGGATGCCCCCCCCCCATCAATCATCCCTCCTCTCATCCCCCTTCCCCCTATTCTGCTGCAGGTTGAGATATCCCATTTAGTATGTATGTCATTCTCTCCCTGAACCAAATTCAATGAGAATGTGGATTTGCCTTTTTTTCCCCCTTCCTATTCTCCCCCTCCCTTGCAACCACTTCCCCTTGCTTCTTCTACATGAGATAGTTTACCCTACCCTGTCTTTCCCCATCTCCTCTTGCCACTTTCCTCTCTCACCTCATAATTTCATCCCTTGAGTATTCTCCCTTCCCAACAAATTCAACCTATGCCCTCTATCTATATACACACACGTTCACATATGTATTCACATGACCACACACCCTTCTTCCATTATTTTCATAGTGAGAAAGATATCATCACTCACAGTTATTGTTTTTCCATATAGGAATGTAAATAGTTCAACTTTGATAAGTTCCTTTTGATTTCTTTTCCCTGATTACCTTCTCAGGCATCTCTTCCTTCTTGTGTCTGGATGTCAAATTTTCTATTCAATTCTGGTTTTTCCTCAAGAATGCTTGAAAGTCCTCTATTCCACTGAATGACCATATTTTCCCCTGAAACAAAATACTCAGTTTTGCTGGGTAGGTGACCCTTGGGTTCATTCCCAGCTCTTTTGCCCTCTGGAATATCATATTCCATGCCCTTCCATCCCTCAGTGTAGAAGCTGCCAGGTCCTGTGCTATTCTGATTGTGTTTCCACAATATTGAAATTGTTTCTTCCTGGTTGCTTGTAGTATTTTCTCCTTGATCTGCGGATTATGGAACCTGGCTATAATATTCCTGGGAGTTTTCTTTTTGGGATCTTTTTCAGGAGGTGATTGGTGGATTCTTTCAACCTCTATTTTGCCCTCTGGATCTAAAACATCAGGGCAGTTTTCCTTGAGAATTTCTTGAAGGGTGATTTCTAGGTCCTTTCTTTGATCATGGCTTTCAGGTAGTCCAATAATTTTTAAATTGTCTCTCCTGGATCTATTTTCCAGGTCAGTGGTTTTTCCCATGAGATATTTCACATTGCCTTCTAATCTTTCATTTGTTTGGATCTGCTTAACAGCATCTTGATTTCTCATAAAGCCACTAGCTTCCATTTGCTCCAGTCTAACTCTGAAGGAATGAATCTCCTCAGTGAACTTTTGAGATTCTTTTTCCATCTGGCAAATTCGACTTTTTAAGGCATTCTTCTCCTCATTGCCCTTTTGGGCCTCCTTTGCCATTTGAGTTAGTCTATTTTAAGGTGTTGTTTTCCTCAGTCAGGCTGTTGACCCTCATTTCATACTTTTCCTGCATCCTTCTCATTTCTCTTTCCAATTTTTCCTCCACTTCTCTTATTTATTTTTAAAGTCCTTCTTAAGGTCCTCTATGGCCTGCAACCCACTCATGTTTTCCCCTGGGGCTTTTGGAGCAGGACTTCTGGCCTCACAGTCCTTTTCCTGCTCTATGCCCCCAAAATAGGAGTCTAGGGTTGCATTTTTCTGTTTCCTTTCCTTGGCATGTTGCCACTTAATTGCTTGACTTTTGGGCTTGTTGACTATACTTGGCCAGATAGAGGAATTTTCGTCCCGAACATGTGGGGGGGCAACTTCCGTTTCTGGCAAGCTGTAAACCCACCCACAACTTCCACCCTAGATCACAATCCAGATCCAGGCAGGTTAAAGCAAGAGCGATTACCCCCACCCCAAGACTGATCGCTGGATCTCCCTACAATTAATTGCAGGCCAAGAGCTGGAGCTGCCTCTGAAAACTACAAAATGGCATGTCTCCTCAGAGGCTTCTAGCCCCCAGGGGAGGAAGCCAACGCATTCCCCCAAATACAAGTCCCAGAATCCATAGGACACTAACCTCTTACTTTGTCCTAGGCATGTCTTTGTTGATAATTCTGGAGTCGCCACAGCTGCTGGGGTTCTGGGGTTCCTCCAGCCGGCTGCTGGCCCTGTCACCCTGGGGCTAAAACCTCGGCTCACACGGACCTGGGCTCTGCTAGGCTCCGCTTCCTGCGCTCTGCGCATTGTGCGCTACCAGCTCCCAGACCGCTGCACTGGTCCTTCCTGCAGGGCTGCTGGGCTGTCCTCAGCAGGAGGTTAGCTTCTCTGTGTTGTTCTGTGGGTGCTGGGGCTCCAGAAGTTGTTCAGAGTCCCCTTTTACATAGTTTGGGGGGAATCTGGGGCAGAGTGGCTTGGATGAGCTGTTTCTACTCCGTCATCTGGCTCCGCCCCCAGCCACTTCTTCAGAGAAATTTGAATTCACCTACACAAGTTACTGCCTGGACTTGTGACTGCCTCTCCCCTTGGTGTTTCCTAAGTAGGTGATTTGACATCCCCATAAATGGGTAAGTCCAGGTTTGGAAGTGACCCAAGTTTGAAAAGTCCTAGTTCTATTTGGCAACCCTGACCAGCAGCAAAGGAGTTTCTTCATTGGAGAAGATGACCACTGGCAGAAAATGACCTAGAGTTATTTAGACAGTGCAGAAGCAAGGTTAAATACAGCTGTGACTATTCAGTGGCCCCACAAATTGCTTCATGTTTTGATGTTTGCAACATATTACTCCTCCACAAAGTGTGACAGCAGTTATAACTTACTGTTTATTTATCTCTTAGCATTGTGGAGTCATTAGTATCTTTTAGTATTTCTTTGTATGTAGGAAATAAATACCTGCCCCATACCTGATTCACACTATACATGAAGAACTTTTCTACTACCCCTCCCCACTTTGAGGATGAAATGTCAATGATGAGAATCAAAAATTAAGCCTTAAGCAATTTTCCTTAGAGTGCTAAGGTAGGGGGCATGCAGGAGCCAAAAAGTTGAGAAAAGGGAGCCTAATCTCTCTCATCACAGGACAAGTGTCCCCAGGACTAGGCCCCTCTGGACCCCAATAGTAGGTCCTAAGCAAGGGGGCCCTTTAATAGAAAAAAGAGTAGACAGAGTACTCTCACCCTCAGAAGTCCTTAAAAGTCAGATAAAATGGCTGTAGCTCAATGTAATAAAATTAAACATTTACATTTTACAAAAAAATTATTTTTTCCCTAAAGATGGTATTTTAAGTGATGTCTATTCTTCGGGAAGATTTCTAGAGTACAGTAGTACTATAAATCCAAAGGGTGAAAACCAAAAAATGTCACAGAACCTCCAATATGCTACTTTTATAAGACTAATATAGACATATGCAGAAGGGGTACAAAGCAATTAGATAACAAAATAACACTTTGTAACATCAAAAGAAGATTATTTGGTATGAAAAATAAAGGAATAAATATGTAGGAAGCTAAATAAAGAAAAGCATCCCATTTTGGTAAATGAAATTTGTGGACTATTCTTTATAAGTTAAAAATTAGAATGAAAAATTTCTTGGGTCAGTTGATACTAAGCCAAACCCAGGCTTCAACTGTGAATCATGAAAACAGGTCTCATTTATTTTTCCTAATCTCATCATTCTAGGAAATAAATTATCTGTTCATCTGTGATATACTAAAAAGGCAGAAAGGTGATAACACAAGGCAAATTAACAAAACACCCAAAAGCATACTCAAATCAAGCAAAATAGGCTAATATTCCTTACACCAGGAATTATTATCACTTCTTAAATAGGGAACTAAAGTACCAATAAGTTTAATGATTTGCCAATGTCACAGAAACACAAGGCCAAAATCAAAATTATGTATTTTCACATTCTATTATCATTAGGCTAAACTCATGATCTTTGGAAATACTGTAAGGATAACTCAAAGTACTACTTGTTTTCTCTATAATAATTGCTTAGAATAATATACATCTGTCAGTTTCCTGGAAACCAAATTTTACAAACAAATGAAGTTTAAAATTTTCAAGGAGAACATGCTGAGAGGAAAAACTTAATGTCAAAGTGTTATTATGAAAAGAAACACTACTGAATAGGCCAACTACAAGAATTTCACACCAGCAAAACAAAAAAAATATCTTTCATAAAAGAAGTTATACTTAAAAGAAATTAACAAAAGAAAGTTTATCAAGTGTTAGCAGTCTGAGCTAATGTGCAAAATCTTTGTTAAGAGTATAGACAATACAAACATATGACTGTATAAATATGTTTAACCCTCATTAGAAAATCAGGTTCTAGAAAGGCAACACATTAAATTATGATAGCTATTATTCTCCCTGAGTTTAATCTATCAAATCTGTAAGATATGGTTATCTAAGCCAGCCATTTTTTCTCACAAAATGGGCAAGCAGACAAGCCTGGAAATAGACATAATCCAATCAAAATCAGGTGAGTATCTTAGAGTAAAAAGTAGGGAGAAGGGCCAAAAAAAATTGCCATTTATAAGGTACTTCAAGGTTTGTAAAGTAACCTACATATGTTATTTCATTTGATTCTCCCAATAATTCTGGGAGGTAGGTGCTATGATCATCCCCATTTTATAGATGAAGAAACTGAAGCAAGCAGGATGAGTGACTTGCCCGGGGTCAAACAGCTACTATTTGATTTGAAATCACGCCTTTTCTACTCTAGTCCCAGAGCTCATGCTCGATGAACCACCTAACTGTAAGAGAATTCTGGCCCCCTTTTATTTCCAATGGGGAACAAAAGCACAATAATTTTATGTTATTGGTTAAACTAGGCAAATAGCGGGGCACCTTACTCTAAGAATTCATCAATAAAAAGTTTCTATTTAAGGAACACAGTAAATTCTATTAGTAGCTCTAATAGTGAACAGGGCACTCAGTCATACAACCATTTGATCATACAATTTTACTACATATCAGCAAGATCAAACAACAGGGAGGGAGAAACAAAATACATAAAATTATTTTTAATTACTCATGAAAATAAATGATCATTTATCATAGACCACTAAAAACAATATCAGAAACCAAGGTGCCTTTCTACACACTACAGATACTAAGAGAAGGTAAATATATTATCATTCAGGAAGCTGGGGAAAGCATATGTGCTATGATTTGGCTGTGGAACATCTTGGAGATCATGTAGTTCCATCCAATTGCATTTTTACAGATGAGACAACTCAAACCCAGAGAGCTTAAGAGACTTAGCCAAAGTCACACAGGTAAGAAAAATAGGAGATTTAAAATTTGAACTCAGGTCCTCTGAATTCCAATCCCATGCTCAATACTACATTATATTGTTTCTCTTCAAGCATGCATCAATAATCAACTAACAAATATTTACTGGGTTAACTACGTGCAAAATAGGGTACTAGGAGCAATAGGAGACAGGGACATATGAGATCATCAAAGACCTTACAGTCAAGTTAGGAAGATGAAACATAAGTTCAGGAAAAGTTCAAAAATAACAGAAGAAATGGGAGACAATACATGATTAAGTAGTAAATGAATGGTACAGGCAATAAATGCTATAAATTCAGAAGAAGAAAAATGTCACTATAGGTTAGTGTTAGGTTAAGAAAACTTCCTGAAGGAAGTAGGACTTCAGCTTGACTCTGCAGGATGAAAAGAATTTGTCTACATCTAGTTTTTATCTAAATGGATAAAAAAGTATCTAATGATGGCTTCTGTACTTTGATTTTGGGGAGGGAAATGTTCCCTTGAAATCGTATGTCTTCACATTTATGTTTTACAATAGTGGGTTTGCAGGCTGTGTAGCCATGAACAGTGAGAGTGGAAATAAAGTTAATGACCTTTTATGTGCCTATCATGTCAAAGTGTCATTATGAAAAGAAACACTACTGAATAGGCCAACTACAAGAATTTCAAGAGTTGGAATGAAGAGCATCCATTATGTCATTTCTTAAAGTTGAATTTTTTATTAACGGCCATTCCACTAAAGACAGCTCAATTATGCCTTCAATACAAATTTATAAAACCACCTGATTATATAAGTCAAATATTATATTTATTGAGATTGTACACAAGAGTGAAAGACAATTATCCATAAACTGAAACATAAGATATTCTATGCCAATTCCTTTGGCCTTTCTAAATAATTTTTTTCTAAACTATATGGTGCTAAGTGTAAAAATGCATTAGAGCATTGCTGGTGGAGTTGTGAACTTATCCAACCATCCTGGAGAGCAACCTGGAATTATGCCCAAAGGGCTATAAATAATTTCATACCCTTTGACCCAGCAATACCACTTCTAAGGTTATATCCCAAAGAGATCATAGAAGTGGGAGGAAAACCCATATGTACAAAAATATTTATAGTAGCTCTTTCTGTGGTGGTAAAGAATTGGAAATTAAAGGGTTGCCCATAAATTGGGGAATGGCTAAACAAGTTGTGGTATATGCATGTAATGGAATACTATTGTGCTATAAGAAATGAGAAGCAGAAGGACTTCATATTTACCTGGAGAGACTTATACAAACTGATGCTGAGTGAGAAGAGTAGAACCAGGAAAAATTTGTATACAATCACAGACACAACATATGTGTGATGACCAACTATGACAGACTGGACTCTTCTCAGCAATGTAGTGATATAAGTCAATCCCAAAAGACTCATGAAGGAGAAAGATGCCTACATCCAGAGAAATAACTAAAAAGAACTGAGTTTTAATCCTGATGGAAGCAAACTACTTGATCTTTTTCTTTTCATTGTTTGGTTTTATTTCCTCTTTAACATTTTTCATTCCATCTAGTACAATACAATTTTGTAACCTGACTAATGTCTAATGTGAAAGTATTTGCAGATCCTATACTGGACTATATGCTGTTGTGGGGGTTGGGGGAGGAAGGGAAGGGAAATTTGAAACTCAAGGAACTATGGAATTGAATCCTGTAAACTAAAAATAAAAAAATTAATAAAAAATTAAAAATTAAAAAAAGTGCATTAGAGTATTTAGCATACTGGCCAATATTAAGATGGAGGGAGGGGAGTTAGGTATGAAAGAGACAACTACTTATTTTTATTTATACACTAAGTTAAGCACAGCTTAAAGTATAGTGTACTAAATTAAAACATGTTCAAAAAAATTTTTTTAATCTCACCATCATTGGAAAATAAATAAGAAATTCCAATTTATGTGGAATCAGCTGGGGGAGCTTTCTGTAACAAGTGAATCAGTTTCTCTACCTGGCTGAGCATTCAAAAGCACTGGGCAGAGCATTCCAGGCAAAAGGAACAGGAAAAGGAAAAGCAAAAAGGCATGAAAGTTACATATGGGAGCATATAAAGCCAATCACAAGCATCTTTCCAGAGGCCTGCTGCTGTGGACAGCTTCAAGGTTCTGATTACACAGTACAGTGAACTCTCTATTCAGTAACAAAGGAAGACAAAACATTCACAGAAATCACAGTACATCATTCATAATGTTATAGCATAACAACTTGTCACTAAAATGGCCACATAGTTTTCACCAAAGTGGCCATATAGCTTTAAGCAAAAGATAATAATCATTTAGTAAGCCCTCAATTCAATCTCCTTAAGAAGGCTTGCCTCCTTAATTGACAAAAAGTACAAAGGTCAAAGTTCTCCACCCCTAGGTCACATTATCTTAATCTCTTCAATCAAAAAGTCCTCTTTCTTCTTAATTAGAGAAGTTCTTAACTCAATCATCTAAATATAAAGGTAAGAGTTCTCCACCCCCTAGGCCATGATCTTCTCAGTTTGCATTAAATCCCCAAAGAGAGATCTTTTCATCTTGACTCCAGGCAGAATCTCAGCTTCCATGGTTCCTCTTCCATGGTCCTAGCTCCTACCTGAATCTACCCAACTGCCACCTGGGTTCAAAGGCAGACAACTCTCAGTTCCTTTTCCAGCTTGTTGCACAGTTCCTGTTCCATGTTGAAACTCAAAGTGCCTAGTCCACCTCAAATCCTTCACAGTTTCTGTGCCTGGGAAGACAAAGCTTAATAAAACAACAATAAGATTCATTCACATTGCCAGCATCCTTGATCAATTCACTTTCTGCCTGAGAAATCAACATAGACCCAACAACAAGGTCTGAGACAAAGAACAGACCGACAAAGGACTGGCACCACAGTCATACTTCCTCCCAGTTCTCCTTTCCTTTCATTTCTCAGTTCTAATTCTCAGCAGCTCCAGCTTGCTCTCAGTTCTCAGGAGAAGTTCTATTCTCAATATCTTCTCTCTTCTCATTTCTCAGTTCTTCTTAGTTCTCAGTTCAGTTATCAGTTCTCTTCTCAATTCTTATCTCTTCAGCCTCGATACTGCTTGCTCCCAGAAGTTCTGGCTCTCTAGCTTGGGCTTTTCTTTATATAAGGTATTAGCTCCTCCCTGTTTCAGCCCCTTCCTGTTATACCAGCAAGTCAATCCCACCATGGGATTCACAAGTTCTGGGTCTTAATACTTGACACAATCATGAACTTGGAACAAGGTGCTAAGTACCTGTTTGATTTCAAGGCAGGGAAGATCTTCAAATTATCATTACCTTTTACAGAGCAAGGGATAGGTAGTTTTTATCAATCAAGTCAACAAGCATTTATAAAGTACCTATGATATAGTACCTATGATATAGTACATATGATAAAGTACCTATGATAAAGTACCTTAGCTATTATGCTAAGTACTAGAGTTACAAAGAAAGTTTTAAAAAAATGTATAGTTCATGCTCTCAAGGAGCTCAAAGTCTAATGGGGAGATAATATGCAAATAACTACATACAAACAAGATATAGATATATTTAAAAAAAACAAATTTGGAGATAATCACAGAGGGAAGACATTAGCATAAAGAGGAAAAGACTTCTTATAGAAGGTAGGATTTTAGCTCAGACTTAAATGAAAACAGGAGACAGAGACAACAAAGTAAAGAATTCCAGGCATGGGGGACAGCTAGTAAAAGGGCACAGAATTAGGAGATGTATTAATTATCATGTTCAAGGAATAGCAACTGAATCACAGAGTACAAGGAGGAGAGGAAGGCTTAAGAAAAAAGATAGAAAAGGAATCCAGTTTAGACAGTAGAAAAAAATCACCTTGTAATGGTAATGGGAATTTGAAGATCTTCCCTGTCCCTTAATAGGCCAAATGTGAACACATGGGACCTGTGGTGGGAGGAGTTTGTTAAAGAGTGGAGCAGAGCCCACAGAAAGCTGGGAGTCAGAGCAGTTAGAGCTGGAAGGAGGAGAGGATGTACCCAATGAGACAGCTAGGCTTGTGAGTGTTTGTTTGTGGGAAGGCTAAAGGATGGTGTGGCTCTCTGCTGTGTTGTGGTGTATAAACTTCTTTGTTGCTATGATGGATTCAGCTTTATGTTTTGGGGATTTGGTTTTCTGGTATATGAATAAATGTTTTGCTTCTATCTTATATATGGAGAGTCTGTTATATTTTGCAATTCAACATCTTCACAGTCACTGTGGGTGCTATAAATACTGCATTGGCACTATACACCTGTACTCCAATTTGGACACAAACGCCTAAATCTCACAATAAATACTACTGGTAATTATGGTATTGTTCCCACTTGAGTAACTCTTTATACACACACACACACACACACACACACACACACACACACACACACACACATTCCATATTTCAATTAAATTTTGACAACATCCTGAGAATTGTACTGCCATCTTTGGGATAAAATATAAAACTCAACTGCACATATGGGTAGTACTCAGACACACTTAAGATCTTGAAAGAGAACAATTAGCTTAAAATGGGTATTTTTTTATTATACTCCCAAGTGTTCCTTCCCATTTATCAGTAGATTCTACCTATATATTACATATGTAATAATTAAAAAGAAACATACCAACTTTTACAAAGTCATTGGAGGCAGGAAAACTATCTGAAAATCATTTAAAATTCCTTTGATTGGTTTCTACATTTACCTTACATCAACAAAAATAAGAAAAAAAGTTAAAAGAAACAGTGTAAAAAAGAGAATCATACAAATTATTTAGAAATAGCTAATTATTTACCTGTAAGTTTTCTGTTTTCATATAATACAGAAAATTAAGCAAACAGTGCATAATTCCTTTGCCTAGATATTTACAGACATCTAATCTACAATATAATGAATTATTGTTTTGACTAAGATAGTTCCTAGGAAACTGGCACATTTTTATATTACATACAATAAGCTGATAGTATAATGCATACTTGGAAAATCTTAGGGAATCAGCAAAGACACTGAGATAATTAATAGCTTCAGCAAAATTATGTGCTATAAAATAGACCCTCAAAAATCAATGGCATTTCTATGTAATAATATATAGGATTTATTTCTATATAATAATAACAAAACCCAAGAAGCAATAATAGAAAGAGAAAAACCTTTCCAAATAACTATAAAATAACTGAGGACCAAACTACAAAAGTACAGAAGACTTGCATAGTCTCAATTACAAAGTGATCCTCGAAGGAATAAGGAGCAACTCAAATAAATAGAGGAATATTCAGTGATCACATAACAACAGTGAACAAACTGCAAAAATTAATTTATACTTTTAATGCTATACCAATTACCAAGTTCCTTACAGAACCTGATAAAATAATAACAAAATTAATTTCAGAAATCAAAAGGTCTAAAATATCAAGGGAAATGAGGAAAAGAAGTAAAAGCAAAGGGAAATAGCATTTCCAGACCTCCAACTATATTATAAAGCAGCAATCATCAAAATCTGTTTTTTGATGGTAAAAAAAAAAGCCAGAGACACAGAACATATTGGTTAAAAAAAGAAATAAATCACTGAAACAGCCTAGATGAGGGAGAATCAGAAAAAACAGAACTCAATAACCCAATGTTTGACAAAGTAGAAACATAAATTACCTTAGCAAAAAGCCTGATTTTAATATTAAAGATCATACTGTAAAAATTTTATAAGAGGATGATAGCCTCACACAAGAAGGAGAAGGAAATGTGTCTTAAACAAGAAAGGTGATTACAAAGGATAAAACAGACCATTTTGATTACTTAAAACTGAAAAGCTTCTGCACAGACAAAATTAATGGACTTGGGATAAGAAGATACTTGGCCAAATTGGAAAAAAAAATCTTTGCATCAAATTTCTCTGATAAGAGTTTGATATCTAAGATATATAAGTAATTAACAAATATGTGCACGGGTATATACAGAGAAAGAAAGAGACAAATAGAAGTCACAAAATAGATAAGTGGCCAAAGAATATAACAAACAGTTCTCAAAAGAAGAATTGAAAAGTACTCAAAATCACAAGAAAGAATGCTCCAAATTACAATAATAAGAGTAGTGCAAATCAAAACAACCCTGAGGTTTCACCTCTTGCCTTGCAAATTAACAAAGATGATTTAAAAATTGCAACAGTCAATGTTGGAGGGGTTGTGGAATGATAGGCATAATAATACATTGGTGGTAGAGCTATAAAATGGTATATTCATTTCAGAAAGCAATTTGGAATTATTTGAATAGTAATGTCTGAGGCTGTGCATGTTTTAGTTGAACTATTCTTTTTTAAGTAAAAGAATTTCCAAATATCTGTAATGGTTTCCTAAGTTCCACACCTGCCTGTAGCATATGTAAGACATACACAACCTCAGACCCAAAGTTTCCACTGCTAGACATATAACTCACAGTGTCAGAGGTAGAAATGTGGTCTTATATATACCAAAGTCACTCTTTTTGTAGTAGGAAAAAAAAACTGCAAACAGAGTAGATGCCCCCAAGTGAATTTTAGTGACAGCCTGAAGTCCTTATTGGGGGTAAATATAAGTGTGCACAAGAGCATACAGGGGACTCAGGGAGAACCAGCACCTCTGGTGTGAGGACTTGTTGAGCACTTTTCAGGGCTGTGCATCCACATTTAGTTTCCACCTGCCACCCAACTCTCACCTATGGTTCCAAGAAGTTCTGGCATATGCCATTCTCAGGAGATAAGCTAAAACCTGATTGGAGCACCTGACAAACCTCAAACCTATCCATGAGTTAGGCAGATATCTGTCTCAAGCACATGAAGACTTCCTCTTTTCTCCCTCCCAAATGGGTAGAAGAAAACAATTTGCTACAACAGCCTTGGAGGCTGAAGCAGATGCTAGCGAGCACTTAGAGCTCGGTCAGATACCAAAGATGCCAAAATCATCCACTGCATCTCCACCCATTTCCAGTCGTTCTGACTTTTGTCCTGCCACTGGACTTCGATGACTCTGAAAGAGACGGGTTAGGATGACAACTCTGCACAGCTCTGCCTCACTTAAACTCTATGAACAAGCAAGTCAACATAATCACTTGTGTGGTATCACTGGTCCTCTTCGACAACAAAAGACAAACAAGTGTCCACAATAATATCACCGTACGTTTACCTAAAGTTTTATGGTTACCAATGTGGTATGTGAATGCAATGGAATACTTGGATACTGGAGTGGAATAATGTAGGATAAGAAAGTCTGAATGAGGGCAGCTAGGTGGTGCAGTGAATAGAACACTGGCCCTGGAGTCAGGAAGACCTGAGTGCAAATCCAGCCTCAGCCACTTAACACAAAAACTAGCTATGTGACCTTGGGCAAGTCATTTAACCCCAACTACCCTCCAAAAAGTAAAAAAAAAAGTTTGAATGTGAAGAATGCAGCAACGAACAGAAACACCCAGACTGATGCAGAGAAAAATGTGCAGACACAGGAAAATAATAAGGAATGATTGCAACAATGTAAATGAGGAGAAAACAACAAAACAAAGGAAAGAGTACTGTGAAACTATAGCAACCGCAACTGTCCCAAAATAAGGAGAAGAGAACTGCACCTCCCTTGCTTCTCTGCAGACAGAGGGAGACTGTGGGTGTGTAACTGTTGGATTCAGATGCGTTAATTAGCTTGGCCAAACTTTTTCCTTCCATTCTTTATTCATTATCATAAAGAGTGAATCTCTGAGGGGGATTACTATATCCAGAAATAAAGGTAATATTAAAAACAAAAGACATCAATACATTTTAATGATTTTAACTCAGTTGGTCAATTTTCCACTTTCAAAGAGAACACCGTAGTTTAAAATTTCGGTTTTCTTTTTCTCAAATTCAATATTGCCTTTTACATGCACAACTGACAATTCTGAGCTAAAGTCATTTCTTCCCTTTATTACAGTCCACTTCAGCTTTGCACTGTCATCATCAAAAACAAAAAGCAGTTAAGTTAATTGCTAGTGAATATGACGCAAATGGTTTCCCTGACAACAGCCCAAGTTCTGAAGGGCCAGTTCCAGGATTTCTTCATTTGTTTGCTGTTGGTCTGACGATGTAGGCACTAGCCTCCTATTTCACTAAGCAGCCAATGTAATATACACACAACACTGCTTACTTAACCATTTGCTGGTTGCCACAGCAATTTCAGTTCATGCACATTAGCCTAGGATTCATACAATCCTAGGAATCAGAGATAGAGAGCTAGAGGGAATGCAAAGATAGAAAATCCAACCCACACATTTTATAGCTGAGGAAACTGAGGTCCAGGGCTACTGCTTTTCATACCACTTCTATCCACACTGATGCCTCATTAGAGTATGGAGGTAGTAACCTTAGGTTCTCAAACATTATGTCAAATGATCAGAAGCTATGGAAGGTTCTAACATACTGGAATGGATTTGAGTACAATTCTGGCAACAAACTGAGTCCCTTTTTTGAAGACTAGCCTAGCTAAATATGAAGAGAGACATAACTGATAGGCTGGATGCAAAGTAATGAATTCATTGGCCATGGAAACTCAAAAAACAAAGAAAAACACAAAATGGCCCTCAGTCCTGGGAAGCCCAGGTCAGCTTCTGCACGGATGACAGAGAATTACAGTTTTCAGACTTTATTCAAATTTTAACTTAGTTATCCAGGAGGCAAAAAGTGAAATCTTTGTCCAATAAGTAGACTTGGAACAGAAGGCATGAAATCATAACCATCTGGATATTTTGTATAAGAGGCCATGTAATTATATGATAAAAAAATAATTGTACATGTACATTCAAGACTAACAATTTCCCAAAAAAAATTATCCAAATTTAAATGTGCATTTGTTTTTGACAGTATCTAATTTGGAAATGAAATAAACCACACTTGAAAAATTATTTTCACCTTCCAATTATACAAATCTGACATTTAAGTATAATTTAGACCAAGTAAAGGTACAACCTAGTTACTATATGCCACATGTCATGAGAAAGAAGAAGTGAGGGAATAGTTTGTTTCAAAAAAAAGACTGTGGGGACCTAGGAAACTGAGAACAAACTATGATACATGAAAGAATACAATCAGAGATTCCAAAGAACAATATGAACAACAGTTTTATGGTTGTCCTACAACTTGTTAAGACTACAGTTTGTTATAGTTTACCAGGTGGTCCAGAAAAATCCTATATAGAATAGAGAATCCTGAATGGCAGAAGGCTTAAATTGTGCTAAATGTAGGTCAGTAAAGCTTCAAGACAAACTTTTTCCCCTCATTTGGTATTTTATTTTCCCCTAGTTACATGTAAAAACAATTTTAAACATTAGTTTTTAAAACTTTGAGTTCCAAATTCTCTCCCTTCCCACCCCTCCCTCATTGAGAAGGCAAGCAATTCAATATAGGTTATATACATGGTGTAGTCAAGACAAACTTTTTATTATTATTATTGAAGAAAAGATATTTTTAAATGTATATTTGGGAGGGGGAGCCACAGTAAAGAGGTCAGCATTTTTGCAAAGTTCTTCCAACACACCCCTCTAGGACAACTTTTATAAAGTATGTCAATCCAAATTCTGAGTGGGGAAAACTAACAAAAACTCAGAGTGAATCATCTTTCCAGCC
Source organism: Gymnobelideus leadbeateri (assembly GCA_011680675.1). NCBI lineage: Eukaryota > Metazoa > Chordata > Mammalia > Diprotodontia > Petauridae > Gymnobelideus > Gymnobelideus leadbeateri. The sequence goes on along the minus strand of WOXC01011918.1, from coordinate 288,229 downwards.
CAAGGTGGCTTAGAAAGACAGAAAGAGAGGTCTACAGACACTGAAGTGAGGTCTGACTAGAAGCGAAGCACAGCAGAAGCAGCACTAGCTGTTGACAGTATGGTGACAGCAACAGGAGAAACCAAAGGTCCAGAGATGGTAAGGGAGCTAAATATTTGATCAGAAGGAGATCCCAGGAAACTCCCTTGTACTAGCACTGTACTAACACTGGGTACAGTGCCTTGGGCTGCTCAGTGTCCAGCACTTAGCATGATTTGGAGACGTGAATAAGAAACGACCAGGCCATGTGGGTAGCTCAAGGAAGAACCATGAACTCCATTTATTGATACTCAGGGAAAGGTTTTTATAGAGCAAAGAGACAAAAGACTGAAAGGAAGAGAAATCATTATCTTAGTCTGTTGTATCCTGGAAGTAGCATGGTAATAAGGCCTATTGTTTCCTAGGTGCCATAGAGTCTTGGGCAGTTATCTCAGTCAGTTACATCTGAAAGGATGCTCTGAGAGCTGGCCTCAAAGCCTAATGGCCAAGGCCGCATCATCAAGAACATCTGCATAAGAACTGACTTCCTGCAAATGTTTTGGACAACTAAAGTTTTGGGGCAGAGCCTCTTAGCCTCAGAACTCAAATACCACCCTTATAAGTGTGACCCATATCAAAAGAGTTCCGGAGCTTACTTAGTGAAAAGTCGCATCTCGAAGAGGTCTTTGTTGTTCAGGTCCACTGATATCAGGGTAATTTTCTGAAGTCCTGGCTCAGGCCTCTTTGGCTCACCACAGTACAGGATTGGGGGCCATTTGGCAGCACTGTCACCCATACCTAGTGCCAGGTCACAATTTCAGGACAATTGGTTGCCCATTACCTAGGTGAGGAAGCAGCCATGAGGGAAGAGGGGTTCTGTGTAAAGATGAAAATGCAGGCCGCACGGGGCGGGTAGGTGGCGCAGTGAATAGAGCGCCGGCCCTGGAATCAGAAGGACCTGAGTTCGGAGCCGGCCTCCGACACTTAATCCACACAAACAAAAACCTAGCCGTGTAACCTTGGGCAAATTACTTAACTCCAATTGCCCTAAAGGGGCGGCTAGGTGGCGCAGTGAGTAAGAGCACCGGCCTCGGAGTTGGGATGACCTGAGATCAGATCCGGCCTCAGAAAATGAGCACCCACGCATAAATAATGACTAGCCGTGTAACCTTGAGCAAGTTGCTTAACCCCAATTGCTTTAAAAAAAAAAAATGCAGGCCACGAGGGTAATGACCAGACCTCTCCCCAGATCATACCACTTTGGAAGCACCAAAAACTTAGAGATACACAGTGAGCTAAAAGTAGCAGAAGTTTATAAAAGACCTACCCCATCCTCAGAGATGAGCAGAACCCTACTCTAATACAGATTCCAAAATTAAGAAATAAGCTGGAAAAATGAACAAATAACAAAAAAAGAACCTGAACATAAAAAAACTGTGATGACAGGTAAGCTTGAGATACAAACTAGGAAGAAAAGCATGACTTTAAAACACTAAAAGTAAAGCCTCAAATAAAAATGCAGATTGGATGCAAGTACAAAAAGAATTCCTAGAAGAGCTAAAGAGTTGGGATGGAGGGTGCTAAAGAGGAAAAAAATATTTTAAAAATAAAATAAGAGAAGTAGTAGAAAATTCAGAAAAGAAATGAGAGCAATGAAAATCATGAAAAAAGAATTTAATTATGAAAAGAATTAATTAACTTAAGTTTGATAAAAGATGCACAAAAATACTAAAGAAAATAATTCCTTAAAAACCAGAATTGGTCAAATGGCAAAAATGAAAAAAAAAAACCTGAAGAAAATAACCCTTTAAAAAATAAGAACTGGCCAAATGATAAAAGAGATACAAAACCTCACTGAAGAAAGTAAGTCCTTAAAAACTAAAATTGGAGATGAATAGACTTTTAGGAAACTTAAATATGACATCTGTGTGGGAAAAAAAACTGAATGGAAATAGAAAGGATATACCTTTTTACTGAGTTATACATGGCACTTTTACAAAAACTGGCCCTGTATTAGGTCATAAAGACCTCACAAATGCAGAAAAGCAGAAACAGTAAATGTACCTTTTTTGGTCCACAATGTAAAAACAAAAGTTACATTCAGTAAAGAACTTTGGAAGAAGAAACTGAAAATTAATTGGAAAATAAATCATCTAATTCTAAAGAATGAGAGGGAAATGTATCTCTAAATGCTTATGTAAAAATACATAATAAATATAAGCACAACAAATGCTTAAATAATAAAAGATCAAATCAATAAATTAAGCATGCAATTAAAAAACCTAGAAAAAGAACAAATTCAACAAAAGAATCCCCAATTAAACACCAAAACAGAAATCCTGAAAACCAAAGGAGTAGTTAATAAAACTAAAAGTAAAACAACAACAACATTGAACTAATAAATAAAACTAAGAGCTAGCTGGTTTTGTGGAGGGTGGGGAAAAGCAATAAAATAAAACATTGGTTAATTTAATTTGTTTTTTTAAAAAAGAAAGAAACCAAATTACCAGTATCAAAAAATAAAAAGGTTGAATAAACCACCAATGAAGATGAAATTAGAGCATGTTTAACCAATTATACCTCAAAAAACTGACAATCCTGTGAACTAGATGAATATTTACAAAAATATAAACTGTTCACATTAAAAGAAGAAATAGAATGCTTAAATAACCTGTCTTAGGAAAAGAAATTGAACAAGTTGTAAATGTGCCCCCTGAGGAGACATCACCAGGACCAGATGGAACTACAAGTAAATTCTAATAAACATTTAAAGAACAATTATTCCCAATACAATATAAACTATTTGAAAGATTAGGTAATACCAAATTCCTTCTCTGACAACACAAATATGCTTCTGATACTAAACCAGAGAGAGAAAAAACAGAACCAGAAAACTCTAGACCAATTTCCCTAATAAATATTGGTGAAAAAAATTAATAAAAAACCAGAGACTGGGGCAGCTAGGTGGCACAGTGAGTAAGAGCGCCAGCCCCAAAATCGGGAGGACCCAGCATCAGTTCCAGCCTCAGAAAATTAGCACCTACACACAAATATATTAACTAGCCATGTAACCTTGAGCAAGTTACTTAATCCCAATTGCTAAAAAAAAAACAAACCAGAGACTACGGTAATATATCACAAAGATGATATGACCAAGTGAAATTTATACCTGGACTGCAAGGCTGGTTCAATATTAAAAAAACTAGAAGCATAATTAACCACATCAGTAACAACAACAACAAAAAAATCATATGATTACATCAACAGAGGCAGAAAAGACTTTCAACAAAATACAACACCCATTCCTATTAAAAACACTAGAAAGCATAGGAATAAGTAGAACTTTTCTTAAACTGATAAGTAGTATCTATCTAAAACCAAAATCAAGCATTATCTGTAATGGGGGTAAACTAGAAGCATTCCCAGTAGGATCAGGAAAGAAGTAAAAATGTCCGTTTTCACTGTTACTATTCAATATTGTACTAAAAATGCTATCTGGGTGGAGAACCTGTGGTCTCCAGGCCACATGTGACCTTCTAGGTCAAGTGTGACCTTTTGACTGAATCCAAATGTCATGGAACAAATCCCCTTAAGAGGAGGATTTGTTCTGTAAAACTTAAGACTCAGTCAAAAGGCTGCACCCAAGGACCTAAAAGGCCATCTGTGACCTGGAGGCCACAGGTTCCCCACCCCTAGTTATAGCAGTAAGACAAAAGAAAGAAATTGAAGTAGTAAGAATAACCAACAAAAAACAAAAATACCACTCTTTGTAGATATGTAATGTATACTTAGAGAACCCTAGAGAATCAACTAAAAATCTAGTTGAATTAACAACCTTAGCAAAATTGCAGGATATAAAACAAACCCACATAAACCATCAGTATTTCTATGTATTACCAACAAAATTCAGCAGGAAGAGATAGAAAGAGAAATTCCATTTAAAATAACTGCATACAGTACAAACACTTGAGAGTCTTCCTGCCAAGACAAATCCAGGGACTCTTTGGACACAATTACAAAACACTTTTCAAACAAATAAAGTCAGGTTTAAACAAATGGAGAAATATTCATCATTCATGAGTAGGCCAAGCCAAAATAATAAAAATAACAATCCTAACTAAATCAATTTACTTATTTAATGTCATACCAATCAAACTATCAAAGAATTATTTTACAGAACTAAAAAATTTTTTAATTCATCTGGAAGAATAAAATTTGGTCAAGAATATCAAGGGAATCAAAAAAATGTGAAGGATAGTGGCTACCAGCACCAAATTTCAGACTATAATACAAATCAGTAATCATCAAAAAAAAGGTGATACTGGCTAAGAAATAGAGTAATGGATCGATGGAATAAATTAATATGCAATTTACAGTAGTAAATGACCAAAGATCTAAGCTTTGGGGTCAAGAACTCACTATTTGACAAAAACTGCTGGCAAACTAGAAAGCAGTATATAAGAAACTAGGCATAGATCAACATCTCACATCATATACCAAGACAAGGTAAAAATGGCTACATAATTTGGCTAAGGGTTAAAGTGAGTAAATTTTTGTTGTTATCCAATCATTTTCAGTTGTGTCTGACTCTTCTTGCCTCCACTTAGGGTTTTCTTGGCAAAGATACTGGAGTGGTTTGCCATTTCCTTCTCTAGCTTTTTACAGATGAGTAAACTGAGACAAACAAAGTTAAGTGACTTGCCCAGGGTCACACAGGTAGGAAGTATCTGAGACCAGATTTGAACTCAGGAAGATGAGTCTTCTGACTCCAGGTCTGGCACTCTATTCACTATACCACCTAGCTGTCCAAGAAAATTAGGGAAGTACTGAATGAAAAATTTACCTTTAAGATCTATAGATAAGGGGAAAGTTTGTGACCAAACAAGAAACAGATAGGATCACAGGAGGTAAAATGGATAATTTTGATTATATTCAGAGGTTCCTAAACTTATTTGGCCTACTAGCCCTTTTATAAAAAATTACTCAGCCCTCCCCTGGAATTAGTTTAGGTTAACCCTTATTTTTATTCAATGCCCCCCAATTGCACCTGTGTCTACTACCACCCCTCTGGATCATTCCAGTACCTCCCAGGCAGCAGTATGGCCCACTTTGAGAACCTATACATTAAATTTAAAAGGTTTTGCACAAACAAAACCAATGTAGCCAAAATTATAAGGAAAGAGAAAACAGGAAAGCGGGGGAAATAGGGAGTTACAGCAAATTTCTCTGATAAAGGGGGCTCATTTCTCAAATATATAGGGAAATGAGCCAAGTTAATAAAAACAAAAGTCATTCCCCAATTGATAAATGGCAAGATATATTAACAGGCAGTTTTCAGAAAAAGAAATCAAAGCTATCAATAGTCACATGAAAAAATGTCCTAAATCATGAACTAGAGAAATATATATTGAAAACAACTCTAAGATACAACCTCACATCTATCAGATTGTCTAACATAAGGATTATAACAAATGCTGGAGAGGATGTAGAAAATTGGTACATTAAGGCACTGTTGGTAGAGTTGTAAACTGGCCCAACAATTTCGAAAAAAAATTGGCACAATGCCCAAAGGGCTATAAAACTGTGTCTACCCTTTGACCCAACAATATCGCCACTAGGCAGGTATTCCAAAAAGATCAAATAAAAAGGAAAAAGATCTATTACATACAAACATATTTATAGCAGTTCTTCTATGTATTAGCAAAGAACTTGAAAACTGAAGGGATGCCCATCATTTGGGGAATGGCTGCGCAAGTTGTAGTATATGATTAAAGTGGAATACTATTGTACTATAAGAAGAGGGAGATGGTTTTCAGAAAAATTTGGGAAGACATATGAATTGATGCAAGTGAAGTGACTTGAACTAGAACATTGTACACAGTAACAGCAATACTGCAAAGATGATCCCATGAAAGACTTAGCTACTCTGATGGATACGATGATTTAAGATAATTCTAGGGGTGGCTAAGTGTCACAGTGAGTGGAGCACCAGGCCTAGAGTCAGGAGGACCTGATTTCAAATCCAGTCTCAGACACTTGACACACTTACTAGCTATGTGACCTTGGGCAAGTCACTTAACCCCAATTGCCCTGCCTTCCCCCCTCCAAAAAAACCACCACAATTCCAAAGGACTTGTGATATGTGTATATATGTGTATATATACATACATACATATATATGTATATATATACATATATATGCCTCCAGAGAGAACTGATGAGCTCTGAATGCAAAATGAAACATATTGTTTTACATTTTAGCTTTCTTACCCTTTTTGTTTTGTTTTTGCAACATGGCTAAAATAGAAATATGCTTTGCATGATTTTACATGCTATATTGCTTGCCTTCTAAATAGGTGGAGGCAGGGTTGAAAGGAGAGAGAAACTGAAACTCAAAATTTTAAAAAATGGATGCTTAAAATAAATAATATTTTTTGAAAAGCTAATGGAGGGGGGCAGCTAGGTGACGCAGTAGATACAGCACCAGCCCTGGAGTCAGGAGGACCTGAGCTCAAATCCGACCTCAGACACTTAATACTTACTAGCCCTGTGACCTTGGGCAAGTCATTTAACCCCAATTGCCCAGCCCTCTCCCCTCCAATAAAAAAAAGAAAAGCTAATGGAAAATACCTAATCAAATAAATGAATATAAAATAGGAAAAATAATTTTAAAAATTAGAATTGGTCAAGTAGAACCTAATGATTTCATGAGATATCAAGAAACAATAAAACAAAGGCAAAAAATGAAAAATAGAAGAAAATGTGAAATATATCATAGTTTTTTGAAAATCAATTGCCCTGGAATACAGATTGAGAAGAGACATTTAAAAACTGGACTACCTGAAAGCTATGATCAAAAATGAGCCTAGCAATTATACTTCAAGAAGTTATAAAGAAAAACTGCCCAGATAATTTCACAGTAAAGGACAAAATAGAAACTGAAAGAATTTACCAATCACTTCCTGAAAGAAATCCCAAAATAAAATATTTCTCAAATAACTGTTATGACTTAATGTGTGAAAGGAACTATGTTAGGCATTAAGAGGAAATAGTATATGATTCTCTGTCACAAAGGGGTATATGCTATAAGTGCCAAACAAATGGTTATAACTAGTCATGAAATAATTCAAGAAGATAAAGATCACTAGAGGTAGGTATTCCCAGTGGAAACCTTTTGTCCTGATTGATGTTTCCAACATATCCATGATTGATGTATCCAACCTTGGAAAATCTATTATCGTTTTCATTTACAAAAGCACATAAAATTTTCCCCTTTTTTAAATCAGTTCTTAAACTTTGCATGTGTGTCATGGGCCTCTCAGACAATATCTGGAGATTTCCCAAACTTATCAATGATCTCTTAATTGCCAAATCTAATTAACTTTATTCAACCCTCATTCTTCTTTACATCTTCTCTAAGGTCCCCTTTAAGTTCTAAAATACTATGAAAATAAAATATATATAACATTTTCTGCCATAAAGCTGTAATGGAAATGCAAATTTAAAGATCTTCCCTGCCCCTGGCTTAAGTGCACCTGGAGCCTGTGGTGGGAGGCTTGTTTTTCAGGAAAGCCCACATCTTGATACTTTGTGATTGGGCAGTGGGTCCAGAAGGTTGTTACATTCTCTGAGCCAGGAGAAGGCTATATAAACTCTGATGAGAGGCTTTGCTTTGGGGCTCACTTTGAGAAGTGTTGTGTGATTTGACCAGATGAGACTCTGGGAAGCCGTTGTTGAGAGCCCCCGGCTTTGAAAACCCAGATGTTGATGCTTCCCTCTCTGGTAACTGATTTGGTATTGATGCATGTAATGTTGGGACAGTTTGGAAGCCTGTCTGTTTGATCTGTAAGTTCTGTAACTCTGAAGTTTGGGGTGCTGACCTTTTGCCCCTGAACTAGGTAATGTGTGTTTGTTTGATTAAAGTAAGCTTGTTAACCCATTTTGAGTTGCTTTCCTTCTGAAAAGCAGATCTAAGAACCTATATTGGCAGCTACCCTGGGGATATTGGGGTGCTTGCTGCTACAAATGGCGACGAGGATGGGATCTGCTGAGTAAAAGGAAAGTATGGGGGCTGGGATAATTGTTTGTTTCCCAGTTGTGGTAGCTGTGATTCTGTGGAGCCATGGAGCAGGAGAGAAGAATGACCTGCATGCTGACTTCACTGAGCTGAGAGCAGGAATGGTGAGCTGCCTGCATGGAGACCTTTGGAGAAGCCTGGAGCTGCTGCCTTCTGCTGGAGGAGAAAGAACCCAGGAGTTTGGAGTTCAGCCACAGGACAAGATAAGGACTGTGAGACAAAGCAGGGGCACTGAATGTGTTTCCTTGTTGCATCCCACAGTTTGGGACCCAGGGGGAGGATGGACTTGTGACTGGTGGGTGGGGTGAAGTGCCATGGACCCCAAGGACCCCACTTTGGTTTTGTTGCCCAGCTCCCTCTGTGGACTTGGAAGCAGGGCTGGAGCAGTGCGAGGGGAAGGACACCCCCCTCCTCCCAAGAGTACTTTATGTGATAATGCTTTGTATTTTGTGAATTGATGTGAAAATGCAATGTACTTTGTTTAAGACCCAGTGGCCACTTTGGTAACTTTAAATGTACCTTGAAAATATGACTTAAGGGATGGTTAGTGATAATTGAAATGTAAATTGTCTATGCTATGGCCATCCTTAGTAAGACTTTACTGAATAAGGTACTGGTTGTACTTTGAGATATTGTTACAGATAAGAGACTAATTGAGTTAATCAAAACTTTGCCCCAAGAGTGGAAGACTTGTACTTTGAAAACTGATGTAACTAACTGATTGAGTTAACTTAAGAGTAACTATTTTTTGATTTTACTAATAAGTGACTGAGTTAACATTTGCCCCATGAGTGGAAGACTTGGACTATTGTATTTTGAGATTATATTGTGATTTTCTTATGTACCTGGAAAATGTGACCTAAGAGATATTTAGTGCTAATTCAAATGTAAATTGTGTATGCCATGGGCATGAAAGATCTTGGGGCTGAATGTAATGGAAATGCAAATTTAAAGATCTTCCCTGCCCCTGGCTTAAGTGCACCTGGAGCCTGTGGTGGGATGATTGTTTCTCAGGGAAGCCCACACCTTGATACTTTGTGATTGGGCAGTGGGTCCAGAAGGTTGTTACATTCTCTGAGCCAGGAGAAGGCTATATAAACCCTGAGGAGAGGCTTTGCTTTGGGGCTCACTTTGAGAAGTGTTGTGTGATTTGACCAGATGAGACTCTGGGAAGCCGTTGTTGAGAGCCCCCCGGCTTTGAAAACCCAGATGTTGATACTTCCCTCTCTGGTAACTGTGATTTGGTATTGATATAATGGTAGGACAGTTTGGAAGCCTGTCTGTTTGATCTGTAAGTTCTGTAACTCTGAAGTTTGGGGTGCTGACCTTTTGCCCCTGAACTAGGTAATGTGTGTTTGTTTGATTAAAGTAAGCTTGTTAACCCATTTTGAGTTGCTTTCCTTTTGAAAAGCAGATCTAAGAACCTGTGTTGGCAGTCACCCTGGGGATATTGGGGTGCTTGCCGCTACAAAAGCTCACTAGCAAATAGTCTTTAATACTATCTGCTTACTATAAGGGTATGAGTTATTTTGTTTTGTTTTTTTTCCCCAACTATGTCACTTTTAAAATGAGAATCTGTATGATTCAAAGAGACCCTGACTTGCTAATCACATTATCTGGAAATGAGAAACTTATTGGGATTTCATAAGGAAGCAAATGAAATCATGTTATTGGCACACTGTGCATTTTAAATGATAGATTCAGTTCCATAATTTGGTGACAATTCTCAAAGGAATCAACTATCATTATTATCATCAGAAATCTCAAGCAAAAATGAAATGGTTATGAAATCAAGAAATATATACTGGTAAGTAACATAAACAACTTTTTTCAACATGAGTAAATTATAAAGCTATTGAATAAGTAATGCCTTTCTGAAAGATATTTTGTGTTATTTACCAAATTAATGAATTCCTCATATAGCAATATTACTATGAGAATGAGAAGGGGCTATTATTATATAAATAGAAAAAAGAACAATACAAAAAATTTAATTCATCTCAAGTTTCCTTGACTTTAATAAAAAATGTCACTAAATTTGGATGAAATTAATTCAATGAATAAATCTTGTAAAACATTTAATACTTCCCAGCTAATCACACTCACCTCCCCCCAAATTCTTGAACATTTCAAAATACAGGGGTATCACTGGAATAACAGAAAACTTGAAGTGAGAAAACCTGGTATTGATAGTCTACCATCTTGCTGGGTAAGGAGATGTGACCTAACTTAAGTTTTTTTCTACATCTATAATATAGGAAAAATACGTAGAACATGTACCACATGCCTCCAAAGGTAGTAACAGAAAGCACTTAGGAAATGCTAAAGCCCTAGAAAAATATAAATGATGATAATGATGACAATGACAACGGTAATGAATCTACTCCCCCATGAGGAACTTCTACTAGAATATGCAAATATTTAAGGAACCAAAGAGAAAGCCTGGAAATCCAATACACCAGGCTGAGAATGGGTCACCACAAGCTTCAGGTGGCTAGCCTGAACTCCAAAGAAATAGTCAAGCTAATCTCTACAACTCCAGAAAATGATCTCCAAATCCTTGTTCCTCAGAGAAACGATACATCTCAGCAGTCTGAAGGAAGTAAACGAAGCCTTGATTCAGCCATCCCTGCAGTGACCATTATGGTGCAGGGACGCTACAGAGGGAGGCTTAACTTACTGCTAAGTGCTCAAAAAGCTAGGAAGTCCCCTCTGAGATTCAGTACAATCTCACCCAGCATTACTGTGCTTCCCTTTATCACACTTCAAAGAGATTGCTTTTGGTTTTTGTTTTTAAACAAATTGAAAGTTTGGGGCAACCCTGCACTGAGCCATTTTTCCAAAAGTGCATGCTTACATCATGACTCTGTGTCACATTTTGGTAATTCTCATATTTTGGTAATTCTCACAATATTTTCAAACTTTTTCATTTGTTGTATCTGTTATGGGGTTCTGTGATCAGTGATCTCTGATATTACTATTGTAATTGTTTTGGGTCACCATGAACCCTGCTCATATAAGATGTCAACCTGAATCAATAAATGTGTGTGTTCTAACTGCTCCACTGACCCGTCTCTCTCCCTCTGCTTGGGCCTCCCTATTCCCAAAAAACAATACTGAAATTAGACCAATTAATAACCTTACAATGGCCTCTAAATATTCAAGTGAACGGAAGTGCCAATTAAAAAGAAAAGTTCATTGTGGTCTTATTTTAAGAAATTGCCACAGCCACCCCAACCTTCAGCAACCATCGCCCTAGAATTTTGAACAGTATTTTATACAAATATGTAGCTAGTACAAATACCTGTAACTAGAATAACATAAGATGCTACATAGCAATCCATGACTGGAAAGAACAAGGCATGCAAGACCAATGTAACTTCCTTCTATGACAATGTAACAGTGAACTGAGTTGCTACTGAGGATACAAAGATGAAAGGGAAATCGTTGGTAGCTCAAAGAGAACATGGCCTATTGAGGAATATGCAAAGTAAGACAAAAGGTGATGGTGAGGGGAAGAAGGGGAAGTGGAATCAGAAAAAGCTTCATACGGAAGGTGGCATTTAGTGGAGCTCTTAAAGGAGACTGGGGATTCTGGGAAACTGAGGTGAGGAGGAAGCGCATTCCAGGAATTCGGGGGTGGGGTCAGCCAGGGCAAAGGCACATGGAGGTGACAGATGTCAAGCCAGGTACCAACCTGGCTGGACTTCAGTAGTGTACATGAAGGAGAGTAGCATGAGGTTTGAAAGTTCTGTTGGGATCCAGCTGTAAAGGGCTTGAAAAGCCAAACAGAGGAGTTTATGTTTGTTTCTCAATATAATAAAGATCTACTGAAGTTTACTGAGGAGAGGCACAGTCAGTTTGTCAGTTTTGGGAAGAATGGATCAAAGTGGGAGACCAATTAGGAAAGAAATGCAATAATGCAAACTAGAGGGAATGAAGGCCTGAAACACAGGGGTGGCTGTGGATTGAGGAGGAGATGAAGAGGCTGAAATTGCAAATTTGCTGAAATTATCTTGATTTAAATAAAACTTTTGATTTTCTCCCCCACGTCAGTCTGAAGAGGTACAATGCATCATCTTAACCTTGGCATAGTTATGGGTGAACAACCAGCTTGACAGCTGCACAGAGAGGAGGGCAATTGTCCATGACTCAGAGTTAAAAGTGGGCTCTGGCATACTAAATGGGCATCCTAGTGTTTCTTCAGCAATTAGTCTTATTCAACTTAACATCTTTCTTGATGATCTGGACAAAAGAATCAAGAATATGTTCAGAAAAATTACAGGGAGTAATTTATTGGTTGGGACTGCTAACATGTTATTAAGAATAAAACTGAAATTTATCTTGAACAATTAGAAAGGGGTGGGGAAATCTTTGAAAGGGAAATAAACTCTTCAAAGCAGTACATTTTGACACAAAAAACAAATGTTTCAAACACAGTCCTGGGAACAAAAACTAATCCCACGTCCAGAAGAAAAGGGCTTTTAGGTTGTAAATGACTAAAAGGGGAGAGGTATTTGGGCTTTGTTTTCTTTTTTTAATAGCAATATGAAAATTCAAGAAAGGGACTATGATGAGATGGAGAATAAAGGCACTTCATTTCTAATCGCAGCTCCATCACTCAGTAGTGGGCCCCTCTAACCTCTGTCTCCATTAAGTCATCTGTAAAGTAAGAAAACTAGCTCTTCTTTCAATGAACTCTAATTTCTATGATTTGTCACAAGATATTCTTCAGATATCTCTTTCGTGATACTCATCCTCTAATGACTTCATGACAGACAGAAGGGATCACAGGTCCTCCAAACTATGCCAACAGAACTTGGGCTGCCCTTAATATCTTTTCAGCTCCATATCCTAAAAAAGTTTACCTGTGACTACTGTCCAAAGACCAGTCTAGTTAATATTTTTCTTGCCTCAACAACTCATAAAGCAATCTTTTAGAGTGTAGAAGTACAATGATTTGGAATACTAAAAGGAATATTCACACTAATAAAATCATATCATTTGAAATTTTGAAGCATTCCTCAAATATTTAAAAAGTTGTGTTATAAAAAAAATCAGACTTCTGTTTGCTGCTGTCTAATTATCTAAACTGGAACAAGAGGATGAAGTAAAAATCTGGAGATAGTGTGCCTTATTAAACCAAGATCTAACAATTCGAGCTCTCCTAACATGAAATGGACTGGACCCAGATAGGAGGTTCCCAGTCCCTAAAGATCTTGAAGCAGAGGCTGGATGGCCCCCCACTGGGGATACTGTGAAGGTAATTCGGGTTTTGGATAGGAACCAGACTAGATAGTATCTGAGTTTCCTTCCACCTATGAGCTTCTATGTATAAATATCATAATATTGTTTATATTACAGCACTGTGCTTTTAATGTACTGTGTCCAGTTTTATCATTTTACTTTTAAAAAATTAATGTGAAGAAACCAGAGAGAGTTAAACAAGTATGGCAGATAATTAAAGGGACAGAAAATAGTTTCTGCAAAGAAAGATTAAAAGAACAGGGAATAGAAGATTAAGATGCAATTATTATTCTTTCAATGAGGACATGAATCATTGTTACAAGGGGGATGCTGTTCTGGATGTCTGTGGATTCCTAAAAAGAAAAAAAAGGATTTAGACTAGGAAGAGACTTCAAATGAATTTTTAAAATGCTGTGGGAGAAGAGGGAAGAAAGAAAATAACTAAATGGGAATATTTAGGCACATTCAAGGTAGAACTAAACATGTTATAGTTTTCATAAAGCCCCTACTCTCTTAAATGGATGTTCATTATGGTTTCAAACCAACTCTGCTTTAATCCATTCAATCTTTCATTTTAGTACTAAATGAAAGTCTGCACTTAAATGTCTGTGCATATATTATGTTTCTTCTTAGAATGGTCTTTGGGTTTAACTTTTACTGACTTCCGTGTCACTCCTTTTTTCTTTCCATTTTGAAAAACTGTTTCCCTAGGTGTTTCCAAATATGATTAGGGAAAAAGCAAAAGAACCTCTATTTTCTAGAATATTTATTCAAGCTGTCTTTGTGGTGGCAAAGAAGTGGAAATTGCAGGAATGCCCAACAATTGGGGAATGGCTGAACAAATTGTGGTGTATGATTGTGATAGAATGCTACTGTGCTACAAGAAATGATAAGCTCGGGGAGGCTAGGTGGCACAGTGAATAGAGCACCAGCTCTGGAGTCATGAGGACCTGAGCTCAAAGTCAGCCTCAGACACTTAACACACACTCTAAAAAAACCTAGTCATGTGATCTTGGGCAAATCACTTAACCCCAACTGCCCTCCAAAAAGCAAAAAAAAAAAAAAAAAAAAAATGATAAGCTCGATGATCTTAGAAAGACTTGCATGGAATAATGAAGAGTGAATTGAGCAGAACCAGGAGAATATTGTATATAGAAAATTGTATGTTGCCTCTAGGTTTAAACATAAATTCTCCTTTCCTTAACACCTACCACCAATCTACTGTTCCAAGCTTACTGAATGCTAATCTGCTTCCTACACACTACCATAAAAAAGGGGTCTTCTGTTCACATATGACCTTCCACCTCACACCTTTGGTCCCATGCCTAGAATGACCCCTTCCTCACCTCTGGCTTTGAGAATCTTTAGTTCACTTTAAAACTCAACTTTTAGTCACCTACGTACATGATATCTTTCCTGATCCCCCAACTCTAGAGCCTCCCTCCACAAGTGGCTGTGGATTTACTTTGCGTATTTTTGTATGCTCATATGTGTGGCAAGTTGTTTTCCCAGATATAAGCTCCCAGACTATTCCATTTTTGTCTTTGTATCTCCACAACCCAATACAGTTCCCGACATATAGCAGGTGCTTCATAAATGCCTGATTATGATACATTAGAAAACATAGCACTTAATCTGGTTCTATATGTCATTTCTCCCGAGACAAGTTCAGGTGATATCTACTTCTTAAGATCAAAGACAGAAGACAGCTTGGATGTCATCAAGTGCAGGCCCCTCATTTTATAGATGAGGAAACAAAGGCCCAGGCTCCCAGCTACAAAGTGTCTGAAGCTGGAATTAAACCTTACTCTTCTTGATTCCACATCCACTACTGTATATACTACACCATCCTGATTCTATTGTACTCCCCAAGACTCCTAGTATAGTCCTTTTCTAAATGCCAACAGTTAATAAATACGTATTCAATAAATAGTTGAATCTCAAAATCCCTTTATAGGATCACTAAGAAAAATTAAGAATTCTCCAATTGATAAATGGTCAAAGGCTAGGTGGTTCACTGGATAGAGTGCTAGCCCTGGAGTCAGGAGGGACCTGAATTCAAATCCAGTCTCAGAAATGTACTAGGTGAGTGACCTGGGCAAGTTATGCAGCCCTGTGTGCCTCCATTTCCCCATCTGTAAAAATGAGCTAGAGGGGCGGCTAGGTGGTGCAGTGAATAGAGCACCGGCCCTGGAATCAGAAGGACCTGAGTTCGGAGCCGGCCTCCGACACTTAATCCACACAAACAAAAACCTAGCCGTGTAACCTTGGGCAAGTTACTTAACCCCAATTGCCCTAAAGGGGCGGCTAGGTGGTGCAGTGAATAAGAGCGCCCTCGGAGTTTGGATGACCCGAGATCAGATCCAGCCTCAGAAAATGAGCACCCACGCATAAATAATGACTAGCCGTGTAACCTTGAGCAAGTTGCTTAACCCCAATTGCTTCTAAAAAAAAAAAAATATATATATATATATATAAATGAGCTAGAGAAGAAAATGAAAAACCACCCCTGTATCTTTGCCAAGAAAATCCCAAATGGGGTCCTAGAGAGTCAGACATGGCTGAAAGGAAAAAAAAAAACTGATGACAACAAAGGATATGAACAGTCAGTTTCAGAAGAAGAAATCAAAGCTATCTACAGTCACATTTAAAAATGCTCTACATCACTATTGTTTAGAGAAATACAAATTAAAACAACTCTGCAACACCATCACCTCACACCTATCAGATTCGTTAATATGACAGAAAAGGAAAAATAACAAATGCTAGAGGGGATATGGAAAAATTGAGACACTGATGCACTGCTGGTGCAGCCAAAGATATCAAAGAAAAGGGGGAAATGACCTATTTGTACAACAATATTTAAGTGACACTTTTTGTGGTGGCAAAGAATTGGAAACTGAGGGGATGCTTATCAATTGGGAAACAGCTGAACAAGTTGCGGTATATGATTGTGATGGAATCTTATTGTGCTACAAGAAGAGGAAGATGGTTTCAGAAAATCCTTGGAAGTTGATGACACAAAGTGACGTGAGTAGAACCAGAAGAATACTGTATACAGTAATAGCAATATCGTAATGATGAACAACTGTGAAAAACTTAACTACTCTGATCAAGACAATGATCTAAGATTACTCCAAAGACCCACAATGCGTACAGAACTGAAGCACAACTTTGTTAAATTTTCTTTATTTTTCCTGTTTGTGTGTGTGTGTGTGTGTGTGTGTTTCTTTTGCAACATAGCTAAGATGGACATATGCTTTGCATGACTCCATAAGGATAACTGTTATCATACTGCTTACCTTCTCAATGGGTAGGGATGGAGTGGGAAGGAAGGAGAGAATTTGGAATTCAATTATTTTAAAAATCAAATGCTAAAACAATTACATGTAATTGGGAAATATTTAATGAAATAAATAAAAATATATTTTCAAAAAGAAAAAAAATTAAGATACTATGAAACTAGAAATTTGATCAAGGCCAATTAAGATGACTTCATTCTTAGCTACTAGAATTTTCCTCTGAAAAATGCTCCATACAGAATAGCACACAGCCTGAAAAACAGTATTGTCATGAACACGGTTTAAGAAAAAAAATCAATGAATATTCAGTTGTCTACTATGAATGGTCAGAGCTCAATAATGAAAATTATTCACAGAAAAGAAAAAGAAACAAAACATCATTTAGTCTTCCTATTGCAATGCCAATAGTTTGATGAACTGACATTCTAAAGACACGAAAGTTTATAAAAAAGAGTGAAGGATGAGCCCAACCCTGAGTACATATTCAGTCACTTAGTCCTACACCATTGAAGGGTCCATTGGAAACAACTTCCTTAAACCAAAGAGCTCACAAGCAAACAGGGCTGAGTGCCTCTATCAGCATGGCACTGACGCATCTGTCTATTTGCCTTCAGTTGCTAGGATTTGGTAAGCACATTTACCTCCAAAGCTTGACAATGTGCATAGCTCTGACGTTCTGTTGACTCCATAAAAAAGAGGATCCATGCTGCCAAATATTTTAAGTACTGCTTTAAAACCAAACCCACATTATTACTGACAATTTCGTGACAAGAACAAAAATGGCTAATTAAGCTCTTGATTAAAAGGTGTTTTCTTAATGCTAGCAAGGAAAGCAAGGAAAGGCATACTTTTAGCTACTTGCCAAAAATGATGAACTTCAAACTACCAACCAAATCAACGACTATTTAATTAAGCACCTACAATTGCCAAGCACTATGCTAGGCACCAGAGATACAAATGTAAAAAATGGAACCATCCCTCACTCTCAAGGAATCTATATCTTACCAGAAGAGACAACACATAGCTAAAGAGGCATATTGAATAAATAAAAAGCAAAACTCAAGGTAGCAAATGACTAGGGAGATTCCTGAAGGATCTCTGCGGTGGGGGGGGGGGGAGCCCACAGAAGGGAGAGTTGGAGAGTTGGAGTTCTATCCTGAAGGAAGAGACCAATTTCAAGAGGCAGATAGAGGGGAAGCAGGAGGTATGCAGAGAATGAGCCAGGTTGGCACACAGTCTTGGAAATGGGAAATGGACAGTCATATGTGACAAGAGAGAAGGCCAAGTTAGTGGTACTATATAGTACAAGAAAGAAGATAATCTATAATGAGGCTATGCAGATGCTAAGGTCAGACTACAAAGGTCTTTAAAAGTCAGAGTTCACATCTTATCCTGGAGGCAAGAAGGAGACACTGTACTTTATTAAATAGGGCAGTGACATCGTCCAATCTGCGCATAGGGAAAAGCACTTTTCACAGCAGTGAAGATGATGGATGGGCCTGATGAAGCAGGGAGATAACGAAAAAGCCACTGTAACAGTCTGAACCAACAGTAAAATGGGTGGGAACAGTGTGAGGAGGGAGAAGAAATAACAAAACCTGGCAGCTGACAGGCCATGTGAGATGAAGGATCATAAGAAAGGCCAGTTGATGCTAAGTATAGAGCTGGGAAACTAGAAGAATGGTGGTGCCTTTGACAGAACTAGAAACGTTTATAGGAAAGGTGGTTTAGGGAGGAGGAAGACAAGTGAGTTCTGTTTGAGACATACTGAGTGTGAGATGTCTGAAACGTCCAAAAGTGATGTGGGACTGGAGCTCTGGGGAAAGACTAGGGCTTGACATAGAGAACTGGGAGTCACTGACATAGATAGAAAGATATGATTCAGACCATATAAGCTTTGTCTATCAAGAATCTTTTCCAATCTCACATGATAAGAAAATACATGCTAAACATATGGAAAACAAGTGAATTATGTAGGGTTATTTTTTTAATTAAGCCACTCCTAGGAATCAGTCTGCAGATGAGAGGGGTCTAGGGCGTAGTGGCTTCTGAAACTGCTTTTTTATCCCTAAACCCACCCACTAGTCCTCACCACTACTACTAGTTGGTGCTATGTTCAATCTCACTCAATGGGCTACAGAATGAACAGAAAACTTGGAATGGTAAGAGTGATGAGATTCATGAACAAAGGTAGAATTAAGAGAAGAGATTCCTCATCCCCGGCATTCTAAAGAGGAATATTATATACCCTCTGCCTGTAAGTGATGCAGAGGAAGTTGGCCAACCATCTCTACATGCCCTCTGGTGGGCAGGAGGTGTTACAAGGGTTTTTACCTAGAATGAAAAGCACAGGATGATAGAGTAAGCAAATCTGCCAAAAGTAATCCGGGAAATTCAAAAGTTCTCCTCTGATATAAAAGATCATAAATTCTTGTGAAGACTTTTCAAGCCTCTTTAGATCATCATACTGGCTTCCTCTCACAGTCTATCAGAATTACAAACCTTTCGGGGCGGCTAGGTGGCGCAGTGAGTAGAGCGCCGGCCCTGGAGTCAGAAGGACCTGAGTTCGGATCCAGCATCAGACACTTAACCCACACAAACAAAAACCTAGCTGTGTGACCTTGGGCAAGTTACTTAACCCCAATTGCCCCAAAAGGGGCGGCTAGGTGGCGCAGTAAGTAAGAGTGCCAGCCTCGGAGTTGGGATGACCCGAGATTGAATCCGGCCTCAGAAAATGAGCACCCACACATAAATAATGACTAGCCGTGTAACCTTGAGCAAGTTACTTAACCCCAATTGCTAAAAAAAAAAAAAAAAAAAAAGAATGACAAACCTTTCAGCTTCAAAGTTCTTCATACTTGGAATAAACCTGACTACCACAAATTGTTTATCCCAGCTTCAGTATTTTAATGAGTGTATGTATGTGTTTGCAGTTAGACATCTTTCTTCACTTATCTCTATTTGCCCTTGCTAGTCTACACCCAAAGCTACCTGGAACATATTTATTCCCTGTCCCCATTTGTCCTTTCCTTTTAAGAATTAATTTATTAATAAGATGACTATCTTGAAAGTGACGATTAAAAAGTTGTCCAGTCTACCTTAAAAAAAAGTATTTGTCATTCTGCCCTTGAGCCAAGTAAAATCAACACTATTTTCTACTTATCTGATAACAGCTTTTACTCAATTTGGACAAGTGGCTATGTACTTAACTATTCCTTTAAATCAAATTCTGATGAAGCTATTCTTGTCTATGTATAAAGAATGAATATCAAAGAGATTCGAAAGGAAATTAAATGTATTTGACAAAGTGTGGATAATGGTAACAAAATTTTAGGGGTTTTTTCTTCTAGTTAGCCTTAAGCTTCCTTAAGAGTATGGGACCAAACTGTAAAAGTATCAAGAAAGAATAACAAGAAAATCTTTTGTTAAAAAAAGATACATCTCTAGAGAAGCGAGTCAATTTTTTCCTATAGCACATCTAAGGGAAAAAATGGTGTGTGAAGAAGGATATCCATGTTAGCAACCACAATGTTTCATAGGAAAAAGAACATAGATGTAAATAACTAATGTACAGAATCATTTACATTGAAGCCTTGGGCACATCTGCCATTTTCACAGATTTTATTCAAATGTCTGGATACTAGGTAAAGAATTTCATTTGTGACACACTGGAGAGATCTTCATAGGGCTATATTACTAGAACAAAATTCCTTATCATATGTGGGTTGGGTTTAACACTCACCTACTTGTTAAAGTTAAAATGGGGGAAGGGAGAGAAGGAAAGAGAGTAAGGGACATGGAGAAGAGTAGAGAGGGAGGGAGAAGGGGAAGAAAAAAGAGGAAAAGAGAGGAGAAAAGGGAGGCAGTGAGGGAAAGGAAAGGCAGGAAGGGAAAATAGAAAGATGGCTGGATTGAGTAAAGAGTAGCATCTTTCTGCTTCTTGAGGAAGCTGATGGTGTGGCATTTCACAGCATTACTGCTGTGAGCAATAAGCTATATGTTTTCTTCAGTAGATTTCAAGTTAATTCAATAAACCTTTCAGCACCAACTATGTGTACAATACCATGGCAGATCCTGGGAGATATAGAAATGTTAAATAAAGTATGGCCCCTACCCTTATGAAGATTTCAATCTAACTGAAGGAGGGGAAGGGCATTGAGCGGGCTGTTCACAGGATTATAGAAATTCAGGTTATTATTAATATCCGTCAAAGATCTTAGGCTCCAGAATTTAAATTAAATGTTTCTTCTTCAGGGCGGCTAGGTGACAAAGTGAATAGAGCACTGGCCCCGAAGTCAGGGGGACCTGAGTTCAAATCTAACCTCAGACACTTGACACACTTACTAAACATGTGACTTTGGGCAAGTCACTTAACCCCAATTGCCCTCCAAAAAGCAAAAAAAAAGTTTCTTCTTCCTTTCCTGCTCCCCTCCCTGCCATAGGTAGGTGTTTGACTGGATTGATGGTATAGCAGTCAAAAATCTTTCTTCTCTATGAATGGCTTTCTAGTGTTATACAAATAATACTATCACATCTCACTTATTTAAGCTTGACTATCTAGAAACCTTACTATCTGAACCAGTCTAGAACAAGTGAACAGACAAGAAGTTAAAAAAGCAGAGCAGTCTGAGCCTATTTGATAAAGGGAAAAACCAGCTCCTGACACTCATTGCCTTCCTCCTCCCTGCCCCAGCAGAGGTTAGGGGAGGCAACAGTGCGTTTCAACGCAAATATAGTAACATTCTTGGGGATGAGCTCAAGTAATCAAGGAAAGGCTAAAATTCCGGTCAAAATATTCTCTTTAAGGAGGTCAAGAAATAGATAAAACAAAGATTTTACAAAGATTTTTTTTCAAAGCTTCTTTTTTTATTTTTTGTTTCACTGCTCAAGGGAGCAAATTTTCCTTATCTGGAAAATTCACTTACCCTGAACTTTATTTCCTAAAGATACTTATATTGTGCTTACCTCTTTAACATTTCTCGGAAGTGTTATTAAAAAGCAGTTTCTAATGGCAAACTGGTTTTGAACTTGAACAGTCTTCCTAAAGATAAAAATAGAGCTAAACATAGGTGTTTCATGAGTATTAAAGGAAATGAATGTTGTTGTTTTTTTAAAATAAAGGATTTTCTGGAACTCCAAAAGGGGAGAAGAGCAGGATAGACAGAGCTTACCAGTTGTCCTACCTTGCCACTTTCTCTCTCCCCCACCTCAATCTGGCCTTCTACTTCTTGTCAATCAAATAAACAGTAAGCCACGGGCCTGGGGCTTAGCTATCACTACTACTTGAAGGGTATGAGAATGGATTGTCCTATACCTAGAAATCCTTTCCCTCCAACCTGAAGGCCAAGCATGAAGTAAATGACTGCCCAGACAGTCATTTCAGCCCTACTCATATCTGTCTTATCCTCCTTATCCCACTGCCCTCCCCTTTTACTTCTGCCCAACTAAAATCTAGCTTCTAGTGTTAACTACCCTTTTCTACTGTACCTTTCTATATTCCTCCTACCTTCTCTTCTCAGCAGACACTACTGCCTTAGACACCCTCACCAATGCTGGATGCACCTTCTCTCATGCTAAGAAAGGAGAGATATGCTTCTTGCTTCCAGATATTTCCCCTAACGCCATTATTCAACAACCTCTCCTCTGCGGTTTACTGCAACCTATATATAATTCTAACCAGGACTTGATGGAAGCAATCTATTTTATTTTTATTATTCTTTTCTCAAGTTCAATACGTGCTTCAGTCTTCCCCTCCAACCTAACCCCACCCTCACACGGAAGGCTCTCTGTGTCTATGCTGGTTCCCTCCAAACATTCTTGCATCCCATTTCATCATTCACCTCAGTCACACCTGGGAAAGGTTATATCCTAGAGATCTCACCATCAGCCATGAACAGACAGTCTACTTCCATGATTAAAACCTTTCAAGTCTTTATCTGATTATAATCTCTCCCTTAAGCCTTTCTTTGCCCTAACCCATGACCTCCAATCACTCTACCCAGGTCATAACCCTTGTTTGGTATGACCTTACTTTCCTCTCTTCAAAATATTGACTCTACAGTTAATGAGTTCAACTTCATACTGTTCTCCAACCTTGAATCCCTTGCCCTTTTCATCCCTTTTCAAATCCCAGCCCTTGGTTACTCCCATCATCTGCTTTCTCCATTACTACCCCATACTCTGCTGAACAGCAGTAGCACAAGTCATGAAACTGACTGGATGCATCCACCACCAACCAACTTCCTCTACTCTCAACTAAGCCCTCAGTGCTAAACTCCAATGCCCTTACTCCTCCCAGCTGATTCTTCAACACACTCTTCTTTCCAATCACCTACACCACCTTCACTGCTTCCCATGGAGCTGAACTACACTAAAAAAAAAAAAAAGAAAGCTATCTATCATGGGATCCTCTTCTCATAAATTCTCTCCCTCAGATCTTTTCAATATCATCTCCCACCCTCTCTTCTTTTGCTCCACCCTCAGAGGCTCTTCTCCAAATCAAGGTCAATCCCTCTATACTTATGTTCTTCATTCCATCCCCTCCCATCTCTTCTGTCATTAATTTTCACTGTCTACTTACACAGTGACTCCGACCTGACTGCCTACAAACATGCCCAGTCCTTCTCTCCCAATTCTTCAAGACTCAGTTCAAGGGGCCTTCACTGATTCTCGTTATAATGGGAGAGAATGGCCAATGCTTTGAGCGTGCACAGTGTTTTCTGCCTCCTACCTGTGCAGCGCTTCCAGAAATGCATGGTGACACATATGGAGGGGCCCTACACCAAATTAGGAGCATGGGTGGGCATTCTGTAACTATTTCTTGTCTTCTTACTACCTGGTGAAGAGTTTTTTGATTGTCTGCTGAGTCAGAATCGAATATGCAGTTAAAAGGCACAACCAGGCAAAAACACCTTCTCTGTCCCTGGCAGCTTTGAGGGAGGAGGAAGAACTCCTCCTATACCTCCTGATGAGGGAGCCCTTCTGCCACCTGGGCACCATGTGTTTGTCATATTTAGTCTCCCTTGATCTTAAATGAATGAGTTTGAGATAGAAGGACCTTGTGAACCTCAGAAATTTTAAAGAGCCTTGAAAAGTCCAGCAATAAGAGCCCATAGCACAGTCTCAGCAGCTGAGTCTAATGTGAGCCTGAGGAACAACCTGCTTGACTCAAGCCAAGGATCCATCCAGCAGTTATCCTACAAACATGGAAATAAATAATCCATTGGCCATGATGCACATAGAAATAGGCTTGATTGGAGAAAAGCTTTGTACTTTACCCATTCAAATTTGAGCTCACTTTCTCCAGAAACTGAGGTAGTAGAGGACAGTGTTCCCCAGTTCTGGAGAAATATTTTGCAGGAACCACTTTATGAGTTATAGTCCATTCTTTCCAGGCACTAAGTTATAGAGATGAGTTTATATCCCAGTTCAGAGAGACATTTTTGTACTTCTATTCTTTCTGTATCGTTCCATTAATATCCCTTTGGAAAACTGGTTATCAAAGAAAACGGTCAATATTACTTTGGGGGCCAGCTAGTGATACAGCAGACAGAGCTCTGGACCTGGAGTCAGGACCAGAGTTCTTTTTTTTTCTTTATTAATTTGTTTGTTTACTTTGAGTTTACAAGATTCCCGGTTCTTTGAGTTTCAAATTTTCTCCCCCTCCTTCCCCTTCGCTCTCCCCATGGGGGGCATATAATCAGGTATAGGATCTGCAGATACTTTCACATTAGACAACTTTGGTCAGGTTGAAAAGAAGCATTATAATGGATGGAATGAATGGGAAAGAGGAAACCAAACCAGACAAGAAAGAGAGAGAGAGCGGGTAATTTGCTTCAATCTGCATTCAAACTCTGTTTTTTCTGGTTCTTTCTTAGAATGTAGACATCAGGACCAGAGTTCTTGAGAACTAGAGTCCCCAGACACTTACTGGCTGCATGACTCTGGACTAGCCACTTTCTCATCTGTAAAGTAAGAATAGCACTTCCTCTCCCCCGCCCCCAGACTGTAGTGATAAAATGAGATCCTATTCAGAGAGCACTCCCAACACCTTCAATACGACACAAATGCAGGCAATCACTATGATCACTAATTACCAGTTAACTGTTTGGAGGAGGGGATACTCTGGGTGAGGACTCTTAAGCTACTATACTAGAAGAAAAGCCTCCCACTTCAGGGTTACACAGTGAACTAAGGGAGAGGGATGAGTGGCCTCACCCTGGAGACCTGGCCTGCCCCTCGGCCTATCTATTCTGGCTACATCAAGGCTAAGGACACAACCCCCCTCCACAGACGGGGTCATCTCTGGCCAGTCTCCATTACTCCCTAACTGATGGGGCTTCTCCCCATCCTTACCCTCAGTAATTACTTGTACAAATTTTCCATTTACTTAGTTATGCCCATGTTGTGCCCATGTGCCCTCAAGAAGAATGTGAGTTCCCCCAACACAGAGAGTTTCCTCTTCTTTGTCTTTATATCCCCGGTGCCCAACAAAGTGCCTGGCACACAGTAAGCATTTAATAGTTAGAGAATTGAACTGGACAGCAACCTAGTCTAACCACTCCATTTTACAGATAAGGAAATCAGGGCAAAAGAGGTTAAATGACTGGCCCACGGGTAGAGAATGGCAAAGGTGAAATCCAAGCCAAGGCCCTGTGATACCAGGTTGAACACTCTTTCCAATACACTAGATATTTTTTTAAGAGAAAAAATTATCCCAGTATGTAGGGCTTTGCCACATCATCACAAAGACTTCACTGCTGGGTTACTCTAAGTCAGAGATTTTCCTGCCTCTTCCCTTTTCTGAGAGATTACCAGGGTCCTGGCATGCCCCTCCCAATTTAGATCTCTCTCACTAGCCCTCCAAATTGAAACCCAAGAAAAAAGCTTGCAGAACTCAGAAGAGATTTGCTGGGTTTATATTTCTACCTTTTTTCTCTCCTTTCCTTTCCTGACATTATTGTTTTGAAACATTTGCAAAAGTCCATTCCTCAAACATTCCCCTCAACTATATTATCAAAAGGAATGGAATCCCCATATTCATATGCCCCTCTGATATGGTAAACTATGCCTACATCATTCTCCTGATCTACCTGGAGAGAACCCCTGTCTAAAAAAAAGGTAAATACCCTGTCCTTGGAGGAGTCCTTTGCAATGCTCATTTCATTAATCATCCTTTTAATAATATTCTTGAATCTTCCCAAGAATCAAAGTCAAGCTCACTAGAATATAGTTTGCAGACTTTGGTATTATCCCTTTTATCATTATTAGGAAAACATTTGCCTCTCTGAGGCCTACAACTCTCCAGTTCTACCGAGCCTTTCAGAGATCACCAACACAGCCCAGCAATGACATCTACCAATTCTGTAGGTGACCTGGGATTTAGGTCATCTGGTCCTGGTGACCCAAGCTGATCCAGGACAGCTGGCTACTCTTCTTTTTATGTTCCTACTTAGCCTAGATTTTAACTCCTAATTCCCCCTTTTCACTTTCATTGAAGTGGGAGGAAGACACAAAATATTTATAGCAGCTCTTTTTGTGGTGGCAAAGAATTGGAAACTAAAGGGGTGCCCATCAATTGGGGAATGGCTAAACAAGTTGTGGTATATGCATGTAATGGAATACTATTGTGCTATAAGAAACGAGGAGCAGATGGACTTCATATCTACCTGGACAGGCTTATACGAATTGATGCTGAGTGAGAAGAGTAGAAGCAGGAGAAATTTGTACACAATTACGGACACATCGCATCTGTGATGACTGACTGATAGACTGGGCTCTTCTCAGCAATGCAGGGTTATAAGTCAACTTCAAAAGCCTCATGATAGAGAGAGATGTCTACATTCAGAGAAAGAACTAGAAAGAACTCAGTTTGAATCCAGATTGAAGCAAACTACCTGATCTTTTTCTTTTTCTTGTTTGGTTTTGGTTCCTCTTTCCCATTGTTCATTCCATCTAATACAATCCTCCTTTATAACCTGACTAATGTCTAATGTGAAAGTATTTGCAGATCCTATACCTGATTGTATGCCACCAAGGGGGGTGGGGTGAGGAAGGGGGAGAAAATTTGAAACTCAAAGAATTGTGGAACTGAATCTTGTAAACTAAAAGTAAACCAACAAATTAATAAAGATCAAAATATTTTTAAAAAGAAAAAAAGAAAATGCTCCTCTTTTGGTCTACATAATTTCATCCTTGACAGTTTACCAATCCTCCAAGAAAGTTCCTCCTTATTGATGAAAATCAGATTCAGAATGGCAGCTGCCTTCACTGCTTCCTTCACCTTTTGAAAAATGATATCATTGAGACTAGTTAAGATATTATTAGCTGCTATGCTTTGGGATGAGTGAAAGCAGCAGCCCTTCGAGAGGCAGCAAGGTACAGGGGATAGAGCGCTGCACTTGGAGCCAGGAAGGCCTGGGCTCCAATCCCACCTCACACACTTACTAGCTGTCCCACCCACCCTGGGCAAATAATTTCACCTCTCTGTTTACCCTGGTCATAAAATGAGGGGGTAAAACTCAGTAGTTGCTAAGGTCCCTTCCAGTTCTGAATCTCTGATACTACATCCAGATTACAGAGTCTCCCATCACTACCGGATCACACCTGTATGCGGGAGGGGAGGGGCCCTACTGATGTTCCCTGAATTCCTTTCTGTCCAACTGGCCTATAATATACAATGATAAAAATATCAATTCCATTCTGCCTCTGCCAAGTATCTCCTCTAGTTAAATTGTATTGCTGCTTTTTGTTTTTACATCAGCTATTTCTTGGGGGCGGCTAGGTAGTACAGTGAATAGAGCACCTAGAGTCAGGAGGACCTGAGTTCAAATTCGACCTCAGATATTTAACACACTTACTAGCTGTGTGACCTTGGGCTAGTCACTTAACCCCAATTACCCTGCCCTCCCCCCTCCAAAGAAAAACAAAACATCAGTCATTTCTAGATATATCCATCTCCCCTCACCCCACCCCTACCTCCTTCCCATGAGTCTTTCCTTGTAACAAAAGAAAATGTGTTAACCAAACCACTGCATTTGACAGCCTAAGAAATATTCCACACCTGTAATCCCCCATTGTAGTTCAAAGAACTGCCAGCCTCAGCCTTCTGGGTGCTGGGATTACAGGCTGGTGCTACTACACCCGGTTATCTTTTTAACTCATCGTAGTTCTAACATTGAAAGGGACCTGAGGACATCGAGGTCCAGGACAACTAGGTGACTTGCTCCTGGTTCCAAAGGGAGTAAGTTTCAGACGCAGGCTAGGATGCAGGGGTCCAACTCCAGAGTCCAGACTCTTTTCCCTTTATCATGATTTCCTATGGCTATCTGCTGTATTCCAGTAGGGACAGGGAGAAGTAGACAGTTTTCTCCATTCCCCTTCCTCTTCCATTTAAAACTCTTGGGATTAGATTTGCAAAAGTACAGGTAAATATACGTTTAAAAGGTCAGAGGTTATTAATCATGGTCCAGGAACCTAATACCTGTACAGAGACATTTCAATTATATTTCTCCTCAAGGCCAACTCACCCACATGGTGTGATCTGAGGAGTCCCTCCTCAAAAAAAAAATCTTTCCACCTGCTTGTCAAGGTCTGAAATGTCTTGAATGCATGACAAATCCTTTCATCCCACAATAAGCCACAATATCCCATATAGGTTCTTCCCTGTGAGAAGAGAGAGGCAAAGGAAATAACACACCATTCCTTAACAAAAATGCTGTGTGAATAAGTCAAAGTGCCTAGATTCTAGCCTTTGTTCTGTCACTAATTTACTGCAAGTCCAAACCCTGAATCTCTAAGTCTCCGTTTCCTCATACAAAAAATAAAGTACTTTCACTAAAGAATGGTAAATACACCTTTCAGTCTTAAATTCTAGGAGCCCATACAAAATCACCTGATTAAGGTGACCCAATGATTAAAACTCAATTATGCTCAAATGAAATCAGGCTACAAGTTTCTACAAATTCTACAAAAGTCTGCAAGTTCGTGATGTCATTTTTTCCTGTTTGAATAAGGACAGTGTGGTATTAAACAGCAGGAAGATAATGGCACCTAATTGTCCAGAAAGAGGCTGGAGCTGCTGGGCAAATTCCATTACTCCAGTCTTAACTTGATGAAAAGAGCTAACAGATGTAAAATGCTTTGTAAACCTTAAAGCGCTATATAAATGTCAGCTATTGTTATTATTACAGCCTAGGGTTGGCTCTATTGACCTTCAACTGTGTAGACAAAACATATTACTCCAGCAGAGTGGAAACACTGCTGCAGGAGGGGACAACACACACAATCACTACTGGGAAGCCAGACAGTCCATTGTGGAATAGAATGAACACTTACCAAGGTAAGAGGAGGCGCCCTGAGTTCCAACTGGCTGTGTGACCCTAGCATGTCACTTCTTTTTCCAGCTCCTATATTCCTATATTCCTGATCTTATAAATGGGATATGGTTATACTAGATTATACTCCAAAGTCCCTTCCAGTTCTAACATTCTTTAATTTGCAAAGATCTAAAAAAAAAAAAAACACTTCTGCTAATAACAAAGAGAGTGTGATGAATGAAAAACAAACATCAAGAGACAGAGTTTCTGAACAATTTATAACCAATTTAATTATTAAACTAGCCAGCAATCAATAAATTGATGGCCATTGTTTTCTCTCAGTAACCCACAAAGTCCCATGGAGAGCTTGAAAGCCTTAAATGCTTTTTGAAAGGGAATGCCCTGACAAGTGAAAATCAACCCTGACTGGTGGACATTTAATGAGAAGGTAGGTGAGAAATCTTTAGCTCCTCCTGCTGAAAATGACTTGATCATGAGACTCAAGTCACCTCCAGCAATCTGGACCAAGAAATCCATCTCCACCCAGACCATTCCAGTTGGTTTTCTCCTACATGAGCTGGGTCACTCTAAACTCTAACGAAGAGATACAAGGACAGGGGCTTCTTTCCCAGCGTAAAAACTTGCCCAGCCTGGGGAAACTTTGTTCTGCCACTAACTCATAATCTAAACAGAAGTGAGGTCTCCTAGTTGGGTAGGATTCCACCCAAGACTGAAGACCATGTTCCTTGAGGGTAGGGGTGATTTCAATCAGATGTGTCCTTCAGAGAGACAAGAGCTTGACTTCAATGAGGAAACTAAGGAAAAAAGCCTGGATCTTAATTTAATAATTGGTTATTAATATAGCAGTAAAATAATTACTTCTCTCAAGAGGGAGGACCAAAGGTAGTGAGTTACCCAAGGTTACACAAATGTGCCAGTATTTAAACCCAAGTCCTCTGACTCCAGCCCCAACACTATACAACACCACAACACACTGTGCCAC
The DNA here is from genome assembly GCA_011680675.1 of Gymnobelideus leadbeateri. NCBI lineage: Eukaryota > Metazoa > Chordata > Mammalia > Diprotodontia > Petauridae > Gymnobelideus > Gymnobelideus leadbeateri. Next base: position 258,265 of record WOXC01011918.1, on the reverse strand, counting down.
TCTATATAGGATGTAAGCTCCTTAAGGGAAGGAGTTTTTTTCCTTATATCCTTAATATTGTATAGTGCCTGGCACATGATGGGCATTTAACACACATTTGCTTAATTTAAAGAAATAACCCTAACTAAAAAAAATTAAAATGTGCTTACTACTCATTTTCATACTGTCAAATATTTAATCTTTTTTGAGAAGGGTGGGTGAGACTGATCTCCCAAGCACAAAAATCACTCATTGTACTGGTCTCATCCCAAAGTTCATGAGCACAGAAGCTTCCACTTGAGAAGGGTTGCTTCAGTCCCCCTTAGGCAGCCTGGTGGTCCTCCACTCCAGAGGGGGCTCACCATATCAGTGCCAGATTTAGTGGAAACACATGATCAGTTTCAGCCCTATTGCAGCTCAGAGCTCACAAACTCAAGTAATTCATCAGTCTCCACCTCCCCAGCAGTAGGGACTACATCCAACCTACACTGCATTTCTTCACAAGGAACAAAAAGATAACAGATTTTGGGAAGATGTTTCTAAAATTCATAACTTTTACATTTTTAAGAAAAACCTATCCATCTACACATTTCAAGATGGTAAGATATTAGAATCAACAAAACAAATTTGAATGATACTTTTTAGGAAATCCAATATATTTAAATCCTACCAAGCTCATCAGATAATACAGTATCAGTGTGAGATGAGATTGGAAAAAGTATTCTGAGAAGCAATGCTTAATTAGCAACTGATTAAATCACTTAATTTCACAAACACAAGAGTCTTCTTAACAATGTAGGATGTCTTAGGAAAAAAGAAGTAACATTTTGCATTTTAAGTAACTTGTACTTTGAGTAATAAGCATAGCTTGTCAAAACTTTTAAAATAACTGCTTAAATATTTAGAAAATACTTAATATTTCAATTTGGGGAAAATATTAAATGTGTTAATTTTTCAGTATTTCACAATTCTGTATTACCTAAATCTGCATCACAAAGTGACCAAGTAAAAAAGCTGAAAGTGAAGTTATGCAAGAAATACTTGAAATGTCATAAATTATAGCTTGTTGTTCAAGTGTCCAAAGGGTATATAAAAAAGTAGCTGGGTCTTTTTTTTTTCCAACTTCTTCTTCATCTCACTTTTAGCTGACTGTTGAAAAACATAATATAAACCTAATATTTTTTTCTTATTGTGTCTCCATTAACTGAGAAAAGTAAAACACAGGCTGTCAGCAATAACCAGATTTAAAGTAAAATACTTTGCAAAAGAATTTTAATAATGTTAAAGATCTGCATTCATGTACATATTTATGAGATTACTATAACTCTGATTTTATATATTTCAAATATTTACTGTTAGTCTTCAACATGGGACCCAATATTACTTTACAGAACTTAACTCTACTAAATCCACTCTGACATCAATTTTTAAAGATATAGGAACTCTGCAATTTTTGCTTGGATGGATTTTTAACCTCTTTGATACTTTAAATTATTGTGCTAAAATGTTTTAGAATGTAAAAACGTTGTTTGTAGACCATCAGTCTCTTAGTTAAGCATTCTGTTTAATTGTTTTTCTTTGCTAGGAGACAAGGTTCCTGAGGGAGAGGGATAATGGGAAATAATTAATTACTAAAATCAAAGGATAGAGATTGGCCCTGTGATTTCATTGATCTAAAGAATTCCTCAATGAGGAAACTGCCTAGTTTTGCAGATTGGCACTGTTTAGAGCAGAAGGGTTAAACCAGCAGCTTACAGCTGCACAACTCCTCAGTGCAGTACAAACCAGGTGAAACCATTATTGGAAAATGTTTAACAAAATAAATAAAAATACAATACAACATAGATAACATGAATTTATGGTTTTCTAAGTCAATATGGGGCCTGCAAAGATTTAAGTTTGACACCAATAGTCTAGAATACAGAGATGTAAGTGATTTCCACAGGGGTTGCACAGTCAAAATCCAGACAAACAAAATAATCAATAGAATTTAAAAACAAAAACCAGGGGAAAGAGTATCGGATTTGTGTTCAAAGAATCTAGGTTCAAGTCCCAAGCTCTGCCACCACCTGTGAATTTTTCTGTATTTGGTATAGCAGTTCTTAGCATCTAGCTATCTGGCTCTATAAAAAATAGGGCCCTGAAAGGAGGGGGCATTTCAGATCATGAGGAAGGTCTGAAGATTCATTAGAGGGGACACCACGGACCCTTTAATAAAGTGCCATGGGCTCAGAGCTCTGCCTCCATCTCTTTTATTTTAAGTTGGATAATTTTTATACCCACACCGTGAAAAAATCATTTAGCAACCTCTCTAGGCTTCAAATTCCTTTCCTATGAAATTATACATTAAACAAAATTATTTCTACGATCTCTTTGAGCTTTATATACATGATCATATATAGAGATTTTGCTATTATAGTCCTGCAAAATCATCTACACACAAGGAACCTTCTAAAAATTGTGACCTTTTTTTTTCCGAAAAATTGAGCAGACCAGTTAAAATTCTCTCCCTTCTAGAAAATGGTAAATACTTACTCCCCATATTTTCCCCCAACAACTGTAAGCTAAAAAGAAAGTAAAAATAAGTGATTATCAATATTCAAATTTTAAGTTAAAATTTCAAGAACTACTAACCTGTGAATATCAGGATATAACAACAATAAAAGTCAAACTTTAAAGATTCTACACTAACCTGAACTTACTTTTATCTTACAAAAGACAAAGTGAACTGAAAAAGAGCATTTCAGAACGGGAAGGAAGCTTGTTGTTCAGTCATGTCTGACTGTTCATGACCCCATTTGAAGTTTTCTTGGCAAAGACACCGAAGTTGTTTGCCATCTCCTTCTCCAGTTCATTTTACAGCTGAGGAAACTAAGAAAAATGAGGTTAAGTGACTTGCTCAAGGTCACATAGCTAATGTCTGAGTCCACAGTTGAACTCAGATCTTCCTAACTCCAGGTCCCAAGCTCCATCCACTTTGCCACCTAGCAGCCCCAGAAGGAACCTTCAAGATCATCTAATTAGAGGGCAGGGAAACTGCAGCGTTGAGGCCAAAGGGGGTCTTCTAGGTTCTTGTGTACAGTCTTTTGACTGAGTCCAAGTTTTACAGAACAAATCCTTTTGTTAAGGGGTTTGCCCTTCGGAAGTCTGGATTCAGTTAAAGGACTGCACTCAAGGCCCTAGAAGACTATCTATGGCCTCAAGGCCCCAGGTTCCCCAGCCCTGATCTAATCCAACCCTTTATTTGACAGATGAGAAAACTGGGGCACAGAGGGATGAGGTAACTCGCCCAAAGTTACAGATGTTAATGAGGACAGCCAAGAAAAGAATCCAGGTCTATAGACTTGGAGTCAATTAATCAACAACCATTTACTGAACACCTACTATGTTTCAGGAGCTGTGCTAGGGATATACAAACAAAAATGAAGCAGTCTCTGACCTCGAGGAGAAGGATGTTCTACTTGGGGAGACATACACAAATCTGCTAAGTCTTTTGAGAGGAAAGGGGAAGCATTGGTCACTGAAGGGATCAGGACAGACTTCAAGTACAAGATAGAACTTGAACTGGATCGTGAAGGAAGATGGGATTCTATGTAAGAAGCAGAAGTGAGAGGGGAAGCCTTCCAGGCAAGGGGGACTTTCAGTCCATGAGACTCAGGCAAAAAATGGCCTAGGCTGTGTAAGAGCAGGAAGGCTCATTGGGCTAGGAGACAGAATGAGTGACATGAGTAAAGAAGCCTGCAGAGGGAGGTTGGCAGCAGGTTGTGAAGGACTTAAAGAAGGCCACACAGAAATCTGTATCTAAGAGGTAAGAGGGAATCACTGGAGGGTTTTGAGCAAGGAAGTGACAGGTAAGATTCTGGCACATGGCACCATAAAGCCTACTCTTTTCAAATCATTTAAATCAATGTTTCTTTGCCATCTAGCTTTTGTGGAAGAAGCCAGATGAGAAGCTAGGTCTCCTCCCTCCTGGCCTAATGTTGAAGGGACTAGACACTATTCTTCCTCACTTTTTATAGTCACTTAAATAACAATTTTCTAAGCCCCACAGTTTTTGTGGCAGAACCAAGCATGGAGCCTGAATCTATCTCCCAGTTCCCTGCCTGCTTGAACCCATTTCTAACCAGTTAAATAGGAGTTTTTTCTCCCAGGTAGCTTTTGTCTGTGAAAGCAGGACTTAACTCCAGGCTCTTCCCAAAAGGCCCAGTAATGCTTTAGGGCCTAAGGCTTAGGCACTATATCCTTGGGCCTCCACTCTTCCATTCATTTAAATGACTCTATAGTCTCCGATGTGGCTTCCATGGCAGAGCTAGGAATCAAAGGTAGGTCCAGTCACCCCCAGTCTACCTTTTTCTATTTTAAATGGCAGTGTTTCAGTTCTGAATGGTAGTAAAGGTAGATAATTATGTGGTACCCAGAACACTTTCAAAGTGTGTTTACACAATCCATTTGTGCCTCACCACATGCCTGTAAAACAGGTACTACAATTATAATGCCCATCTTGCAGATGAGGCTCAAACAAGGTCCTACGGCTAGCATCAAGAGCCAGGGATTGCACAGAAGGCATCCTGGCTCTAGGTCCAATGCACCAGTCATAGAGCAGATAGAACCCAGGCCCACTTACTCCCATCCTAGTGCTCTGGGCACCAATACCACCATGGTTACTATTTTCTAACCTTTTAAACAACAGCTTTCTGGGCCAGGGGCAAAACTAGGATGAGAACACAAGTGTCCTCACTCCAAGCCCAATGGTCCTTTCATAAAACATGCTTCATATCAGTACTTAGCATCTAATGCTAGAATTCTTAATCTTTTTTGGTGTCATGGACCCTTTTGACAGTCTGGTTAAACCTATGGACCTTTTCTCAGAATAATGTTTTTAGATGCATAAAATACAAAGAAAATTATTTTATATTGAAATATGTAAATTTTTCTATCCAAGTTCACTAACACCACCACCACCCCCAAAATGTATCCATGGACCTCAAGTTAAGAACTCCTGATTAGCAGCTTCCTTTCAATTTCTGTAACATTGCAGGGACTTCTCCAATTGTTATACAACCGAGTTTACATTTCAATAATAGAAACCTCATTTTAATTCCCATAAAAATTCTGACTTCCCCTAAAACATGTGAATACACTATCCCAACAAATGCAAAATCACAGATCCACTATTTAACCCCAAGGACAACAAGGCCCAAAATTTTGCTGCCAAGTTTAAAACATCCAAGTAAATCTGCAATGAGAGACCCAGATCCTTGTACAGCTAGCACACATAGTCATGGCCAAAAAGAGCCCAAAGCAGAATTGCAGATGGTTTCTTCACCAAGATATTCATTAGAAGCACAGAGGGCATTTTCAGGCATTACAAATCATTTTTACAAGAACACAAAGGCTACCTGGCCTAGAAACACCTCAATTTAAACACATGACTGGAAAAGGCACAGTAGCATAGTGTGGTACAAAGAGTATAGAACTGAGGCAAAAGCCTACTACTCCTCCCAGCTGTAGAGTCCACCTCAGTATGTTTCATCCAGACTTCATCAACCACAAGACCCCTTTCCACAACTCTAAAATGTTCTCTAGAATTCTATTTTTTAAAAAAATCAAACCTAAGTTGTAAAGGGCTAGGCCTTGGACCCCTGATTTCAGTAATACAATAAGAAATCCTAGGTTAGCTAACTCCTCTATCAAGCCACAGAAGGTGCTGCCCCTTGGCAGCTGCCCAGAGTACTGAGGGATTTGCCCACAGTCACAGTCCACACACGGCAGTCAGCACTTGAACCCAGGCCTTCCTGGCTTAGAAACAGGCTCTCTGCCCACTATGCCACAGTACCTCTCACAGAAATATTCAACAAAAAGCAAATTAAAAACGGACTATCAACTATCAGTAGGTATGATTAACTGTACCAACAGATCAAAGCAAAGTTAAAATGTATTAAACTGAAATGCTAAGTTTAATAAAACTTACACCAAATTGATAATTAAATTGCCTTAATTAAAACCTCCACTACAATATTATTCATTTGGGATAGCATGTCCTTAAAATGGTCATTAATAAATAGAAAATGTTCGTTTAAACCTAATGATATTCTTATGGAATCAACTAATACCATTTGTTCCACAATGTACATTCTTTCCCAAAGCAATTTTTTCTAATACTCTTGATTTTTCTAGATGATATCCACTATCACTAATACTAAAATGGAAAAAATTGAAGGCAGAAAAATATATTTATCAAACATCTTACCATCAACAGAAGACCCTTGGTAGCTTCTGCAGCAATTTCATGACAAAGGGACTAAGTTGTCTATTTGCACAGACAAATCTACTTTTGCTTTTAACAGAAGCATAACAAACATTCTTCCCTACAAAACTTCCCCCAAACAAGCTGCTTAATGCTGGAAGGCAAATAGATTCACTGGGTTACAAAGAACAAAGGGTTTGCTCTCAGATGAAAATTTCAATTCCTTAAAAAAATAGGTTTTCTTAAGTCAAACTTTCTTAGGCATCTTTCCAGACATTACCAAACACTGCTTAAAGGTTACATGGCAAGAAATAGTTTCTATAAAATAAATTACTAAACACTCAAGAAATATACATTATCTTATTTTGAAAAAAAAAAGTCTATTCCCTTTCCAATAGAGGGTTTGGGTTTTTTTGTGGGGGAGGGGGCATCTCGGGGGAAGCTGACCACATGATCTCCAATAACATTTCAGCTAGTCTTCATCCAAATTGAGAAATCTTATTTCCAAAGCTCCAACTAGTTAATAACGTTACCTGACTTCGCCTCTGTGATAACACTAGTTTCAATTAGTCTATACAATTAGTCTATACAATTTTAAAGTGCCAATTAAAGTGCCCTAGTTACACTTCATACACTTTCTTCTGACAGTTATCACAGTACACAACAGCTGGCGCTCAGAAGATGCACCTTGACGTTTCCGTGGGCTTGATCAGCCAATACGTAAAATCGGGTCCCATCCAACCCACAGTCTTAAGAGCACGTCTGTTTGACAAAGTTTTGACAAGATGCAATAGTCAGGGTTAGTTGCTGCCTTTTTCTACGAAGTAGACGAAAATGGTTGTTCTTACAAGTGTAAAATGAAATTCCTTTTCAAGTTCGCACGCTTCCAAAGACCCCTACTTCAATTTAGGCGAGGGTAGAGATACAAAAAACCCCAAATCTTTCCCAGATGCCCAGGATTGCTTTCTGGTAACATACCTGTTCTCTGGAAATACAAGGCAACGAGGGTCTCCGGGACGTCTGGCTCCCGAAGCTTGTGGGAGTCTCGCCTATGGGCGCACAACTTGATCTTCTCCGGGGTCTGATCACAGGCACTTTGCCGTCCCCGCTCAGGCGAGGCAGTGAGGGAGCTTCCCGCGGAGGGAAGAAGCGATCAAGTCCCAGGGCCAGCGCGGTGCCGATGCCCCCGGCGAGCCAGGAGAGCAGGGGCCGGAGAGCGGCGGGCAGGAGGCTGAGGCTGGCCACAGACACCCACCACACCACGCCGGAAAAGAGCAGCACCAGGACGCTGAGCGTGGGCTGCACCGGCTGCAGCAGGCTCAGGACCCCGACGCAGCTCAGCACCAGCAGCAGCCTGCCCAGCACCACGAGCTGCCCCCCGGGCCCGGGCCCCCACTGCGCCAGCACCAGGTCCCCTACGAAGCAGCAGGCAGGCAGCGCCAGAAGCCCCCAGGCCCGGCGGGCGCCCCTCCGAAGGCGGAGGCGGCGCCGGAGCGACCGGGTCAGGAAGCAGGTGAAGAAGAAGAAGGCACAAGCGAGGCTGAAGAGCGGGCACAGGACGTGAGAGAGCCCGCGGAGCAAGAGCCCCAGAGGGCGGCCGAGGTGGGCGCAGCCCTCGGGCCACAGGAGCCGGGCCAGCAGCAAGCCTGCGAGGGCGCCCAGCGCCGAGCTGCCCAGGGCTTCGTCGGGGGCGCGGCGAGGCACGGGGCTGGGGGTAGGCGAGGACGAGGAGGAGGAGGAGGAGGCGCGGGGCAGCAGCAGCTCCACGTTGCACAGGCGGCAGACGTGGTACCAGAAGCCGCGCGGAGGGTCCTCGCGCAGTGGGCTAGCCGAGCTGCGCACGTAGCCGTTCCGCAGGCTCTCCCGCGGGGGCCCGGCCCCGTCCCGCCGCGGGAGCCGCCTCATGGTCCCGCCCGGCTCAGCCCGAGGGCCGGGGATCCTCTGCGCTCGCTCTCTCTCCTCTCCTCTCCTCGCGTCTCCGCTCCTCTCCTCCGCACCGCTCTGGGAACTTGGGACGCGCAGGGAGCTGGGGCTCCCGCGCCTGCACCTCCGCCCCCGCCGTGCCGCCCGGCTTAGTCCGTTGGGCTTCTGGCGCGCGCTCCTCCTCCTCCGCCTCGTCCTCCTCCACCTCCTTTCACCGCCCTCCCCACTGGGAGCGCGCCCCACCCGCGTGCCCGCGTGCCTGCCCCGCGGTGGCCACCGCCGTTGCCTCGGCGGGGCCCGTCCAGGGTGAGGGCCACTGCCCGACGGACTGGGAAGAAGGAGGTGTTTGGCAACCCCACCGCCCTCCTCCCTCCCCACACACCCCAACCCCAGGGAGGGGGAGGAGGAGGGAGTGACCCAGTAGTGGGGAAAAGATCCCAGGGTTGGACCTTTAGAGGAAATGATGGACATACAGAGGAGAGTCACTCTTAACCTTTGACCTCAAAAGTTTCCTAGCTAGGGGCTAAGGGATGAGGTCTTCAGTGGGGCCCAGGAGCTCCCTACTAGAAAAGGACCTCGATGACCCTTAAGAGGACTTTGCTCCCTTTCCTTGTGATTTCAGTGGCATCCTCTAGTTAAGAAATTCTAGAATTTATAGCTCAAAGATCTAGATGGTCTAGATTCTAGAACAACCTTCGAATTTTACAGCTGAAGATACAGAGTCCCAAAATGAACAAGGAACTTGCCCAAGATCACATAGTTATTGAATGACAAAGGAGACCTTGACACTGAAGCCAGGTCCTCAGACCTCTCTTTGAGCTTGTTTTCCTTCTATCTGCAGCTCTGAGGCAATAGAAATCTTCATGGTGGAAAACTGGGTTTGGGGTCCAAAAGTCGACAATGTGCAGCAATTTTTAAGCACTCATCTGCCCGCACTGGGGTTCAAATTCTGCCTTAGATTCTAGCTGTATGACAAATGCCCCTCTCTCTGCCTTGGCTTCCTCATCTGTAAAAAGTGGAGGGGGCGGGGTGAATTAGGTATAGAAAGTCCCACCTGTAAATCTATGATGGCTGGATGCCTCACATGAGTCCACAGATCACCCCACTCCATTTAAAATAACTAACAAAATACACTAACCCTGATGCCTTTGTCAGGTTTGAACATCTCTAGTGAGTCAATCAGTCAAAAGCATTAAGTTAATGTCTGTCTAGTTACACAATGTGTGGGTTTTGTATAAAACAGCAAATTAACTCCCAACTGGCCATTCAGGTGTCTGGCAGTTGGAAAAGAAATCAGTTCTAGCCAAGTCCCTAAAAGAGAATTGCTGGGGGAGGGAGGGGGAATTGCACCCCATTGCCAGTTCAAACTCCTCCTTTCCCACACCTTGACCAGAGGACAGCTTTGTGAACTTTGAAAGGTTTGATGATTTTGACTTCTCATCGTCCTAGTAGTATTTCTTGAACAGCAACAATTAGTAGAAGTGGATGTCTTGGGAGCCAAGGATGAACCATTCACAACTGAAAGAGTCCAACATCTTATAAAGAGAATTTGAATATGTCTTGAATCCTATAAAATCCAGGCCCAACTGATCTTTACCCATAGGCATGCCCTAAGGCACAACTTTTTTTAAGTTTACAAGCATGTCCAAGAGAAGGGGCTTTATTTTTTTTAAGCAATTTAAGAGATAGTTTGGGATTGAGGGAAGACCAAAAAAAAAAAAGGGAGGGAGTTGAGAGGAAAACATAGGTTCTTCTCCTATCTTCTCCCATTTATAACAATATTTTAAAATCTATTTTCACAGAGCTAGGAAATTATTTATTTTTATATGTCTTAAAACCGAAGGCCAGAGAATTGAAGTAAAGTGACATAACCAAGGTCATCTAGGGACTTAATGGAAGAACTAGGATTACAACTAAGATCTCAACTCTCAGGTCAACACTTTTTCCCTTCCACTGTTGCATTTCCCTTTTTTGACTACCTGTTTTGAAAACTACATATGTCTGATAGGATATATACCAACCTCTTAATAACTCCATGGGCTACCTTTTCTTCTAAAGTAATGGATTTCTATCTTGCATCTCCACAAAGTATCATGTAATGTCCATTTTAAGTAATAGCAGGAAATCACAAAGCAGTTTCATCCTTCCATCAGAGGTAATCAAGTTCCAATGCCCTCATTCTTCATGAGGAAACAGGCCCAGAAAGATTAAATGACTGGCCCACCAAGATTACACAAATGGCTAGCAGGGCAGGATTAGAGGTTCCATGACTCCAATTCTAGGACTCTCTTCTCCAGTACTCTTCTTCCTGTTACCTCTTAACATATCAATTTTAACAACTGATCAATAATTTTAAAACAGGGAAAGTCATCTAAGACAGGGGAGGCATCAAGGTATACTGGGGAGGGAAGTAGCCTGGTTCTACCTTTTAAACTTGTTGGGTGACCTAGATTGTAAGCTGTAACCTCTTTTGGTTTTAATTTTACCATATATTTAAAAAAAAAGAGGCTACTATTAAATGACCCCTAAGATCCCTTATAGTTCTGAATCTGAGCTTATTCCAAAAATGTAGCCCCCTAAAAGACCCCTCCCCTAACAGGGACTGTAAAGCTTAAATTTGTGCTCCCAAACTGAGCTAAGCTTGTAATGGAGAGAAGTGAATCAAAAATTTCAGTCCTCAATAATCAGTGGGTTAAATGGAAGAGATAAATGTTTTTTAGTACTATTGCCTTCCCTAATCCTCCAGCAACTATTCATTTTCTTGACAGTCACACAAAATTTCATGGATCTTCTTGAATTAATGCTAATAGCTGACATATAGATAGTGTTTTAAGTGCATTCTGTACATTATTTTGTTTGGTCCTAATAGCCACTCTGTGAGGTAGACCAGAATTATTCACAGATGAAAAAACTGAAGCTCAGATGAAGTGATTTTCCAAAAACCACATGGTTAAGTGGTAGAGAAGGGATTCATCATGGTCACCTACAGTTGGGGATGCACAGATGGGAACTCCAAGCCTGAGTAGCTTTAGAAGATGACATTTCTGATTATATACCTCTGAAGATCACCAAAAGTTAACTAAACTTAAAATATGCTCAACAAGAGTGAGCTAGCTATATTTATAGCAACTCCCTCTTCTATTTACAATCTTTGTCACAGACTGTTGCTTGACCACATTTCTTAGAGGTCAAATTAAATTATTGTTCTGCCAGATGAAGACAGCCACAGTACCAAAGGGATTATATTGCTCTTGACTTTGGGTCCAAGAGTTCCTATCATTCAATGTGCAAACATCCCTAAAACACCAGAATATCTTGGCCACTTAGCTGATCTCTGAAGAGTCCCCTTCTGGTACTGTTGTCACCTCTCACTGATTCCCCTCCTGCTCCCTAGAAGTGGGATGTGAAACCTCATCTGACCCAACAATTTACATATTAAAAAATTATAGTGTGCCTACTCCTTTTCTAATTAAAGTTAGTTGTTGGAATCTGTTTGCAAGTTTCAGCAGCTCCACCTATTGGTAATTTTATCATAATTATCAAAATTGAACACACATATCAACCAGAGGCAGCCTCTGGAATCTAGTCCAGCCCTTGGCTTGATTTCACCTGGTCAGTAAAGTCAGGTGATAATGCTCTGACCATGGCTCTGCATTCCACCAAATGGTTTCACCCATAGTGAGCTGCTGTGCGTATCCTATTACAAGAGAAGCCTTTCACTGTTTGAAAAAAAGCAGTTGAAGAGTTGTGAATAGTGGTTAGTCCATTTAGAAAAAAAAATTTTTTTCAACAAGGCCTTTAACCTCTGGTTATCATCATTGCTAGGAGCCACCTCAGTAAAAAACAAACAAACAAACAAACAAAACCACCTTGATTTAAAATAAAATAAAATAAATATTAGTTCTAAATGTAACTCTTAGGCATTGGAATGGGCTGCCCTGATTTTTCAAAGTAGAAAGCTATAGCAGTCACTGAAACAAGCTTTGAACATCAAAGAAGCTTTCAGAAATAGCTAGCAAATTGGCTAACACTTCTGAAGTTCCAACGAAAATTTGTCAAACCTAAGTCATTTTTTTCTTACACAGAAAATGTAAGTCATTGTTAAACATGCCATTTTTTCTTACACAGAAAACCTTTGGAATTTCAAGAAAAATGAACCTCTGTTTCACAATTAAATTTAAATGAAATTAAATTTCAATTAAGGCCTGAAAATAAAATCAGAGTAGCTCTTTCTAGGGCAGAAAAGCAAATTCTAAAAGTTCTGAAGAGCCAACAATTCCAAATAGTCGTGATAATTATAACTCAGTTATAATATATATAGAGAGAACTTTACAGAGCATTTTCTTCACAATGACTATGAAGTAGGTTGTATAAATATTATCATCATCCCTATTTTATTGATAGGGAAACTGACCCTCAGAGATGATAAGAGACCTGTCCAAGGTCAGTAAGTGGAAAAAGTGGGGATTTGAATCCCCATTTCCTACCTTTAAAGTTCACTTGGTCTGATACCTACATCTTAAGTGAAATATAGAACAGTCTATATTACCTCTTCCTTCCCAATATCTTTTCTTTCCTCCCTCTTAATTCCCTCCTTTTCCTTCCTTACTTGGCTTTCCTCACTTTCCTTACTTGACTCTCCCCATAGATACCTGCCCTTCTCACCCCAGCTCTGTCTCTCCCTCAGCTCTGAGATATCCTCATATGAACCTGAAGTACATTTTGTATTGTAATTTGTTATATTAACTGAATAAAGTCTTATCAATTTTAAAAAGATAATTAATTTGTCCATGACAATGATTGTATTTCTCAAAAAAGTGAATAAATCAGGGGTGGCTAGGTGGCGCAGTGAGTAGAGCACTGGCCCTAGAGTCAGAAGGACCTGAGTTCGGATCCGGCCTCAGACACTTAACACACACACAAACAAAAACCTAGCCGTGTGACTTTGGGCAAGTTACTTAACCCCAATTGCCCTCCAAAAAGAAAAAGAAAAAAAACTGAATAAATAAAGGTTTCTCTTTACTTAGGGAATCCTTGATTTGTGTTTTATTTGTAGGTTAGTAGCCCTCAACAAAAAATAAGTTTTCCCACTCTGGAATGCAATATTAACAGTCTGGTGGTGTGGTCCCTGCTTGCATTTGTGATTGAAGACCTATGAAAAGAATTCTTCCAGGATCAAAGCAAATTGGCATACATTCTTGAGTTATATGGTGGCATCCAAGACGCAAGTGACAAAGAAGAGTCAACTAAGACACCTGTAGTTTATATTTTAAATGCATTAATTACTGCTTTCCCCGCCCCCTCTCCCATGCAAGTATATCCTCTAGCACTGCAAACATTTCTCCTTTTTCTGCCTCCAGTTTCAAGAGGAACTAAAGGTATCTATGTCACAAGCTTGGTACATTTTTGAAATTTAACAACTAGTTAAAGTCTTAAATCAATACCTGATTGTTAATCTGAAATTTCCCAGAATTTGGGGTTAAACCCAAGCCTTGACCCTTGAACAATAAACAGTGATACAAACTCTTTCCAAGTTTTGATGTTTCCCTCTCAGACAAGCAGGAGTTTCTTCTGCTCTGCCTATCCCAACAGACCTGCAGGATCACAGCCCCAGTGGGGGCTGCCTACCGTTGACACTGAACTTGTGGTTAATTGTGGAGTCCTGCCACAAAACCACCTCACTACCACAAGCTGGACTCTTGCCCAGGGAATGATAGACTGCCAGCCCAGGCAGGCTACCGAAGGCAGCAGGAACAAACTGCCCTCCCAGACAGGAGCCACTTCCAGCTTCAGGGTGGAGCCAGAAATGGATCAGTCTATCAGAAAGAAGAAAATAAGATTTTCTTCCCCCCTCAAAATTTAACTATAATTTTATTAATTTTACTTACCAGGATTCATTTAATCAATTATATGATAATTAGGTATATACTATATGCTTGAGATTTTTTATTGACAGTAAAAATTCTAAAAGAAAATTAAGATTATTTTATTTTAAGGACCAGAGATCTCTAGGCTCTATGGGTACTTTCTTCCTGCCCCCCTCCCCCTGTGTGATTCTTGTCCATATCTCCCTTACATCTTCTAAAAAGGACCCACTCACCAGGCAGGAGGCTGTCCTATAAATAAGCAACATTAGCAATGTAATTATTTACCAAGATATGCTAATATATGTTGAGTGAACTCTTTACATATGAGAGGCACCAGAGTGTAGTGGAAAGAATGCCCAGGGTCTAGAGATTTGGGCTGTGCCCAAATTCAGCTGTGCCTCAAATTCACTCTCTCACCTTGAGGTCATTTCCCTTTATACAGTAGAGTTTCCTCATCTGCAAAAGGTAAGGTTTGTAAACAATTGTCTCTAATGAAATGCAATGAAATCCAGCTCTATCATCCCATGATTTTTGTATAGAGTGATAAAAGAATACTATTTAAAGTATTTTTATGTAGGAAACCAGACTTCCAACCAAGCCTGTGGCATCATACCATGCTGCTGGTATGAAGACTCCTGATGGTGGAGTTAAGGCCAAGGTAACAATGCATACCTACATAAGGGAGGGAATACACCTATGCTTCTTGGGAGAGAGACACAGACATGTCCAGAAAACCATCTCCTCAACATATCCCAAATTTCCTGCTTGCCTCCCTAGAGTTAGATAGAATGGATCTTCATGGGTGAGACTGGGCCTCCTTTCTCTTGGTTTGAGCTACTGTATCATTCTCAGCTAAAGAGTTTCAGAAAACTGTTAAGAAAAAGCAAAGTGGGAATTTGTACACTTACTTAGGGAATTTGAACACATCTCGATGGATAATTCAGATAAAAGCACCTGCATTAGCTGTGGGACACCTGTTCACCAGCATTATGGTTGGACAGTCTGACAGGGCCTGACATTTGGGTAACCATATTAATGTAGATATAAAGTGTGTAGGAAAATGAGAGGCACTGCTACATATGAAATACTGTAATTCAGCATATCTGGCATAGACGATAAAGTTTAAAGTGACGCCTGACACCCACTGTGTGCTGAACAGATCCTGCCTCCCCACTCTGTCTCTTTTGCCCAGGAACCCTAAGAGATATGGCTAAATTCTCCTGTTGAGATTCTGACTTTCTGTAGGTAAAACATTTCACCTGGGACTTTCTCTTCCCCTCTCTAATGTTATCCTGACCAGAAGCTCACTTTCTTCTTCAAACAAATACCAGCCAACCAGGAAACCCTGAGGTTTTATTGTACCATAAAACAGGCCAGACATTTCCAAGTCTTCATGGGAATTAACCTGACTAAATTCATACTAAAAATAGTTTTGAAATAAACTCTGGGCTCCTAGCTTCCCTAACAATCAAAATTCTTTCACTTAAATCAACTTTCTTCCTCAAGTCCCTGCTCTTTCAGAGCTGTGCCCCTCTGGAAACTCAAATACATTTCAATCTCAGGCCTTTATTTTCATCACAAAGAATTCAACATAGACCCCATATCCCCACAATTTTTCTAACAGACCCAGGAGGTGAAACATTTTTGGAGCTCTATGAAGAAAAATTAGCCCTCTTCTCTAGAGATTCTCACCCATCAGTGATGGCCCAAAGATAACTTTCTGCTACCTTTGAGCTAGCAAATATCATAGCAGGGGTTGGGAAAGCCTCATCATGAAGGGCTGGCTGCCCCTTTGACCTGTCCTTTCCTCCCTTCCAGAATCATGGAGCTCTCTTTCTTCTCAGGCCCACTGAAGAGTAGGCCACCCTTCCACAGCTTCTCTTCCCTCGGGCCCCTAGATAAGCATACACTTCGTTTGGAGGGTTTTTACTGACAGAAACTACAAGGAAGCAGGAAGAGGTAAAAATAACTGCCATGAGGAAGTTACCAAGTTACAGATGTCTTAGAAACCTTATGGTAATATCCTTGGTTTACATTAGAATGGAACAGAGCTAGGTCAGATCTATCTTAGCTCCAGTCCTCACCCCTTTCCCTCCACATCTTTTTTGCTTCTGATATCAGTACAATCCAACCGTCACAGCTCTTTTATCCCCAGGGTGAACACTACTGATCAGAGACTTAACTAGCTCTTCTGGGGCCCAGAACAAAATTAGAGGTTAGGGAGCATGAGTGCGTGTGTCTACGTATTGAACAACTTTGTGTGCTCGTATGTATTTTCTGGCATGTACATTGTGTAAGTGTTTTTATGTATGTTTGTATGTGTGTGTATATGTGTTTCTGTGAGATATTATGTGTGTTTGTGTGTAGATGAGTATGTGATGTATGTATACGTGTATGCATGAACATTCACATGACTGTGTACACATGTATTTGTGTTTATGTGTGCATATGTGTGTGTGTGTGTGAAACAATTTGTTCAGGAGAAGTCATGCTGGAATAGGATGACTGGTCCTCCAAAGAGTCCAGACCTTAACCGTCTGGCACAGCCAGCACACCCTTAACCCTGTAACTCCAGGGAAATGGAGGGAGTGGTGGTCCCAGGAGAAGAGTATAACAGCAACGGGATACCTGGGACCAGATTAGGGACAGGAGATAGGCTTTGCTCAAGTATATATAGGGCAGATAGGTGACACAGTGGATAGAGTGCTGGGCCTGAAGTCAGGGACACTCATCTTCCTGAGTTCAAATCTGGCCTCAGACACTTACCAGCTGTGTGACTCAAATCACTTAAGTCTGATTGCCTCAGTTTCCTCATCTATCAGATGAGCTGGAGAAGGAAATGGCAAACTACTCCAGTATCTCTGCCAAGAAAACCCCAAATAGAGTCATGAAGAGTCAGATAGGACTGAAAAGTGAATGGACAACAAAAATAGGGCATTCTACTTTACTTAGGAATTTTACATGGCCCATTGGGTAACCTGATATTTGGACTTACTTTTCCCAGAACAAGAACAGTTATGTTCAAGCTGGATGGTAGCATGTGACAGGCAGGCTAGAGGATTGCTGTGGGGAGAATGTGCACGGTTCCCCCCCACCCAACATTTCATCACCCTGAGGCAAAGCCCTAGTCATTCTGCCTAGTTATGGCTGTTTTCCTAAGTCGACTTCCTATATACTCCACAAACACACCAAATCTCTAGCACTATACCCTGTAACAGGTGGTGGTGAGGAGATAAAATTACCTGGTCAAATTTCATTTAGATCCCTGGGGAGAGCCAAGACTTCTAATATGGGGAAACCCCTCTATAGTACCTCTAAGAAGCAGAGCAATCCCTGCTTCCCGCCCAAGACAGCTCACACTGTGTTAGAGCAACTCTAATTGTTGGCGCATGCCCCTAATGGCCACTCATTGCTTCTCATTCTCCCTCTTGGTGCCCAGCAGAATAGCTGTCCTCCCTCTTACAGATGACAACCTGTCAGGTATTTGATTCTTCATCTGTGAAGGCTGCCCTTGTGAGTCTGCTTGAGCAGAGCCTGCCTGCAGAGCAGTTTTCCCACTGGTGGGGATGAGTTTGCCTGGATTCCACAATGACAGACATTTGCCAGATGTCTGGCTGCAGCCAGAGCTACAGTCCATGGCAACAGAGCAGACCTTGAATAGTATCATATACTACAACTACAAATTGTAAGAAAAATACCAGTGCAGTTAAATTGAGGGACATATTTGCCTTCCTTTCACTCCTTGGTTCTTTTGTAGGTTCTGCCTTATTTAAAGAAAGGAGTGGAGGCAATAAGGAAATTATAGGTCCCTTTTCTTAAAACCCAGTGTTAACACACCAAATAGTGGAGGGGAATTCTCAAAGGCTGGCACAAAAATGGTTCCTTAGCTCTTTCTTCCTTGCACCATACCAGCTCCTGCCAGCTGAGGTCACATTTCCACAGCAATAAAGGAAGAAAAGAAGGAGAAAGGGGAATCTACACAAATAACCCGCTGACTTTTCTCCTTTGTGCCAGTTCTGCTGTTCAGGAGGCAGCATGTATGGTAGAAAGACTTCTAGCTCTGGAATTAGAGGACCTGACTTTAAATCTTACCCCATAATATGTACTATCTGTGCAGACCAAAACAAACTACCTACTCTCTTTCTTTTTTTTGTTTTGTTTTGTTTCCTCTTTCCCACTGTTCATTCCATCAGTTATAATCCTTCTTTACAACCTGACTAATGATTAATGTGAAGACATTTGTAGATCCTATATGCGAGTGCATGCTGCCATAACAGGGGAGGGGGGAAGAAGAGGGAGGGAGCGGGAAAAATGTGAAACTCAAGTGACTGTGGAACTGAATGTTGTAAAACAAAAGTAAATTTAAAATAAATAAATAAATAAAATTTAAATATATATACTATCTGTGTGACCTCAACCTGCCTAGGCCTTAGTTTCTTCACCTGTAAAATAAGACAAGGAAGCTTCTGAGATCTTTTCCAGATCTGAGTGACCCTGTTATTTCCACATATACACACACACACACATATATATATATATATATATATATATATATATATATAGGGGATAGAGATTAGTCCCGTGATTTCATTGGAATAGGGTACTCTCAGGTGAGGAATCTCCCTCTTCTAATGCAGGTCAGCACCTTCTTGGTAACTTAGAGTCTTAAAGAGTTGATTAGAATATTTGAAGGTTAAGTGACTTGTCTGGAGTTACATAGCTCTCATGCATCAGAAATAGGACTTGAACCCAGCTCTGGCTAGCTCTCTATCCACCCTGCCTTGCTGACTCTAAATGGAGTTTGTATTTATGTGTGTGTGCATTTTATATGGATATACACAGAATCTACATATTCATATGTGAATATTTCATGTATGAATACATTGATGAAAAAGATGCATTCACAAATATCCCTAATAATTTAAGCCTTAGAAATTCAAAAGTGCTAGGCAAAGCCAAGATGGTGGAGTAAAAACAAGAACTCCACTCAGGTCCTGCTTCAACCATGTCTAATACCTGTAATATATGACTCTAAACAAATTTTAAAGCTACAGAACCCACAAAGTGACAGAGAAACAAATCTCCCATTGAAGGCAGCATGGTAGGCCAACAGGAAGGGCCTATCACACCAAATTTGGAGCCAAGCGAAGTCTGGTGTGAGCCAGGCAGTCCCAGACCCAGGCAGGCCCAACCAGTGGCACAGACAGGCCAGAGCAGACTTCAGGTGAGTGAATTACCAGAAGTATTTCCAGACTTCTCAACCCATAAATGCCAAAGAGAAAGTAGAAGGTCAGTGGGGAGCTCTGTTGGAACTGAGATGCAAGAAAGAGGTCAGGCCCCTGCCCCAGGTGGGGAGAGAGGTGGTGGCAGTGTGGTGAATGCAGCTGCTGCCATATGCCTACCTCCAGAGCTCCTGGCCTGTAGGTCAACCAAGCAACCACTCAGAGGGTTAATTGCTCTTGCTTTGAGCTACTTGGATCTGGGTCATAGTCTTGGGTGGTGGTCCTGGGGTATGTGGCCAGTGTGCCAGAGCTTGGGGTGTCTCTAGAGAGGGGGCCCTCCTCAGACCTCTGACAACATTTGCAAAAACACTAGAAATTTGGGACAAAGCTCTCTACTCTGGAAGCAGAGTTCCACCATGGCAAAGAGCTCAAAGGTCAAGTAATTGGCTGGCAAGATGAGCAAGCAGAGGAAGTGCAATCACACCATAGAATCCTTTTTTGGGGACAAAAAGGATCAAAACATGGAACCAGAAGAAGTCAATGAAGTCAAAACTCCTGCATAAAAAGCTTCCAAGAAAAATATGAACTGGTTACAGGCCATGGAGGAGCTCAAGAAGGATTTTGAAAATCAAGTAAGAAAAGTAGAGGAAAAATTGGAGAGAGAAATGAGACTGATGCAAGAAAATCATGAAAAGCAAGTCAACAGCCTGCTAAAGGAGACCCAAAAAATACTGAAGAAAATAACACCTTAAAAAATAGACTAACTCAAATGGCAAAAGAGTCCCAAAAAGCCAATGAGGGGAAGAATGCTTTAAAAAGCTGAATTTGCCAGGCAGAAATGGAATTTCAAAAACTCACTGAAGAGAATAATTCTTTCAAAATTAGACTGGAGCAAATGGAAGCTAATGACTTTATGAGAAATCAAGATACTATATAAAATAGATCCAAACAAATGAAAAAATAGAAGGTAATGTGAAATATCACAAATATCTTCAAGAAATTCTCAAGGAAAATTGCCCTGATATTCTAGAACTAGAGGGCAAAGTAGAAACTGAAAGAGTCCACCAATCACCTCTTGAAAAAGATACCAAAAAGAAAACTCCTAGGAATATCATAGCCAAATTCCAGAGTCCCCAGGTCAAGGAGAAAATATTACAAGATGCCAGGTTGAAACAATTTGGGTATTGTGGAAACACAATCAAGATAACATGAGACCTAGCAGCTTCTACAGAAAGGGACTGAAGGACTTGGAATATGCTATTCCAGAGGTCAAAGGAGCTAGGATTAAAACCAAGAATCACCTACCCAACAAAACTCAGTATAATGCTTCAGGGAAAAATATGGTCATTTGATGAAATAAAGGACTTTCAAGTATTCTTGATGAAAAAAACAACAGCTGAACAGAAAATTTGACTTTCAAATACAAGAAGCAAAAGAAGCATGAGAAGGTAAATAGGAAAAAGCAATCTTAAGGAACTTATCAAAATTGAGCTATTTACATTCCTACATGGAAAAACTATAAGGTAACTCATGAGACTTTTCTCAGTATGAAAATAGTTGAAGGGAATATATATGTATACATACATACATACATATATATATATATATATACATCAGTTGAATAGGAAGGGATGATATATAAAAGATAAAATTAAGAAATGAGAAAGGAATATAATGACAGGAGAAAAGGAGAGATAGAATAGGGTAAATTATCTCATATAAAAGAGGCAAGAGAAAATTGTTACAATGGAGGGGAAGAGCAGGAAGGTAAAAGGGAATGGGTCAAACTTATTCTCATTGAATTTGGCTTAAGGAGGGAATAACATACATACTCATTTAGGTATCTTACCCTACAGGAAAGTAGAGGAGAAGGGGATAAGAGGGAGGATGATAGAAGGGAGGGAAAATTGGGGGAGAGGATAGTTAAAAGCACATAACATTTGAAAAATGACAGGGTCAAAGTAGAAGATAGAATAAGTGGGGGGCAGGATAGGATGGAGGGAAATATAGTTAGTCTTTCACAATATAACTACTATGAAAACTTTTTGTGTAACTACACATGTACAACTTATATTGAATTGCTTATCTTCCCAGTGGGTGTGGGTGAGGAAAGAAGAAGGGAAAGAATCTGGAAATCAAAATTTTAAAAACAAATGTTTAAAATTTTTTTGTTTTTTTACATGCAACTAGGAAATAGGATATACAGGCACTGGGGTATAGAAATCCATCTTATAAGTTAGAGGGAGTATGGGGGAGGATATAAGAGAGAGTAGATAGAAGAAAGGGTATTCAGTAGACTCACTATCTTTGGGTGGGGGATAAAGGAAAGATGGGGAGAAAATTTGTAACTCAAAATCCTGTGGAAATGAATGTTAAAAACTAAAAATAAATTTAAAAATAATAATAATTTTAAAAATGAACTTAAAAAAAAA
Organism: Gymnobelideus leadbeateri; assembly: GCA_011680675.1. Lineage (NCBI taxonomy): Eukaryota > Metazoa > Chordata > Mammalia > Diprotodontia > Petauridae > Gymnobelideus > Gymnobelideus leadbeateri. Next base: position 236,595 of record WOXC01011918.1, on the reverse strand, counting down.
GAAATTCAGAAGATTGCAAAGAGCTAGTCAAGTACAGTGAAAGGAGCCCTGGCCTGCCTGAGAGTCAGAAACCTGCTTCCTGATTCTGCCACTCATTAGTGCTGTGACCTTGGGAACTTATTTCCCCTTCTCCTGGCTTCAGTTTCTTCTTCTGTAAAAGGGAAGATGGATCAGACCATCTCTGTACTTCCCAGCTTTGATAGTCTATGATTGTTCTAGGACTAAAACTGTTACCCAGATTCCTGTTCTATGTCACAAAAAAAATGTGTCAGGTAAAACAAAGAGCAATAGGATGAGACTAACTCATAGGAAAAGGAAGCTGTAAATGAAAAAAGAGAGTTCTGGTTTGCATATTAATATCAAAGAGTTTGGGGGTTTTCCCCTGATTGTGGTATATTTTCAAGGAAAATACAAAAAAAAAGATTGAAAAATTTTATTTAAAAAAGATTGTTGGGGCGGCTAGGTGGCGCAGTGAATAGAGCGCTGGCCCTGGAATCAGAAGGACCTGAGTTCGGAGCCGGCCTCCGACACTTAATCCGCACAAACAAAAACCTAGCCGTGTAACCTTGGGCAAGTTACTTAACCCCAATTGCCCTAAAGGGGCGGCTAGGTGGCCAGTGAGTAAGAGCGCCGGCCTCGGAGTTGGATGACCGAGATCAGATCCGGCCTCAGAAAATGAGCACCCACGCATAAATAATGACTAGCCGTGTAACCTTGAGCAAGTTACTTAACCCCAATTGCTTTAAAAAAAAAAAAAAAAAGATTGTTTATAGAGACCCTTAACTTAGAAGCAAAATGCAACTACTGAGCCAAGTCATTACCAGTATACTATACTTAAAACAAATTTATGAAATCTTTTGCCAGCTCCAAAATCTTTAAATTTCAAATGCTAGGAAAGACTTCTTTCTCAAAGTAGAATATAACACAATTTAGAAAATAAAAGGGCTCTACATAAAATAGTATTCCTAAAGTTAGGAGTTCAAGTCAATTGTGACACATCACTCACTGACTAGGTGACCTTGGGCATTTAACAGACATTCTGAAAAGACATGGACTAACTGCTTGGAAAGGAAGTTATCACTAAAGACTCTGGAAAAGACTGTTTTCAGCTTTGGAAAAGATCCCACTAATATGGGATCAAAACTGGCAGAAGGAGCTTTTCTGATACTATGACGATTTTAAAAATCTATCTGGGAAGAGATGAGAAAAGATTTGTTGAGGGTAAGTTGGGGCAGCAGAGAGTGGCAGAAGCAGCAGCTGGAAACTACCTAGTGGCAGCACTGAGAATGGCCGTTTCCAGCTGCTTATATTCTCTACCAGCTGCTGCCTGGGGGGCGGGGGGAGAGCAGGAGGAGAAAATTTGGAACTCAAGGGATTGTGGAACTGAATGCTATAAACTAAAAGTAAATAAATAAATTTAATTAAAAAAAAAAAAGAACTTTGGTCAGTGAAACAACCCATCACAATTCCAGAGGGCTCATGATGAAACATGCTACCCACCTCCTGATGAAGAAGTGATAGACCTCAGGAGACAGACTGAGACATACTTCTGGACATGGCCAATGTGGAAATTATTTTTGATTGATTATGCATATTTGTCATAAGAGTTTTTTCTCTTTTTTCAATGGGTGGAGATAGAATGGAGATAAAATAGATTTTTGTTGATTTTAAAAATTTAATTCAAAAAACCAAACCAAACTATTCCTTCTCAGAGAAGTTGGCAGAACAATGGTGAATCCCTTCTCCCCCTGTTCCACCCCTATTTGTTTTATTGCTTCTTGCATTATGTGGCTAGCATTGTTTACCAGTAGGTGCTTTTTAGAGATTTACTTTCTGGTTGCTTATATTTTAATGACTAAAGATAAGATAATTTTATTACATCCTAAATTAGTAGTTTTGTTACGGAGAATGTGGATGGGGGTAATATAGTGAACAATTTTAACCTTTTTAGCTTGACAATCAAAAGATCTCCTGGGTCCTGAGAACTGTTTTCCATTTTGTTTTGGTTTTTTGAGACTTGTCTTCCTATTTTACTCTGCACAGAAGCAGAGCTGTGCTATTTATGGGCCCAATCCTTCTAATAATTTGTATGATAACTTTAACCTGCTCTGTTTCAAACTTGGGCTGATTTTGGAGACTCTTGGAGACTCACCCCATTGGTGCTGGGGTTAGTGCAGACACCCAGTCACTCTAGTTCACCACAATTCAGAATTTCAGTCTCAGCCTCCCTAGTAACAGGACTATATTATATGTGCCATAACACCCAGCACCTCAGAGCATTTTTGTGAATTTTTATTAATTATTTATACTCTTAAGGTTCTTAATTTTGTAGAAAAGAAAAGCCTCATGTAACTTTACTCTTGCTCTAAACTAAAATCCTCATGAGTTAATCTTTCTATCTCTCATTTCACAGGCCTTTTTGAGCCTATGAGACCATCAGGTTTTCTGTGCACACATTATAAAGAGGGACAGGAGAGTAGAGGCAGGCACCTCAAGAGAAGGCCATGACCTAAGCAGGCCCCAGTGGATGGCAATGGTGGGGTCAGGGAGAATCAGCTCTACATGCTCTCCCAAAAGGAAGGAGTGCTCCTCAGCCAAACTACCCTCCACAGCAACAGATCCTGGGCAATTTTCTCTGAGCCACCATTTCTTCTTCTAAAGGGTTAGAGGGTCTGACAGGATTATTTCTCAGGTCCCTTATAGCTCTAACTTTCTACTGTGGTAAAGCTAACCTCTCCATGACAAGGGGGGCAAAGTAGCATTTCAGATAAAGGCTCTTGTAACTTTTTTTTCACCTTTTCTGACAAATACCAGTCAAATTTATAAGAAAACAAAAAGATTACATAACAATAAAAGAAACAAAATTCATTTGCATCAGGAAAAAAATGTTAATTTCCTGACTTAATCACTGCTACAGAAGCTTAGAGTACTGCCCAAAGCAATAGAAACCCTAATATTCTAGCCCCACTGAGACTAAGGGTAATCAAATCTTTTGACAGCAACTATGTGTTCATATGTCAAATGATTTGGGAGGGTTCTAAAAGCAGTCTTCTGGGCATTATTAGGCACTTTATAATATTCATATCCCTCCTATTGACTTTGTTTAGAATCAAGCACTGACTCTTTGGTAATAATCCAAAGGCATCTCCTACACTTGCAACAGTGAAAGGTAGGGGTGGATATGGAGGCCAGAATGGTAAAAGTAGGGCTTGCTCTCACACCAGGGAGAACAGAGAAACCAAAAGGGTCAGGGTCTTAACAGTCCAGGCTGAGTCAGCAATTACCTGCCTCCTAGCTGGGTCAAAACAACCTAAACAGTCACCTAACTAAACTACCTAAATAGCCACCTTTTCACCAGCCATTCACTGCCTTGTTTTCCAGTTCTGTAACCATTACCAAATCAATACTGCTATTGTTACTCCAAAAGGTGTGTCAGTCTACTACCCTAGGACTCCACTCACCATCCCTGTTATTTTTCAAACCGAAATCCTCTTCCCAGACCACTTCTCTCCCATATTTTATCTTTTCCATCAACATAAAAAGTGCTGGAGAGCAGGGACTTTCCTTCTTTTTGTCTTTGTATCTCCAGAGCTTAAAGTTCAGTTCTTGAAGTCCACACAGAAAAAGCACTTAATGCTTTTTTTTTTTTTTTGAGGACTATTGGGGTTAAGTAACTTGCCCAAGGTTTTGTTTGTGTGTGTTAAGTGACAAGAGGCCGGATCCGAACTCATGTCCTTCTGACTCCAGGGCCGGCGCTCTACTCACTACTTAATGCTTTTTCTTTCAGTAATTCATTCATCTTTATAACTTAGGCCTTCACTTCATTTTATCTCTCATGAGAAAACATAAGCAATTCTGAAAAACAAAATCACACAAAACTACCCATCTCTGCCCTGCCACTGAATTGGGCATCTAGTAACATTAATGCAAAGTCCAAGTTACTGGGGCTCAGGGTTTGGAGGCTTGAACTAAAGACCTGACCTCCACTACTAATTCACACAATGACTTTTGTAAGCCTCCACTTCCTTGTCTGTAAACTTGCAGTGGATTATTTCAAGGAGACAGAATTTCCAGTGTAGGTACTCTCTCACCCAGAAGAGACTTCCAAAAGGCAAGCTCTCAGTAATTAAGGGCCAAGGTGGCTAGCAGAATGCTGTGAGTATGAAAGAAGAACAGGGCCGTGAAAGTATTCAACATCCTCACTACCACAACGATGGCCTCATCAGTCTCCAAGTCCTCTGCCTTGCCAAGGCTCTGCCTGGGGTCCTCCTGAGCAGCATCAGCTGAAAGGCTAAGAGTTAAAACTGGCTGCTGAACTTGAACTGGGAAGGTTAGAAGTAAATCAAATTGGACCAATGTGTGGGTCAGTTTCATGAATAAACAGAGGAGTCTAGGCTTGGGACCCTCTAATGTTAAGTCAATATTAGCTATAAAGGAAATCCTGTTTGTTCTCTCTTCTGCTGTAGTTGCCCTTCTGAAAGAATTCAAGTCGAGCTTCTGGGTGAGTTGTAATACTATGAATACCTCCTTCTTCCACACCAAAGATGTATGTTTGTGTAGCTAAAATAGAAAGGAAATCAACACTGCTCCTTACGGCTAGATGCCCAGGAATACAAAGAGACCCCCTTATTTCCCAGGAGCACAAAATTCAAAAGAATTTTCCCAGACTTCAAGAGCTAGATTTAGATCCTATACAATTCACTCTATGGTGGACTTTTTAAAAGAGGAAGTAGATTCCCTCTTTAAAAAAAAAAAGCCTTTGGTTTCTACTTCTCTGGCAGATACTTTCCTTCTGTTCATTAACCAAAACTGAAAGGTAACCAAGTCAGAGATATCCTAAGTTTGAACTTTCAGGGTATGAGGGCAATGATTCGCAACCTCTTTGGAGTTCTAACATCCCTATCTTGTTTGTTAGATTTCACAACCTTTCTTCTCTATCTCCCTCAGGAAAAAAATTCCTTTTGCATGGGATATACTTACCATATGAATTAAAATGAATACTAAAAGAACAAAAGGGAGACCTTAGTGAATTGAGTAGCTCCCCAACACTGAGAAGATCCTATTGAAAGCTGTAGGGGAAAAACCATAGGCAAGAATTCTATGAAATGAAAAATTATAAGGAACTTCAATCTGTGTTGATGGAAGGAATCCCCACACTGATGAAATCATGGATCTGTAAAAGTATCAAATAATTAATAAGTAATAATATTAATAAATAATAATTAATCAGTTAATTGATGTTACTAATAGCCAGTATTTATATACCCCTTTAAGGTTTGCAAAGTACATTGCATATGTTATCTCATATTAATTGAAGTTTCTCTTTAGGGATTTTCAAAAGGGATTTCATAATACCCCTAAAGAGAAACACATCCCAGGTTATCAAAAATCTAATACAGGAGTTTGAATATGAGTGATTAAAGCATCCCCTGTTTCATACCTTGAATTGATAGAAGATTCTAGATTAAGCAGTGTCCAAAGCCTAGGTTCAGAGTTCAGTTTTCTCAATTATAAAATGGTTTGTACTACCTTCCTCCCAGAGTGGTTGTGAGAAAAGTACTTTGAAAACATTAAAAACACTTTTGCCAAAGCAACAGCTTATGTATATGAGAACAAGTATGGAATGCTTGGTTCATCTCAACCAGAGTTAGAAAATATTCTGTAAGTTATTCAAACAAGGGTGGACATGGTTCAATAAGTGAAGGGAAGGAGTTTTACCAGAAGTCTTACCATCATGCAATGGAAACCCCATTGTGGAAAACCAGGTCCAACTGGGATCTTTTCCAGATGAGTGTTTGTGTTCCCTAGCCTTTAAATGCCCATTGATCTAGGTGCCAAGAACTTCAAAAACTTATATAGTATTCACAAAAATATGTGGCAGCAATTGTATCAAACATCTAGACTTGATTTGTCAAAGGTACCAATGTCACATTTTAATAATGCTACTGAGAGGCCAAGATAACGATGCACTGAAAATTGACCCCTGGTAGGAAGCAATAGTAGTGCTCCAAAAGAGTATAAAAATAGCAGGGCAATTTGACAAATGACTGTGGCTCAAATGGGTAAAATAATATGTCAGACAAAGTTCAGAAATTATGTCTATAAAGCTGGATTCGTAAAGTCAATCAGTAACTAAGGAAATAGTTAATTGAGATACAATGACAAACTAGAAAAACAGGATATATTAACAAAGAAGAATGATCACCTTGCTAGGTACTCACATACTATCATGCAACACAATCTGATGTCTGGCAAATAAGGTAGCTAGATTTGGAAAAAAAAAAAGGAAAGAAAATAGATCTTATAACCTATGACGTAACTAATTCCATTAATGCAGTCAAGTCATTGTCTTCTACAATTAGAAGACCATCCTCACAAACGAGGAATTGTGTAGCACTAGGTTGGGATACAGTTATTGAGGTAATACTTATGCACCATGGAGATATGATACCTGGAAACAGCATTTCATGGTGTGGAGGGAGCTGGCCACGGAGTGAGAAAAACTTGAGTGAGGCCAGATCCCACCTCTGATATAATGGCGGTTTGGCCTTGCACAAATCACTTGGACTCTCAGGGATCCAAGCAGCTCTCTAAGTTACAGAACTGATGCTGATTTGCATTGGTAGAGAAACTTCCATCCCCAGGGAGTTCTCTAGAACAATTAAATCTCGGTCTGGACCCCCCCCCCCCCAAAAATGATACACAATAAAAGGACTTTGAATGTCAATCTATTTTTCCTTTATAATGGTCAGAGACAGTTGTGTGTAGAGTCCTTCATTGTTATCAGAATAACAAATAGCTAATTAATATAAGAGAAAAGAAAGAGAGGAGGGGAGGGAAGAGAGGGAGGAAGGAAAGAAGGAAGGAAGGAAGGAAGGAAGGAAGGAAGGAAGGAAGGAAGGAAGGAAGGAAGGAAGGAAGGAAGGAAAGAAAGAAGGAAAGCATATATATAGATTTAGAGCATTTATTAAGCACTTAATAGATGCCAGGATTGTTCTGAGAAGTGAGCAATACAAGCAAAATAGTTCCTATCCTTAAAGAGATTGATTAATCAAGGAAGACAACATATGAGGGCAAAAGGGAAAGGGGTTGAGGAGAAAAGATGCCCATGCAGGAAACACTTCTGCAGGCACAGAGGTGTCCAGAGAGAGTCCAGGCATGACTGAGATGAAGAATGACTAAAAATGGTGGTGCTTGGGAGGGAATCACCCACCAAAAGAGAAAGGTCTTAGGATGAAGGGTTGTCCAAAGTTGGGATGGGACAGGCAAGGATGAAGAAGAGCATAGACAGTATTCAGCTGTGACTGAGGTGAAGCTACCAATGATATCCAACCTGGTTGTGAGACCTGGTTGAATAATAAACATTCACTCGTATTGTGTAGTGCTTTGGAAACTGTTTTCCACATTCAATATAGACCTATAAAATAGAATGTCATGGTCTTTGGAGATGTATTCCATGAGTTTCATAGGGTGCTTGGGCTAAGCAAGGGCCAGCCAAAGTTTGTACCAAACAACTTCTTCATGTAGCAGAAAGTCTTTTGTGGGGGTTCCTGTAGGGAAAGGACAAGGCATACCCCAGATTCAGTTCACTCTACCTTATATGCCCCCTTACCTTCCAAGTTCCCCTCTGCTGCTTTACACAGAGCTGACACTAAGTGCTTACTTGGAAGCTATACCAGCAGAGCATTAGCTCTGACAGATGTACCAAACTGACAAAACTCCACTATGGGCATAGTGATAGAGTTGGTATCCATTATCTGAGGACCAGCCTAGCTAAATGTGGAGAGGCTGGACACCAAAGTGATGATATTTTTTGGCCATCAAAACTCATAGATGTGATCTACTAACGCAGCTAAAGTACACATCTTGTCCAGTTTTTAAATAACTAGAGCACTCCACAAATCAGAAAGTGCTTTCCCACACATTGTCTCATTCAATCCCACAGCAGTCCCAAGAGGGGAGCAGTAAAGAGTTTGTTTTCATTTTAAAGATGAGGAAGCTATGGCTCAGAAAGGGGAAGTGATTGGTCCAATGTCCCACTGCTGATTAGTGGGAAAGCCCAAACTGGAATCTGGTTCTCAGACTCAGAGATTTGGAGCAAGAGGGAAACTTAAACAGAGTGCAATCCCATTCCCTCATTTAACAGATGAAAACAGTGAAGCCTACTTAACCAGAGAGGCTCCGTGATTTATGTGGCCCAAGGTCATGCAGGTAAGAAATAGAAGAGCTGGGATTTGAACCAAGGTCCTCTCACTCCAAATCCAGCATTCTTGCCAAATCCAGGGTTCCTTCCATTATCCTTCCCTAGTAAATGCTGTCCCTGCTGCCAGCCATGTATGGAATATGTATGGAATACTATTGTGGTATAAGAAATGAGGAGCAGATGGACTTCTATTTACCTAGAGAGGCTTATACGAACTGATGCTGAGTGAGAAGAGTAGAGCCAGGAGAAATTTGTACACAATTAGAGACATAACGTATTGTGACGACCAACTTTCATAGACTGGACTCTTCTCAGCAAAGCAGGGTTATAATTCAACCCCCAAAAGTCTCATGATGGAGAGAGATGTCTACATCCAGAGAAAGAACAGAGTTTGAACCCAGATTGAAGCAAACTACCTGCTCATTTTCTGTTTCTTGTTTTTTTTTCCTTTTTCCCATTGTTCATTCCATCTGATACAATCCTTCTTTATAACCTAACTAATGCCTAACGTGAAAGTATTTGCAGATCCTGTACTTGATTGTATGCCAGTGGCGGGGGAGAGGGGCCAGGGAGGGGGAAGGGAGAGGAGATGGGAGAGAAAATTTGAAACTCAAAGAATTATGGAAATGAATCATATAAACTAAAAGTAAACAAATTAATAAAGACCAAAAAAATTTAAAAAAGAAAGAAATGTACTGTAATGCCCTCCCTGCCACTATAGAGCCTTTAGGTTAAGAGAGGAAGTAGAAAGGAAGCAGCATAACAGCTGGGGCAAAAGTATACCTGTCATAAGGTCAGGAGAGAAGGGGCTGCCAGGACCACTTAAGGGGAATATGTGCCTCAGCACATTCCCACTCATCATGTTCCAACTTGGGCTAACTGGGGCCAGGAGTTCATCAGTAATTAGACAGCTAAGGCCAGAGTTAAGTTCTAAAGCTCCTGAGTTCTGGTTTGCCATGGATCCCATTCCTTACAATCTAAATCCCAAGTTCAGAGTTTCTGCCTTCTTGTCTAGTGAGTCAAGTATTGAGTGGGTATTCCTTTATATACTTAAAAGGGAGCAACAGTGGGGAACTAAACAAACTCAAATATCTATTTTCTAGAATTCTTGGATTTAGATCGACTCTATGTCTGGGAGATTTTCAGGATTTAGAAGAGTAAAGCAGGATTTCAATTGATTGGTTTTATCATATGTGTTTTATTATTGTGCATTTTTCTTTGTTTTGTTTATTTACTCATCAATCCTATATTGATTAAAAACAACTGTATTCAGTATTCAAGCTTGTTTACTTCTATGGAAAGCAAATTCCATTATGGTGAGGTCAAGTGACTAAATACTGAAATACAAGTTCAAAAAGGAATGAATGAAGGAAAACAAATGAAACTCATTAAGGACTCACTATATTCTAAGCATCATGCTAAGCCTTGGGGAAACAATACAAAACCAAAGACAGTCTTTGCCCTCAAAGAATTTACTTTCTAGTGAAGGAGACAACATACATGTGTGAGTGATGGTCAGACAGAAACAATTTGGTCCAGAAAGTTATAGATGAGTAGATTGGCACATCCCATCCAAGGACAATGGCAGAATTGATATATCCATGGTTCATAGTTCCAGAACTGAAGATATATGGGAGTAAGGGGGTGGGAACACATGCTATTGGCTTGCCAAAGCTTCAGAGGAGATGGACAAAGAGGAGGGAATGAAGTGAAGCATGATAGTTAATGTTTTCCTGAAATAATGGTCCAGAAGATATAGTCTCCAATCAGGACAGTGGAGCCCCAGGACAAAAGTGCCTATAAGGCAGAGTTTCTAGTGTGGTTAACGAGATTGTGGTGAAAACAGCTGGAAACTCATCAAGGAAAAAATATTGTAAGCAGCCAGAAAGAAACAATTTAAATATCAGAGATCTACAGTTAGGATCAAACAAGATTTAGTGGCTTCCACATAAAAAGGAGCCATTTTGCCTTATTATGGAGAAAAGAAATGTAATGGCTTATTTTACTGACTTGTTTATGAAAGTAGAAAGACTTTTGTTTTAGTTGTAAAGAAGGGAGTACATGATAAGGTGTTTGGCTTGATTTCTCTTTCATTCTACACTGCTTCTGAACATCTAATTGTTTTCAGTTCTCTAAATAAAATGCCTCCACAAAGGTTAAAAAAATAAAAGGAGCAGAGGGCTTGGAATATGATATTGTAGAAGGCAAAGGAGTTACTATTCAACCAGGAATTAGCTACCCAGAAAAACTGAGCATAATACTTCAGGGGAAAATGAACATTTTGTGAAATAGAGAACTTTCAAGTATTCCTGACAAAAAGACCAGAGCTGAATAGAAATTCTGATATTCAAACACAAGACTCAAAAGAAGCCCAAAATGGTAAACATGAAAAGAGTAATAATAAGGGACTCAACAAAGTTAAATTAAGCAATTAAACAATAAAATTTATATTCCTATATGTGATGATACTTATAACTCCAAAGAACTTTTTCATTTTTAAAGCAGTTACAAGGGAGTCTACATAAACAGAAGGCACGAGTGTGAGTTGATTATGTTAGGATCATCTCCAAAAACAACATAGGGATACATCGAGGGATACAAAGAGGGATACACTGGGAGAAGAGAGGAGAAGCAAAATGGGGAAAATTTTCTCATACAAAAGAGGCATGCAAATGGAGGAGAAAATAGTGGTGGAGGTTGGGGACAATGCTGAAAGCTCAGCCTCATCAAATTGGTTCAAAGAGAAAATAATACACACATACACACACACACACACACACTCAATAGCATATAGAAATCTATCTTACCCAACAGGGAAATAGGAGGGGAAGAGGATAAAAGAAAAGAGTGGAGATGATAAAAGAGCAGGTGGATTAAGGAAGGCAGTGATCAGAAGCAAAACAGACTTTGGAGGAGGGACAGGATAACAAGAGAGAGAGAAGAATAAACAGAAGACAATGGGATGGAAAGTAATACAGAGTTAATCATAACTGTGAATGTGAATATGATAAGCTCATCCATAAAATGGAAGTGGATAGCCCAATGAATTAAAAGTTAGAATCCAGTAATATGCTGCTTACAACAGACACACCTGAAATGGAAAGACCTACACAGAGTTAAAATAAAGGGCTAGAGCAGAATCTAATATGTTTCAAATAAAGTAAAAAAGAAAGGGATGGCAATGGTGATCTCAGATAAAACAAAGGCAAAAATAAATCTAATTAAAAGAGATAATCAGGGAAACTACATTTTGCTAAAAGGTACCATAAACAATGAAGTCATATCGAAATAATTTATAACAAATTTTCCTAATAAAGGCCTCATTTCTCAAATATATAGAAAACTGAGTCAATTTTATAAAAATGAGAGTCATTCCCCAAATGACAAATGGTCAAAGAATATGAACATGCAGTTTTCAGAAAAAGAAATCAAAGCTATCTATAGTCATATGAAAAATATTCTAAATCTCTATTAATTAGAGAAATGCAAAGTAAAACAACTTTGCTATTAGTTTAGAAAGGCCAAGGTCATCCACTGCAGTTCTAGTCATCTTGACTTTTGTCTTGCCACTGGACTTTGATGACTCTGGAGGAGAGAGTGATGACAATTTTGAGCAGCTCTGCCTCAATTAAATCCAATTCACTTTCAAGTCAAGACATCACCCTCATAATGTCATTGGTCCTCTTTGAGAATGAAGAACAAACAACAACAAAACAACTCTTAGGTACCACTTCATACCTATCATAAATGACAAATGCTGGAGGGGATGGTGGAAAATAAGTACACTAATGCACAGTTGCTATAATTGGGACCTGATCCAGCCATTCTGGAGAACAATTTGAAACTATGTCCAAAGTGCTACAAGGCTGTGCATACCCTTTGACCCAGCAATACCACTACTAAGTCTGTATCCCAAAGAGATAAAAAAATGAAAAGACTAATATGTACAAAAATATTTATAGCAGTTTTTTTTTTAGGATATCAAAGAATTGGTAACTGAGGGGTTATTCATCATTTGGGGAATGGCTGAACAAGTTGTGGCATATGTTGTGATGAAGTACCATTTTGCTGTAAGCAATAATGAAGGGGATGGTTTCAGAAAAAACAAACAAACATGGAGAGACCTATATGAACTGATGCAAAGTAAAGTGAGAAGAACCAGATCATTGTGCATGACAATGTTATAAAGATAATCAACTGTGAATGACTTTGGGATCAACACAATGATCAAAAAAATTTCTAAAGGACTGGTAATGAAAAATGTTGTCCGCCTCAAGAGACAGAGAAATAATGAATTCTGAGAGCAAACTGAAAAATAATTTTCTCACTTTATTTTTATTGTTTTTTTACACTATGCCTAATGATTATTGATATATGTATAATTGATATGTTGCTTGCCTTCTCAGTGGGTAGGAGAGTAGAAGGGAGAAAGAGAATTGGAGCTCAAAATTTTAAGAAGAAAAGAATGCTAAAAATAAATAATACTTTTAAAAAGCAGCAAAAAAAAAAAAAAAGCAGTTGAAAAGTAGCTTCTGAAGGGAAGTAGAAAAAAGAGGCACAATCCACCAGCGGCTCAGAGCTCATTTCCTAATTGCATAGATACACAAATCTACACATCACAATTTTGTACTGCCCTGCAGAGAGAGGTAAAGTAAGGCATAGAATGTCACTCACTCTTTACAACTGTAGAGAGCACAGCAGGACATGTACAAACAGGATGGATGGGGGACTCCCCAATGCCCCCTGGTGGCTACAGCAATAACTGACATTGAAGCAGCACTTAAAGGTATTATTGATGTGGACGTGGATGAAGAAATATCAGTTCAGAGGTTTAGTGACTTACCACGGCAACGCTATCCAATAAATTTCAAAGATGGAATTTTCTCCTGACTCCAGGGCAACCACAGGCCACTATTTGAATACAATTACCACTTCAACCTATATGTCCACTGCTATTGATTCAGATAGCTCTTATCACACTGTTTGTAACTCCCAAGCTGTGGTGCAGTCATATTTCTTTTCCTGCCTCTAAGATTAGGCAGTTTGGTGACAGCAGAGATCTGACTAATAGTCACTAGTTAAATAAACTCAAGCCTAGCATCCTCTGAATCATAATGTAACCCATAATAGCTCTGAGGATACTCTTCCCAATTCCCACTATCACAGATGAGTGTTGGTTACATCTCCCACTCAAATTTCTAGGGATACCCCCAAGAAGTCGGAGATGACTCTTCAGTGCCTCAGCTCAAACACCCACCAGTGAATTTTCCCTCAAGATTATCAGTTAAGAATCAATTTAATATCGGGGGAGGAGTCAAGGTGGCAGAGTAGAAACAAGAATCAATTTAATAATTCAACCTTAAGAGTTTTTGAAAAGGGGTTGTTTTAACAAAATTGTACAATAAAAATAATTGGTATAAAAGTTCTCCCCAGGGGTGGCTAGGTGGCGCAGTGAATAGAGCACCGGCCCTGGAGTCAAGAAGATCTGAATTCAAATCTGACCTCAGACACTTGACACAATTACTAGCTATGTGACTTTGGGCAAGTCACTTAACCCCAATTGCCCTCAAAAAAAAAAAAACTTCTCCCCAAAAATCTGTAACACAGTCTCCCATAATAACATTCAGAGTCCAGAGAAAAGTGGGTCTAGTCTTAGAAATCACATGTGAGGTATGTCAAAGCTCTTGTTTGCCAGAAATCCTTTCTTCCATTTGTGGAATGCTTGAAAAATCCTGCTTACATGCAGCAAAATTTCTTCTCTCTGCTCCTTATGAAGCTATGAATCTGTGTCTAATCTGTCCTTGGCTTCTAAGGCAGACATTGCCATCAGTTGATTTGGGAATAACATTTGGACTCTTTTGGGAATATGGCAAGTCCAACATCTTTTGAATCTGGAAAAGTCTTCCTCCTGCCAAGAAGGGAGGAGGAGACATAGGCCAAGACCTCTCTCTTTCCAGGCAGTTCTTCCTCAGGGGTTTGCTGAAATGCTCTCTCTCCCGGTTCACCATTCACTGGAATTCCTAGATTCTAGCAAATTCTATTCTGTTATATAAAATCTAGAGGGTATGAAAAAAAAATACCTAAGCCTTCTGCAGCTTCCAAACTAGAAAAGAACAAAAAGGCCAATGGCTTATTTCTAGTAACCATATAACTTTGGAGAGGGATGAAGTCTTAAGGCCTTTCTCTTTACAGCATGGTATGTCATTCAACACCATTAGCAAAAAAAAAAATCACTGAGCTCCCCCAGATGCAAATGAAGCAAAGAGGCCATGATTATAGCTAACTGACCTCTCTGAATGCCTCTAAAGCCAAATGGCTACCGTCTATGTGGTTAGGCAAACAGAACCAGGTAGAGAATGTCTATACATGGTCCACCACCTCTCCAAGGCATTTCCCTTACACCATTATCCTGGAAGCAAGCTCCCTTGCATCCTGTACATGGAGAGGGTGCATCAGTCAAGCAAATGGCATCTATACCTGTGTCAGACTCCCTTTATTCTAGTGCCTCCTTTCCATTGATCATTTTCAATTTATCCTATGTATGTCCTGTTTTTATATAATTGTTTGCATATTGTGTCCCTTGTTACACTGTGAGCTCCTTGAAGGCAGGAACTGTCTTTTCCCTTCCTCTGTACCCCAGTGCTTAGCACAATGCCTGGCCCATACTAGGTGCTTAATAAATGTTTACTGACTGACAGAATAAAAAGAAAAATCAAGTCGGAAAAAAAACTTTACATCAAAATAACTAATAACAATATCCAAGTTACATGAGGAATTGACATAAAGTGACATAAGACCTTACCCTTAGTTGATAAGAGGTCCAAGAATGAAAAAACTATTTTCAAAAGATTTGTAAGCTATAAATGAACACGTGAAAATGACTTCCAATTTACTTATTATTATAATGAGAAAAGCAATTTTTAAAAACTCTTAGGCTTTACCTAATACCACGCAAATTAGCAAAAAAAAAAAAAAGACAGAAAACTGAAATGTTGGAGGGTCTATTGGAAGAAAGGCGCACTAATATAAAGTTGGAGGAGCTATAAATAGTACAACCAATCTGGAAAGCAATTTTGAATTATGTAAGGTAAGTGTCTAAGATGTACATACTCTTTAGCCTAGTAATCTTACTCATACTCCATAGCAGCACTCTTTTTGGTAACAAAGAACTGGAGACGTATTACATGACCATTGATTGGGGAAAAGGTTAAACAAACTGTGCCATATAAAAGTAATGATATGTTATAATGCAGTAAGAAGCCACAGATATGAGGAATTCAGAGAAACATGAGAGGATATTCATGAACTGAAGCTGGGCGTAATAATCAGAACCAGAACCATCCCTAAAAGAAAGCCAAGGTCTGACCAACTAAAAAGACCAATAATGATCCAAGAAAGCAAATAATGAAATATACCTCTTTCCTCTAGGGGAACAGACTTGGGAAGGAGGTTGCATATATTGTCAGACAAAGTCACTTATTGGTTGTTTTGGATTAACTGTTTTTATTACAGGGGAAGTTTCAATTCTATTGAAGATTAGGGGGAAGGGTTTATATTCAGGAATGACTGTAATATAAAAATTAAAATTATTAATAAGACTTTAAAATGAATAGTGCATGTTAGTCAATGCTCTTGATTCTAGTGTAAGGTTAGCATAGATATTAAGGGCACAGTGTTCCTGGTCTACAAAAATGCACATCAAAGATGCATCTACAAAGCAAAAGGGAGAGTCAATTTGGCAACTAACTGGTTTTCTTGATTGATTCAGACAATATCGATTAATTAGACAATTGTTAGTTATACTCCTACTTTGTGGCAAGATTCCCCAACTCAAATGATGAATCTGAAAACTATGGTGAAAAAAGTACTCCACTGGAAATTGAGAGACCTAGGTTTGGGTCCTGGCTCTGTCACTAACTACATGACCTTAAACAAGTCACTTCTCTTTTCTTGGCTCAGTTTCCTCCTCTCTATCACATGAGGGAATTGAACTTGATGATCTCAAATGTTCCTCCTAGCTCTGATATTCTGTATTATACTGCCTCCTCCCACTCTGATTTTCTGTGGTCTAAAGATCCTTCCAGGTGTGACATCCAAATTCTCTTTGCATCAACCTCCCATTAAAGTCTTCTTCTAATCCTTCCTGATAGAATAGAGGTGACCCTAGACTCTGGAAAGCAATGCCAGCAGAGCACAAGCTCTGGCTTGTTAGTGAAGCTACAGCCTTACTAAGTGAAGAAAGACTCATTACCCAAAGTCTGACTGCAGAATGAAGAGTTTTTCAGTCACAGTAACTCACAGACTAGATACTAAGGTGGAGCTGAAATACAATCTGTCTCAATAGAAGGAGTAGAAACACAGGGGGTTATCTTATTCCAACCAATAACATCATGCATCTGTGAAATATTGACATATTTCTACCTATGGTGAGTATCCCTCTCTTTATAAACTTTGAGAAATATCCAACCATATGGTGCAATAAGATGTACACAGAAATATGAGTTAAGACTTGAATCAACTAGAATGGCCTAGTCCCATTCTGCTACTAATATTCTATGCAACCTTGAACAAGTCACTGCCCATTTTGGGGCCTCAGTTTCCATATATTAAAAATGAGAAATCAAGTCAACAAACAATTAAGTACTTACTATGTGCCAATCACTATGCTAAATGCTAAGTTCTGGGAAAGTTGAACTAGATGATTCATTTTTTTCTTTTTTTATTAGTTGGTTTATTTATTTTTAGTTTTCAAAATTCACTTCCGTAAGTTTTAAATTTTCTCCCTCTCCCATGTCCCTCCCTCTCCAAGACAGCATGCAATTTTATATAGATTCTATATATACATATATATAATATTTTCACATGTTTTCACATTATTCATGTTGTATGCAAGAATTATAATGAATGGGAGAAACCATGAGAAAGAAAAAACAAAACAAAAACAAACAAAAAAAGAAAACAGTCTGCTTCACTCTGCATTCAGACTCCATAGTTCTTTCTCTAGATGTGGATGGCATTTTCCATCATGGGTCCTTTGGAATTGTTTTAGGTCCTTGCATTGCTGATAAGGGCTAAGTCTATCAAAATCAGTCATCCCACACTGTAGCTGTTACTATGTATAATGTTCTCCTGGTTCTGTTCACTTCACTCAGTATCAGTTCATATAAATCTTTCCAGGTTTTTCTGAAGTCCACCTCTTCATAATTTCTCATAGCACAATAGTATTCCATTACATTCATAGGTCACAACTTGTTCAGTCATTCCCCAGTTGATGGGCATCCCCTCAATTTCCAATTCTTTGCCACCACAAAAAGAGCTGCAACAAATATTTTTGTGCATGTGGGTTCTTTTCCCATTTTTGTGATCTCTTTGGGATACAGCTCTAGAAGCGTATTGCTGGGTCAAAGGGTATGCACATTTTTATAGCCCTTTGGGCAGATGAACTAGATGATTCTGAGGGCACTTCCAGTGCTACTTCTCTGAATCTACCTTCAATTAAACCACCACCATCACCACCCTCACTACCCACTTTAATTTTATTAGTTTGTCTCCTGAGTTATTTAAACATGCAACATTTTCTCTAGCCCCACTTCCCAACTAACAAAGATTCCTTCCTGATTCCAATTTCTCTAAAGAAAAATATATCCATCCATGAGGACTGAATTAATAATAGTAAATTCCATTGTGGCCTGGACCACCCCTTCAAACTATAAACTGTAACTACCAGCAACTTTCTGTTTCTGAGCAACTGCTTGTACAAAAGGTACTAGAGAGACAGAATTCTAGCACAAGAAGAATTTATAGACTTTTTACTTTTTTCTTAAATGTTTGGAATAAATTTACTGTTTAGTTTGATCAATATTATATTTTGATTGGTGCATATCAGTATATTCACAAAGCTTACCTGGAATTGGTGCTCAGGGAAGGAAAACCTTTCTAATATGAGTGTCTCAAAGTGGAATGGGTTACCTCATGAAGTAACAGGTTCTTCATCACTGAAGGTCTTCAAGTAAAGGCTAAATGACTACTTGTCAGGAATGTTATTGAGGAAACTCCTATTCTAATATAGGTTAGACTCCTTGCCTATGAAGTTCCCTTCAAATCCTGAGATTCTGTGATTCTTGTACCTGTCTATTATATCTTACAAATTATTTTAAGGGAGGTGGTACCACTTGGAAGAGAACTGTGTGGCCCCCACAGATCCTGTGATAGACTACTACAGCCCAGGGGTCTGTAAGCTCTCTTCTGTTTAGAGATTCCATTCTGGGCTCCTGCAGGTACCAAACTAGGTTCCTATCTATGGTGAGTGACAGGCATCCCCACAGGTAGCCAATCACCCCTTCCAAAGCTTGGCTTACTACTGCTTCAAGAGCTCATCTCTACTTGGTCTAGGACTGCATATAAAGGCTTTATAGACTCTTCTATTTATGGAAACTTATGCCTATCTAGGAGTATAATTTCAACATGCTTACACTGCCCTTCAAAATGGAACCAATGTCAGTTCTTCCACACCTCACTGGTTGGCCTTGTTAAAGCAAAGATGGGTCTCCCATCTGTCTACAGAGCTGCAGGCTTCTCTCCTTAATATCTTCCTGTGCCAGAATTAGTAGCACCAACAAAGATTTGGAAACCACTAGATTTTCTTTTATGTAAAGGGAAATAAAGTAACAACAATAAAAGGACAGTAAGCAGTGGCAGAGAGAGAATAGTTCATTGGAAAAAATCTGGCAACTTGTGCTGCAAACTGCAGAAGTGGACTAAACTGTTTCTCACTTTCACTCCTCCCTTTCACAGGAGAGACAGAACTCAGAGGAATCTGGGAGTTAATGGAGAGCTACTCCTTCACTTGCAATACAGATAGGGACATAGGGAGATATCCTAATGAGGTCCATCTGGGGAGACATCTTGGTGCCATGCCCACATTGTTTCACCATCCACCATTTTCAACTCTTGGGAATTTCTCCAGTACCTTACAGATCCAAGAGAAAGAACACACCACCATACTCTCAGTAGGGAAGGAGAAGGGAGTAAGTATCTGTCTAGAGATCAGATACAACACTTGACCCTGAAAACCCACATGGCACAAAATGGAGAGCAGACTATCTTCCTTCAACTTCTCTCTCCCAGCATTCTCCAAAACTGTAGTTGCAAAAAATCCAAGTATAAAAGATATCATTCTAGTGGTGATTTCCAGAGACTCTTATCTTCCTAGAAATATTATCTGGGCTGAAGCCCAAGAACCCAGGGCTTCACTTATATACATGTAAATTCATACACATGAATCAAGGAATGCCCATTGGCCATGAAGTAAAGGAGCCTGAGTTCTTGTTCTGGCTTTGCCACTAAGTTGTGTAAGTTGGACAAGACACTTCTTCCTTGAACCTTGATTGTTCCATCTGTAAAATGTAGTGAGGTTATAACCAGGAGCAAAAGTCCTTCCTAATTTGGCACTCTATGTTCTACATTCTAATGTCTACTCAGCCTCTGACATTCTATGACTCTAAAATATTTGAGTAGTGAATCTTTTTTTAAAAAATTCAGACACTGGTATAATGAGTTCCACAGTGAAAAAGTTCCCTCCATCAATACAGTCTGATTAGCAACTATTCTGCAATTTTTAGTATTAGAGTTGTCTGTGAGCACTGAAGGGTTAGGTATTTGCCCATGGTCACACAGCTAATATATGTCAGAAACAGAACTTGACTCCAGATAATCCTGACCCTAAGCGTGGCTTTCAATATACTATGACATGATGCTTCTCTATAAATCTTCATATAATGGAATTTCATTCTCCATACAATAATTTATTGCTCATGGGCAAATAATAATATTTATCTATCAAGCTAATATGTGCTACTATGTAACTAAATATATGTTTATTAAATGATTGAACTTCATGATTAAGGTTTGTGCTGTTTTCTTTTCTGGCAATTAAGGGAAAAGCAGAACTATACAGGAGTTTCATAATCAAATTCTTAACCACATAAAACTTGTCTGCTGTCAAGTTTTGTTACAACCTCCAAACTTGGGCAAGACTCTCCAAGGTTGGCAAACAGGGCAAAGTTTGAGACAAAACCACTCCCTTTGAGTAATTGCCAGGAATGAACTTAGTTTGGGGTGAGAAGCAAAAGAAACTCGGCTCTTTCCCCTAATATATGGTGACTCTCTATTACTTAAGGATTTTTTTTAAGCCTGAGCCCAGCAGTCCAAGTAATCTAATTGAATGAAAGGGGGGGGGGGAGGAGAGAGAGAGAGAGAGAGAGAGAGAGAGAGAGAGAGAGAGAAGTTCTTTAACAGCTAGGAAACTGAAACTTAAAAGTCTCCTTCCACTCTGCTGAAGAACGTTCTAAAATTCAAGAAAAGAATTTGAAGGTGTGAGTCTGTTCAGAAGAGAGTTTAAGATCACACCTGAACTAACCTTTACTAGTTTCTGTTTATCTAGAGTTTCCCCCTATCCTTCCCCCCACATCATCCTTTGTAATAAAGAACAAAAAAAAAAGAGAGAGAGAGAAAGAGAGAGGAGAAAAAAAGCAGTTCAGCAAAACTATTGAATACATGAATGGAATCTTACAAGAGTATGAAATGTTCCACACTCAAAGGCCCTCATTTCTGCAAAGAAGGGAAGGAAGCAGCTCTTCTGTTCGCTTCTTTGGAATCAAGCTTGACCACTGTAACTACGATGTTCCAATTTAAGTTTTTCTCAGGGCTATTTTCATTTCCTTTACATTTTTTAAAATTCTGAAATTAAAAAATAACAAATAAAAGAGGAATTCCCATATACATAGTAGGATAAAGAACAGGAAACTGCACGTTTCTATGTGCCCCTTGTTTTTCTTTTCATGTAATATAAGAAAGTTAACATGTAACTTGCAAAGTAACCTGCTTGTCTGTGATCCTTTCTGGCCTTCCCTTTGTTTCATTCTGTGCATTTTTAAAAAAATCTTCAAATACTCTTTTCTTTCTTTGCTTTTTTTTTTGGGGGGGGGATCATATTCCTTGTTTTCCTCTCCCTCCTACCTCCCCACCCCATTGAAAAGAAAAAAAAAACCCTTGTAACAAATAGGAATAGACAACAAAAACAATTGGCCAAGTCTGAAAATGTGAGTCTTATTCTATATTTTAAGTCCATTATATCTCTGCCAGGAGATGGGTAACTTGCTTCATGA
The DNA here is from genome assembly GCA_011680675.1 of Gymnobelideus leadbeateri. Taxonomy (NCBI): domain Eukaryota; kingdom Metazoa; phylum Chordata; class Mammalia; order Diprotodontia; family Petauridae; genus Gymnobelideus; species Gymnobelideus leadbeateri. Next base: position 215,226 of record WOXC01011918.1, on the reverse strand, counting down.
TCATGGAGGCATGATTGGTTATTGTAATGATCAGAGTTCTTAAGTGAAGTAGGCATTTTTAATCGTGAATTTTTACTCCACAGAATCCTGGCATCAAAGTCATAACAAAAAGAGCTCCTGTTTCTATGGTATTCTCAGGTTTTCAAAGTGCCTTCCTTATGGTACTGAGAGGTAGGTAGGTAGAACATGGTTATCTGCTTTCAATTCTCACGTTAAAGCTGAGTTTGTCTATCTTAATATTGGAGGAGATATTTTCATCCCAATATTTTACGACTTCCCTAAAAGGAAAGGCACTCTGAAGCAGGGATAGAGAGGTGGGCTTAGAAACAGGAACACTTGGGTTGAGGTCCTGCTTCTGAAACTTACTAGCTGTGTTTCTCTGAGAATGTAATTTAATCTCTGTTTTTCAAGCCACTCTTTCAGATTTATCTATGAAATTAAAGATGACATGCAGGGATATCCATAATGGGAGTTCCCTATAATGATTAAGTCACAGATCCCTTCTAACATCATGGACAAGAATCACATGGGAAAAGGAAGTGGGAGAGGAACTACAATCTGGTTGAAAGACTGATCAAAATGAGAAAATTATTGGGGTGGCTAGGTGGCACAGTGAGTAGAGCATTGGCCCTGGAGTCAGAAGGACCTGAGTTCAGATCCGACCTCAGACACTTAATGCACACACAAACAAAAACCTAGCCGTGTGACCTAGGGCAAGTTACTTAACCCCAATTGCCCCCCAAAAAGAAAAAAAAAAGAGAGAGAAAATTATGGAGCCAGTGAAATGATAAGTATGTTTCTAAGGGCTATATGCTATATTTTCTTTCTTTTTATGTCTTTTATGCTCACCAGTTAAGGGTCTTGGGATGGCTTCAAATAGGAGTACTAGAACTCAAGTGAGGCTAACTGGCTTGTGGATTCCCTCTGCGAGCCCCAAATCAGTTTAATGAATTCCTCAATCAACCTGATGAGATTGCAGAGTTGTGCATCTTTGTCTAAAGTTATCTGAGGGAAAACTCCTCCAGAAATGGACCTGGCCTTTACTAAAATACTGGTTCTCAGTGCCTGAGACTCAAAGAGATCTACTTAGGGACTGGCCCACTCCATGCACAGTAAAACCAAGTGCAGTTGATACTACATGCTACATCTTTTAATCTCCAAGTCTGCCTCTTGTACTTTCTCTGCAGTTAAGAGGGCATGGAGAGGATTTCTCCCTTCCCCTCTTCCCAGAAGCAGTTAATGGTACCTGTGTGAATCCAAGTAGCCTGAAAGGGAAGTTCATGGAACTAAAGTGCTTAGTTACCTCCTGCCTTTCTACTTCCTTTTTTGAATATTTGTCAGAGAAGAGTGTTCTTGAGAATGGATTTTCCATATAAGTTTAAGAATTCCTAAAAGATACAGAATTTGAGTAGTCCAGCACCAGAATGCTAAAGGGATAATTATCAAGAGCAGAATGATCCTTGGTCTTATATATATGTGCTAATCCCCAATATAATATTTGAGAGATTTGATGGAAAGATTTTTCCCAATTGCTAGCGTCCCTTCTTATTCTAGCTGCATTAATTTTGTTCATGCAAAATCTTTTCAATTTCATGTGACCAACATTTTTTATTTTATCATTTGTAATCATTTCTATCCCTTGTTTTGTTAAGAATTTACATCCTGGAAAATATGGGAAAATTGGAACATTAATGCTTTGCTGGTGGAGTTATGAAGTGATCCAATTTTGTGAACTGGAGATCCAATTGTGTGAACTGGAGAGCAATTTGAAACTATGTCCAAAGGGCTATGAAAAACGTGCATACCCTTTGACCCAGCAATACCACTTCTAGGGCTGTATCCCAAAGAGGTCATACAAATGGGAAAAGGACTCACATGTACAAAATTATTTAGCAGCTTTTTTTTGTGGTGGCAAAGAACTGGAAATTAAAGGGATGCCATCAATTGGGGAATGTCTGAAAAAGTTGTGGTATGTGAATATAATGGAATACTATTAAGCAGGTGGACTTCAGAAAAACCTGGAAAGATGTATATGATCTGATGCTGAATGAGGGGAGCAGAACCAGGAGAACATTTTCCACAGTTAACAGCCACTTTGTGTGATGACTAAGTTTGACAGACTTAGCTTTTCTTAGCAATTCAAGGATCTAAGACAACTCCAAAAGATGCATGATGGAAAATGCTATCAACATCCGAAAAAGAACTATGGAGTCTGAATGTAGGTCAGAGCATACTATTTGCCCCCTTTTTTTGTTTCTTCTTTCTCGTGGTTCTAATTGATTCTAACTCTTCTCTACAACATAACTGATTCGAAAATATGTTTAATATGAATGTATATGTAGAGCCTATATTAGGTTATATGCTATCTTGGAGAGGGGAAGAGAAGAGGGGAAGAAAATTTAGAACTCAAAATCTTATGGAAGTGAATGTTGAAAACTAAAAATGAATTTTTAAAAATTTATTTCCTGGCCATAACTATGAAAGGTAACTGATATGGTCATCTTCTAATTTTTTATGGCATAACCTTTAATATTCAAGTCATATATTCATTTTGACCCTATTGTGAAATATTACATAAGCTGCTGCTCTAAACCTAATTTCTCCCAAAGTTCCCTTACCTTCTAAGGAAAATATGATGGGCAACTTGAGTACCTTATCATTTCTATGTTTATTCAAGAGCTTCTGTGAGCCCTTTATATGTGTGTATTTTCCATGGTAGATAAAATAAAAGCTGTCCTATACCCAGTGATGTGCCGATAAATGCTTAACAACTGCCCCTTCAAAAATGCACAACACACTTTTAAGTTTAATCTGTTATTTTCTCTGTCATCTTCTTTTTCTTGTTAATAGTATTTTATTGGGGCGGAGCCAAGATGGCGGAGTAGAAACAGCTCGTCCAAGCCTCTCTGCCCCCAGATTCCCCACAAACTATGTAAAAAAGGACTCTGAACAACTTCTGGAGCCCCAGCACCCACAGAACGACACAGAGAAGCTAACCTCCCGCTGAGGACAGCCCAGCAGCCCTGCAGGAAGGACCAGCGCAGAGGTCTGGGAGCCGGCAGCGCGCAGAGCGCAGGAGCAGCCAAGCCGAGCCCAGGTCCGCGTGAGCCGAGGTTTTAGCCCCAGGGCGGCAGGGCCAGCAGCCAGCTGGAGGAACCCCAGAACACCAGGAGCTGTGGCGACTCCGGAATTATCAACATAGACATGCCTAGGACAAAGTAAGAGGTTAGTGTCCTATGGACTTTGGGACCTATATTTGGGGAATGCGTCAGCTCCCTCCCCTGGGGGCTAGAAGCTGCTGAGGAGACACGCCATTTTGTAGTTTTCAGAGGCAGCTCGGGCTCCCAGCCTACAAATCGTGGGGAGATCCAGCGATCAGTCTTGGGGGGTAATCGCTCTTGCTTTAACCTCCCTGGATCTGGATTGTGATCTAGGGTGGAAGTTGTGGGTGGGTTTACAGCTTGCCAGAAACGGAAGTTGCCCCCCACACGTTCGGGACGAAAATTCCTCTAGCTGGCCTTAAAGCCATAGTGTGGCAACAAGCCCAAAAGTCAAGCAATTAAGTGGCAACATGCCAAGGCAAAGGAAACAGAAAAATGCAACCCTAGACTCCTATTTTGGGGGCATAGAGCGGGAAAAGGACTGTGAGGTCAGAAGTCCTGCTCCAAAAGCCCCAGGGGAAAACATGAGTGGGTTGCAGGCCATAGAGGACCTTAAGAAGGACTTTAAAAATCAAATAAGAGAAGTGGAGGAAAAATTAGAAAGAGAAATGAGAAGGATGCAGGAAAAGTATGAAATGAGGGTCAACAGCCTGACTGAGGAAAACAACACCTTAAAAAATAGACTAGCTCAAATGGCAAAGGAGGCCCAAAAGGGCAATGAGGAGAAGAATGCCTTAAAAAGTCGAATTTGCCAGATGGAAAAAGAATCTCAAAAGTTCACTGAGGAGATTCATTCCTTCAGAGTTAGACTGGAGCAAATGGAAGCTAATGACTTTATGAGAAATCAAGATGCTGTTAAGCAGATCCAAACAAACGAAAGATTAGAAGGCAATGTGAAATATCTCATGGGAAAAACCACTGACCTGGAAAATAGATCCAGGAGAGACAATTTAAAAATTATTGGACTACCTGAAAGCCATGATCAAGGAAAGAACCTAGAAATCACCCTTCAAGAAATTCTCAAGGAAAACTGCCCCGATGTTTTAGATCCAGAAGGCAAAATAGAGGTTGAAAGAATCCACCGATCACCTCCTGAAAAAGATCCCAAAAAGAAAACTCCCAGGAATATTATAGCCAGGTTCCAGAATCCCCAGATCAAGGAGAAAATACTACAAGCATCCAGGAAGAAACAATTTCAATATTGTGGAAACACAATCAGAATAGCCCAGGACCTGGCAGCTTCTACACTGAGGGATCAAAGGACATGGAATATGATATTCCATAGGGCAAAAGAGCTGGGAATGAACCCAAGGGTCACCTACCCAGCAAAACTGAGTATTTTGTTTCAGGGGAAAATATGGTCATTCAGTGGAATAGAGGACTTTCAAGCATTCTTGAGGAAAAAACCAGAGTTGAATAGAAAATTTGACATCTAGACGCAAGAAGTAAGAGATGTCTGAGAAGGTAATCAGGGAAAATAAATCAAAAGGAACTTATCAAAGTTGAACTATTTACATTCCTATATGGAAAAGTAATATCTGTGACTGATGATATCTCTCTCACTATGAAAATAATGGAAGAAGGGGGTGTGGTCATATGAATACATATGTGAATGTGTGTGTATATGGTTACAGTTATATATGGATAGAGGGCATAGGTGGAATTTGTTGGGAAGGGATGATACCTAAGGGGTGAAATTATGAGGTGAGAGAGGAAAGTGGCAAGAGGAGATGGGGAGAGACAGGGTAGGGTAAACTATCCCATGTAGGGGAAGTGGTTGCAAAGGAGGGGGAGAATAAGGAAGGCTAAAAAGGCAAAACCACATTCACATTGAATTTGGTTCAGGGAGTAAATGACATACATACTAAATGGGATATCTCAACCTGCAGCAGGATAGGGGGAAGGGGGATGAGAGGAGGGATGATGGATGGGAGGGCATCCTTGGGGTGAGGGGAGGTTGGAAGTACCCACTATAGAAGAGGGATAGGATCATGTAGGGAATGGACCAGGTGGGGGGTGGGATGAGTGGGAGGGAATTATAAGCAGCCTTGTACAATATATCTACTATGATAATGTTTTGCATAGCTAGACATGTACAACATATACTGAATTACTTATCTCCCAAGAAGGAATGGGTGACAAGGGAGGAAGGAAATGGATCTGAAATTTGAGGTCGTAACATTAGATGTTTCAAATATATATAAATACTATTATTAAAAAAATAGTATTTTATTTTTCCCAATTATATGTAAAGATAGTTTTCAACATTAATTTTTGTAAAATTTTGAGTTCCAGATTTTTCTCCCTCCTTCCCTTTCCACCTCTCCCCAACACAGCAAACATTCTGATATAGGTTATACATGTACAATCATGTTAAACATATTTCCACATTAGTCATGTTGTGAAAGAATTAGAACAAAAGGGGAAAACTGTGAGAAAAAAAAAAAACTAAAACAAAAAAGTGAAAATAGTCTGCTTCGCTCTGCTTTTAGACTCCATAATTCTTTCTCTGGATATGGTTAGCATTTTCTATCACAAGTCTTTTGTAATTGTTTTGGATCATTGTATTGCTGAGAAGAGCTGTCTATCATAGTTAATCATTGTACAATGTTGCTGTTGCTATGTACAATGTTCTCCTGGTTCTCCATCACTTTCTTATGTCTAGACAATTGACAAAACAATAAACCAAGCCCTGATTTGTAGCTTTATTTGCAAGGTGTAAGTGCTTACACTGAAAATTTAACAACTGGCTCTCAAGCTGGTACAAGCTGGTTCAAGTACACCCCCTGCCTCTATATCCCCTATTCATTTCACATTGGGTGCCTGACTTTATAAGAGTTGAAGATCTCATTACCCACATTTGAGTACTTATACATAAGGCATACCTAAACTTCACACAGGAGATTTTCCTAGAGTAAAACTCTGGGATGGTGGCAAGAGCCAAGAAAGAAACTGACGATTTGAGATCAAACTCTCTAGATAGGGATTCACTCCAGGTGAGCTTAGAGTTGCTTAAAGAGTCTTGGGCCATAGGTCACATTCATATTCATTCAATTCATTCAATTCATTCAACCAATTCTTAAAGTCAGGGGTGTGCTGGTAAATGTTTAGCAATTGGCTGCTCCCCAAAAAAATGTATGCAAGATACACTTTTACATTTAATCTCCACTATTAACATTTTCCTCCACTACCTTCTTAAGTCAACAAAACAATAAATCAAGTCCTGAGTTGAAGCATTTAATGATTTCTAAAGTGTAAATGGTCACACTGCACATTTAACAATTGGCTCTAGATAGCTAGTTTGAGCTGGCTTCAGTACACCATTGCTTAAAGGTCACCTACTAAACTAAAGGCCCTTTAGAACATGCAAAGAATAAGACCAGGAAAGAGTTCTGAGTCTAGTAGGACAGATGAGATTTGTGCACACATAACTTGAGGACAAGGTAGAATGCTAACATATTCTAAGAAATGAACACACAAAGTGTCCCATAAGTTCAAAGGAGGAAGTGACCTCATGGCTAGGTATTGGGGCAGAGTTTCATAAGCAAAATAAAATCTGAAATGAGCTTTGAGGTCTGTATAGCAATCAGGCAGACAGAGAAGGATATTTCAGGCAGTGGAATAAAGGCAATGAAGCAAGAAATTATGAGATAGGAGGCTAAGCCAAGATGGTAGAATAAAGTCAGGGACTCCTTTGAGCTCTCCCCTAAGTCCCTCCAAATACCTTTAAATGATGATTGTAAACAAATTCTAGAGCAGCAGAACCCACAAAAAGACTGAGTGAAACAATTTTTCAGCCCAAGACAACTTAGGTCATCAGGAAAGGTTTGTTGCACCAGCACAGGCCTGGCCCCAGCAAACCCAGAACAGGCCTCTGGGTGACTGAATCAGTGGCAGCAGCAGTTTCCAGACCTCTCAGCCCACAGATTCCAAAGACAACTTAGAAGGTCAATAGAGTAACTGGGAAAATAGAAATGCCATCAACAGCAGCAGGATTTACAAATTTGTCTGAATAAAGGGGGAAAGGGCTTCATAATGTGACTCAAGGGCTGCAAACAGCCCCAAGCAATTGTTGGTTTGAGGTTGGTGTTTGTCAGATACTTTTCCTACTCTTTTCAAGGTAATTATCACAAGAAAGAATAGAAGTTATTCTTCATAAGATGTTCTGCAGCTACTAGAGATTTCATATATTTCCCAGTTCTTTTGCAACATGCTGGGCTTGTTATAAGATCTTCCATTGAAGAGCTTGAGCAGTTTCCTAAGTGCAATGTTCTGGCTGACTCAGGATGGTAAGACATAACACACTGCTCTCATTATGTGACATTCAAAAACTAGAGCAAGGCAGGGAGCATAGGGAGTTATTCAAATACCAGAAGAACTAAGGAACCTGATTTGGCTGAGGGCTGCATACACAGAGTGTACCATTTGCTACCAAATCCAGAGTCCTCCTATAAAATGAGATGTGAAATATTAGGCAAGCCTGGGAATGCTGGACTTAATTTAGCCTTTGCATTCTTTCATTCTGGCATCCTTTGCCCTCTGCAAAATTTCCTATAACTGTAAACAAATGGCTCCTTTCATTAAAAACATATTGATTCATTAGGGGAAGTGTGGCATCTATTGTCTGTATGTGTATTTAAGATAGATTTTTCTGTGATCTGTTAACATTTTCCTACATGAATAAGTATCTCACTTTTGCAGAGATGATGGTTTGGGCCTGTGAAAATAAGAAAACAGGGTTCTATCCTGAAGGGAAAGTGATCCACACAAAACAAGTTTTAGCAGTTTAATAAAAAAAAATGTAAAGGACCAAGTTTTGTGCTGCCTGATTTATACTAAATTCTTTGTTGTTTTATAAATAATACTGTTAGGAGCCAATGTGGTAGAGTAGAAGAAAAAAAGTGAGCTTCTCCCCGATCCCATCCCCCAAATCACCAAACAAATCTAGAAAATGCACCAGACTGACTCTTTATCAAGAAATCCAAGAAAAAGTCACAATGAGTCATTTTTCCAGCCCAGGTCTGCATAGGGAAATAGGGAAGTCCATGAACACTGGGTACAGGGTCTGTCCAGGAGCATTCTACTTTAGGGAGAAACTATGCACCAGGGGAAGAGGAAGTCCAAGACCCATACCAGGGCACCTCACATTTGTACAGCATTTGGAACAGATGCCAACTGCAACTTCATTCTACCCAGTGTTCAGTCACAGATCCAGAGTGGATAGAGGAGGTAACCTGTGCCTAGGGATGCCGTCCAGGATGAGGAGTGGATTTTGGTACCACCATGTGTATCTAACAAGAAACAAGTTCAGAACCAAGCAACAGGTGTGTGGCTCTGACCCCAGGGGTGAAGCAAGATCTTAATTCCAGTTTCTGGCCCAATCTGAAGCTGACAGAGGAACTTTGATAGAGAAATCAAAAAAAAGTCACCGTGAATCATTTCTCCTGCTAAAGTTAGAACAGGGACTCAAAGCATTCTGTGGATACTGGGGGCAGGGTCTGGCTAGAAGCAACCATAGGGAACACTCCAGAATCCAGGTGCAGAGGCTGCACACCATGGCAAAAAGAGGTCCCAGACCCATACCAAGGCACCAGAATGGAAGAGTGCTAGCTGGAAGCTTCCTACTACCCAGCTCCAATTCAAAGACCCAGGGCAGACTGAGAACCAGACCTTTATCCAAGGGCAGCTTTCTGCAGCAAGAATTATAACAGCCCCAGACACCTTACAGAGAATGGAATAAGATCAGAAGCAAACAACTGCGTGGATCAAACCCCCAGGAGCAGAACACGGTCTCAGTTCTAGTTTCTAGCCCAGTCTGAAGTCTTTAGAAGAATAACCAGGGCAGGACTCTCTGACCAAAGGGGAGCCTGCAGTTCTGTCACTCTGAACCAGCAGAACTTGCCAGCTGAGAGTACCTGAGTCCAGCAGCAATCTACTGTTGCACAGACCCAGGTTGGGAAATAACAGAGCTCAGACCAGAGCTCAGGGTAGAGTGAGAGGAGAAACAAATAGACTTTTCCCTGGATCAGACAACTTTGAGGCCACTGAAAGATGACAGGTCCCCACTCTGAGAGTTTAGAATAACACAATAGTCAATACTGCCAAGAAAGCATTAATAGACCAACCCAGACCTTCCTTCCAGAAGTGTACAGAGCTTGGACCTAATATCAAGTCCAAAGTCAGGAAGTAGACCAGAAGAATGACCAAATAGAAAAAGAATTCTACCATAAAAAGCTATTATGATGACCGGGATCCTTAAAGCAGAAATTCAGAAGAAGAGAATGACTCCAAAATATCTACAAGCAATGCCTTAGAGGGGAAAAACAGCTTGGGCACAAACTGAACTAGAATTCTAAGAGATGAAGCAAGGGTTTAAAAAAATAAAGAATTTAAAATGTTTTTATAAAGTAATAGGGATACTAGACAAAAATTTAAAAACAAACGAGTTGTGGAAGAAAGAACTGGAAAAGAGAATTAAGAGCTTGGCACAAGAGGTACAAAACTTTGCCCAAGCAACAACCTCCCTTAATATCAGATTAGACCAAATAGAAGTCAACAATTCCATGAGACAGCAAGAAATATTAAAAGAAAATTGCCCAGATCTCTTAGAACAAGAGGGGGAAATGGAAATAGGAAGAATTCACTGGTTATCTCCTAAAAGAGACCCCAAAATAAAAATTCTTAAGAATATAATAGCCAGGGGCGGCTAGGTGGCGCAGTGAGTAGAGCGCCGGCCCTGGAGTCAGAAGGACCTGAGTTCAGATTCGGCCTCCGACACTTAACACACACAAACAAAAAAAACTTAGCCATGTGACCTTGGGCAAGTTACTTAACCCCAATTGCCCTCCAAAAAGCAAAAAAAAAAAAGAATATAATATCCAGGGGAATGGCTAGGTGCTGCAGTGAATAGAGCACCAGCCCTGGAGTCAGGAGGACCTGAGTTCAAACCTGGCCTCAGACACTTAACACAAAAACTAGCCGTGTGACCTTGGGCAAGTCACTTAACCCCAATTGTCCTCCAAAAAGCAAAAAAAAAAAAAAAGAATATAATAGCCAGGGCAGAGCCGAGATGGCAGAGCAGAAACAGCACTTCCATGGCGCTCCAGCCCACACCACTTCAAAATCATGTAAAAGGGGGACTCTGAACAACCTGTTAAGCTCCAGCACCCACAGAATGACACAGAAAAGCTAACCTCCCACTGAGGACAGCCCGGCAGCCCAGCAGGGAATGACCAACACAGCACGCTGGGAGCTGAGCTCAGGATGGCATGAGTCAGAGGTTTTAGCCCCAGGACGGCTGGTCCAGCAGCCGGCTGAGGGGACCCCAGAACACCAGAAGCTGTGGCTTTTCCAGAATTTCCAACAAAAGTGAGAGGTTAGTGCCCTGGGACCAGTACTTTGGAGTGCACTGGCTTCTTCCCCTGGGGGCTAAAAGCAGCTGAAGACATGTGGCACAGATGCCATTTTGCAGCTTCAGTTGCATCTTCAGCTCCTAGCCTGCAAACTGTAGAGGGATCCAGCAATCAGTCTGGGGGGGTAATTGCTCTTGCTTTAACCTCCCTGGATCTGGATTATGACCTGGGGTGGAGGTCCTGGGGTGTGTGACCAGCTTGCCAGAGTGTGTGGGGGCTTCAGGGAGGGCACCCAACTAATACCTCCGGCAGTTGAGAAGACCCCACGTTTGGGTGGAAGCTCCCCTGTCTGGTGGCAGAGTCCTACTGTGGCAACAAGCCCAAAAGTCAAGTAATTAAGTGGCAACATGCCTAGGCAAAGGAAACAAAATAAACAGAAAAATTCAACATTAGAATTCTATTTTGGGGGCAAAGAGGATCGAAGCATGGAACAGGAGAAGGACTGTGAGGTCAGAACTCCTGCACCAAAAGCCCCAAATGAAAATACGAGTGGGTTACAGGCCATAGAGGACCTTAAGAAGGATTTTAAAAACCAAATAAGAGAAGTGGAGGAAAAACTGGGAAGAGAAATGAGAAGGATAAAGGAAAAGTATGAAATGAGAGTCAATAGCCTGACTGAGGAAAATAACACCTTAAAAAATAGACTAATTCAAGTGGCAAAAGAGGCTCAAAAAGGCAATGAGGAGAAGAATGCCTTAAAAAGCTGAATTTGCCAGGTGGAAAAAGAATCTCAAAAGCTCACTGAGGAGATTCATTCCTTCAGAATTAGACTGGAGCAAATGGAAACTAGTGACTTTATGAGAAATCAAGATGCTGTTAAACAGATCCAAGCAATTGAAAGAATAGAAGACAATGTGAAATATCTCATGGGAAAAACCACTGACCTGGAAAATAGATCCAGGAGAGATAATTTAAAAATTATTGGACTACCTGAAAGCCATGATCAAAGAAAGAACCTAGAAATCATCCTTAAAGAAATTCTCAAGGAAAATTGCCCTGATGTTTTAGACCCAGAGGGCAAAATAAAGGTTGAAAAAATCCAGAGATCACCTCCTGAAAAAGATCCCAAAAAGAAAACTCCTAGGAATATTATATCCAGGTTCCAGAATTCCCAGATCAAGGAGAAAATACCACAAGCAGCCAGGAAGAAACAATTTCAATATTGTGGAAACACAATCAGAATAACCCAGGACCTTGCAGCTTCTATACTGAGGGATCAAAGGGCATGAAATATGATATTCCATAGGGCAAAGGACCTGGGATTAAAACCAAGAATCACATACCTAGCAAAACTGAGTATCTTGTTTCAGGAGAAAATATGGTCATTCACTGGAATAGATGACTTTCAAGCATTCTTGAGGAAAAAACCAGAGTTGAATAGAAAATTTGACATTCAGACACAAGAAGCAAGAGATACTTGAGAAGGTAAACAGGGAAAAGAAATCAAAAGGAACTTATCAAAGTTGAACTATTTACATTCCTACATGGAAAAACAATAACTATTACTGATGAAACCTTTCTCAGTATGAAAATAATTGAAGAAGGGTATACAGGCATATGAATACATATGTGAATATGTGTATATATGTTTACAGGTATACATTGATAGAGGGCACAGGTCGAATTTGGTGGGAAGGGATGGTACTTAAGGGGTGAAGTTAAGAGGTGAGAGAGGAATGTGGCAAGAGGAGATGAGAGACAGGGGCAGGGGTAAACTATCTCATGTAAAGAAGCAAGGGGAAATAGTTGCAGGGGAGGGGAAGAACAGGAAGGCAAAAAGATAAAACCATATTCTCATTGAGTTTGGCTCAGGGAGAGAATGACATACATACTAAATGGGATATCTCACCCTGCAGGAGAGCAGGGGGGAGGGGGATGAGAGGGGAGAGGATGGAGGGGAGGGCATGCTGGGGGAGGGGAGGTTGGAGGCACACACTTTTGAAGAGGGACAGGATCAAAGTAGGGAATGGACCAGGTGGGGGTGGGATGGGTGGGAGGGAAATATAGTCAGTCTTTTATAATATATCTACTATGGTAATGTTTGCATAGCTATACATGTACAACATATACTGAATTGCTTATCTTACCAGAGAGAGTGGGTGACAAGACAAGGGACAAAGGGAATGGATCTGGGATTAGAAGTTTTAAAATTAAATGTTTCAAATATTTATAAATACTATTATTTATACTATTTTGCATGTAACTGGGAGATAAGATGTGCAGGCATTGGGGCACAGAGATTCACCTTGCCCTAATGGAAAAGTCGAAGGAGGTATGGGAGAAGATATGGGAGAGAGCAGATTGGATGAGGGGATATCCTGTGGGACTGCTATTCTGGGGTGGTGGGTAGGGGAAAATGGGGGGAAAATTGTAACTCAAAATCTGGTGGGAATGAATGATGTAAACCAGAAGTTAATAAAGCATTTGGAAATAAAAGAATATAATAGCCAAAATCCAGAGATTCTAGGTCAAAGAAAAATAACTGCAAGGAGATAGAAAGAAAGAATTCAAGTACCTAGGAGCAACATATGGATCACACACAGTTTAGCAGCCACCACTATGAAAGAGAAGAGAGTTTAAAATACAATATCCTAAAAGGCAAAAGACAGAGACTTGGAGTCAAAATAATTACTTACCCAGCAAAACTAAGTATAGTCCTATAGGGAGAAATGAACTTTGAACAGAATATTTGACTTCAAGACCTTCCTGATGAAAAAAAAATGAGCTGCATAGAAACACTGAAATTTAAACACAGGAGTTAATAGAAACAAAAAAAACTAAACACATAAAAAGGGACAAAAAAGGATAAACTCTTTACATTCTAACATAGAAAGAGAATACTTATGTCCCCTCCGAATTCTATCATCATAATGGGTGATAGAGGGAGTCTAAGTAGACAAAGGGCATGGCATTGGTTCTGTCTTGATTATCTTAAAACAAGAATAGAAAGGGAAGGAAGGAGGAATACACTGGAGAGGGCCAGAGAAAGAAAGGTTAGAGACAATTATCTCACATTATTGAGGTAAACATGAAGAAGTTCATATAAACAAGGAGGAAGAAGTGGGGGGAGTGGTTGACAATTGAAAATCACTCATCTGAACTGGTCAAGGAGGAAAGATTACACATACACACACAGTTAGCAACACAAATAGCAGGGAAAGGAGAAAAAGAATAAGGAGGAATTAGAAAGAAGATACATTAATGGAGGGAGCAAATTCTATGAATATACAAAAATTGTTAAACCTCTTTTTTAGGTAGCAAAGAATGGTAATCTGAGGGAGCACCCATTAATTGTAGAATGGCTGAAAAAAATATGGCATATAAATGATCAACTACTATTGTGCTCTAGGAAATGGAGGAAACAGTTTCAAGAAAACCTAGGAAGACTTGTATGAATTGATTCAGAGTGAAGTGAATAGAATCAGAAGAATAATTTATACAATGACAACAATAGTGAACAAACAACTTTAAAAAACTTAAGAACTCTGATCAGTGTAATGACCAACCACAATTCCAGAGGACTAATGATAATGCATTCTACCACCTCCTGATGGATTGAAAGACTCAAAGTACAGAATGAGATATGTATGTATGTATGTATATACCTACACACATATTATAAATATATACACATAAACATTATGTATATATAAATAAGTATTTTTTCCTTCTAGACATGGTTGACATGGACATTTGTCTTATTATATTATGCACGTCTGTAACAGGAGTTTTGTTTTTCTTTTGTTCTTAATTGGAACACAGGGATGGGAGGGTGAGAGGAAGGATTTCTCCTGATTGAAAAAATACAATTTGATTTTTTTCAAATGTTCTCTGTAATCCTTTAGAAAATCATGCATACCTAAAGTCAGGTCTTGAAGTTCACAATACTTATTTAGATTTTTTAGAAAAGATGAATTACTTTTAATTATTTTTTTAAAAATTGTTCTAAACAAATAATGAAACACAACACCCTCTTCAAAGTACAGGCTCAGTTTGTTAAGATATAATGTTGTTTATATTGTCTGCTGTGGTCAGTTAATTGTGAATTCTATCCAAGGCCAGCTCTCCTGCACAGAGACACTCTCCAGTTCATTTTCTTATTCTGACCCCTTGTGAATCTGTTCAACTATATACTATCCTCTACACTTGTATCTCTTGTCTCTTTGTCTTATCATGTATTTGTTGTACAGTCGTTTCAGCTGTGTCAACTCTGTGACCCCATTTCAGATTTTCTTGGCAATGACACTGGAGTGGTTTGCCATTTCCTTCTACAGCTCATTTTACAGATGAGGAAACTGAGGCAAACAGGGTTAAGTGAGTTGCCCCAGGTCACATAGCTAGTGCCTAAGACCAGACTTGAACTCAGGAAGAAGAGTCTTCTTAACTTCAGGCCTGTCACTCTATCCACTGAGCCACCTGGCTGCTGCCTATCATCTATTATGCCTTGTCAAATCCCAAACTTGCATTGCTCCCACAATCTGCCATCTTCCCTCTTATTCATGTACTATTGATTAGACCTGGAAAAATCATAAAACTCCTGAGTGGGCCCATTACAAATTTAAGATACATAACCACACCAGGCTATCGCTGCAGCAAGACACCCCTGACCAATGTATTATCCCAATCACCACACTGGCTCTGCCACACTGGAGTAAGTGATCAATCTCTTCAGCTCCCATCGGACTAAATTATCATCCCTATGCAGATTATTCCGAGATCTATACACCCAAACCTCATCTTTCATTAAGTCTTGCCTCTTGGATATCTTGAACTAGATATCCCATAGATATCTTAAACCCAATGTGTCCAAAACAGAAATCACTCTTTTCCTCAAAACCTTCCCTTCTTCTAAACTTCCCTGTTGCTGTCTAGGGCACCACCATTCTTCTAATGACCCACATAGTGACCCTGGTGTCATCCTCATCTCCTCACTCATGCATCCAATCTGTTGCCAAGGTCCTTTCTACCTTCAGAGCGTATAACTTTTCTCCTCTCACACAGTCACCACTCTGGGGCAGACCCTCATCACTTCATGACTGGAACACTACAATAGCCTTCTAGTGGTCTTCCTCAAGTCTCTCCCATTCCCCACATAGTTGCCAACCAATATCTCTCAAGTGCAGCTCTGATCACATAACTTCCTATTCAAGAACTCCCATGGCTCTCTATTACTTCCAGGATCAAACATCAAACCCTCTGCTTGGCTTTTAAAGCGCTTTACAACCTGGCCTCTTCCTACCTTTCCCGTCTTTCTTACACTTTACTCCCTCCCTATAATCCAGTGGCATGGGCCTTCCTGCTATTCTTCATATGACCCTCTCTCTCCTACTCTATGCCAATTAACTGACTGTGACTGCATGCCATGTTTGAAATACTCTTTCTTCTTATCTTTGTCTGCTGGCTTCCTTCAAGACTCAGCTCAAATGTCACCTTATATATGAGGCTCTTCACAAGCTCCCCACCTCCAGTAGCTAAAGCTGCCTTTCTTCTGAGATGACTTTCCATTTGCACTACATCTTGCACAGTGTTTTGCATGTTTCTTCCCCTATTAGAACATGAACTTCTTTAGGACAGGAACCATAGTTTCATCTCTCTTTATGTCCCCAACATTTAGAACAGTGCCTATAACTTGACTAGTGATTAAAAAATGCTTGTTGACGGAGGGTAGAGATGTATAAAGCCCTGAGTAAGTGCTTCTGGATCAACAACGATGTGGGATGTAACCATGATTTGGAGCACCATGTGAGAGAGGGACAGCTGCCCAGTGTAGATTGTCAGACATATACTGAGAGAATGTGGGAAGGAGAATGCAAACCAGAGAAAGGCAGGTTCATTTGACTGCTAATGCCATGGTGAGAGATATACTGGAGTAAAGGAGGTCACTACATACCAGCTGGAGCCACACAGGCCATCAGAGGCTGAAAAGTGTTACCCAGAATGTTGTGCCAGATTTGGGAGGTGTAATTCATTTCCAATGAATGAACTTTATTAAATGGTTCTTTGAATTTGCTGGAAATGTGAGCTGAGGAGGGCTCATGTGAAGAGGCTTTCCCTAGAGACTATTAAAGCCTCAGATATTAGTCTCTTCTGTGTTCCTTACTCTTTTAAAAGGGACTGGTCTTTGCCCATTGCCTTTGTTCATCTTCGTGCTTGCAAGAGGAACTGAGGACTCTTTGAGAGACACTGGCCAGATTCTGATATGTGCCCACAAACATGAATCACAGACACTATTAAAGAAAGACCTCCAAGACTGAAACCAGTTCATCATGTCAGAAGTCTGGGTCTGTTACACAAATTTCATCATCAATGTACTTACTCCCTCAACTAGTATAGTCTGAAATTTAGCCATATGTTCTCATCCTGTGTGATTCATGTCTTTCTATAAATTCATAATAAAGAATCTATCCAATGCATTGGGGGTCTTTGGTTCTTTTAATATTCTGTGAATATCAGTACAATTCTTGGGCTATCTACCTGTTATCCTCACTCTTGCTATATGGGAATCTATGCATTGCTTGCTTTTCTTTTTATATAATTTAATAAAGTTAACATTTAACTTTCAAAGCTATTCTGCTTGTCTGTGATTCTTTCTGGCCTGCCCTGCCCTAGAAGAGCTCACAATCTAAAGGAGGAGACAACAAGCAAATAAAGGGGCTATGTACTGTATATGTTCAAACAGGTTATCTACTCAATAAATGGGAAATAAGAGAGGAAAGTCAGTGGAACTAATAGGGGCTGAGAAAGATTTCCTATAGAAGATATAATTTTTGTTGGGACTTAAAGGAAATCAAGAAGGTCAGTGGTTGTAATGAAGGAGAGAGAGCATTCCAGGCAAGGGGACAGCTAGAGAAAATGCCTAGAACTGAGATGTAAAGTCTTGTGGGTGGAAAAGCCAGTAGGCCAGTGCCTCTGGATCAAAGAGTAAGGGAGTAAGTGGTAAGAAGGATGGAAAGGTAGGAGGGGCGAGGTTACGAAGGACTTTGAATGCCAAACAGCATTTTGTATTTGCTCCTATGCACAACAGGGAACCATTGACGTTTATGGAGGAGGTTTGAAATCACCCAGACTAATCTATGTATATATCAATACCTATATAAAAATAGATCCACAGTCAAGTCTATCTTTGGGGTGGCGGGTAGGAGGAAGGAAGGTGGAAAAAAAAGAACAAAGTAAAAAGTATACATTAGAGAATAGGAGAAAACCTACAAGGAATCAAAGGAAATATGGACAGAGTTCAACATAACGTACAGAATTTAATACATAGGCTTTCTTGAAATGATGAGTTATTGCTATATATTCTGAATCCTCTCCTCTGTTCTGCTATTACACATAGCATGGGGTTTTTTTTCTTTTTTATTTTATATGTAAGTTTATATTTCTTTTTTCTTTTCTTATTATGTATTTAAGTTTTATTTGTCTAAAATTTAAAAAAAGACTGATCAAGAAAGCTATCGGGCTTTAGTCTGGAGAAAAACTGACAGTACAGGACTTAGTACACCCATTTTCAAATATCTGAATGACTGTTATGTCTAAGAGGAAGTACCCGGGTTTTGCTTGCTCCTATTCACAAAGAACTAGAACCAATAGACGATGGTGATAGAGAAGAATATTTGGACTTAACATAATGAAAAACCTCGTCCAAGAGACTTGACCAGAAATGAGATCTGTCATATGGGATTTGGGAAAGTGGAATAGAAGAATGCTTAGGATTTGCCACTGTGCAGCCTGATTTCCCAAGCTAGGGAACTAAAAAAAAGTCAATATCCAGAAGCTTCCTGCTCCAGTTAGTTGTGCAGATCCAGAATCATTCATTTGAGAGACTAAAAGGTAATTGAGGAACTAAAGGTAGAAGTCGAGTGTAAAAATAAAAAAAGTCATTCCTTCATTTGAATATTGAAGCAGCAGTCCAGAAATACGGCTTTATGACACTGAATTAAGTCATCAGTTTTCATTCTGTTGCTTCAACTGTAAAAGGAAGCTACTTTTGAATCTCCTTTCCTCTGTTCCTCATCTCAGATCTAGCCTGAAAGTTAAGTAGGTAAATTGAAGATTCAATTTTTAAATTAGATTTTATTTTTTTAATCAGTGAAAATCCACCATCTCTCCCTTTGACCTCTCCTTGCCTCCAACTGAAAAAGAAAGTAAAACAAAACTCCTGTTATAAATATGTATAATCAAGCAAAACAAATTCCTATATTGGTCATGGGAAAAAATTCTCAACTGAGCATTAAATTAAAAAATAAATAAAATTTTTAAAACATAAGAATAAAAATTATACGTGAAATTACTATGATTTATAGTTTTTAAGAAAAAACAAATGTATAAATATAAATTTAGCAAAGTAATAAAAATCTTCTTTATTGTTTCCCTTCTGAGCCTTTCTCTTTAGCAAATCTTTCCAGATTTTGTGGGGGTTTACTTTTTTAGCAATGCATATACACAGATCACTCTCATAGCTGTGCCATCATCAATCATCAAGGACAACAATATAAAAATCTTAGGGGTGGCTAGGTGGCATAGTGAATAGAGCACCGGCCTTGGAGTCAGGAGGACCTGTGTTCAAATCTGGCCTCAGACACTTAACACAAAAACTAGCCATGTGACCTTGGACAAGTAAACCCCAAATTGCCCTCCAAAAAGCAAAAAAATAAAATAATAAGGTTTAAGAAAAAAACAATATAAAAATCTTCCAGGTGAGGAAAAGACTTTTTTGAGTGTGGTAAAAGGGGCATTTGCTTCAAAATTTTTCTAATGTGCAACCAAGCACTAGATGCTTGTTTTTAATTTTGGTGAGAAAAACATCTCTTGTTGCTGCCTTGTTCCAAGGGTTGCTTAGCCATCGACCCTCTCTGTTAGTTTCCTGTAACTCAGCCTCTTATAAGAAATCTGAATTGACATCCAGAGAGGCAGTGTGGATTAGTGGAATGAGAGTTACTCCTGGCATCAAGTTTGAGGACTGAGTTTAAATGCCACCTCTGACATTCAGTAGTGTGATCAAGGACAACAATCCCTATTGTAAAGAGGAAGAAACTGAGACTCAGATTAAAATCCCTATAGTATTTCTTTTTTTGGGGGGGGTGGGGGGCGGAGAGGCAATCATGGTTAAGTGATTTGCCTAGGGTCACACAGCAACTTCTTATATAAGATTATTATAACGATCAAAGGAGATAAAGCAATTTGTCAGCTATTATTATTACTGGGGTCAGCAGAGTTCAATGAGACAATGAAGATATAGTCTGAGTCAAATGAAAGGATTCCTCCCACACTAGAAGAATTAGACTGGTTTGAGTCAGTGCAAACTTGAAGCCAATGTACTATAACTTGGCTTCCTGCCAAAAATTCCTGTTTTGACGTCTTGTAATGTCTAGGTTGGCCTCACCTGGGCCACTCAAATCCCTCAGGAATTAAGGACATCTAACTATTAGAGCTGATGGATGTTGTCCTTTGTAATCAAAGAGGACTAAAATGACAGCCCTATGTTGGGGTCAGTCTACAATGTGTCTAATAGTGGCTGATCAGACCAACATGAGCTCTGAAGATTCTGCCACAGGTCAGGGACAATAGCCCATATGAACATTTGGAATGGTAATGTATCTCTATATTCAAGTATCTCATGTTTCTTTTGAGCTACTACAATTCTGATTTGCTCATTAGAGCACAGTGCCTTCTTTGATGCAAGCACGCCATGCTAAGCAGTCCTATGCCAGTTTCTCCCACATCTCATAAATGAATGAGTTACTTCTGAACATAGTAAGTACTCAATCTCAAGAGGTCTTTTTTTTTTTCAAAATTTTATTTTAGACTCAAATGCCAGGACAGAAATAGAGAATAAAGAAAAGAAACAAAAACATATCATAAACTTAAATACTGGAACTTAAATACAAAGTTAGAAAGAAAAAAAGCATGTCTTGTGAATAGCAGAACATAAGAGAGGATTCAAAATATGTAACAATCAATATTCATTTCAAAAAAGCCTGTATGACAAATAATACTCGTTGTGCTGAGAATCGCCCATCTTTTCTTTGCTTCCTTGTGAGTTTTCTTTTGTTCTCTGCTGTGTACTTTTTGGCCTTATTCTTTTTTTCCCTCCTCCAAACACCTCCCCCAGAAGTCCACAATAAAGTTTAGATATGTTTCTCTCTGGCTATAAATCTAGAGGTCTTTAAGCACAAATAAGATGAACACTGCTTTGGGGCCTTACAGAAAATAAACAGGCCAATTGGATGGCCTCTGTGATCACCTCCAGTTCTATAATTCTTTGATTTTATTACTATTTTTGAGGTTGCCATGGGAAATAGCAGAGAGGAAATTCACCCTTTCTAATATGGGTTGAATGGATATTTGAGACCTTCAGAAGTAACAGAACACTTGCAATCTTTCCGTAGCAGAAAAAACAGTTTATCACCTAGTCAGAATTATTAATGAAGACAGAAAACAAAGAATTCTGGCCAAGATAACCACATGATAGCTCACTCAAGAGCCCAATTCTACCACTTTGACTAAAACAGTTGTCTTTTTTAAAAGAGCAGCCAATTGAAAAATAACCAAAAAATCTAAAGATAAGATTAAATGAGTTTCTGCATCCAAACCAGGACTGTATAAAAACACATCCAGGGGGGCGGAGCCAAGATGGCAGAGTAGAAACAGCATTTCCAATGTGCTCTGCCCCACACAAATTTCAAACAATGTGAAAGGGAGCTCCGAACAACTTCTGGAGCCACAGCACCCACAGAACGGCACAGAGAAGCTAACCTCCTGCTGAGGACAGCCCAGCAGCCCTGCAGGGAGCGGCCAGCACAGCACTCTGAGAGCAGGCAGCACAGCGTGCTGGGAACCTACAGCACAGCCCGCAGAGCCGAGCCCAGGTCCGCGGTTTTAGCCCCAGGGTGGCCGGGCCTTCAGCCGGCTGGTGGAACCCCAGAACACCAGCAATTGTGGCGATTCTAGAATTATCAGCACAGATATGCCTAGGACAAAGTGAGAGGTTAGTGCCCTATGGACTTTGGGACCAGTATTTGGGAAACACGTGGCTTCCTCCCCTGGGGGCAAAAAGCTGCTGAAGAAACAGCTGCACAGAAGCCATTTTGCAGCATCAGTAGTGGCTCTAGCTCCTGGTCTGCGAACTGTAGGAAGATCCAGCAATCAGTCTGGGGGTTAATCGCTTTTGCTTTAAACTGCCTGGATCTGGATTGTGGTCTGGGGGGGGAGTTTGGGGTGGGTATCCAACTTGCCAGAGTGGGTGGAGGCTTTATAGAGGCCACCCAACTGGCGGAAGTTGTGAAGACCCCACGTTTGGGTGGAAGCTCCCCTGTCTGGTGGCAGAGTCCTACTGTGGCAACAAGCCCAAAAATCAAGTAATTAAGTGGTAACATGCCTAGGCAAATGAAACAAAATAAACAGAAAAGTTCAACATTGGACTCCTATTTTAGGGGCAAAGAGGCTCAAAACATGGAGGAGGACTGTGAGGTCAGAACTCCTGCACCAAAAGCCCCAAATGAAAATACAAGCTGGCTACAGGCCATAGAGGACCTTAAGAAGCAGATAAGAGAAGTGGGGGAAAATTTGGGAAGAGAAATGAAAAAGATGCAAGAAAAGTATGAAATGACAGTCAACAGCCTGACTGAGGAAATAACACCTTAAAAAATAGACTAACTCAAATGGCAAAAGAGGCTCAGAAAGGCAATGAGGAGAAGAATGCCTTAAAAAGTCAAATTTGCCAGATGGAAAAAGAATCTCAAAAGCTCACTGAGGAGATTCATTCCTTCAGAGTTAGACTGGAGCAAATGGAAGCTAGTGACTTTATGAGAAATCAAGATACTATTAAACAGATCCAAACAAATGAAAGAATAGAAGGCAATGTGAAATATCTCATGGGAAAAACCACTGACATGGAAAATAGATCCAGGAGAGACAATTTAAAAATTATTGGACTACCTGAAAGCCATGATCAAAGAAAGAACCTAGAAATCATCCTTCAAGAAATTCTCAAGGAAAATTGCCCTGATGTTTTAGAACCAGAGGGCAAAATAGAGGTTGAAAGAATCCACAGATCACCTCCTGAAAAAGATCCCAAAAAGAAAACTCCCAGGAATATTATAGCCAGGTTCCAGAATCCCCAGATCAAGGAGAAAATACTACAAGCAGCCAGGAAGAAACAATTTCAATATTGTGGAAACACAATCAGAATAGCCCAGGACCTGGCAGCTTCTACACTGAGGGATCGAAGGGCATGGAATATGATATTCCAGAGGGCAAAAGAGCTGGGAATGAACCCAAGGGTCACCTACCCAGCAAAACTGAGTATTTTGTTTCAGGGGAAAACATGGTCATTCAGTGGAATAGAGGACTTTCAAGCATTCTTGATGAAAAAACCAGAGTTGAACAGAAAATTTGACATTCAGACACAAGAAGCAAGAGATGCTTGAGAAGGTAATCAAGGAAAAGAAATCAAAAGGAACTTATCAAAGTTGGACTATTTACAGTCCTACATGGAAAAACAATAACTGTGTTTGATGAAACCTTTCTCATTATGAAAATAATTGAAGATGGGTACATGGCATATGTTCACAGGTATACATGGATAGAGGGCACAGGTTGAATTTGATGGGAAGGGATGATTATTATTTTTTTTTTGGAGGGCAATTGGGATTGAGTGACTTGCCCAGGTTCACGTGGCTGGGTTTTTTTTTGTGTGTTGGGTGTCTGGGGCCAGATCCGAGCTCGGGTCCTTCTGGCTCCGGGGCTGGCTCTCTGCTCGCTGCGCCACCTAGCCGCCCCAAGGAAGGGATGACTCTTAAGGGGTGAAGTCAAGAGGTGAGAGAGGAAAGTGGCAAGAGGAGATGGAGAGAGACAGGGTAGGGCAAACTATCTCATGTAGAAGAGGCAAGGGGAAGTAGTTGCAGGGGAGGGGAAGAACAGGAAGGCAAAAAGGCAAAAGCATATTCTCATTGAAGTTGGCTCAAGGAGAGAATCACATACATACTAAATGGAATATCTTACCCTCACTCACTCTCCTGAGTAGGGGAAAGGGGGATGAGAGGGGGGATGATGGAGGGGAGGGCATTCTGGGGAGAGGGGAGGTTAGAAGTACCCACTATCAAAGAGGGACAGGATCAAAGTAGGGAATGGACCAGGTGGGAGGTGAGACAGGTGGGAGGGAAATATAAGCAGTCTTTTACAATATATCTACTATGGTAATGTTTTGCATAGATATACATGTACAACACATACTGAATTGCTTATCTTCTCAGAGGGAGTGGGTGACAAGGGAGAAAGGGAATGGATCTGAAAATTGAAGTTTTAAAATTAAATATTTCATAAGATGTCCAGGCAGTGGGGCTCAGAGATTCACCTTGCCCTAATGGCAAAGTCGAAGGGGGTATGGGAGAAGATATGGGAGAGAGCAGATTGGATGAGGGGATATCTAGTGGGACTGCTATTCTGGGGTGGTGGGTAGGGAAAAAATGGGGGGGAAATGTAACTCATAATCTGGTGGGAATGAATGATATAAACCAGAAGTTAATAAAGCATCTGTTTAATTAAAAATTTAAAAAAAAAAGACCTGAAAATAGGTCATGGGACATAGCGGCTCAAAAGATGACTTTGAATGCAAAAAGACTTGGATTCAAGCCCTTACTCTGATAATACTATCTCTGTGATCCTGGACAAGTCACTAAAACCTCTCAGTGTGCCAAGAAAATCTCTAAAACTATAAGTCACAAAATAACAACAAAAAAAAAACACATCCAGAAGACATAGGCACTAGAAGAAGAGTTCCTTCAGAGAAGCCAGGTAAACAAACAAAAACCCTCACCCCACCAGCAGTAAGACACTAACTGGAGAAGTCAGGGAGTTCATAGACTACCCAGAAGCCTGAGAAGGGAAACCCCAGGGAGGACACAGTCAACCCAGATCTCTGATAGGAAACAACCCAGGAACAGAAGCAGCAGAGCCCTATTCAGGGAGGCTATGGAGAATTCCGACTGGGGAACTACCATGAGGGACAAAAAACCTACCCAAGGGCCTCAGAAAGCCCAGGGAGTAAAGAAACCACCAAGTGCCTTATCAAGGACTTCCCAGGGGAAATAAAAAACGATCAAGTACTCTGATCAGGAACAGCTAACTACAGAGCTCTAACTGGCTGACTCTAACTGAATCCTCTCAGCATCTTTTTCAGTACACCCAGGGAAGTGGAAGCAAGTGTTTGGAACCCAGGAAAGTGGTGTCAGAACCAAATAGGACCTGACCACCTCATCCAAAAGTGTGGAGCAGGATAGAACCTAGAGCCTTAAGACTAAGTCCCAAATCCAGAACTGAGACTAGAGATATTAGTAAACAGAAAAATACATTGGATGCTATAAAGAATATGAATCAAAGTGATACAAGTAGAAAACCAAAAGTTGAGAATAATTCTGCAATAACTACAAAATAGCCTCAAAGAAGAAAATGGTTTGGCTACATAGACTATAAGAGCATCCAAAAGATAAAGAGCAATAAGTTATTACATAATCGAGGTCTTTGCTGCACTTGCTCAAATTGGTTGGCTAGTTTGGTTGTTATTCTTCATTCTCAAAGAGGACCAAAATGATATCTCTATGCTAGAGTCAAGTTTCAGTGGCCAACTGTGGCTGATCAGATCAATATGAGCTCAGAAGACTCTACCACAGGTCAGGCACAAGTAGTCCATGTGAACATTTGGGGTAGATTCTATAAATGTGTGCATCCTGCATTTCCTTCAAGCTGTTTTAATTCTTTGCTCATAGAGCACAGCACCTTTTCTGATGTGGGTATGCCATGCGCAGTACTATGCCAGTGTCTCCCATGTCACATAATCAATTCCAAAGTTCTTAAGAGTCCTTGAGAGAGTGCCCTGGTATAGCTTCTCCTGACCACTTGCTAAAATCACCTAATATGGAGGCACCTTGCTTCCAGGAGAAGACATGCTATGTTTCCTACAATGTCAGGAGAAGCAATCTCTCACAATCTGCTGCAAAGTGGAACAGGCTGTCTTTAAAATGACCAGACTAGGTTATTATTGGTCTCTTTCCATCAGGGTCCAGAAAAGGTGAAGAGCTGAGTTCACCCATAGCATTAGTATGGGATGGAAGGATAGGGCTCTCTTTTCATCTTCTCCCTTTTTAGCCTATAGTCCCTAGAAATGGCCTTGAGATTGGGGTTTTGTTTCAGGGTGTTCATTTTCATCTGTCTTCTCAATTAGAGGCTCAAGCAATAGAATATCCACTGGATCTGGGAACTTAAGCTATGGAAACTTTGTATTTAAGATTCTGGACTAAAACCAGGCCAAAGAGGGAAGCCCTGAGAAGCCAAAGAGCCTGAAACTTGAGCCCAATGGGGTCTCTGGACTTGGAACTTAGGACTGTGCTACATGGGGACTGCGCTAATATGTGAAACCTAATCCTCTCCCCCTACCCAGAATATGAGATGGTTGAGGGGGTGATTATGTCCCCAAAGTGTTGGGTAAGAGTATTTTTTGTGTTTTATGTTTGCTATTTCTTTGAAGTAAATTTTTCTTTGAAAAGCTAATCCAGGGATGGCAAGGTGGCGCAGTGAGTAGAGCGTTGGCCCTGGAGTCAGAAGGACCTGAGTTCGGATCCGGCCTCAGACACTTAATACACACAAACAAAAACCTAGCTGTGTGACCTTGGGCAAGTTACTTAACCCCAATTGCCCACCAAAAGGCAAAAAAAAAAAGAAAAGCTAATCCAGTTGTTAATGGGTAAATGGAAATGGGTTTCAGTGGACCTCAATAATTGAGGAACACCACTAGAGGAGGCAAGAGCCAATGGCAGAGCACCTACAAACCTCTGATTCTCTCATAAGGGCACCAGAGAACTCTGGGGGAAGAGAGAAACATAAGACACTGGGCCTTCATGCAGAGGGAAATCATGTAGTCGTCTCTTATAATTAATTTTTTAAAAATTAATTTTTAATTAATTTAATTTAATTTTTTAAAAAATAAAAAATTTAAGAAAATCTTTAAAAATGGAAACTATCAAGGAAGACTTGGAAGGAGAATTAATGCTTAGAATAAAAGGCAGCAAATCTTACATAAGAAACAGGCTCCTTGAAAATTAGACTGAACTGATCAGAAATCAATGATTCTATAAGATAAGAATACAAAATCAACAAAATCAAAAGGCTGAAAAAATAAGAGAAAATATAACATGTCACCTATCAAAAACAACTAACCTGAAAAACAAGAAAAGGAGAAATAAGCTAAGAATCATTGAGCAACCAGAGGACTAGGACCAAAAGAAAAGCCTGGAAATCATATTTGAAGAGGTCATAAATGAAAACTACCTAGATCTTTTAGAAACAGGTGGCAAACTAAAAAGTAGAAAGAATCCTCCAATCACTTTTTCAAAGAATCCCCAAAATGAAAACTTCCAGAAATATAATAGCCAAAATTCATAGCTTTCAGGTTAAAGAAAAACACTGCAAGCAGGAAGACTGAACTCCTGTACCAAGGGATCCCAATCAAGATCACATGACATTTGGCAGCTACCATTATCAAAAAGATGGGAGTATGGATTTGTTGTTGTTGAGTCATTTCAGTTGTGTCCAACTTTCAATGACTCCATTTGGCGGTTCTTGACTAGGACCACAAAGGGGTTTGCCACTTCCTGCTCCAGTTCATTCTACAGACAAGGAACTGGAGCAAACTGGGTTAAGTGACTTGCCCAGGGTCACACAGCTAGTAAGCATCTGCAGGCAGATTTGAATTCAGTCTCCCTAACTCCAGGTCCAACACTCTATCTACTACACTATCTACCTGCCCCTTGGAATTCAATATTCCCAGTCTTGGAATCCAATATTCCAAAAGACAAAAGATAAAGGTTTACAACCAAGAATGACTTAAATTGCAAAGATAAGCATATTCTTCCAAGGGAAAAAAAATCAATGAAGCTAAAATTAGAAGGAAAATAGTCAACTGCAGGCTAGATTAAAATTTATTCTGTCTCATTTATTAATGTGTCTTATTTACAAGTAATTTCTTTTGTTCCATAACTGCTTTTGTCTTCTAACTGTTTAAGTTATGGCTCTTTAGCTGGTTCAGAGCTTCACCTTGCCTATAATAGGTTAAGTTTAACAATCCAGTTCTCCTGCTTCAAGGAATTTAACTGACCTTGGGGAATGTGTGTGAATGCAAAGGAGTCAGTCGAATATCTTTACACCATAAGGTATCCTTCAAGGATGTCTAGCTTGCTGTCCAAAAATCTTGGAGTGCTATCTCACACCTGGACTCAAACAATAAGCATTTCTTAGTCTCGAGAGAAAAGAAGGGAGGTTATTGCTAGCCCCAATTACCAAACTTCAAACCAATTATGTTGTTCCCTGAACCTCAGCTTTGTAACCAATCATGTTGCCCTCAATCCTATGATATTATCTACTCTGTTCTGTTCTTTCTTCTGTACTTCCCTAAACCTATAAAAGGGG
This sequence comes from Gymnobelideus leadbeateri, assembly GCA_011680675.1. Lineage (NCBI taxonomy): Eukaryota > Metazoa > Chordata > Mammalia > Diprotodontia > Petauridae > Gymnobelideus > Gymnobelideus leadbeateri. The sequence continues at coordinate 187,196 of WOXC01011918.1, read as the reverse complement.
AACCATCCTTTTTCCCGGGCTTTTTGACATTAATGGAGGCAATTGATTAACCCATTTATTGTCAGGAAGCATGCTCCTGTTAATAAATGTTCTCTTGCTTTGAGATTTGTCTCAATTTACCCTTTTGTTAAAATCTCAAACATGGATAAACCCAAAGACACAATTTTGGAAGACAAGAACTCATTATTTGACAAAAATGTCTAGGAAAATTGGAAAATAATATGACAGAAATTAGGTGTAGATCAACATCTTACACCATATATCAAAATAAAATCAAAATGGGTACACGATTTAAACATGAAGGGTGATACTATAAACAAATTAGGAGAGCAAGGAATAGTTTACCTGTCAGATATATGAAGAAGGGAAGAATTTCTGACCATACAAGAGATAGCATTACAAAATGTAAAAATGGATGATTTTTATTATATTAATTTAAAAGTTTTTGTGCAACCAATATTAGAAAGAAAGCAAAAAGCTGGGAGAAATTTTTTACATCAAGTATCTCTAATAATAACTTCATTTCTCAAATATGTAGAGAACCGAGTCAAATCTATAAGAATACAAGTCATTTGTCAATGGATAAATGGTCAAAGGATATAAACAAGCAGTTTTAAGACAAAGAAATCAAAGCTATCCATAGTAATATGAAAAAAATGTTCTACAGAACCAGAACAGTGTACACAATTACAGACACATCGTATGTGTGATGACTAACTTTGATAGACTGGGCTAGTCTCACCAATGTACTCACCAATATACACGAATAATATACTCTCGCCATTGCAAGGCTATAAGATAACTCCAAAAGATTCATGATGGAAAGGGTTATCTACATCCAGAGAAAGAATTACAAAGTTTGAATGCAGTTTGAAACAAACTATTTACTCTCTTTTTTGTTTTGTTTTGTTTCTTCTCTCTCATTGTTCATTCCATTGGTTATAACCCTTCTTTATAACTTGACTAATGTTTAATGTGAAGTTATTTGTAGAACCTATATAGGACTGCATGCCACCATGAGGGAGAGGGGGAAGGAGAGGGAGAGGAAGAGAATTTGGATCTCAAAAGCTTGTGGAACTGAATGTTGTAAACTAAAAGTAAATAAATAAATAAATTTAAATGCTCTAAATCACTATTGACTGGAGAAATGAAAATTAAAACAATACTGAGGTATTACCTGACACCTATCAGATTGGCTAATATGACAGAAAAGGCAAATTATAAATGTTGGAGGGGATGTGGGGAAATTGGGACACTATAGTTATCCCTTCCACATTGCAACTTTCCCCATTATGCTTTTGATATATCATAGGTAGGCACAACAAACTAAATGGGAATTTGGGGGAGTTTTGTGGAAGCTGCAAACAACTTGTGAAGGCCAACGAATGACAGAGAAAAATTTTAGGAACTCAGAAATGTATAAAATATATGTATAGTACTGTAAACACCTCATTAAAAAAAATAAAAAATCAGAACTTCTCTAATACAAAGGGAAGGCCAAAATTTTTTATGCGGATTTTCCAGATCATGGGGGTACCATGCACCTAATCCTCATTATATGGAAGGTATAACTGTAATATACTGTTGGTGGAGTTGTGAATGGAGATCCAACCATTCTGGAGAGCAATTTGGAACTATGCCCAAAGGGCTATAAAAATGTACATATCCTTTGATCCAGCAATACTATAACTAGGTCTATATCCCAAAGAGATTTTTAAAAAAGGAAAAGGACCTATTTGTACAAAAATATTTATAGCAGCTCTTTTTTTGGTGGCAAAGAATTAGAAATTGAGGGGATATCTATCAATTGATGAACTGCTGAACAAGTTATGGTACATGATTGTAATGGAATATTATTATGCTACAAAAAATGAAAAGCAGGATGATTTCAGAAAAACCTGGAAAGGCTTACATGAACTTATGCAAGGTAAAGTGAGCAGAACCAGAAGAACACTATACACAGTAACAGCAATACTGCATGATGATTAGCTGTGAATGACTTAGCTGTTTTTAGCAACACAATGATCCAAGACAATTCCAAAGGACTCACGATGAAAAATGCTATCCACCTCCAAAGAAAGAACTGATGAAGTCTGAATGCAAATTAAAGCATAGTATTTTTCACTTATTTCAGTGAGGCTCTTTTGTTCTATGCTTTCTTCCTCAACATGACTAATATGGAAATATATTTTACATAACTGCACATGTATAACCTATATCAAATTGCTTATTGTCTCAGGGAAGAGGGGAGATAATTTGGAATTCAAAACTTTTAAAAATGAATGTCAAAATCGTTTTTATATGTAATTGGGAAAAATAAAAACATCATTGCAAAAATATTTCAAATGTGATAATGGAGGAAGTGGGGGAAGACTGGGCAGTAAGATTCTCTGATAGAATTCTCATATCCAAGACACATATGGAATTGATTAAAAAATATGAGTCATCCTCCAATATATATATGGCCAAAGAATATAAACAGGCAGTTCTCAAGGGAAGAAATACACTCTATCAACAAACTTATGATGCTCTAAATCGCTAATAACTAGAGAAGTGAAATTTAAAATGTCTGAGGTTCTACTTCATATTTATCAAAAGATAACTAAAAAGGAAAATTGCAATTTTTGGAGGGGCTGTGGTATGGCAGGCACACTAATATACTATCAATAAAGCTGTGAACTATTCTGACTTTTTGGGAAAACAATTTGGAATTATATCTAAAATGTCACTAAACTATAGATACCCTTTTACCTTGCTATAGAATATTAAGCTTAAATTCCAAACAGATGAAAGTGGGGAAAATGCATATTAACAGAAATATTTATAACAACTTTTTAAGTTAAGCAGCAGAGAACTGGTAGTTAAGAGTATAACCTTAAATTGGGTAATGGTTGAAGAAATTATGCCACAGAAATATAATGGAATATTACTGTACCATAGAACTGGTAATTAAGAGTATAACCATAAATTGGGTAACAGTTGAAGAAATTATGCCACATAAATATAATGGAATATTACTGTACCATAGGAGATTATGAAAGGAATGTATTCAAAGAAACCTATGAAGACATAGAAACTAATACAAAACGAAATGAGTAGGAGTGGGAGGGCAATTATACAATAAACTATAGCACTGTAAAGAAAAATTAATTTGAAATATTTAAAAATTCTGATCTATGTAATGACTAACCATGACTCAGAGATGTTTAATATACAAACTGTAATTCACATGTGCAGGCAGCACTCCCAAGTACTTCCCAAATCAGATTAAAATGCAATTGGAATATATTTGCCTAAATAAATAAAAATACAATAAAACATAGATAACATTACATTTTAAAACTAAGGCAATATGTGGTCTGCACGGATTCTGCAAGGATCCTGCAGGGACTACATTATGAACTTGTTTCAAAATGTCCTAAGCCATCAGAATTTCCTTCATCAAATAGAGTCAGTAGCAGGGACTACCAGAATAAGCTGGTGAGATATCAGTACATTAGCTAAGATACCTACCTGACACAAATGACCCATGGAGTTAACCATTAGCCAACATATCATGTCTGGGAAGACCTCACTCCAAAGCAAATTTGCTATGGATGCTACAAAGAAAGAAAAGAATTCTTAAATATAGAAGCTGCAAGGCATCTTTTGGTCCCATATATTCTTTATATGTAGCCTCATTAGTATATGACTTTAAGTTTGAGCTCACTCTTCTCAAGAAAATATGTAAGATATATGTGTAAGAGAACAGTGTGTCTCCCAGTTTGGGGATATTGCTTTTGAAACTCCTGACCTTGCTGAACCTTCTTGGAAAATCCCTTTGTTGGGGCAGCTAGGTGGCAGTGAATAGAGCACTGGCCCTGGAGTCAGGAGGACCTGAGTTCAAACCTGGCCTCAGACACTTAACAATTACTAGCTGTGTGACTTTGGGCAAATCACTTAACCCCAATTACCCTGCCCTCCCCTCTCCAAAAAGAAAAAAAAATCCCTTTTTAAGAGTTTCTAACCAACATCTTATACCCTATACCAAAATAAAGTCAAAATCGGTACATGACTTAGACATAAAGGGTCAAACCACAAGCAAACTGGGAGAGCAAGGAATAGTTTACCTCTCAGATTTATGGAGAACATAAGAATTTATGACCAAACAAGAGGCAGAGAACATTATAGAATGCAAAATGGATAATTTGAATTACATTAAATTGAAAAGATATTGCACAAATAAAGCCAATGCTACCAAGATTAAAAAAGAAGCAGAAAGGTGGAAAATAATTTTTTTTTTGGTTTCTATAGGGCAATTGGGGTTAAGTAACTTGCCCAAGGTCACAAGGCTAGGTTTTTGTTTGGGTGTGCGTTAAGTGTCTGAGGCCCAATCTGAACTCAGGTCCTTCTGACTCTAGGGCCAACGCTCTACTCACTGCGCCACCTAGCCGCCCTTGGAAAAGAATTTTTACAAACAGTGTCTCTGATAAAGTTCTCATTTCTAAAATATAGAGGGAATTGAGTCAAATTTATAAGAATACAAGTTGAATGTGAAAGGGAGCTCCAAACAACTTCTGGAGCCACAGCACCCACAGAACGGCACAGAGAAGCTAACCTCCTGCTGAGGACAGCCCAGCAGCCCTGCAGGGAGCGGCCAGCACAGCACTCTGAGAGCAGGCAGCACAGCTCGCTGGGAACCGACAGCACAGCCCGCAGAGCCGAGCCCAGGTCCGCGGTTTTAGCCCCAGGGTGGCCGGGCCTTCAGCCAGCTGGTGGAACCCCAGAACACCAGCAATTGTGGCGATTCCAGAATTATCAGCACAGATATGCCTAGGACAAAGTGAGAGGTTAGTGCCCTATGGACTTTGGGACCAGTATTTGGGGAACACGTGGCTTCCTCCCCTGGGGGCAAAAAGCTGCTGAAGAAACAGCTGCACAGAAGCCATTTTGCAGCATCAGTAGTGGCTCTAGCTCCTGGTCTGCGAACTGTAGGAAGATCCAGCAATCAGTCTGGGGGTTAATCGCTCTTGCTTTAAACTGCCTGGATCTGGATTGTGGTCTGGGGGGGGAGTTTGGGGTGGGTATCCAACTTGCCAGAGTGGGTGGAGGCTTTACAGAGGCCACCCAACTGGCAGAAGTTGTGAAGACCCCACGTTTGGGTGGAAGCTCCCCTGTCTGGTGGCAGAGTCCTACTGTGGCAACAAGCCCAAAAATCAAGTAATTAAGTGGTAACATGCCTAGGCAAATGAAACAAAATAAACAGAAAAGTTCAACATTGGACTCCTATTTTAGGGGCAAAGAGGCTCAAAACATGGAGGAGGACTGTGAGGTCAGAACTCCTGCACCAAAAGCCCCAAATGAAAATACAAGCTGGCTACAGGCCATAGAGGACCTTAAGAAGTAGATAAGAGAAGTGGGGGAAAATTTGGGAAGAGAAATGAAAAAGATGCAAGAAAAGTATGAAATGACAGTCAACAGCCTGACTGAGGAAAATAACACCTAAAAAATAGACTAACTCAAATGGCAAAAGAGGCTCAGAAAGGCAATAAGGAGAAGAATGCCTTAAAAAGTCAAATTTGCCAGATGGAAAAAGAATCTCAAAAGCTCACTGAGGAGATTCATTCCTTCAGAGTTAGACTGGAGCAAATGGAAGCTAGTGACTTTATGAGAAATCAAGATACTATTAAACAAATCCAAACAAATGAAAGAATAGAAGGCAATGTGAAATATCTCATGGGAAAAACCACTGACATGGAAAATAGATCCAGGAGAGACAATTTAAAAATTATTAGACTACCTGAAAGCCATGATCAAAGAAAGAACCTAGAAATCACCCTTCAAGAAATTCTCAAGGAAAACTGCCCTGATGTTTAGATCCAGAGGGTAAAATAGAGGTTGAAAGAATCCACAGATCACCTCCTGAAAAAGATCCCAAAAAGAAAACTCCCAGGAATATTATAGCCAGGTTCCAGAATCCCCAGATCAAGGAGAAAATACTACAAGCAGCCAGGAAGAAACAATTTCAATATTGTGGAAACACAATCAGAATAGCCCAGGACCTGGCAGCTTCTACACTGAGGGATCGAAGGGCATGGAATATGATATTCCAGAGGGCAAAAGAACTGGGAATGAACCCAAGGGTCACCTACCAGCAAAACTGAGTATTTTGTTTCAGGGGAAAACATGGTCATTCAGTGGAATAGAGGACTTTCAAGCATTCTTGATGAAAAAACCAGAGTTGAACAGAAAATTTGACATTCAGACACAAGAAGCAAGAGATGCTTGAGAAGGCAATCAAGGAAAAGAAATCAAAAGGAACTTATCAAAGTTGGACTATTTACAGTCCTACATGGAAAAACAATAACTGTGTTTGATGAAACCTTTCTCATTATGAAAATAATTGAAGATGGGTACATGGCATATGTTCACAGGTATACATGGATAGAGGGCACAGGGTGAATTTGATGGGAAGGGATGATTATTTTTTTTGGAGGGCAATTGGGTTTGGGTGACTTGCCCAGGTTCACGTGGCTGGGTTTTTTTTGTGTGTGTTGGGTGTCTGGGGCCAGATCCGAGCTCGGGTCCTTCTGGCTCCGGGGCTGGCTCTCTGCTCGCTGAGCCACCTAGCCGCCCCAAGGAAGGGATGACTCTTAAGGGGTGAAGTCAAGAGGTGAGAGAGGAAAGTGGCAAGAGGAGATGGAGAGAGACAGGGTAGGGCAAACTATCTCATGTAGAAGAGGCAAGGGAAGTAGTTGCAGGGGAGGGGAAGAACAGGAAGGCAAAAAGGCAAAAGCATATTCTCATTGAAGTTGGCTCAAGGAGAGAATCACATACATACTAAATGGAATATCTTACCCTCACTCACTCTCCTGAGTATGGGAAAGGGGGATGAGAGAGGGGATGATGGAGGGGAGGGCATTCTGGGGAGAGGGGAGGTTGGAAGTACCCACTATCAAAGAGGGACAGGATCAAAGTAGGGAATGGACCAGGTGGGAGGTGAGACAGGTGGGAGGGAAATATAAGCAGTCGTTTACAATATATCTACTATGGTAATGTTTTGCATAGCTATACATGTACAACACATACTGAATTGCTTATCTTCTCAGAGGGAGTGGGTGACAAGGGAGAAGGGGAATGGATCTGAAAATCGAAGTTCTAAAATTAAATGTTTAATAAGATGTCCAGGCAGTGGGGCTCAGAGATTCACCTTGCCCTAATGGCAAAGTCAAAGGGGGTATGGGAGAAGATATGGGAGAGAGCAGATTGGATGAGGGGATATCTAGTGGGACTGCTATTCTGAGGTGGTGGGTAGGGAAAAAATGGGGGAAAAATGTAACTCATAATCTGGTGGAAATGAATGATGTAAACCAGAAGTTAATAAAGCATTTGTTTAATTAAAAAAAAAAGAATGAACAATTAGAAAAAGAGGTAAAAATATCTCAATGGAAAAATAACTGACCTGGAAAACAGATCCAGGAGAGATAATCTGAGAATCATAGGTCTACTGGAAAATCATGATGAAAAAATGAGCCTGGACAACATCTTCCAAGAGCTCATCAAAGAAAACTGCCCTGAGATACTAGAACCAGAGGGTAAAATAGAAATCGAGAGAATCCACTGGTCACCTCCTGAAAGAGATCCCAAATTGAAAAGTTCTCGAAATGTCATGGCCAAACTCCAGAACTACTAGGTAAAGGAGAAAATACTTCAAGCAGCCAGAAAGAAACAATTCAAATATCATGGAACCACATGAGGATCATACAGGATTTGGCAGCCTCTACACTGAAAGATCAGAGAAAGAGGAATACAATTTTTTGCAAGGCAAATGAACTCAGGTTACAACCAAGGATCACCTACCCAGTGAAGCTTAACATATTCTTCCAGGCAAGGAGATGGTCATTTAACAATATAACAGATTTCCAGACCTTCCTGATAAAAATGCCAGAGCTCAATGGAAAATTCAACCTCCAGTTATGAGATGCAAGAGAGACATAGAAAGGTAAACAAGGAAAACACACACACACACACACACTGTTATTTAATAAGAGGAAACTGTTTATAGACAAGTAAAGGGTATGAGTATAAATTACACAAAATGATGATAAAAAAAACTCATTAAGGGCTACAAAGGGACTGCAATGGAAGAAGAGGAAAGAATGAAGTGTAAAAGGGTAAATTATGCCACACAAAGAAGCATAAAAACAATATAGCAGAGGGAAAGAACAGAGGGAGATAAGTATTATATGAGCTTTTCCCTCATTGGTTCTTGTGCAAGAAGGGAATAACACAACCAGTTAAGCATAGGACTCTATTGAGAAGAGACACAAAATGTATCATAATAGAGGGAAAGAGGGGAGGGAGAGGAGCTTTGCATGAGATTTGTTCCTGTCACTCTTGGTGAGAAGAAGAAATAACATACTACATTAAGTATAAAAATATCCTACAGGCAGTAGGAGGGAGGAAGGGCTAAGAAAAGGGTGGTGGTTAGAAGGGAGGGAAGAATTAAGGGGGAAGGGGAGGAAAAGGGAGATGGGCTGATAAGAAGGGAATACTAAGGGAGGTGGTGGTCAAAAGGAAAACTCTTAAGGAGGGGAAGGGAGAAGGGGAGAAAAATATAAGCATAAACACAGGAGGGAATAGGATGGAGGGAAAGAGACAGATAGTAATCATAACTGTGAACATGAATGGGATGAACTCTCCCATAAAACAGAGGCAGAGAGCTGAATGGATTAAAAACCATAATCCTACGATATGCTGTCTACAAGAAACTAATCTGAAACGGATACACACAGGGTAAAGGTAAAAGACTGGAGTAAAATATATCATGCCTCAGCTAAAATAAAAAAAAAAACAGGAGTAGCAATCCTTATCTCAGATAAAGCAAAAGCAAAAATTGATCTAATTAAAAGAGATAAGGAAGGAAACTATGTCCTGCTAAAAGGCACTATCAAGAATGAAGCAATATCATTACTTAACATATATGCACCAAGTGGTATAGCATCCAAATTCCTAGAGAAGAAGGTAAGGGAATTAGAGGAAGAAATAGATAGCAAAACTATACTAGTGGGGGACCTTAATCTCCCCTTCTCTGAACTTTATAAATCCAACCTCAAAATAAACAAGAAAGAAGTTAAGGAGGTGAATAGAATTTTAGAGAGGATAGGTATGATAGATCTCTGGAGAAAACTGAATGGGGATAAAAAGGATTATACCTTCTCAGTGGCACATAGCACATACACAAAAATTGACCATGTACTAGGATATACAAACTTCATAATTCAGTGCAGAAAGGCAGAAATATTAAATGCATCATTCTTAGATCATTATACAATAAAAATCATATGCAATAAAGGGCCATGGAAAGACAGACTAAAAACTAATTGGAAACTAAACAATTCAATCCTAAAGAATGAGTGAGTCAGGGCAGCTAGGTGGTACAGTGAATAGAGCACCAGCCCCAGAGTCAGGAGGACCTGAGTTAAAATCCGGCCTCAGACACTTAACATAAAAACTAGCCATGTGACCCTGGGCAAGTCACTTAACCCTAATTGCCCTCCAAAAAAAATGAGTGGGTCAAACAAGAAATCATAGAAACAATCAGTAACTTCATTCAAGGCAATGATAATAATGAGACAACATACCAAAATTTGTGGGATGCATCAAAGGCGGTTCTTAGGGGAAATTTTATATCCCTGAGTGCATACATGAATAAATTAGAGAAAAGGGAGGTCAATGAATTGGACATGAAATTGAAAAAGCTAGAAAAAGAATAAATTGAAAATCCACAATTTAATACTAAATTAGAAATAATGAAAACCAAAGGAGAGATTAATAAAATTGAAATTAAGAAAGCTATTGAATTAATAAATAAAACTAAGAGCTGGTTTTATGAAAAAAAAAAACAATAAAATTGATAGATAGACCCTTAGCCAATATGATAAAAAAAGAAAGAAGAAAACCAAATTATGAGTATCAAAAATGAAAAGGGTGAATCAACTTCCAGTGAAGAGGAAATTAAAACAATATTAGGAATTATTTTGCCAAATTATACGCACATAAATTTGACAACCTTAGTGAAATGGATGAATATTTACAAAAATATAAGCTGCCTAGATTAACTGAAGAGGAAGTAAATTATATTTTATTATTAAAATATATTTTATATTAAATTATGTATAAATTAAATACTTAACCCCATCTAAGAAAAAGAAATTGAACAAGCCATCAGTGAACTTCCTAGGAAAAAATCTCCAGGACCAGATGGATTTACTAGTGAATTCTATCAAACATTTAAAGAACAACTGATTCCAATCCTCTACAAACTTTGGGAAAATTAGTGAAGAAGGAGTCCTACCGAATTCTTTTTATAACACAAATATGGTACTGATACCTAAATCAGGAAGAGATAAAATGGAAAAAGAAAATTATTGACCAATTTCCCTCATGAATATAGATGCAAAAATTTTAAATAAAATATCAGCAAAAAGACTACAGCAACTTATCACAAGAATAATACACTTTGAGCAGGTAGGGTTTATTCCAAGAATACAAGGATGGCTTAATGTTAGGAAAACCATCAGTATAATTGATCATATCACCAATAAAACTAGCAGAAACCACATCATTATATCAATAGATGCAGAAAAGGCTTTTGACAAAGTACAACATCCATTCCTATTAAAAACACTAGAAAGTAGAGGAATAAATGGAGCCTTCTTTAAAATAATAAGTAGCATCTATTTAAATCCATCAGCAAGTATTATATGTTATGGGGATGAGCTAGAAGCATTTCCAATAAGATCAGGAGTGAAACAAGGGTGTCCGTTATCACCCCTCTTATTCAATCTGGTACTAGAAATGTTAGCAATAGCAATTAGAGAAGAAAAAAGAATCAAACTAGGCAAAGAAAAGACCAAGTTATCACTCTTTGCGGATGATATGATGATATTACTTAGAGAATCCTAAAGAATCAAGTAAAAAAAAACTACTTGAGACAATAAATAAACTTGGCAAAGTTGCAGGATATAAAATAAACCCACATAAATCCTCGGCATTCCTGTATATTTCTAACGATATCCAACAGCAAGCAATAGAAAGAGAAATCCCATTTAAAGTTACTGTAGACATTATAAAATATTTGGGAATCTACCTGCCAAAACAAACCCAGGACCTATATGAGCACAACTACAAAACTCTTTTCACACAAATAAAGTCAGATCTAACTAATTGGAAAAACATCAATTGCTCATGGCTGGGTCGAGCTAATATAATAAAAATGATAATTTTACCTAAATTAAATTACATATTTAGAGCCATACCAATCAATTTACCAAAAAAAATTACTTTATAGACCTAGAAAAATAGTAACAAAATTCATTTGGAAGAATAAAAGGTCCAGAATATCAAGGGTATTAATGAAAAGAAATGCTAGAGAAGGTGGCCTAGCTATACCAGATTTTAATCTGTATTATAAAGCAGCAGTCATCAAAACTACTTGGTACTGGCTGAGGAATAGAGCAGTGGATCAATGGAATAGGTTGGGTACACAAGACTCAGCGGTCAATGACTATAATAATCTACTCTTTGATAAACCCAAAGACCCCAGTTTTGGGGATAAGAACTCACTTTTTGACAAAAACTGCCGAGAAAACTGGAATATAGTATGGCAGAAATTGGGCATAGACCATTATCTAACACCATGTACCAAAATTAAGTCTAAATGGGTGCGTGATCTAGGTATAAAGGATGATACTGTAAGCAATCTGGGAAACCAAGAAATAGTTTACCTGTCAGATTTATGGAGAGAGGAAGATTTCATGACAAAACAAGAATTAGAGAGCATTATAAAATGCAAAATGGATAACTATGATTATATGAAACTGAAAAGCTTCTGTACAAACAAAGCCAATTTAACCAAGATTAAGAGGGAAGTGGGAAATTGGGAAAGAATTTTTACAACCAATGTCTCTGATAAAGGCCTCATTTCTAAAATATATAGAGAATTAAGTCAAATCTAGAAAAATACAAGTCATTCCCCAATTGATAAATGGGCAAAGGATATGAACAGACAGTTCTCAGAGGAAGAAATTAAAGATATCTACAAGCATATAAAAAATGCTCTAAATCAATATTGATTAGAGAAATGCAAATCAAAACAACTCTGAGGTACCATATCTCACAGGTCATATTGGCTAAAATGACAAAACAGGAAAATGATAAATGCTAGAGAGGATGTGGAAAAATTGGAACACTAATACATTGCTGGTAGAGTTGTGAATTGATCCAAAAATTCTGGAGAGCAAACTGGAACTATGCCCAAAGGGCTATAAATAATTTCATATCCTTTGACCAAGCAATACCACTTCTAGGGTTGTATCCCAAAGAGATCAAAGAAGTAGGAGGAAGACCCATATATACAAAAATATTTACAGCAGCTCTGTTTTTGGTGGCAAAGAATTAGAAATTAAGGGCTTGCCCATCAATTGGGGAATGACTAAACAAGTTATGGTATATGAATGTAATGGAATACTATTGTGCCATAAGAAACTAAGAGCAAATGGACTTCATATCTACCTAGAGAGACTTATACAAACTGATGCTGAGTGAGAAGAGCAGAACCAGGAAAAATGTGCACACAATTACAGATACAACAAATGTGTGACAACCAATTTTGATAGACTGGACTCTTCTGAGAAATGCAGGGCTATAAGTAAACTACAAAAGTCTCAGGATGGAGAAAGGTGTCTATATTCAGAGAAAGAACCAGAAAGTACAGAGTTTAAATGAAGATTGAAGCAAATTACCTGCTCTCTTTCTCTTTCTTGTTGGGTCTGGTTTCCACTTTCCCATTGTTCATTCCATTTGTTGCAATTCTTCTTTACAACCTGACAAATGTCTAATGTGAAAGTACTTACAGATCCTATACCTGATTTCTGCCACCATGGGGGACAGGGGGAGGGAGGGGAAGAAAATTTGAAACTCAAAGAACTGGGGAACTGAATCTTGTAAACTCAAAGTAAACAAGCAAATTAATAAAGACAAAAAAAAAAGAAGAAACAGGAAGAAAAAAAAAGAAAAGCAAATCTAAGAACCTGTGTTGTCAGCCACCCTGGGGATGCTAGGGTACTTTCTATTACAAACAGTCAAACCTTGGATTCCTATTTGGGGAACAAAAAGGATCAAAGCATGGAATGGGAGGAAGACAACGAAGTCAGAACTCCTGCACCAAAAGCTTCCAAAAAAAATATGAATTGGTTACAGGCCATAGAGGAGCTCAAGAAGGATTTTTAAAACCAAGTAAGAGAAGTAGAGGAAAAACTGGGAAGAAAAATGAGAATGATGCAAGAAAATCATGAAAAGCAAATCAACAACCTGACTGAAGAAAATAACATCTTAAAAAATAGACTAACTTATGGCAAAAGAGGCCCAAAAAGCCAATGAGGAGAAGACTGCCTTAAAAAAAAAAAAGAATTTTCCAGACAGAAAAAGAATTCCAAAAGCTCACTGAAGAGGATAATTCCTTCAGAATTAGATTAGAGCAAATGGAAGCTAATGACTTTATAAGGAATCAAGATACTATTAAACAGATCCAAACAAATGAAAAAAAGAAGGCAATATGAAATATCTCATTGGAAAAACCACTGAACTGGAAAAATAGATCCAGGAGAGATGATTTAAAAATTATTGGACTACCTGAAAACCGTGATAAAAAAAAATAACCTAGAAATCATCCTTCAAGAAATTCTCAAGAAAATTGCCCTGATATTTTAGAACCAGAGGGCAAAATAGAAATTGAACAAATTCACCTATCACCTCTTGAAAAAGATCCCCAAAAGAAAACTCCTAGGAATATTATAGCCAGGTTCTGGAGTTCCCAGATCAAGAAGAAAATATTACAAGCAGCCAAGAAGAAACAATTTGAATATTGTGGAAACACAACCAGGATAACTCAAGATCTAGCAGCTTCTACATTAAGGGATAGAAGGGCTTGGAATATGATATTCCAGTGGTCAAAGGAGCTAGGAGTAAAACCAAGAATCACCTACCCAGCAAAACTGTTTCAGGGGGAAATATGGTCATTCAATGAAATAGAGGATTTTCAAGCATTCTTGATGAAAAAACTAAAGTTAAATAGAAAATTTGACATTCAAATACAGGAAGCAAGAGAAGCATGAGAAGGTAAAGAGAGAAAAGAAATCATAAAGAACTTATCAAAGTTGAACTATTTTCATTCCTACATGGAAAAACGATAATTATAACTTATGAGACTTTTCTCAGTATGAGGATAGTTGAAGGGAATATAAATGTATATGTGTGTGTACATATATATATATATATATATATATATATATGTCTATATAGGAGGGTATATATGCATATGAATACATATGTGAGTATGTGTATATATGTATACAGGTATACATAGATAGAGGACACAGGATCAATTGAATAGAAAGGGATGATACTTTAAAAATAAAATTAAGAGGTAAGAGAGGAATATAATGAGAGGAGGCAGGGAGAGACAGAATAGGGTAAATTATCTCATATAAAAGAGGCAAGGGAAAACTGTTACAAGGGAGGGGAAGAACAGGAAGGTAAAAGGGGATGGGTCAATTTTACTCTCATTGAATTTGGCTTAAGGGGGGAATAACATACACACTTAATTGGGTATCTTACCCTACAGGAAAGTAGGGGGAAGGGGATAAAAGGGATGATAGAAGGGAGGGAAGATTGGGGGGGGGAGGGAAGTTAGAAGCACACACTTTTGAAAAGGGACAAGGTCAAAGTAGAGAATAGAACAAGTGGGGGCGGGATAGGATGAAGGGAAATATAGTCAGTCTTTCACAATATATCCACTATGGAAATGTTTGTGTAACTACACATGTACAACCTATATTGAATTGCTTATCTTCCCAGTAAGGGTGGGTGAAGAGGGAAGAAGGGAAAGAATTTGGAATTCAAAGTTTTAAAATCAAATGTTTAAAAATAATTATTTTTTACATGCACTGGGAAATAAGATATACAGGCACTGGGGTGTAGAGATCCATCTTGGCCTACTGGAAAGTCAGGGGGGCCAGGGTTTGGGGGAGAATATAGAAGAGACCAGATTGGGGCAGGGGGAATACAGTGGGATTACTGTTTTGGGTGGTGGGTAGGGGAAAGAGGGGAGAAAATTTGTACCTCAAAATCTTGTGGAAATGATGTAAACTAAAAATAAACATAAAATTTAATTTAAAAAATAAAATAAAATAAATCAAATGTTTAAAAAAATTTTTTTTGTTTATATGCACTGGGAAATAAGATATATAGGCACTGGGGTATGGAGATCCATCTTGCCCTACTGGAAAGTAGGAGGGGGAGTGGGGGGAGATATAGGATAGAGCAGATTGGGGGAGGGGATAATATGTGGGATAGTTGTTCTGGGGTGGTGGGTAGGGGAAAGACGGGGAGAAAATTTGTAATTCAAAATCTTATGGAAATAAATGTTGTAAACTAAAGAGAAACATAAACTTTTTTAAAAAGAAACATAAAAATAGTGAATTAAGTTCAAAATTAAAAGAGAGGCAAAAAACAAAAAAACAAAACAAACCCCAACCAACCCCCAAACAAACACCCCTTTTTAAACAATATTCTTCCAAGGATGCTATATGTCTGTGAGTCATGGAATATCATCATCTCCAAAGAATTAAAACTGAGGGTCACTCAGAAGACTATGGAGAAGCACATAGTGGGGATGAATAGATTATATCACAGAACTCATCAAGACTTATGTAAGTCAAGGATGCCATCATCGTTAAATGTATGACCAAAAAAGGTGGGCCAATCATGTAGCAAAAGCAAGGGATAACTGATAGCCTGTTTGCTTGCTTCACTGGAAATGCAATGTCAAGAATCTAGAGAAAAGCCCTTAGTATATGGCAGTGCACCCCCTTTGGAGGATTTGCACAAAGGCAAAGATAAAAGTCACATAGGATGAGAGGGAATGGAGAAATTATTTGCATCAGAGGATGGACGTATATGCATCAATGAGGTCATAGACCTACTGAAGTACAGGCATATTAGCTATTTCTCACAAGAGCTTTCAAAATACCTGAAACTCACTCCTTTAAACACCAAAATTTTTCCTTTTCACTTAGATGGATACACACATAACATCAGGTGTTTTTGATTTTGTCTATTTTTCTTGTTACAAAAGGAAGGTTCAAATCTTGGGGGGGGGGGTGGAGTAGGAATAATTTCAAGAATTATGGTGTTACAAAAACAAAAAACATCAATTATACTCCTCTCCCCTGTGCCAGCCTGCCCACTATCAGCCTCTAGTCTCTGCTTCTCCAGTTGTAAAAGGAAACTGTTTTCATTTACTCTTATTTCAGAGGTATCCATATTGGACATTAAGTACAAGAAGTAGAAGTGGGTATTGACTTTATTAATTATGATCACAAATATACCATCTTCAACAATCTTTAAGGTGAGGAAAGGACTCAGAGAGTGTTTTAAAAGGTGCATTCATTGCTTCTTAATTTCTTCAATGTGTAGCCCAGGCAAAAGGAGAATGCTTTTTCTTTTTCTGGGTAATTTTGCTGAAGAAAACATCTGCTGTTTTTGCCCTGCTCCCTTTTTTCTTGCCCATCTGCCCTGTCTCCTAGCCTACTTGTAATCCCAGCCTTTGCTAGCTAGTAATGCCACATGTAAGAGGCCCAGAGTTAATCATCTGCAGGTTTCTTTTGATAAGTTACAGCTTATTTACTGCTCCATCTGGGAATCAATAGCAGCTGCAGGGGTATATTGAAAAAAAAGGTCATGAAACTAACAGCTAGTGTTTAGATGGGGGGTTCTGCCCTGGCTCTGAAAGCTGTCTGGAATTTGTTCATTGCCCTGCAGACACTTGTCTGCATCTTCCCCAGATATGGTTTAAAGATGCCAAGAATTGAGCTAAGCACACTGGATGTAGAGATAGCCTTACGTCAGTGGAATTTGCTCCTAATTTAGGCATCATGTATGATGCACTGTCTGAACTCAGTGATCCATCTAAACAATTGTCCAGGAAAGAGATCACAAAGCCTCTAGCTGTTGTCAGAACAGGTTCCTAGCTTTGTTTCCAGAGCTGATAGTCCCTACACATTTGTTAAAGAAATTGGCAGTGATCAAACTTTAAAAGAAAACAGTGAATTACAAAAGTACCAAACTTCTGAGATCAACATCATAAAAACCAGCAGGAGTACAGTGAGTGCCACTTCTCAGCTCAGAGAAGTGGAATGATGATAACTGGAATCTCCAAGATTGAAGTTTTCTCCGACATGTTGAACTTGGTGCAATGGTTTGGATCTAAGGCTACAGACTAGACAGAAAACAGAGAATTTGATGCTTTAAAGGGGTCCCATGATATTGGAAAGAATAATAAAGCAGGATACCAGCTATATGATACAGCATCTGATATAAAGGGAACCAAACAAAAGTAGATCAAGGCAGGAAGATCTTCTTTCTCTTAAAAACAAACCAAAAATACCATCTGTGACCTGTAAGCCTTTGGAATTTAGTGGTTGATAGAATAGGAAATTCACCTAAAAGACCCACAGGAGAAAAAGTGAAAACATAGGACTCTAATCAAGGGGCTTTAGGAATAAGAAGCTACTAACCCTTAGGTGAGAAAAGAATGGTGGATCAGCCTGCATATGACAGAGCAAGGAGACTTACCTGAGTCCTATAAGCATACTGAATCTTGAAATTGGATACGTGCCAATATCTTCTAAGGTTTGAAAAATGAACTTTTCCTAAGCCCCTTATCTACAAAAAAAAAAGTTCTCTGTGCACCTATGTGTGTTGTATTAATCAAACTGAGATAAGAAAATGGGGCCTCGCTAAGATGAAGTGACTTGAATAGGAATGAGTATACTAGAGATACAATCTAGAAATGAGAGCATCCCTCCTCCAAAAGACTTTTGATTGGCAGTATAAGAAAAAGAGAAACTAATAACCTGATTGCCAGGTCAGAAAGCAGCAGGACTCTGAACACCATTTTGTCACATCCCTCATTTTATAGACAGAATTACAAATCTAAGTTCAAGTTCATACCAACAAAGCAAAAGATTGAGCCTAAATAAAACAAGTCTTCTGCAATCCTCTTTCTAACAGCATAGTCAGAGAGGAGTTTCTTATTTCTCCATATTAAGTTTTATTTGAAACATATGGATTTCATTTTACCCTAGGAAGACTTCCCTTATTTTTATTTGAGAAATACTTAAGTAGAACAGCCTGGAGAGGAAATATATTTGGGAGTGATCATTTGTTCTCTTTTAGAAAGAGCAAATGACCTCAGCATTATTTTTTTACTCTTGCCCTCCTCTATCCCTTATATATAATCACTAAATTTTTTTAGTCCTAATATTTTTTTAAAGCAATTGGGGTTAAGTAACTTGCTCAAGGTTACATGGCTAGTCATTATTTATGTGTAGGTGCTCATTTTCTGAGGCTGGATTCGATCTCAGGTCATCCCAATTCCGAGGCCAGCTCTCTTACTCACTGCGCCACCTAGCCGCCCCAATATTTTTAAGAACAAATTTCCACTGTGGAAACTCCCCCCACCAATGTACCTTGGCAATCCTCTGTGACTTATAACCTTGGACAGTTGCCCAGAGAACCAAGATGTTAATCGACTTTCCCATAGTCACACAGCTAGTATAGGTCAGGGGTAGGCCTTGAATTCAGGAATTCCTACTCCATAACTGACCATACATCTACTCTCCCACATCACCTCTCAAATTTTTCATAGTATTTTAAAAATCCATCCTCTCTTCTCCATTCCCACTGCTCCTACCTTAGTAAGACTTCATCTCCCATATGAGCTTTCAAAATAACCTCCTAATTGTGAAGATACAATTTTCTTTCTTTGGCATCCTGCTTGGAGAGTAGAGATAGAGAATCTGTCAAAGCAATACTCTTGGACAAGAGTGTATTTAAGCAGCTCTCAGCTAGTTCTCATCAATGGCAGTTACCCTTCATAATCTGACTACCTTAGACCAGTGACCTGTAATGGAAATGCAGATTTAAAGATCTTCCCTGCCCCTAGCTTAAGTGCACCTGGAGCCTGTGGTGGGAGGCTTGTTTTTCAGGATAGCCCACACCTTGATACTTTGTGATTGGGCAGTGGGTCAAGAAGGTTGTTACATTCTCTGAGCCAAGAGAAGGCTATATAAACCCTGAGGAGAGGCTTTGCTTTGGGGCTCACTTTGAGAAGTGTTGTGTGATTTGACCAGATGAGACTCTGGGAAGCCGTTGTTGAGAGCCCCCCGGCTTTGAAAACCCAAATGTTGATGCTTCCCTCTCTGGTAACTGTGATTTGGTATTGATATAATGGTTGGACAGTTTGGAAGCCTGTCTGTTTAATCTGTCTGTAACTCTGAAGTTCGGGTGCTGACCTTTTCCCCTGAACTAGGTAATATATGTTTGTTTGATTAAAGTAAGCTTGTTAACCCATTTTGAGTTGCTTTCCTTTTGAAAAGCAGATCTAAGAACCTCTGTTGGCAGTCACCCTGGGGATATTGGGGTGCTTGCTGCTACATGACCCAATTCCTTTTTATTGTCTACGGATTGACTCTGACCAAAAGAACCGAGTACCCACTCTACCTGGAACAGAGACAAGACACTCCTTCCTAGACTTGAACGGTAAAAGTTCAGAGTCACATAATGAGACAATAGGAAATGAGTCCCAACACTCCAGATGAGGTGGTCCTGGTGGGCCATCAAGCATCCAAAATTGGGGAAGTTAACATAAAATAATAATGATAATAATAATTTGTTTTGTATATATAAATACAAATAGTGAGAAGTAAATCCTCATTGTAGGGAATCTTTTTTGCTGGTCCCTAGAAGCTGGAAGTCAAGGAGCATCAGCTGATACTGATGAATCCATCAAAGCTCTATAACTTAACTACAGCTTTACCACACTGACTTGTGCCTGCTCCTTCACATTCTTTCCTATACAGTTTGACATATGGCAACTGAACATCTTTCTTGAGTTTACAGCTTTTGCCAAATACACATGTTTTTTTTCACCAGTTGCCAAATGTCTACGTGCCTGTGTCAGAGGGATACTCGGATACTCCACCCATGCTTCCATCACACCAAATACACTCCTTGCCTTCAAGCTCTCTGCAATATGGTCATTTCCCTAAAGCACCATTTTCATCATGTCATTCCATCTGTAGCTCCCAAGTAACTACAAGAAAAAGCCCAAACTTCTGAGACTGTCATTCAAGGTCCTCAATAATCTAGCCTTAGACTATCCAACTATATTGCCCAGTAGCGTTTTTATATACTCACTCCCTCCTCTAGCTAGTCTGATCTCCTTAGCGTCTGTTGAACATAGCAGGCTTGTTCTTGTTAGTATAGTCTTTTGCTCTCTCATTGCTGTTACCTGTCCAAATCTTCCTGTCCTTTAAGGCCTAGCTCAAATCTTCCCTCCTCTGTATAGCCTTCTCCATCATTTAGCTTTTATGGATAATCCTCTTCTCTGACCCCCTATAGAATCCATATTCTGTACCAGTCTTTTCAACTCCTCTCTTATATTCCATGTGTCTTCTCTTCCCTACTAGAAAGTAGCATATACGGTAGAAAAGAAGTATGGGTTTAAAACCAAAGGACCCAAATTCAATTCCTACCTCTGCCATTTACTAAAGAGAACAAGTTAATCTCTGTGACCTCAGGCTCCTTGTCTATAATAGGAAGAATTTGAACTAAATTATCCATCTACAAACCCTCCTAGATTGATCACAATCAATTAAAAAAGAATGTTGAATCTTCATTAGATCTTCATTTTCTTTTGTTTGGTTGGTTTGGGGGGGTGGTTATTTTTATATTTTTTGCTTTTTGGAGGGGGGAGGTAAGGCAATCAGGGTTAAGTGACTTGCCCAAGGTCACACGGCTAGTTTTGTGTTAAGTGTCTGAGGTCAGATTTGAACTCAGGTCCTCCTGACTCCAGGGCTGGTGCTCTATTCACTGTGCCACCTACCTGCCCCTCTTCATTTTCTTTTGGATACTTCCCCATAGCTAGCACAGGAATATTTATACAAGTTTATAATAAGTAGTTTTTATATAAACAAATGTAACTTGTTGACTTGACTAAAGTAGTGTCATTGTGGTTACTGTATAGGCCTTGTAAGTCTGCTTCATTCTCCCTTCTAGCGCTATGCTTTTAAGTATCCATAACAATGATGCTGCCCAAACCTCAAAAACTGAAGCTATAGTGGCTTTTGCTCAGGAAGCACTGCTTTCTAGCTCTTTTTCCTTTTGGGAGGAAAACAGATTCAGGGATATCTTTCTATATTTGGTCTCAGATATTCTGCAAGATTTATTAAAGACAAAAGTGGTCTCCTTTCTGACTTTATGTGTATGTCCATATAGTTCAACACTTAGTCTTGCTGAACAAAATGTCTCTCCTCTGTCTTTATTATCTGCACAATAAATAACACAGTGAATAGCTTGGGTTTTTGTTGGCCAAGAAATTTCATCATAGGCCAATGGCTCAAGAACAAAAAGTAACCTTTTAGGAAAAGAACAAAATTGCCCAAACTCTGGCTAACTCTCACACAACCTAGAAGAAACAAAGGAAGCAGGAAGTGGAAGGGAATGATTAGCAAACATAGAAATTCAGCTTCTCTCAAAACACCTCCCTCAAGCTTCTTATAAGCTCTGATTATCATTGGTGCTGCATGTAAGGGCTCATGAGGGATAAAATTGGACCAAAACCACTTGTAGAGATTCTCCACCTGGGATGTTTATTATTGACTACCCTAATTTTGGGGATCCATTAGAGAAAAATTGGAAAAATATTTCTCTCTTTGTTTTAGGATGTAATTTTGTAGTCATCTTTCATGCATGCAATTTCCTTTATAAGTCAGACCAGTTCATTTTGATATGATATTTTAAAGTTTTTTACATTTTTTAATATTAAATCACTGGTGCCAGCTATATTGCTGAATCTCATACAAGTATTGATAGTGAAGTTCATACAAAAAATGTGGACCTAACGTCACCAAAATGCTGGTACCCAGCTGATAAATGTTCATATTTTTCACTTTGTGTTTATACATATAAATACATATACATATTGTATCCCAATAAGCTCTAAGGGTCTTTATCCCAACTCCCACTCTCTCACATACAAATTGTGTGCCTAAACATGGCTACGACTCCCTTTCAAGATTTTAGGGGTATCCCTAAGGGGCTTGGGATGTCCTCTCATACCATAAATTCAAGTTCCCATTCTATGTGATCTCCCTAATATTAATTGCCAGTGATAATGTTTCATTTAACCAATTAATATCACTTAGCTTTTACATGGGGATATTTTCTGAGTATAGCAAGAACAGATGTAAAAAAAAAAAAAAACATTTTCCCCACCTCAAAACTGAGGTGTACATGTTCCTCTATACCATTTCAGTCTTTGGGAAGAGTGGGCACAAACTTAAAATGGTTGCTACAAACATTCATTCCAAGTTCACTTCTGAATATAGCATAGCCAATAAATGAATTGCTATCCCTCTCTCTTGACTACCTTCAATGGACTTCTATTCTGAGTCAAACAGTTCTATAGTACTCTTAGTCTATATTTTCCAAAGGCTTATAGTATATCTAGACTTGGATATCCCACCAGCACCTCAAACTCAACAGGACTAAAGTCAAGCTTATTGAATCACTGAACATATTGGTGAAAATGACTGTAACGGAAACAATGAATATAAAGAATTCAGAGAAACATGAGATAATTTGCAGGAGAACAATGCTCACAATTACATAATAATGTAAATGAAAAAAATTCCACAAGGCAATGAAACTCCAAGTGATTGTAATGCTAAGTTTGATCCTGGAGATTAGGTAACGCAACATATCTTGTTCTTTTTAATAGGGAAATGAGAAAGTATAAGTATTAAATCTTTCACAAATTATCAGACATAGTCACTTTGGTAACGCCTTTATTTTAAAAGAGGGTTTAATAGGTAGAAGAAGTGGTATCTGGTAACATAAAAACATCAATAAAACCATTTTTAAAGTTTAGAGCCAAGAAAGCAGAGTAGAAAAAAAGCAGTACAATGAGCATTCCCAACCCTCCCCTCTTCACCCCCCCCCCCAAAAAAAAACCTTTTCCAAACATACCTAGAAAATGCATGACTGAATCTGACAGGGAAATCCAAGAAAAAGGCACAGTGAATTATTTTTTCTGCTCAAGTCAGAGTAGGAGGACAGAAAGGTCTGTGAACAGGGTATGGCCAAGTATAGCCATATGAAGAACTTTAGTACCCAGGGAAAGGCTGTGCTCCAGGGCAAGAGGAAGTCCCAGACTCATAGGAGAACACTGTAATAGGAAGATGCTATCTGGAGGTTTGTCACCCATTACTCAGTTTGAGTCACTGAGCCAGGGAAAATTGAGAATCAGATCTCTACCCAGGGGCAGCTTTCTGGGATACAGATCTGTTGCAGCCCTAGCCTTCTTACAAAAAGAAAAGCAAGTTCAGAAGCAAACAGCAGCTCAGTGACACAAACCTCAAGAGTAGAGGAGGGTCTCAGTTCCAGGATACTGTCAAATATGAAGCTTCTAGAACAATAACCAGGGTGAGAATCCCAGATCAAATGAAGCCTGAAGTTCTGTCACTGTAAACCAGTAGAATCTCCTAGCTGACAGAGTGCCTAAGTGCAGTAGCAATCCACTGTTGAATAGATACCAATATAGGTCAGGAACTTATAAAACACAGAACAAGGGAGCATTAATCAGACTTTACCCTGTATCCGACCACTCTGGAATTACTAAAAGTTTGCAGATCCCCAGTTGGAGGTGTCCCTGAGAACCTGGAATAACACACCACTCTATACCACCAAGAAAGCAGAAACATTACCAGTTCAGATCTTCCCTCCATTAGTACACATACCCCAGTTCTGATATGAAGTCTGAAACCAGGAAGTAGACTGGAAGCACAATCAAACAAACAAAAGAATTCTACCATAAAAAGTTATTATGGTAATGGGGATGCTAAAGAAACAAACCCAAAGGAAGAGAATTACTCCAATATATCTACAGACAAAACCTCCAAGAAAAACACAGCTTGAGTACATTCAGCTAGAATTCCTGGAATAGATGAAGCAAGAGTTAAAAAAGAGTAATGCTTTTATAAATTCAATAAAAGCACTAGAGGGAAAAATGGAAAATAAATGAGAGCTATGAAAGAACTAGAAAGGGAATTAATGGCTTGGCACAAGAGTTGTAAAATCTTGCCCAAGCAACAAACTCCCTGAAAATGAGAATGGACCAAACAGAAGCCAATGACTCCATGAGACAACAAGAAATATTAAATAAAGTAAAAAGATTGAAAAAATAGAATAAATTATAAGATATCTAGTAACCAAGACAACTAACATGAAAAACAGATTTTGGAGGAAAAAATCAAAGAATCATTGAACCACCTAAAAGTTAGGACCAGAAAAAAAAAGCCAGCCTAGACAGCATATGTCAGGAAAGAAAACTGCCCATATCTCTTAGAATCAGAGGGCAAAGTAGAAATAGAAAGAATACACTGGCCAACTCCTAAAAGAAACTCCCAAATGAAAACTCCCAGAAACATTATAGCCAAAATCTAGAGCTTCCGGGTTAAAAAAAATAACACAAGCAGCCAGAAAGAAATCATTTAAATACTGAGGAGACACAATTATAATAAGAATGTAGTAGCCACCTCCAAAAAAGAGCAGAGAGCTTTGAATATGAAATTCCATATGGCAAAGGATATAGACTTACAGTCAAGAATAACTTGCTCAGAAAAATTAAGTATAATCCTACGAGGAAAAAATGTAACTTTTATGATATGAAGGACTTTCAAGCTTTCCTGATGATCAAAGCTACGTAGGAAGGTTTGAACTTCAATTATAGAAATTTAGAAAAATAAAAAAAATTTAGAGAGATACACAAAGGTATATAATATAATATAATATAATATAATATAATATAATATAATATAATATAATATAATATGATATGATATGATATGATATGATATGATATGATATAATATAATATAATACAAATTATCATAAAGGACTAAACAACAAAAAACCTCTCAAATATAGGTAAATGGTATGTGTCACCTCTGAGCTCTATCATCATCCAGTGTCTAAATAGACAGAGGACCTGAGAGTGATGTTTTAATGTTCTTAAGTAAAGAGAAAGAAGGGAGGAAATATATGCTGAGGGAGAGAGGTATGGGGAGGGGTGGAGGTATGGGGAGGTAGGGAGAGGAAGGAAGGTTAGGGAAAATTATCTCACATAATTAGGATGTATAAGTATATATCTATATCAGGAGTTGGCAAACTACAGCCTGGGGGCCAAATCCAGTCCTATAACTAGGAGTTAAGAGTGGTTTTTATATTTTTAAATATAATATAACTTTATTTTAAGATATAAAAACTGTTCTTAGCTCTCAAAGCTGTACAAAAACACAGGCCACAGGGCATAGTTTGCTATATAAATATAGTGAGGAGGGAATTGGAGAGGAGCAGCTAACATTTGAATCTCACTCTCTTATGAACTGGTTAAAGGAAGAAAGAATACACACACACATACACACACTTGGGTACAGAAATACATTTCACTTAACAGTGAAATAGGAGAGAAAAGGCAAAAGGGGAAAAGAGGAATTAGAGGATAGATTAAAAGAGAGTTTAATCCTCAGCAAAACAAACTCTAACTAAGGATATACAAATATTTTTAGCTCTTTTTGAGGTTACAAAGAATAGGAATCTGAGGAGTTATTCATAAATTAGAGACTGGCTGAAAAAGCTATGTATTTAAATATGATAGAATACTATTGTGTTATAAGGAATTAAGAAGGAGGTGGTTTTAGAGAAACCTGTGAAGATTTATATGAACTGATACAAAGTGAAGTAAACAGAAGTAAGATAACCATTTATACAATGACAACAGTATAGCAAATACAACTTTTAATGACCAACCATGATTCCATGATTCCATCCATAACAGATAGGCAAAGGTCTCAGAGTACAGAAAGAGATATAATTTCTTCATACCTAATGGAGAAATTTGTTTTGCCTGTAATATGAGTTGGTGTTTTTTTCTTTCATTCTCAATTGGGGAAGGGAGAGGGAAAAAAGGTGGATTTTTGCTGATTGAAAATTTATTATTATTATTATTTTAACAAATAGAGCTTATTATAACCCCATTCTTCCTTTGACTTTTGTCTGTATCTGTCAGTGGTACTACCATACACTCTGTTGCTTTAGTCTGAAACCTTAGTATTATCTTTGACTCTTTCCTCTTCCTCACCTATCTAATTAGTTAACAAGTTATGTCCATCTTACCTCTATAATCTCTTGCATATCCATCTCTTAGTTCCTATCTGGACTCAAATCCTGGCTCTTCCACTTAACTGTCTATGAGACTCAGTTTCTTCTCCTGTAGAATGCAAATAATAATACTTTTACTAGCTAGTTTATGGGGCTATGTAAAGAAAAGGTCTTTCTAGACCATATAGAGCTATAGAAATATATTTTATTTAGTATTGCGCATAAAGCATCCATAGGAAGTAAATACTCATTTAATAATAATAATAATAATAATAATAATAATAATAATTTCAACTAATATTTTTGTAACACTTTAAGGTCTACAAAGTATTTTCCTTACATTTTCTCATTTGATCCTCGTGATAACCCTGTGAATTGGGTATTGCATGCATCCTTAGCTCTGTTATAAAGACAAAGAAGCTAGAGTCCAGAGAAGTTACTTGACTTGCTCTAATTACTTTGTAATGGATTATAAGTGTCAGAGGCAATATTTGGAATGAAGGCTCTTCTATTTCCAAGTTCAATGTCCTTTCTACTATAGTACACTGCCTGTCTGGACAATAATACTCTCACTAACGTCAGTATCATTACCAGTTTCAAGAATTTAAGGCCTTTGTTCCTTCCCAGACATCAGATTGTAAGCTCCTTGAGGGCAGGGGCTGCCTTTTGCTTCTTTTTATATCCCCAGTGCTTAGTCCAATGCTTGGAACATAGCAAGAACTTAATAAATGATTATTCAATTGAATAGAATAGAAAAGTATCAACCCAGCAGCTTTTCCCCCACGCTCCCTGGGAAGCCAGCAACTCTCAAACTTCTGTCCACTTGGACACTTTCTCCCAAATTTCCAGACACACCTCAAGACTATAATCCCAAAATGGGCATTAAAAAAATAATAGGAAATGTTACCGCTGTGTAGAATTAATTTTGTTTTCCTAGCTGCCCTCGTCTTCTTCACCCAGCCACTCCCACCTTGTTAAATCTTATTGCAGATAAAGTCACACTGTTGACTCACATTGCAGGACACAAAAAACCCCAAATCTTTTTCACATGAACTATCGCTTTGCTACATCTTCCCCATCTTGTCCTTTTGAAGTTGATTTGTGAACCTGTATAAAACTTTACATTTATCTCAATTAACTTTAAATTTTTTTACCCTCAGCCTTCATTCTAGCCTATCAAGATCTTTTTGACCCTGGCTCTATCATCTGGGTTAGCTATTTCCCCTAGATTTGTGGCATCTGTAAATTTGATAAGCATGACATTTATACCTTCATTTGAAGTCACTGATAAAACTGTTCCATGAAGAGATACCTAGTTCTGCACAGACCTCTCTTTCTCTGCCACAGAAACAACTATATCTTTAAGAAATAATGTGATGTACCAGATTTGAAACACTATATCAGACATTCCAGTTCTTCAAGATTTTATCAGTTGCCTTTAGGCTGCCTAGAAGTATGAAAGTCTAGCAAAGTCATCAACTGGCCTGGTTTCTTTAAAATACATTAACAATCATATCTGGTCATGCCACTTCTCTGTTCAGAATCCTTTAGTGACTATTGTTTATTATATATACTTCAAACTCCTTAGATTGACATTTAAGACCTTTCACAATCAGATGCCAACCTACCTTTCTTACCTTATCTTATAGTCTTCTCCCTTCACAAGCTCTACACACCCATCAAATTTAACTCTTTACTGTTCCCCACACACACCCTGATCCTTCACATCTCTATCTGAACAGGAGGATGGGACAAGACAGTTTGAACTGATTACATTACAAGGGGAAACACACCTGAGGAAACCTGGCTATAGAGTAGGCTGTTAGCTCTTATGGGAAAGAGTAGCCCTAAAGTGCCTCCTTTGGTTAATCCTCATAAATGACACCCACGCATACCTACTAGTAATCTAAAAGTGACCTTTTTATGAATTTAGCTATTAAAGAAAGTGTCTTGGGGAGGCTAGGTGGCACAGTGAGTAAAGCACCGGCCCCAGAGTCAGGAGGACCTGAGTTCGGATGTGACCTCAGACATTTAACACACACACACACACACACACACACACACACACACACAAAAAACAAACAAACAAACAAAAAAACTAGCTGTGTTACCTTGGGCAAGTTACTTAACCCCAATTGCCCTCCAAAAGGCAAAAAAAGGTGTCTTAGAGAACCTGGAGCACATATGAACAGTTAGTGACTGATTTTGGTAGGCTAGCCACATGGTAAAAGGAAGACCCTCTCAGTAGCTTATAAGGCCTGTCAGTTTCAATTGCTTTCCCTTTGTTGCACTTGACCTCTGTTGACTGGTTGTGTTCTAGTCATGTAACAGCATCCCAAGAAAGACTATCTACCCTAAGTGAAAAGGCCATAAAACCTTCCTTCATCCACTAAGGCCATAAGACCCCAAAAGAAATAGGACTTCCTTCCTGGTCATGGCCATGAGGACCTTACTATCAATCTTGTTAATAATAACAATAATAGCTAGCATTTATATAGCACCTATCTATGTACCAGGCACTGTGCTCAATGCTTTCAAATATTATCTCATTTAATCCTTTTAACAACCCTAGGAGCTATTATTAGCATTATTTTTATAGTTAAGGAAACTGAGCCAAACAAATTAAATGACTTACCCAATGACACACAGCTAATAAATGTCTCTGGCCAGATTTAAACTCAGGTCTTCCTGACTCCAGGCTCAACGCTCTATCCATTGTGCCACCTAGCTGTCCCAAGCGATGAACCTCTGTAATACATCTTATTTTCATATCCTGTTAGTGCATATAAGAGTTGATTTCAAAGGAAGATCATGAGTGGGATGAACTTCATCTGCTTGTAGAGGCCTATGGACAGTCTGGAAGTAAACACTCCTGCTAAGCTGTGCAGCATACAGTTATGTAGAGGCAGCCATGTTTTTCAGGTGCTCCTTGGGACCCTTAGTTATGGCGGCAACAACCTGGAGAAAGGAATCCAGTGTTTTTTTCCATCATACCACAGAAGACTTACACTACCTAACTCATGTTGTGAGAACCAAACAAGGCACAACATTGGTAAACCTCAAAGTTTTATATAAATGTTTTTATCTCAGGTACCCCATTCTGCTTCAATTGGCTTCTGCCTTCTCTCCTAACAGTTTTTCTATCTAGCTTTGTGAGTGAGGAAAAAATATACCCTAGAAGACTACTCTAAAGTACAAAGTTACTTTATTTTTAAAGTATCTTGATTTGGGGGGGGGCGGAGCCAAGATGGCGGAGTAGAAACAGCACATCCAAGGCACTCTCCCCCCAGATCACCTCCAAACTATGTAAAAGGGAACTCTGACCAACTTCGGGAGCCTCAGCACCCACAGAACAACACAGAGAAGCTAACCTCCCACTGGAGACAGCCCAGCAGCCCTGCAGGAAGGACCAGCGAAGTGCTCTGGGAGCTGGCAGTGCAGCTCGAAGTGCACGGAGAGCCGAGCCCAGGTCTGTCTGAACTGTGGTTTTAGCCCCAGGGTGGCCGGGCCAGCAGCCAGCTAGAGGGACCCCAGAACACCAGCAGCTGTGGCGATTCCAGAATTATCAACACAGACATGCCTAGGACAAAGTGAGATGTTAGTGCCCTATGGACTTTGGGACCAGTATTTGGGGAACGCGTCAACACATGGGCTTCCTCCCCTGGGGGCTAGAAGCCGCTGAGGAGACATGCCATTTTGTAGTTTTCAGCAGCAGCTCCAGCTCCTGGCCTGTGAACTGTAGGGAGATCCGGCGATCAGTCTTGGGGGGTAATCGCTCTTGCTTTAACCTCCCTGGATCTGGATTGTGGTTTGGGGTGGAGGTCGTGGGGTGGGTATTCAGCTTTCCAGAAACAGAAGTTGTCCCCCCACACATTCAGGATGGAAGCTCCCCTGTCTGGTGGCAGAGTCCTACTGTGGCAACAAGCCCAAAAGTCAAGTAATCAAGTGGCAACATGCCAAGGCAAAGGAAAAAAAATAAACAGAAAAAATGCAATATTAGACTCCTATTTGGGGGGCAAAGAGGATCAAAGCATAGAACAGGAGGAGGACTGTGAGGTCAGAAATCCTGCTCCAAAAGCCCCAAAGGAAAATATGAGCAGGTTACAGGCCATAGAGGACCTTAAAAATGACTTTAAAAATCAAATAAGAGAAGTGGAGGAAAAATTGGAAAGAGAAATGAGAAGGATGCAGGAAAAGTATGAAATGAGGGTCAACAGCCTGACTGAGGAAAACAACACTTTAAAAAATAGACTAACTCAAATGGCAAAGGAGGCCCAAAAGGGCAATGAGGAGAAGAATGCCTTAAAAAGTCGAATTTGCCAGATGGAAAAAGAATCTCAAAAGTTCACTGAGGAGATTCATTCCTTCAGAGTTAGACTGGAGCAAATGGAAGCTAATGACTTTATGAGAAATCAAGATGCTGTTAAGCAGATCCAAACAAATGAAAGATTAGAAGGCAATGTGAAATATCTCATGGGAAAAACCACTGACCTGGAAAATAAATCCAGGAGAGACAATTTAAAAATTATTGGACTACCTGAAAGCCATGATCAAAGAAAGAACCTAGAAATCACCCTTCAAGAAATTCTCTCAAGGAAAACTGCCCTGATGTTTTAGATCCAGAGGGCAAAATAGAGGTTGAAAGAATCTACAGATCACCTCCTGAAAAAGATCCCAAAAAGAAAACTCCCAGGAATATTATAGCCAGGTTCCAGAATCCCCAGATCAAAGAGAAAATACTACAAGCAGTCAGAAAGAAACAATTTCAATATTGTGGAAACACAATCAGAATAGCACAGGACCTGGCAGCTTCTACACTGAGGGATCAAAGGAGATGGAATATGATATTCCATAGGGCAAAAGAGCTGGGAATGAACCCAAGGGTCACCTACCCAGCAAAACTGAGTATTTTGTTTCAGGGGAGAATATGGTCATTCAGTGGAACAGAGGACTTTCAAGCATTCTTGAGGAAAAAACCAGAGTTGAATAGAAAATTTGACATCTAGACACAAGAAGCAAGAGATGCCTGAGAAGGTAATCAGGGAAAAGAAATCAAAAGGAACTTATCAAAATTGACCTATTTACATTCCTACATGGAAAAACAATAACGGTGACTGATGAAACCTCTCTCAGTATGAAAATAATGGAAGAAGGGTGTATGGTCATTTGAATACATATGTGAATGTGTGTATATATGTTTACAGTTTTACATGGATAGAGGGCATGGGTTGAATTTGTTGGGAAGGGATGATACTTAAGGGGTGAAATTATGAGGTGAGAGAGGAAAGTGGCAAGAGGAGATGGGGAGAGACAGGGTAGGGTAAACTATCTCATGTAGAAGAAGCAAGGGAAAGTGGCTGCAGGGGAGGGGAAGAATAGGAAGGCAAAAAGGCAAAACCACATTCTCATTGAATTTGGTTCAGGGAGAGAATGACATGCATACTAAATGGGATATCTCAACCTGCAGCAGAATAGGGGGAAGGGGGATGAGAGGAGGGATGATGGATGGGAGGGCATTCTTGGGGGGAGGGGAGGTTGGAAGTACCCACTATAGAAGAGGGACAGGATCAAGTAGGGAATGGACCAGGTGGGGGGTGGGATGGGTGGGAGGGAATTATAAGCAGCCTTGTACAATATATTTACTATGGTAATGTTTTGCATAGCTAGACATGTACAACATATACTGAATTACTTATCTTCCCAGAGAGAATGGGTGACAAGGGAGGAAGGAAATGGATCTGAAATTCGAGGTCTTAAAATTAAATGTTTCAAATATATAAAAATACTATTATTAATACTCTTTTGCTTGTAATTGGAAGATAAGATGTGCAGGCATTGGGGCACAGAGATTCACCTTGCTCTAATGGAAAAGTCAAAGGGGGTATGGGAGAAGGTATGGGAGAGAACAGATTGGAGGAAGCGATATCTTGTGGGACTGCTATTCTGGGATGGTGGGTAGGAGAAAAACGGGGGGAAAAATTGTAACTCAAAATCTGGCGGAAATGAATGATGTAAAACAGAAGTTAATAAAGCATTTGTTTAAAAAAAAGTATCTTGATTTGGGCTTCATTTCCCTATTCTTTTTCTGGTTCATTTAATTTTTTTTCTAACAATTTTTTTTTCTTTAGTGCTCTACACAACTGTTCCTTCTAATTGAAGGAGACATTTTAAGAGCATGTAGTAATGTGGGGGTGGGGGTTGGAACTGGTGACTGTCTAGGATATAAGTTGCTATTTTCTTTGGAAAAGCTTAAGAAAGCATCTTTACCCTCCCCCCCTTTTAGAATTATCTCCTTCTAATGTTCTAAACAAAACTGATCTTCCTAACAAATCTTATCTCTTGAAAGCAAAACAAATTTTATAAGAGAATTTGGAGGTGGGATAGATTGGCTTTTAGGAAACTCTCTCAGACCAATGTCTATAATATCCTCTAACCTACTTTTGGAAGAAAGTCAAGAAAGTCATTGTCTGAAAATCACAATAAGTCACAGGCTGTATTAGGTGTTTGAGGGGGTAGGGGGAACCCAACAGAGGAAAAAAAACATTTACTGTTAGATAGAAGGAGGCCTAATTTTTTCAAAGTTTTAGCTACCTGTCAGTTATGGAGAGAAAATGAGTATATGAATGAGGGTGAGGGAGGAAAGATTATAGAAACTCCCCAAAACAAGTGGACATTATTTGTACAATTCTAGAACCTTGGAGAGATCCCAAAGCAAGCAATATTCTATTGGTCACTGATATAATCAAGTACATAAAGAACTAAAATGAGCACAATAATATCTTTTACTTTTGTAATGTATTCAACATAATTATTCTTAAAAGGTAGTTAGGGAGAAGTTTTAAAGGTAAGGTGGCTAAGGTGCTAAGAGAATGAAAGTCTTTTCCATTGGGATCATTATTTCTTTTTGCATCCTTTAATAGACATAGCTTAAGGATAATGAATAAAGAATTGGGTTAGAGTGCTAGCTGTCAACTTACTAATTGTGTGACTTAACAAGCTTCCTAAGACTATTTTTTTTTCCTTTTTGGAGGGCAATTGGGGTTAAGTAACTTGCCCAAGGTCACATGGCTAGGTCTTTGTTTGTGCGTGTTAAATGTCTGGGGCCAGATCCGAATTCAGGTCCTTCTGACTCCAGGGCCAGCGCTCTACTCACTGTGCCACCTAGCTGCCCCAAGCCTATTTTCTTATATGGAAAATGAAGATGATACCTTCCTTCCATACTTTACAGAGCTGCTGAAGGCTACAGGTATACTTCATTTTATTGTACTTCACAAAATATTGCAGGTTTTTACAAATTAAAACTTTGTGGCAACCTTGCAATGAGCAAGTTTATTGGCACCATTTTTCCAACAGCATGTGCTCACATTGTGTCTCTGTGTCACATTTTGGTAGTTCTCTCACTACTTCAAACTTTTTTATTATTATTCTATCTGTTATGGTGATCTATGATCAGTGATCTTTGATGTTAGTACTGTAATTGCCTTGGGGAGCCACAAACCACACCCATATACCCATATAAGAGAGTGAACTTAATAGATAAACATGTGAGTTCTGACTGCACCAACCACTAGCCATTCCCCATCTCTCTCCCTCTCCTTGTGCCTTCCTATTCCCTGACACATAACAATATTGAAGAATATTACATAAACTTGGTTGGTAAAGCAGTGGCAGAGTTTAAGAACATTGACTCCAATTTTGAAAGAAGCTTTTTTGGTGGGTAAAATGCTATTAAATAATATTGCATACTACAGAAAAATCCTTCATGAAAGGAAGAGTCAATTGATCAATATGGCCAACTTTACTGCTGTCTTATTTTAAGAAATTGCTACATACACCCCAACCTTCTGCATCCACCACCCTGATTAGTCAGCAGACATCAACACTGAGGCAAGACCCCTCCATCAACAAAAATATTATAACTCACTTAAGGCTCAGGTGATGGTTAGAAATGAAGTATTTTTATTTAAGGTATGTATATTTTGTGGTCCAAGTTTTTGAAGACTCACATGAGCAAAACCAGACCAATCAAAAGTCAAAGGTGAAAAGGCCGATCATTAGAGGAATGAGAAGGTAGAATCTCCTTGAGCTCATGGAACTGAACGGCAGCTAATCTCTATTTCCTTCCAGAGTCAAAATAGAGTTGTCCACAATTCTGTGTTCCTTTGAACAAAAAAAAATCCTTAAAATGCTTTTCAGAATGAAAACATAGTTCCATACCTATATAGATGAAGATGTGGAACAGGATCTCCTCTGAGCATCAGGGAACAGAGAAGATATAATTGATATTTGCTGCCAACAAAGGCTTTCTGAGTTATTTTGAAATCCTGAATCTAAATAAAAGCTTCTCATTAGCATAGGACTACAGTTGTGAAGCCTGGTCAAAGGGATTTATGAAAGGATGTCTCTTTTCTGAAAGCAGAGGAAACCGGATAACGTGTGTGTGTGTGTGTGTGTGTGTGTGTGTGTGTGTGTGTGTGTGTGTACAGAGAATTATAGGAGTAGAATATTCCATTTTTAATTAATTCACTTCATTTTTCTGTCATTCTATCTTCTCTGCTGTGATATGTAAGGAGTTCCTGTAAATTCATGACCTCAGCTCTAAAAGATTAGACAAATTGTCTTCATGGCAATTAATAAATTATATTTGTATGTGTACTGAAGTTGCTTCTGGTATTTTTAAAAGATGTCCCTTTAAAGCTACTTCTGAAATCATATTTGCATGTACACTTAAGAGATAATATGGTATAGTAGACAGAATATTTAATCTAGACTCAAACTATTGTAAAAGGGGGGGAAAGGTAACCAAGAGAATAACTACCAAACTGTATGCCTACTTTCTCATCAATATAAAATTTTTATGAGAATCATCTACATAAATATCAAGGGTATCCTTAACAAGGGCATTAGTAAGAAGCAAGAAGGGTTTTACAAGTAATATTCCATAGGATATCACATCTTTACCTCTTTAGTATCATATAGTTGGGTAGCTAAAAGATTTTAAAAATATAAGATTCCATGTTGCTTATTGTTTGTTGATTTAAAAAAACTACTTTATTGGGTAGAACAAATCTCTTCCAAGAAAGTGTTTCCATCCATAAACCAAAATTAATCAAGATTCCTTGAAATATATAACAATGGAGAAAACCTTATTCAATGATCTTCTGATCATAAATATGAGGAGAGGCATGAAATAGTGAGATGAATGCATGCCAAAAGTGTTCACCACTGTAGTGGATAAGATCCAGTGGAGTTCAAGTTGAAGAGGGATTCCCTACAGGCACATAAAGTTTTCCACATACTCTTGTTTATGGATGACATTGTGCTGGTTGTATTAAACAGTGGGACACTTCAGAGTTTTATGGAAGAGATCCAAAATCATTTGAAAGAGTTTGGCCTAACTAGCCACAAATGAAAAACCAAAGTGGGTGAACAATGTCTATTGTTCAAACTATGATATGCAGTTGGATAGGAAATCTATAAGCTAATTTATCATAGTGTGTGTGTATATGCACATGCACACACATGCTTGTATATATATATATGTATATATATGTGTGTATATATATATGCATAATTCTTGGACAGACATTATAAATATGAGTCAGGCCTAGAAATATACATAAATGAAGGCTGAATCATCCTGGGAAAATTGCAAAACTCCTTTAATGACCCCAAACTTCTCACAAAAACAAAGGTTTCATTAATACCAATATTATTCTGGTACTACTATATGGTTCTGAGAACTGGAACACTCATATTTGTCAATTCTGAACTTTACTTTGTTTATTCCTCTCATATATAGTCGTAGGGTACCCTAGAACTTCCAAAATTATAATTCACAAGCCTTGACTTCCTATCAAAAGTAAGCCAGAACACACAATTAGTTCAAAGACCTGACATTTCCTAAGATAGCAAAGTAAAAAAATAACTATAAAAAATTCTTCCCATAAACTTAGGGCACAATCTCCCCTTAAACATACATAGCATTTGTAGAAGAAATGGGAATAAAGTTAGAATTTGATGTAATGAGGCACATATGTAGGGAACCCATGTTGCCTGGGCAGCTCATGTTTAGCACTGCAAGATTTCAACGTCCTTTCTCTACTCAAGGAGTCCCCATGCTGCTCCCTCCTTGTACAGCTTCTATGCTGAGCAGTTTACTCAACTAGGCTCCCTGAGTGTACTCTTCTTTGAGGATTTACTCCCACCCGCTCGGGCTAATTCTCCCCTGAACCACAGCTGACTCTCTTTTCTGCTATCAGAAGTCCCTCTCCTTGAAACTGTTTCCAGATTCAAATATTCTGCCTCTCTGCAAGAATATGTGCCTCTGCTGCCTGGTGCATGTGGTGTCTTCTACTAGATGGTTGGGTAGCTCTGATTAAAAAGTGCCATTGGTGATGGAGTAGATAGCAAAGAGAAAAAAATTTCCTCTCCCTTCCAAAGGCACAAAACTTAATCCTTTAATTGCCTGGACTGCCTCAAAGACAGTGGGTTCAAATTATAAGGGCTGTCAGAAGCATGATCAATCTTTGTCCAATCAGTGGTTTTGCATCTTCCAATTCAATCAGGAGGAAATGCTTCATACTTTGGAATAAGTGTTAACACATCTTTACACTTTGTTAGCACAATACTTCATTATTCTTTTATCTTCCCCTTGCTGTGATTATGTCAACTGGCAGAGGAAAATTAGGTTGGTCAGAAATCACTTAGCCCCTTATTAAAAAATAAAGCAATACTCCCACCTAAAACCAAAGAATTTCTGTGGATTTTAGAGTAAATAAGAAAAACAGCAGTCAAGCATCAGGTGAAGCACAATATGAATCACTCAGGAATCAAAAGCTTCATTTACAAAATGTCCACACTCTCTTCTAAACTGCTTCAGAGAAGTCAATTAGCTGATTATGCTACTTTGGAAGAAAAGTAATAGGGTGGAGATAAGGATGAGTAGGCTAAAGGAGAGTACCAAAATCCCTTTACACTTAAAGCCAAAGCTATAATTAAAGTCCTATTTCTACTTAAAATTCTTGGACAGTGGAATTATTTAAAGGACTATGGTAGCTAGTGTAACCGAGGGCTGTCATCAAAGAACAGCAAAAATGAAGCAATAAGTAGGGTTTGGCTCTTAATGGTGTACAGAAAAGCCATCTAAATGGAAAGAAAGCCAAGAGAATCAGAGAAAACTTTTCTTTTTGTTATTAGATTTTAAATATAGCATGGAGGAAATCCTTTAGATTAAGATGTCAAAAATAATTACTTCCTATAGATACTAAGTTTGTCATTTAGGATTTTATATGCACATTCATAAGTAATACTACATAAACAACACTGAGGGGCGGCTAGGTAGTGCAATGAATAGAGTACCAGCACTGGAGTCAGGAGGACCTGAGTTCAAATCTGGCCTCAGACACAACACAAAACTAGTCGTGTGACCTTGGGCAAGTCACTTAACCCCAATTGCCCTACCTTCCCCTCTTCAAAAAAAGAAAAAAAATCAACATAGAACAATTTATCTTCTTGTTACAACACGCTTTTTTTTTCTTAGAATGCACATCTACCAATAATTTTGCTAGGAATGTGCTAAATACAGATTACTACCTTAAAAAAAAAAACTGGTGCCTTTTCAATTATCCTCTGCTTTGGTGCTGTAATGGTAATAGAGATTTGAAGAGCTTCCCTGACCCTTGTATTGGCAGCCAAACAGGTATTTGGCACCTTGTTTCAAGTTCATGATTGTATCAAGTATTAAGATCCAGAACTTGTGAATCCTTCAGTGGGAGGAGGTTGCTGATATAATAGGAAGGGCCGGAACAGGGAGGAACTAATACCATATATAAGGAAAAGCCCAAGCTAGAGAACCAGAATTGCTGAGAGAGAGAGAGAGAGAGAGAGAGAGAGAGAGAGAGAGAGAGAGAGAGAGAGAGAACTGCTAGGATCCTGAGAACTTCTGAGAACTGCTACAAATTAAGAACAGAATGGAGAACAAAACTTGTGGGGCAGAATGGAGAACTGAGAACTAAGAAGAACTGAGAAAAGAATTGAGAAGAACTAAGAAATGAGAAGAGAGGAGAACTGGGAGGAAGCATGGCTGTGGTGCCGGTACTTTGTCTGTTTTGATGTTACTTTGTCAGATTCATCTGCTGATAGAGAAAGTTGCTGTTGTTACAGAAGCCCTGGGACCTTGCTACTGGTTCAGAAGCCCTGAAAGAGGATTTTCTATATATTTACAGAAATCCTGGAGGAGGATCTTACTGACACTTTCTGGGACTATACTGATGATTTGTGTTGATTTCTCAGACCTTGTTGTTGGGTCTATGTTGATTTCACAGGCAGAAAGTGAATTGATGAGGATGCTGGCAATGTGAATAAATGATATTGTGACTTTGTTAAGTTTGTCTTCCCAGGAACAGAATCTGTGAAGGACTTGAGGTGGACTAGACACTGTGAGCATCAATATGGAACAGGAACTGCACAAGGAGCTGGACAAGGAACTGAGAGCTGTCTGCCTTTGAACTCAGGTGACAGTTGGGTAGATTCAGGCAAGAGCTGAGACCATGGAAGAAGAACCATGGAAGTTGAGAGCCTGCCTTGAGTCAAGATGAAAAGACCTCTTCTTGGGTATTTAATGCAAACTGAGAAGATCATGATTTACTGTGCCTAGCGGTGGAGAACTTTGACCTTTACATTTAGATAATTGAGTTAAGAACTTCTCCAATTAAGAAGAAAGAAGACTTTTTGATCGAAGAGATTAAGAGAATGTGACCTAGGGATAGAGAACTTTGACCTTTGTACTTTGTACCCATTAAGGAGGCAAGTCTCCTTAAGGATGATTGAATTAAGGACTTACTAAATGAATGTTATCTTTTGCTTAAAACTATGTGACCCCTTTGGTGAAAACTATGTGGCCACTTTAGTTATCACTTGTTTAAGTTATAATATTGTGAATGCTGTACTTTGATTTCTGTGAATATTTTGCCTTAATTTACTGCTGAATAAATAGAGAATTCACTATACTATGTAATCAGAATCTTGAAGCTGTTCATAGCAGCAATCCTCTGGAAAGATGATCATGCTTGGCTTTACAGGTGCCTTTTCCTGAGTCAGTAAAACTGAAACTCTGTTGCTTACATTCTTTATCAGTTCTTCAATAATTCACTTAATTAGACAATTAAAAAAAGAATAATTGTCTTCTTTTCTCATTGATGCTTTGGAATAAAACTTCAGTTTTAAAGCAGAGACCTGATAAAGCTGAATTGTAAGAGTCCTCAGAGATCACATAGTTTAACCCTTCCCTAAAGCATATCTACAACATAACCAACACATTTCAGTTGGCTTCCCCTTAGAGACCCCTAACGAAAGATCTTACTGCCTCTCTAGACAATCCACTACACATCTGGACAGTTCTAATTATTAATGAAACAACTCCCTTGCCTCTACATGCATGTGGGTGACATTCACAGATAGTGTTTCTTCACTTAATCAACTCCACCTTTTCTCCATTATCCACAATTATCAATATTCTCTTCCTTGACTCAGAAAGCCCCAGGGTGATGAGAAATCCCTGGAATGATTGAAAGTCCACAGGTAGGACCTAGGAAAGGATGGTGATTAGCAGTGATCAGTTCAATACACTAGCGCTCAAATAGGGACAGCCTTGGGGTTCTAAGGTCCCTGGGACTCTCTACTGAAACACTGTAAGGGTCCCTGAAGATCCAGCACTCTGACCCTCAAAGATTGAGGAAAGGGCCTAATCCCATAACACAAAAATCAGAACAGGTGATCCAGGTAAAGATCAAGCAGAGCCAACCACGCCACTTAAAAGCACAGCAGGGGATAGAGTCTTGCCCTGAGACAGTCTTAATTTAAGGCTAGTCAGTCAATAAAACATTTCTTATGCACCTACTATGTGTCAGGCACTGTGCTAAAGACTGAGGATATAAAGAAAAGCAAAAAGTATCAATATAGTCCATGTGATTAGAGATGTTAAATCATTATAGTTCATAGTAGCTCTTTTTGTGTGAACTAATGACAATAAACAGAAACACTGTCCAGTACAGTGACCATATGATCACTATGGCTCATCAGTGAGAGAAGAAAAAAAGTCCTTGGCCTAGCCTTACTTTAAGGCCCTTCCCAATCCTTCCATCATACTGCATTAAAGCCCTTTTCCCCCACTGCAACTTCATAGGAACAGAAGAAATATGAGATCCTGAGAAAAAGTTTATGGAGCATTATCTAGAATGGGGTTTGACATCTTTATTTCAGTTACTAAGTGAATCAAAAAGCATTTATTTAGCTTTCACTATGTGCCAGGCACTGGCCAAGAGACAATCCATGCTTTCAAGAAACCCACAGTCTAATGGAAGAGACAACATAAAAATAACAAATGTAAAAATAATGATGTATATACAAGGTACATGCACTATAAATAAGAGGTCTTCTGAGATGGAAGAGGTTGGTAAAGGTCTCCTGTAGAGATGACATCCATCTTGAAGGAAGATAAGATTTAGAGGTAAGGAAGGAGGGCACTCCATGCCAAGGAGTTAGCTAGTGCAAATGCATGGAGACAGGAAATAAGAGTGTCCTATGTGAGGCAAAGTTGGCCATTGTAGCTGAGTTGTAAAGTACTATGTACTGGGGATACAAAGGTAAAAAATAGTCCCTATTCTCTAGGAGCTCAAAGTTTAAAGGGAGGGAGAACCTGCAAAGCCCTATGCACAAATAAGCTACATATAGGATAAACTGGAGATAATAAACAGAGAAGGCACCAAGATTAAGGAGGATAGAAAAGGCTTCTTGAAGAAGGTGGGTCTTTAGCTGAGACTTGGAGCAAACCAGGGAAGCCAGGAGGTAGAGATAAGGAGGAAGAAAGTTCCAGGCATGATGGACAGCCAGTGAAAATGCTTTGAGTGGGGCGGCTAGGTGGCGCAGTGAGTAGAGTGCTGGCCCTGGAGTCAAAAGGACGTGAGTTCAGATCTAGCCTCAGACACCTAACACACACAAACAACAACAACAAAAAAAACCTAGCCGTGTGATCTTGGGCAAGTTACTTAACCCCAATTGCCCTCCAAAAAGAAAAAAAAATGCTTTGAGTAAGGAGATGGAATGTCTTGTTCAAGGAACAGCAAAGAGGCCAATGCTCCTGGATCATAGAGGACATGGAGAGAAGTAAAGGAGAAAAAGAGCAGAAAATTAGAAAGGGGCCAGGTTGTGAAGGGCTTTAAATGCCAAACAAAAGATTTTTTACTTGATCTTAGAGAGAATAGGGAGCCACTGGGTTTATTGAATAGGGGGATAACATGGCCAGACCTGTATGTCAGGGAAAATTACTTCAGCAGTTTAGTGGAGGATAAAATCAGAGAGGGGAGAGGTCTTGAGGCAGGAATGCAGGTTCCCAATACTGTATCTTTGCTCAGAGTTTCCTATGTCTGGAATTCCCTTCCTTCCCACTCATCCTCTCCCAATGTTGAAATTCTATTTAGCTTTGACAATTCAATGCAATGGCTATCTCCTTCATAATATCTTCCCCAATTAGAAATAATCAAACCCCAAATAACACTAAGATTGCACATCTTTTATCCACTTGTCATATATGGAAGGCTCCCTGGTACAGTGAAAAGCATGCTATCAGAAGAATCAGAAAACCTGAATTCAAATGTCAGCCCTGCCTGTGTGACCTTGAGAAAGTCACTCAATCTCTCAGTTCTTCATCTGTAAAATGTGGGTGGGATGGGTTATATGACCACTGAAGTCCCTTAAGGCTCTGATCCTATTACTCTCTATTAGAGCTATTTGTGAATGAGCCATACCCCATTTTCTTATCTTCATAAAATCCTCATGAGAATTATCTATACACATACTGATGAAATATGTGAATATGAAAATATGAAAGTGAACATAGAGGCTTTAAAAAACTGTTCTCCAAAGCAGACATCTTTAGGCACATAATTGGCTAAAAGGTGGAGGAAATGTATGATGCTGCTATACTTATTGTATATTAATTATAAAAACACATTTGACTAAGTACAATAAAACACAGCCTTAAAGGCTATCCTACAAGAAAAAAAGCCATAGATAGATAGATCATGTATTTCTTGGTAGATGAAACTATAGAGATAATGTCATTTAATGAACCTCTGATTATTGTCAAGCAAGGCATAAAACTAGATAATGTATATTCACTAAGGATGTTTGCCACTATCACAAAGAATGAATATCTAATTCAAGTTTCAAATGGAAGATGGATTCCTTATAGATGGTGAATCCTCCAGGTCTTCCTGTTCATGCATGGTCTTATGCCACTTATATCAAACCCCAGAACATTATATAATATTACTCTTCAATGAAGTATTTCATTACTCAAAAGAGATCAGGTCAACAATTCATACTGAAAAACTAAATTGATGAAAAATGCCTATTGTCAAGGGCCATGACAATAGTATTCCAAGTACAGACCACTGAGTTAGTACTTAAATACAAATATCTTGGATAGCACAGCAAATAAACAAATTGGGTCAAGAACTGGGTTGGAGGAAGAGACTAGATTGTATTACTTTGGGGAAATTACACAGTGTTTTTAATAAGTCCAAGATGCTCTGTATTTTTCACATTAATGTTGTTATTCCAATGCTGTACAAATAGCAAATGTAGGAAAACCACAATCTGAAGAAAAAAGTTGTGGTCACCCAAAAGGCAAAGGAGCAACGTAAATAAGCTACAGAATAGTTCCAATGACATACAAGAAGTGGAATAAGGGATGTCACTAAGGAAATATGAATTGAGGAAAAAAAAGGTGTGTCAATCCAAGGGCTGTGCTGATATCTACAAAATGTTAAAAAAAAAAATCTTAAGGGAGACCTGCAGAACCTTCGTGTGTTCTTTCTGAAGGATCTGTGAGGAAAAAAAGAGTCACACAGGATGAAAAATCCCAGATCAGTTGGAATCTACCTATGGAAAAAGTAGCCCCACTGATGAGATGAAAGATCCACTGAAGTTATGAAGAAGTCACATCCTCCTACTAGACCATAAACTCCATAAAGCCAGAAACCCTGTCATATCTAAACTTCATATTCCCCTTCCATTGAGGTCAGTGCTTTACAAATATTAGCTACTTAGTGTTTATTGAAATTAATTACTATATATGTCATACCCACCACTAGACTGTCCCTCTGTCCCCAGTGCCTACCTGGCACTCTGTATACTGTATCCACTTAATAAATGTTTTTGTTGAATTGATTTGCTTGGGACTTAAGCTGTTGAATACAGTGCTTCAGAGACAACTTGCATGGGATTACCTAAGAATTGATGTCTCCTTATCACCAAAGAAAAAAAAGAAAGAAAAAATAAAACAAGAATGGTTTTTGGCTTATTGGCAAGAAAACCCTTTTCTAACAGAGAAGTCTGTGTTCCCTTATTCTATCTCCTTCCTTAACAACCCATGGGAAGGCCAGAGTCAAATAAATGCCTTAAGACACTGAAGACAAACACTGACTTTGGTATATGAGAGAAAGGTATAGCTAATTATAATATTGAAAATGTGTCCCTAAATTCTAATAAGAAGCCAAAGTAAGGTTTTGGAAGAAACAAATTCAATTTCTACAAAGAAGTTTATATTTGGGAAGATTTCACTTTCCTTTTGATAAGACCATGGAAAATATTAGTTCTGAGAGTGATAGTAAGTAAGGTACAGTAGAAAAAGTTGGGAGTCAGGAGAGCTGAGGTCATTTAACATCTCTGAACTTGTTTCCTTATGTGTAGAGTGGAGATAATACTTGCCTACATCAAGGACTTGTGAGGAATGTGCTTTGTAAACTTTAAAGTACTACATCAATGTCAGTTTTTAGTATCCTGTGTGAAGCTAAAACAATCATAGAACACAATCATAAAAAGCAGAGACTTGCAACATCCCTTGGCTAGTGAAATACATTGGAGGAAACAAACTAAACATACTGAATTAAGAAAGATAAATCAAAATATCATATACTTTTGGTTTTCCAGTGCTTCACTAGTCAACAGATACCACCAAAACTATATTGATTATTGCTATTACAAATTGTTAAGTCAAACAGAAGCACCTAAAAATAGAGCAGATGAACTTAAACGACTGTCAGGTGTTGATTTTCCTAAGGTGATCTGATTGATGGGTTTGTTCAGCTTAATGATCATATCAAAACCTTACTGGTCAAATAGTTCTGCTTGCTAGAATCTGAAGTTCCTGGGACAGAAAAGCACCTCAGTTCTTAAACCAAAAACTGAGAATGTGGCCTATGAAGAATTTTTAGGAGGAAAAATTAGCCATTATGGTA
Organism: Gymnobelideus leadbeateri; assembly: GCA_011680675.1. Classification (NCBI taxonomy): domain Eukaryota; kingdom Metazoa; phylum Chordata; class Mammalia; order Diprotodontia; family Petauridae; genus Gymnobelideus; species Gymnobelideus leadbeateri. The sequence goes on along the minus strand of WOXC01011918.1, from coordinate 142,569 downwards.
CAATTAGATTCCTATTTTGACATTATTTGGTATGCCAATTTTTTAGTGCTTAAATAAAAATAAACCCTAAACCTAAGGCCAGTTGTCTTTTTTCATGACCATGTAATACTTATTGTGTTACTCAACTGGCTACGTGACATTCTGTAATAATTGCTTAATTTCTGGAAAAAAATTTCTAAATAACTACATTGCAGGCCAATGGCTTTTGTACAGGCCTCCCTTGTGGTTCCCGAATGAAGGGTAAAAAAACCTGTAAAACAGTTCACATACAATGTTGAATTATTTTTCTTCCACAATTATCCTTCTTTCATAGTGATTCATGCTTCACAAACACTGTGTTTGATCCTCACCTTAATCCTCTGAGATGGGCAAAGCCAGGATGATTACAACCTTTTTACAACTCAGAGAGGTCAAGCCATTTGCCCCGGGGGCAGAGTAGTTGACTCTCTCCAGAGCTGACTCCAGACCTAGGGTTCTTTCCATTGTGCTCTGCTGCCTCCCTGTGTTTATGAGAGCTGACCATCTCTGCTTATTAGCTCCACCTTGAAAGTTTACACTGTTCCAAACTTGGACTCCCACATTAGGAGAAGCTTTTGAGTATCAGTTCATTAACAAACATTTATTAAGAGCCTACTATGTGCCATACCCTGTACTAGATCCTGGGGATACAAACACAAATATGAGGCTGCTCCTGACCTCACCTGCTCACAGGTAGGTAAATATAGGATGTGTGTGTGTGTGTGTGTGTGTGTGTGTGTGTGTGTATAGACAGTAATTTTTTTTGGTAGAGGGGAAAGAGTTTATTAACAACATGAGAAATAAGGAAAGATCTCTTGAAGAAGTCTTGAAGGAAGCTAGGAGTTCTAAGAGGCAGAAGTGAGGAAAAAAGAATTCCAGGCCTCTGCAAAGGCCTTGAGGCAAGAAACAGAATGTCATAAGCAAGGAATAGCAAAGTCTTGGTGGTGCAGAAAACATATGCCCAGCCTGGACAGATAGACTGGGGCAAGACCATGCAATAGCTTTAAATAGAGGGGTTTATATTTTAATCAAAAGGCAATTGGGAGTCTCTGAACCTTCTTGAGCAGAGGCATGATAGAATCAGACCTGCACTTTAGGAATATTGATTTGGCAGCTCTATAGATGACCAAGGAATTTGGAAGCTATTGCAATAGCCCAGATGAAAGGGGATAGGGATTTGCACTAGGTAGCTACTGTTTGAGTAGAAAGAGGAAGAAAGATGTGTGACTAGAGTACAGAAAAAAGATAAAAGGGTACATATAAATCTGGAAGGCATCACTAAGTGACAGAAGGTAAACAGGGAAAAGAAATCATTAAGTTGAACTATTTACATTCCTACAGGGAAAGACGATAACTGTAACTGATGAGACTTTTCTCAGTATGAAAATAGTTGAAGAAGGGTATATATAAAATACTTTAAACACTTCAAAACCTCAAAATTATATAAAAGACAGCTATTGTTATTATCATCTGTTGGTCAACCTATTGATTGTCTAGGGTGGTGCTTAGTGACACTGAATCCATTACCAGGCCTTTGCTCAAAACATTTAAACTGGGTAGGCAATTGAGTCAGGGACATCTCCACACCTCGAGGAAAAATCAGAGAATATTAGTGAAGGACTTCCATGTACAACTAGAACCATAGAATTTCAAGGTTGGAAAGGGATCTCTGAGGCTATCCATCGAAATCCACACCAGAAGAGGATCCCCTCTATGGCATCTCTGACAAGTGGCTATCCAGCATGATTTAAAAACATTCAATGAGAAGAAACTCATTACCTGATGAGGAATCTGTTCTATTCTCAGACAGTATAAAGTGTAAGAAGTTGGAAAGAAAGGAACCTATTGTCCTTGTATCCTGATGAAATTTGCTCTAAGATACTATCAAATCTCAGAATTGGAAGAGACTTTAAGGATCAACTAGTTCAACCTATACCTGAACAAGAATCTTTTTATATTCAGCAGGAATTATTATGATATTCACATGCCTGTATAATGAGACAGACTCTTTACACATAAAACAGTTTATATACTAATCAATCAATAAATGTTAAGTGCTCATGATGAGGCACTGTGACATATAGGTCCTGGAGATACTCAAAGAGCTTACATTCTAACAGGGAGACAATACACATATGTACAGATGTATATGCATATACATACACAGAATAGATAGAAAGAATAAAATAAACAAAGTGGGTACATACATGGTTGTTGTAGGGATGGACGGATGAGGAAAGGCCTATATAGAGGGTGATAGCTTGAGCATCTTGAAAAGCATCTAGAGAGAATTCTATGAGGAGGAGAAAAAAGGGAGTGAATTTCAGGCTAGTGGGATTGCCTGTGTGAGGAACAGAGAGGCAGGGGTGACTGGATCTCAGAGTTTGAGAAGATTAGTAATGTACAACTCTGGAAGGATAGTCAGTCAACATGAATTTATTAAGCTCTTACTATGTTCCAGGTATTGTTCTAAGTACTGGGGATAGGAAGAAAACAAAAAAGCAAAATCATGGCTCCTGCCCTCAAGGAATGAGGGTGGGACATGCAAACAACAATGTACATTTGAGATGTAAAGAGAGTAGATGTAATTTGAGAGGGAAGGAACTAGTACGAGGGGATAAGGAGAACCAAAAAAGGACTCCTAAGGAAAGTAAGATATGAACAGTCCTGAAGCTTGTAGGTAACAGAGAACTCCAGATACAGTGGAAAGCCAGTGAAATCCATAAAGTGTTATGTGCATGGAACAGCAGTTGTTATTGGATTGTAAAATATGAATGAAGAAGTATAAGAAGGAAGACTAGAAAGATTAGAAGACACCAGTTTGTGAAGGGTTTTAAATGCCAAACAGGGTATTTTATAATTGATCTTGGAGTTAATAGGAAACCACTTAAGTTTATTGAGTAAGGGAGGTGATATGGTCATATCTGCACTTTAGGAAAATCACTTTGGCAGCTTAGTGGAAAATATATTGGAATGGGGAAACCCTTGAAGAAAGGAGATCAACTGGAAAGCTATTTCAATAGTCTAGGCATGTGATGATTAGAACATATTTCAGGGTGATGACAATGTGAATCAAGAAAAGGATATGTATAGCAGAGATGTTGTAAAGGTAGAAAGGCAGGTTGAGATCACATTATGAAAGGCTTTAGAAAATGAAGAGAGGAATTTTTATTTTATTCTAGAGGAAACGGGGAGCCACTGGAGTTTACTGAGCAGGGGAGAGATATCATTTGACCTGCTTATTAGGAATATCAATTTGGTAAAACTATTTTTATATGATTGCACACATATAACCTATATCAGATTGCTTACTGTCTTGGGGAGGGAGAGGCTTGGTGCAGAGACTAACTAGTAAGATATTGGTATAGTAGTGAGAGGTGATAAGGATCTAAGGTAGTAGCTGTGTGAGTAGAGAACAGATCAGATGCAAGAGATGTAGAAATAGAAACAAAAGATTTGGCAATTGATTAGATATGTAAGATGAGAGGCAGTGAGGAGACAAGGAAAATGCTAAAGTTATAAACCTAGGAACCTGGAAGAATGGTGGTGCCTTTGAAAGAATTAGAAACTATTAAGAGGGGTGGTTTGGTGGGTAATATAATGGGTTGAGTTTAAGATATCTTGGGGACATCCAGCCAATAGAGAATTAGTGATAATGTTCAAGGGAGAGGCTAATAATAGACATGATAATTAAGCCCATGAAAGGTAATAATGTCTCTAAGAGAGAATAGAGAAAGAGAAGAGGACCCAGGACAGAGCCTTGGGGAATATCCAAAGGTGCAAATGAGAAATCAGCAAAGAAGACTGAGAAAGAGCAGTTAGACAGATAGGAGAACCAGGAGAGAATAATGTCATAAAAGTCCAGAGTGGGAGAGAGTCCAAGAAGAGAAGATGGTCAAAAGGGTCCAATTCAGCAGGTATATCTAGAAGGACTGAAGACTATCAGATCTGGCAATTAAGTAATTGTTGGTAATTTTGGAAAGAGCAGTTTCAGTTGAGTGATAAAGTGAGGAGACAGACTACAAAGGATTGGGTGAGAGAAGCAGTAAAGGTAATAAATATAAACAGCTTTTTGTAGTTTGGCTGAGAAAGGGAGGTGAGATATAAGATCACACATGAGGGAATACTGATGTCTAGTACAGGGTTGTTCTTTTTTTTTAAGGATGTGAGAGATTTGGGTATGTTTGAAGGCAGTAAGGAGTAGATAGTGAGAAACTGAACATTTGAGAGTAGAGATGATAGAGCTTATAATATGGGGGGGGGAAGGAATTAAGAGCACATTTACAAGAGCCAATGATGTTCAGAAGGGCTACCTCATGATCAGAAATTGGAGGAAAGGCAGAGAGTGAGGGATGATCTCAAACTGAAAATCACAGAAGAGGGATCGAAGTTAAATGGACTCAATTTTCTCAATAAAGAAGTGGGGCTCTCAGTTGAAAGGGTACAGGGGCATTGTAGGAAATTTAAGGAGAGAAAAGGAGGTTTGAAATAACTTCCATGGGGAATGAGATGAGGAATCAGGGAGGAATAAAAGAAATGGAATTGGATAACATGAATTTATAATGATATCAATGAAAACAGCTGTGTAACTTCCTCCAGGTCTATTTAGCACATGAGTAGGAGGAAAATGGGTAGAAAGAAGATGGGAGTAATCCAAGCCTGAGATATGATAAGGAATAAGTGGTAATAGGACAAAGGACCAGGGGATTTGAGAATAGAGGACAGTGTGGAGTTGAACTGACTAGCATAGGCTTGATATTGGAAAGTGAAAAAAAGTGAAGGGAAGTAGGGAAAGTAGGGAAATATCCTGAAAAATACTGAGGGAATAGAGGTCTCAGTGAGCATGAAAAATCCTTGCCCATAGTGATGGGCAAGCTCAATTCATTTTTCATCCAACTGCATATTAACAGCCTGAACAACAGGAATTCTTCATCCACCTGATGTTTGGTATGTGACTAGTTCGGTAAAACTGAAGTGATTATGGATCTCATCTAGGAGGCTCTGGAATAGTCTGAGAACTGATAAAAAAAACAGCAAAATATTATCCACAAACAAGAGTGTCTGGAAAACTTCCCCCTTTATAGGAAATCCCTCTTTGACTGTGACTCTTTGTTGGATCTCCTACATAACAGCAGTATTAAACATCTCTGTTTGTTGGATAATAATAATCAGAAGGTTGTCTTTCAAAAACTCATGAATAATTTTGACAGGTATATGATGAAGACAACCTTAACAGAAGAGAACTTCTGGGGTGGCTAGGTGGCGAAGTAAGAGCACCGGCCTTGGAGTCAAATCTGGCCTCAGACACAACACAAAAAAACTAGCCATGTGACCTTGGGCAAGTCATTTAGCCCCAACTGCCCTCCAAAAGGAAAAAAAAGGAAGAGAACTTCTACAGTTTTGCTCTGCTCAAATGCTTTCCTATTGTTAATAAAACAATAAGAACAGTAGGATCTTGACATTTTCCAGTCAAATGTGTTATTGCAAAGATGCTAAATTAACCCAACAAGCATTTAAGTGCCTACTATGTGCCAGACACTGTGCTAAGCACTGGAGATACAAAGCAAGGCAAAAACAGTCTCTGTCCTCAAGTTCACCATCTAAAGAGGGGAGATGTGGTCTACTCTGGAGAATTTTTAAACTTTATTTACTTTTAGTTTACAACATTCAGTTCCATTAAGTTTTTGGGTTTCAAATTTTCTCTTCCCTCCCCCTTCATGGCAGCACACAATCTGATACAGATTCTACAAATGCCTTCATATTAAAGATTAGTCAAGTTATAAAGAAGAATTACAACCAATGGAATAAACAACAAGAAAGAAGAAACAAAACAAAACAAAAAAGAGAGAGAGCAAGTAGTTTGCTTCAATCTGCATTCAGACTCCATAATTCTTTCTCTGGATGTGGATAGCCTTTTCCATCATGAGTCCTTTGGAGTTGTCTTAGAACCTTGCATTGCTGAGATGTGCCCAGTCTATCAGTTAGTTGTCACAGATACAACGTGTCGTAATTGTATACAATGTTCTCCTGGTTCTGTTCCCCTCACTCAGCATCAGTTTATATAACTCTCTTTATTTTATTATGAAGTCTGTCTGCTCCTCATTTCTTATAACACAACAGTAGTATTCCATTATATTCATATACAACAACTTGTTTAACCATTCCCCAATTGATGGGCCCCCTTGATTTCCAATTCTTTGCCACCACAAAAGGAGCTGCTATAAATATTTTTTTACATAAGGGTCTTCCCACTTGCATGATCTGTTTGGGATACAGCCCTAGAAGTAGTATTGCTGGGTCAAAGGGTATGCACATTTTTGTAGTCCTTTGGGCATAGTTCCAAATTGCTCTCCAGAATGGTTGGATCAGTTCACAACTCTATCAACAATGCAATAGCAGTCCAATTTTCCCACATCTTCTCCAGCATTGATCATTTTCCTGTTTTGTCATGTTAGCCAATCTGATAGTGAGATGTGGTACCTAAGAGTTATTTTGATTTGCATTTCTCTAATCAATAGTGATTTAGAGCATTTTTTCATATGATTATAGATAGCTTTAATTTCTTCCTCTGAAAACTGCCTGTTCATATCCTTTGACCATTTATGAACTGAGGAATGACTTGTATTCTTATAAATTTGACTCAGTTCTCTGTATATTTTAGATATGAGGCCTTTATTAGAGGAACTGGTTGTAAAAATTCTTTCTCAATTCTCCACTTCCCTCCTAACCTTGGTTACATTGGCTTTGTATATACAAAAAAACTTTTCAATGTAATGTAATCAAAACGATTAATTTTGCATTTCATAATGCTATCTCATTTGGTCATAGATCGTTTTTGGAGGTTGGGTTTGGTTTTTTGTTTTTTTTTTCCAGAAACTTGCCTGATTCCTTCTGTTCTGTTCTGATTCTTGTTCTCTTCTGTTCTTGTTCTGATTCTTTCCAGAATTCTTGCCTGATTCAACATGGTGGGCTCCTCTATTAGACTGTAAGCTACAAGAGGCCAGGGGCTGTTTTTGCATTTCTTTGTATTCCCAGGACTTAACATAATGCCTGGCATATAGTAAGCAGTTAATAAATGCTTGTTGACCCTTGCTGCCTGTGTTACTCTTCTATCTACTTAAATAGCTATATATAAAAACCACAAAAAATTTTAATTTATACATAACATGCCAACAGATGCATTCACCTATTTATGGTCTGACTCTATGATTTATTTTATCACTATAAGAAACAGTTTGGAAACACCATCGGCCCAATGTGGATCATTGTAAATTCTTCACTTACACTCTCAGAACTAAGGAGTCAAGTGACCGGGCCACGTGGCAGAGGCGGCCTCGAATCCGGTTCTCGCTGGCTCTGAAGCCTCCCATTGGGACCCTGGGCTGGGCAAGGTCGCCAATGTTCTACCTACACCATACCTACATCTACGTACATCATAGCTACACCATAGCGATGCCGAATATCTTATCCCGTCAATCACGGCATGGTCTACAATTACTCTCCCTACTTCGCCCAATTAAATAGATCAGAAACTGGTGCCGTTTCCGTGGCCCTTTAAGGTTATTAACAGGCATGACGTTTATCTATAGGTGTGGATGCAGACACACATATATATAAATACCCGACAGCCCTAGGGAGAGAAATCTCCTCTGGGGCCTGCGGAGGGCGAGGCCCGGGGAGGGGGTCTCCCAAATCATCTAGGCCTCCCCTCCTTTTACGGAGAAGGAAACTGAGGCCTACGCTCGCTGCAGCCCTGGCCAGGGCCCCCTCAGGACGCCTGGGCGAGGGGGGGGGTTGGGGGGGAGAAGGGGGGGGAGTGTGAGGGAGGCCCCGGGGCCTGAGACCTAAGGCACTTCAGGTGGGCCTGCCGGAAGTGCGGGGATTTCCCGCCCATCCTGCGCCTCGATCTCGTTCCGGCAGGGGACTTGGAGGAAGAAGAAAGCGAGGATAAGCGATGGAGTCGATCGATGTCTCTCTCCTGGATTGCTCTGGCCTGCGCTGTAGCCGTCGCCCCGCCCCGCAGACTCGCTCTGTCGTTCGCCGAGCAGCAGCAGCCGCCTCGCCTGATCCCGCCGCTCCGCTGGAGGTTTCCGCTCCGCAGGCGCCGAGAAAATGGTGCGTCCAGGGGAGCACGGAAGGGGGTGTGGGTGAGGGGTCCTGCGGGGACCCCGGAGGCCTGGGCCGGCAAGCGCATCCCCGTGGGGCCGGGCCGAGCCGGCAGGCATGAGCAGGCCATGCTTCTCGGCCTGGTGAGGAAGCCGTGATTCAGCACGTCGCCCCTGATGCCGGCCGGGCCTCGGCGCTCGCGGCCTGCTGCTGCTTCCCGCTCTCCTGCGGGCGGCCCCGCTCCTTCCCGGGGGTGGAATCCCTGGGTGTCCCTCCTCTCCTGGGGGTTCTGTTTCCCCCGGGGCCGTGCGCCCCCCTTCCCCCCGCGGGTTTCCCCGCTTTGCGACCCAGGCTTCCTGTCCATACCCATTGACTTCCGGGGAAACTGAGACCCAGAGTGGGGAAGGGCCTAACCCAGATCCTCGTAACTGTCCTCGGAATCTCTGATCCCTCGCGCCATCACTGAATCCCCGGCAGGGCCTGGGAGAAGAAGGACCCCTGCACCCCCAAGGAAGATAATCTTTGCAAAGGGCCTGGCACGTAGGGAGCATTATGTAAACATTGGCCACGATCGTCATCGTTTTTATTATAGAAAACAGACCCGAGAGAGAAAAATGACTAACCTACAGGGTGGCAGCTGGGCGTTGGGGGCAGGGCCCTCCTCCTGCCCCCTCTTTTATTTTGCTCTGTCTACGTGAAGACCTGCCCTTCGAGCCCTCCCGGGGCGGGGCTGAAAGCCCCTGACACCGGCGTGGGGCGTCTTTGCAGAGCAGGCGCTTAATTCACGCAGCATGCCCCAAAGAGTGGTTTTGTGTTGGTGGCTTTTGTCTGTCCTTCTTTTCCGTCTACATGACCTTTCGGCTTCCTGGAGACTTAAGAATGGGTGCCCTTGCTGTGAATCGTCCTCACACGGATGTGTTCTCCCCTTTGCACATCCTTCCCCTCTCTTGTCAAATGTTTTGTTTTTCGAACCGTTCTGAGAGTCAGCCTGGATTCCGCTTTCCCTTCCACCCACTCCTTAGTCCTGGGTGGGTAAGGGGACCCTTAGAGTAGCATGAAAAGAATTCCTGATTTGAAGTTAGGGGACCTGGGTTCAGCTACAGGAAGATATCCCCCTCTAGTCCTGCTTCTTCCTCTAAAAGCAGGGCCGTTGAACTAGATAGCTCTCTTAAAAGTTCTTTCTAGCTTTGAGTGCTATGAGTATTCTGTTAACTGAGTTAGATTTAAGAAAGGCTAAGTATTTTGCAACATGGAGGTGTTTTGCATGACTTAACATGTATGATTAATATATTGATTGCCTTCTCTATGGGGGAGGGAGAGAATTTAGAACTCAAAATTCTTAGAAATCAATGTTAAAATTTTTTAATGTAATTGGGAAGTATTTAATGAAATATATTTTGAAATTAATATTAAAAATTCAAAAAAGAAAGGCTGTGTGTTGTCAGTTCAACAGCTAGGATTTGCAGTAATGCCGTTTATAGTTAATGAAGTTTTCTTTTTGCTTTCAGTTTCGAAACCAGTATGACAATGATGTCACTGTTTGGAGCCCTCAGGTAAAAAAAAAAATTCCCTTCCATTTCAGTTGTTGCAATATCTTGGTAGTATTAAGAGTTTATTAAGAACACACCTTTTGAAGTCCTGTCATATGGCATAATCTCATTGAGTAAATGGAAGATGATAAAATTCTGCAGACATTTCTGGAACTTGATATTCATTACTAAAATGAAAGCTAACACCAGAAAATTAAAAAACCTGATTCAGCTATAAAATAGTACATTGATCTTATATTACAGAGTTTCTAGGATATCTGATTTTTATAAATAACATTTCTTTTTTTTCTCTTTTAGGGAAGAATTCATCAAATAGAATATGCAATGGAAGCTGTCAAACAAGGCTCAGCTACTGTGGGCCTGAAATCCAAAACCCATGCTGTACTTGTCGCTTTGAAAGTAAGTAAAATAGAAAGTCAAATTTTCAGAATAAGTATTTCACATTCTTAGAAACCATTATAACTTCTAATTTCACTGCAGAATAAGCCATAACAGACTAAAGTTTATTTTCTTTTTCTTTACTGCCTCTGCATTTGTAGAGGGCACAGTCAGAACTGGCAGCTCATCAGAAAAAAATTCTACATGTTGATAATCATATTGGAATCTCAATTGCTGGGCTCACTGCTGATGCTAGGCTCTTGTGGTGAGTACAGAATGTTTTTTGGGCTATTTCTCTGCTAGAATAATAATCTCACTTCTGAAATGTTGTGGCCCAATGATACTCAGATTAGAGGTGGCTAAAACCACATCTAATGATATTATGGAACTGCTCTGGAGAACGAGGCAGTTTGATAGAGTGCCAGGCATGGGATGCTCTCTAAATTAAGGGAGTTGGACCAGATCAGAGGTGTCTGTCTGTCTGTCTTTCTCTCCCTCTCTCCCTCTTCCTCTCTCCTCCCTCCCCCTCTCCCTCTTCTCTCCCTCTCTGCCTGCTTCCTGAGCCAGATTGGGTTGTAGTTGGGAAGTGGAAGTGCTATTGCTATTGGAGTTTGACATCCCTCCTCTAGGTGTCTTTACAGTTCCTTCCAACCCAGAATCCTATGATTTTGTGGTCGTTTGAAGGAATATGGTTGCTCCTGAGAGCCCTTTGGGAGGCACCATAGGGAATATGGGGGAGAAAGCTGAATTCAGATCCAGACTCAGACTTTACCAGCTGTGGAAGCCTGGGCAGGTCATTTCATCCCTGTTGGCCTCAGGTTCCTCATCCTAATGATGGCACCCACCTCCCCAGGCTGTTGGGAGGGTCCAAGGAGACAGTCCTTGTAAAGGACTTAGCACAGGGCTTGGCTCAGAGTAGGGGCTGTAGAAATGTGAGCTGTTGTCATTGTGATCACCGGCTGGGGAGTGCTCAGCCAAAGCTGCCTCATCTGTAACCTGGGGCTAAGAGCCTTTTTCACGGGGCTGTTGTGAGAATTAAGCAATATGATGCGTGTGAGGCCCCTTCCAACCTCAGAGTGCTATGTCACTGCTGGGGAGTCCATGTACAGCTGTCGGACACCTGGATGGATCCCAGCTTGGAGCAAGAATTCAGCCAGCATTCATTAAGTATCTGCTGTGTGTCAGGCACTCTTCTATTCTGGGCACCTGAATGCAAAGATAAAGATGAAGCTCTCCTTGCCCTGAAAGAGTTCGAGTTCTGTGGGGAGAAAGTAACATGTGAATAAAAAATTAAATATCAGGGCAGCTAGGTGGTGCAGTGAGTAGAGTGCTGGCCCTGGAGTCAGAAGGACCTGAGTTCAGATCTGGCCTCAGACACTTAACACACACAAACAAAAACTTAGCCATGTGACCTTGGGCAAGTTATTTAACCCCAATTGCCCTCCAAAAAGCAAAAAAAAAAAAAATTTAAATATCTTCCACATCATTTTTGCGAGAAGGGAACAAATCTGAAGGAATTTTGAAAACAATGGAATGAGAGTTCCAGTGGGTACAAAGGAAGGTTAAGATGGAGTGGGATGGGGGCAAGGAAGGGAGGGAGCTGACCAGCACAGGTCAGCACATGGTACCAGAGAATCACAGGGCTTCTGAGTAGAGCCATAGGGCAACAGGTTATTATACCCTTCACAGGGGCTGTGCTTATCTACCCATCAGCAAGAGGTAGAGGGGAGTATGCATGTGTACCATAGAAGGGAGGGTGGAAAGGTTCTCTTTCTACTTGATGGTCAAAGCAGAGAAAGGTGGAATCCTGGGGCCTGGCGGGTTATGGAGGGTTATGGCTTTAGTGGCTTCCTGGTTAAATGGTAAGGTAGTCGGTGCCAGCCTAGAGGTGCCAAAGGGGTGCAGTACTAAGCTGGGGATTACGACAGCTGCGTTTAGATATTTCTAGAAGAGAACGTCCCTTCCTCCAGGCCAGACAGACAGTGAGTAAATCGGGTCTTGTTTGATTTTACTTCTTTACCCTGCCCAAAGAAATACCAAAACTTACTTTAAAAAAAATATGTCCAATACGTGTTTGTTTACATCTTATTTGTGGAATCAGGTTCAACAATTTTTATATGGCAATGAAGGCAGAAACACTTGTTCAAATACTTCATCTTGGTAATAGAAAGTTGCTTTCATCTCCTCCAGGCAACAGGAGTTTTATCTTCAGCTCTGATATACACAGAGAGGAAGTGGTGGTGAAAGAGGTGCGCCACTTTATTCACCTTTTGGTTTTTGTGACTAACTAGATGAATATCTGTCTTCCAGGTGGCTTATTTCTCTACACCTGTAAAATTCATCCAAATTACATTTTGAGATGTAGAAGATCTTGTACCCAAAATATTTTGTATGATACAGACTATCTCTGTTCTTTTTAAAAATATCATTTTAAGTCAGACAAATGCTTCATTTGGTTTGACATTAGCACCAAGAGAAGGATTATGGGAGGGCTTGATTGTCTTCAAAGATTAAATATGTTTTCCAGATATTCCCAGCTTCCCTTAAATTCATGGATGACAGATCCATAAGAGGTTATATAAACTCTTTTTGGGCATATTTATGTATGGATATCAATAAACATTTGTTATATATCATATATATTTTCAGCAGTTTGTTTTGCCACTTTCTAAAGTAGCGATTCTTAGAGCACCATGCCATACAATTCAGACAGTATTCCAGAATCGAGAGAAACTAATGCTTTCAAGCTTATCAGAAAAATCTGTGTTTAGTCTTTGAGTTTTAAGGTACTTGGGTTATAGTTCTGGAGACTTTGTTCATATCCTTTTTGTCTTATTTACCTTTCCATGCCTAAGTTTTGAGCATTTTTTAGTATGTCTTTATGCAAAATACTCTTCCTAAAACTATGGAATTTTAGTCCAATCTTCTTGGAATTTATCCAAAGTCATGTAATTCATTAGTGATAGATTCTGTATTGGAAGTCAGGGATCCTGATTCCTAGTCAGTATTGCTTTTTTGATCTCTTCAATTGCTTTCCTCTGGGCCTTCTTTCCATGGTGTTCAGGAAGGACCAGCACCCCTGGTGTGAGGGCTGCTCACCCAGCCTCGGTTTGTCTACCATCACTCAGCTCTCACTTGTGGCTCCAAGAAGCTGTAGCGAGTGCAGCAGCCATATCCATTAATGCTGTCTCAGTAGGGGGAGGGTTAGCATCAGGCTTCAGGCCCTGAGTTGGGGGGTGTCTGCCCCAGGGATGTGAGGACTTGCCCCTAAGGAATGGACAGATAGAACAGCTTATCCCAGTGGCCATGCAGGCAGCTGGAGGAGGTGCTGGGGAGCTTGTAAAGTTTGGTCAGGCGTTAAAAATGCCAAGGTCGTCCCCTGTATTCCCAAGCCATCCACACTTGTTCTGACTTCTGTCCTGCCACTGAACTTTGATGACTCAGGAGGAGAGTGAGGCTGATGACTTTGTGCAGCTCTGCCTCACTTGAATCCAGTTCTCCCAGGAGCCAGGATAATCACCCATGATGTAACTGGTTCTCTTTGAAAACAAAGGATGAACAGCAACCCCTTGGTTAGGTACAGCAGCTAGAATCAAACATGTAAGGCAGATATACCCTTGTTTCCTACACAGATAGGATAGGAGTGTCATCTCTTGGGGTTTTTTCTGATTCCCGGGTTTTTGCTGATGCCCAACATTTCCTTGGCCAAGGACTCTGTCCTAACTAAACTCTTTATCAGTCCAGTGGCTAGCAGGCAGCACTCAAATGTTGACTCTCTTGACCACAGCAGTGCATTCAGCTGATGCCTGAATGCCTGAACTCTCAGCGGCAACTCCTCCACCCCTTTCCTCAGCTGTAACTTTATTAGTATAACCTGGAATGGTTTTCCTTGAGTGCTCTACCTTGCCTCTGCTCATAATGAAGTTCACCTGCTTCTCTTCTGCCTGTTCACACATCCTCAGGAGATCTTCCTAGAGTTTATTCAATAAAATTCAGCCAGTGTTGATTGAGGACTTGTGGCTTGGCATTTCACTCCTAGGAGAGCTCAGCATGAACTGCACACTTGAAAAGTTCACTGTGTTCTTTCTTCTAGATTATTTATAAAAATTAGAAATCGATGCAGTCCTCACACTGATCTCTGGAGTGGGGACGGGGGAACCATTTTTGTATCTCTGCTCATGGTCTCCTGCACCACTCACCTATCCCCAACAAGCCCACAGAACCTTAATTTTTTGTATTCATCATCTGATCACATAGTGTTTTGTATTTCTCATATTCTCTTCTAATTTGGAACATGCTTATCTGGGTGCTCGCTGCTCCTCCCGCTAATCTAATTGAAGTCCTTTGGTGCTCTGGGACTTCCCTGTTTTCTGTTCCTCTGAAGCCTCACAGAAATTAGCCTAGGGCATTGTGTATCCCAGACCCTTCACATGTACATACTTTTCAATCTCATTCCACAAACATTTACTAAGTATCCACCAGTGAAAACACTGCCCATAAGTGAGGATACGGAAACAAATTGACCCCTGCCCTCAAGAAGCTTCAATAGGTGAATATAAAAACCACACAAAGGGGGGGCGGCTAGATGGTGCAGTGAGTAGAGCTTCGGCCCTGGAGTCAGAAGGACCTGAGTTCAGATCCAGCCTCAGACACATAACACACACATAAACAAAAACCTAGCTGTGTGACCTTGGGCTAGTTACTTAACCCCAATTGCCCTCCAAAAAAAAAAAAAAGGTAAAAAACCACACAAAGGAAAGGTGTGCTCTCTCTTTGAAAGAGAGCATGATTAAAGGCCTCATGGAGGTAATGGCTCTTTAGCTGCACCTGAGGAGCCCAACTGATCCTGAAGGGCAGAGGTAAGGAGGAGGAGGAGTGCTGGCCATGGGCCAGAAACATCAGTAGGCTGGTCTGGTTGGAGTGTAATCTTAGTGAGGGGAAGTAATGTGATATAATCTGGAAAGATGAGTTTTAGTCAGATTGGGAAGTCTTTAAATGCCAAAGGACTTTGTATCTGATCCTAGGGGAAGTATAAGTTGCTGCTGAAGCTTTTTGAGAGGAGCAGACATGGTCAATCCTGTATGTCAAGAATATTAATTTGGGGGTGGCTAGGTGGTGAAGTGAATAGAGCCAACCCTAGAGTCAGAAGGACCTGAGTTCAGATCCAGCCTCAGACACTTAACGCACACACAAACAAAAACCTAGCCATGTGACCTTGGGCAAGTCACTTAACCCCAATTTCCCTCCCTCCAAAAAGCAAAAAGAAAAATCTAAAAAAAAAAAGAATATTAGTTTGGCATCTTTTTGGAGTGTGGATAGGAGAG
Organism: Gymnobelideus leadbeateri; assembly: GCA_011680675.1. Lineage (NCBI taxonomy): Eukaryota > Metazoa > Chordata > Mammalia > Diprotodontia > Petauridae > Gymnobelideus > Gymnobelideus leadbeateri. The sequence goes on along the minus strand of WOXC01011918.1, from coordinate 127,193 downwards.
GGAATCTGCTGAAGAGAGAGATCAGCTAGGGGAATATTGCAGTAGTCCAGCAAAGATGATGAGAACCTGGACCAAGGTGATGACTACGTGAGCAGTGAGAAGTATGTAAGTGCTTGGGAGAGAGAACAGATGACACATGGAGGTTGAGGAAGAGCTAGATTTTGGAGCTGAGCAATGCCCTCAATAGAAATGTGGAAGCTGGAAAGAAGGAGGGTTTAGGGGAAGAGGGAAGAGCCATTTTTTAGATAGACACAGAAGGTTTAGAGCTGACGCAGCATCAAGTTGAGAGAAACAGGAGAGAGCCTTGGATAGGCATACAACATCCAGCAAAGGGTATTGAGAATAAGAGCCACCTTGGCGGGAAGAAACCATGGCAGTTTTTGTCCTATTAAAAAACTTAAGCAGATCAGTCAGGAAAAAAAAATGTAGATTCTGTGGGGGCAGCTAGGTGGCAGAGTAAATAAAGCACTGGCCTTGAAGTCAGGAGGAACTGAGTTCAAATCCAGCTTCAGCCACTTAACACTTACTAGCCGTGTGACCTTGGGCAAGTTGCTTAACCCCAATTCCACCCCCCCCCCCCAAATAAAGACAGAAAAAAAATGTAAATTCTGGACCTACAGGAACAAATTGTCTCCACCCAAGAATTCCAAGAGAACTAAAAAAAGGAAACTGTAAGATGACTGGCTGGAAGGTGTTATAAAAGAATGTGGCTACTTCTGTCTTGCTGTTGTTCCTATACAAAAGCAGAGTGTTAGGGGATAGGTGGAAGAATCTACTGCTATGCCTGACAATAATTAAGTAAACAGCCTGAGATATTCGGAGCTCTATATCATTTTTTTCCTTTTTTTTCTTTTTTAAAGCAATTGGGGTTAAGTAACTTGCTCAAGGTTACACGGCTAGTCATTATTTATGTGTAGGTGCTCATTTTCTGAGGCTGGATTCGATCCCGGGTCATCCCAACACCGAGGCCAGCGCTCTTACTCACTGCACCATCTAGCTGCCCCAGAATCTACATTTTTTAACCTTTTATTGTGTCACAGACCCCTCTGTCGGTCTGGTGAAACTCTTCTTAGAATAACAACTTAAGATCATTGATGGAAATGCTCGATATCATTTAGTGGTTACTGAAAATAAAAATAATTTTTTCCCATCCAAGTTCATATCAACACCTTGTAGGATCTATGAACTCCTTAAGAAGGTTAAGAACTCCTGGTCTGGAATATTCAGTTCATTTAACTTTATTTGATCTAATAATTCTGACCTGTTGACTTCAAAAGGTAGTTTGAGGAAGGGAATCTCCCTGATTTCTGTGAATGTCTGAAAAGAATCCCCCAAAGCCAAGTAAAGTTAAACTAATGTATTAATCTGGAGAAACTGTTGTGGGATCTGAAATTCTAGTTTTCTTGTTTGTTTTCTAGCAACTTCATGCGTCAGGAGTGTCTGGATTCCAGATTTGTGTTTGACAGACCTCTTCCAGTGTCTCGCCTAGTATCTCTAATTGGAAGCAGTATCCTTTTTGTTTTAAAAGTATGGGTGTGAATATGGAGAGTAATGTACAGTTGGTTGTGAATGTCTTTTAAGACAAGGGATTTAGTTGCCTCTGTCCACATACCTGAAAGACTAATGTTCCCTAGAATCCCACACATACATAAATATGCCGCCCATCCCAAATAGTGCATAATATCCATGCTTCCTGAAAGCACAGCACCATGTAATGGCATTCTGTGTGAGAAAAGAATACTTAGTGATTTATGCTTGGGTTTGATGAAGACCCCAAAATGTTTGAATTTCATTCTAAAGAGACAACTCAGACCATTGTGTTTTATCAAAAAAAAGTTGAGGTGATTTCACAAATGTATACTGTGTCTTAGGAGGACCTTTATTTGTCATAAAGATGGTCTAAAATTTGAGAGCTAAAACATGACATCCTTAGAATCAGATGTTTCCTCAGATTAAGGAAGCCTTCTTGAAAAGAAACAATGTCTGCTTGTCCACATCAGGAAAGAGTCTTTAACTAGATTAAGAAACCCAGATACCGACACAGCGTTATGGCCGGAGACCATATGGCGTGGGACTGCTCATCGCTGGTTATGATGTAAGTACAGACTCATCTCAGTTAACTAGTTGAAGTAGCTTTGTTTTTGAAGTGGTCTTTGTCTTACAAATAGATAGAGAGATAGATATAGATATTAACCAGAGGCAGTGTGGTGTTATAATAGAGTACTAAGCTTAGAGGCAGCAAGATTCAGGTTTAGAGCTTGCCTCTTACACTTATTGGCTCCATTGGTGACCATTGGCAGATCACCTTAGCCTTGTGTGCCTCAGACACTCCCTGGGACTTTTTTGGTAGCCATAATGAGGCAGGTGGAAGGAGTTCCCACACCAGAAAGTCCTATGCTGCTGACAGAAATCTCAGGTCCTTTGCATATTTACATGTGTACTAATCATTCAAACTTTGATTAACTGAAATGGTTTAGAGAATGGGATGTTTAGTTTAATTGAATTTTTATTAAACTGCATTTTAACCAGACAGAAATTTCATTTGTTTCAAACCCTCTTACTGAAAATCTCCCTAACTATGAGTCTACTTTTTTACTATAATAGGTACAGTGTCCTGGAAAAAAAATTGAATTTTTAATGTTGGACATTTTATTACAATTGAATTGTCATTCTGAAATTCATTGGTACTTTTATGGAATAATAGCTTCAAAAGACACTTAATAACAATTATAATAATAGCTAACATCTGTAATCATGCTTTTAGGTTTGTATAATACTTTATTATAATATATTATTATCTCAGTTGACCCTGGGAGGTAGGTGTTAATATCTCCAATCTATAGATGGGAAAACTGAAATGGGGAGCAATTAAGTGACTTGGCCAGAATCACTCAGCTACCAAGAGTCTGAGGCAGAATTTGAACTCAGGCCTTCCTGACTTCAGGTTCAGTAATCCATCTTCTGCACCACCTAGCAGCTTGACCTGAGTGTATACACACCAAGGATTAGGGTTGTGGGCCAGTATAACAGGGCCTTTTTTTCCCTAAATACTAAACACTCTGTGCCAGCATGTTTTATACACAAACCCTGCATATTTCTTGCAAAACAAAAACAAAACTGGTTAGCTCTGGTTGGAGGGGTTACTGTAATTTGTCTCCTTTTGAGGCATTTGTAGTCTGTTCATAAGTTATTATTTTCTTATTTAAGCAAAATAGTATTTGTTTTAACCTTTTTTCCACATTGCAAAACTGTACTTTGTATTTAAGAAATTAAGAGCTTGTCAATATACTTTTAATACCACGGTACCCAAATTTGTCATAAACATCATGGAATTTATTTTCATGCATATCTAGCTGAAGCTTAGCATGTTCTCTTCCTTTTTGCAGGATATGGGTCCTCATATCTTCCAGACCTGTCCGTCTGCAAACTACTTTGACTGTCGGGCTATGTCCATTGGAGCCCGCTCTCAGTCTGCCCGTACTTACTTGGAGAGGTGTATGTCCAAGTTCAGTGAATGTAAGTCAGGCTTGTTCTTTTTCAGCTCCCTAATAAGAGGGTGAAAGCAACAGTCTCCTTGATGAAGAAAATAATGAACCTTATAAGAAGATTCACTGTGCTGAAATGTGCTGCCACACATACCTTCCTTTCCCTGCCCCTGGCCTACTAGTCTTTACTCTCTACCCAGAGGCCCTTCCAGAAGCCTGAGGTTCTGCTCCCACTGCTAGCCACACCCACATTCTGACTGTAATCCGCACCTTCCAGCCCACAACTATTGAGGGAGAAAGACTTAAAAAGGAGGTTGTGGGAAAGGAAAGACAAGAGATGAGGTTGACAAAAGGCTCTACTTCCCTTTAGAGGGAAGGGGAGTGGGAAAGGAACAGCCAGGGGCAGAGCTTAGTACATTTCCCCAAGCTTTTTTTATCTGATGTCTTTTTTTGTCACTGAGCCCATTTTGATTTCCTTGTATATGGGCACCTTGGAGAAACATTAGTAAGAACTGAGGGAAATTGGAGAAGCAAGTCCAGGAGGTAATGCTCCTTTGGCAGGCTCATTTTTATGGCTCAGTTATATAGACTATATTTTTATGGCTCAGTTATATAGACTATATTTTTATGGTCCACAACTTCAGTTTAACCTAGCATAGTTAAAACAAACTGAAGAAGCCATCAACTGTTCTCGCCTAAAGGCAATTCTAATCTTGATTATTAAGCAATCTTTATTATTTCTTGTGTAAAGTACTTGTGACTTGTTATTGATTTTGGTGGCTGGTTTGCCTGAAAAGTGCTAAGTATTTGGTCAAAACATGGATTTAAAATGGCAGGCTTGATAAATAGAAGTTTGACTTGTAAGGTAAAGCAACATCATTTATTTTCCCCATGTAGGCAATTTGAATGAGCTGGTGAAACATGGTCTTCGTGCCTTACGGGAAACACTTCCTGCAGAACAAGACCTGACTACAAAGGTAAATTTCACTGTTTCTCAGTTAAATTAAATTAATGAAATGGTGCTGAAATAGAGATTATATAGTTTTTTCAGCTTAGGAAGAGGTAACTTGGTTTCTTGGCTTCTCACTATATAGTTTTGATAGTGATGAGTAATAATTGAGTAAAATACTTAACCTGCCTGGGCCTCAATTTCCCAAACAAGGGCTTTCATGAGAAAGTGCTTTGTGAATCTTAAAAGTTTCGTATGATGAGTTATTATTATCTAGTGTTATAAGGAGTCCCGAATTTTTTTTCCATTAATTTTGTGCACTTCTAACACAAATTTTCTGATTAATTTCTGATAAATCAAAAATTTTGTTCCATTTGCCAGATATTAATGATTGAAAAAGTTTCACATGAAGTGGTTGGTAAATTTCAGAAAAAAATATATCTAGATACAGTGTGATACTTTTTTAAAGTGTAACTTTATAAATGATGAAATTTTTTAAAATAGATTTTTATTTTTTGTAAAACCATCTCTTACCAGTTCATCCCCTTCCTTTTTTTATAATGAGAGAAAGCCCATTAAATCCAATAAAGAATTTCCTTCTTTTCTTAACCAGTCATGATTCAGACATTTTGTTTCCATCTCCAGATGGGAGTAGTCAGTTTACTATCAGTTAATGAGGGGTTTTATAGGTTACACAGTGTCTTGATATTTTTAAAATTCTGTTTCCCAGAATGTTTCCATTGGAATTGTTGGGAAAGACTTGGAGTTCACAATCTATGATGATGATGACGTGTCTCCTTTCCTGGAAGGTCTTGAAGAAAGACCACAGAGAAAAGCACAGGTAGGTCATGGAGCTGCTTGCAAACAAGACTTTCTTATCTTGTAGTCCCACAGAAAAAGATTTTTCTAACTTCTTGCAAAAATGTAATCGGGTTACAATTTAAATTGTTATTAAGAAATAGGAAGATGTAAATTCTGTTTTGATGGGAATGAGTTTAAAGTAGTTTAATGTAGGAATGAAAAAGCCCTTTCATAAATATAAGAAGGAAAATACTGGAAAAAGATAGGCAGTGAGATCAGAGTGAACGTTAAGTCATCGATGTGATGTGTTAGTGGAGGTTTGCAATAAGGCTTCAGATTATTGGCAGCATTTGATAAACATAATTTTACAAAACAAAAGCTACCCCATGTAATTTGGGATATAGCTTTGTTTACTGCATGCAATGAACTACTTGCTGTTTGGATGCTGTTGATTTAATGTATCTTTGTGTTTTCTACTTCAGCCTGCTCAACCTGCTGAGGAACCTGCAGAGAAGGCTGATGAGCCCATGGAGCACTGATCTATCTAAGCCAGTCTATGTCTATGTTAGCAAGTCTAAAAGGAACCCTTCTGTCCGTATGCCAGTTATTATCCACGCTTTCAGCCAGATGCAGAGTTACAGAATGAGATGTTCTTAGGAATCAGTCCTAGAATGATTTTTCCAAGAAACCTAACTAAAAGGTTATAACTGGATGCATTTTCTTGAAAAGGGAAGATGTAATCATTTTCTAGAAAGAATGGGGTATCAGCACTACTGTTTTTATATGAAGAACATATTGTCTTTATGATTTTAAAGGCAACTGTGAAATAAAATTGTTTCAACTGATTATGGTATTTTTTTCTTTGACAGCTTCAACAAAAACACTTTGTCATTTGCTACATCCCGAGTCAGAATTAAAAGTATAATTTTAATTTTCTTGAAATTTGCTGAACTGAAAAGAAAAAAGAATATATACCATCACCTTCACTTTCACCTCTCAAATGAGGGTGACAGGGTGATGAAACTAGAAATCTCTTGACCAGCCTTGCATGTAGTTTGGAATAGAGAGTTTGGTCTGAGGTGGGAGGAAGCACCCAATTATCTGGGACCCTTTCTTTCAAAAATTACAATTTTTTCTAGAGGGACCTAGCCATCATTCTAGTAAACATCATAGAAATTATGTTTAAAAAAAATTTTTTTAAGTAAGCCATTCAAATTTGTTTATTATAAAAAGAAATCACAAGGGCATTAACATCCTATTTGTTTTCTGCTGATCCCTTCTGTGTACATCATCCAATTTTGTTGTTTTTATATATGACCCCATTTAACTTGTAACACAAAAAATGGTAAATTGTGGTTAGGAGAGAGAAAAGTAGATGGCACAAGAGCTTTGAAGGAAATTAGGCCGTCTGAGACGTGGAGGTAAGGTGGGAGCACTTTCCGATCCTGGGGAATTGATTCTACCATTTCCTCAGTCCATGGATGTTTGGGAGTTTTTCAATATTATAAATAACTACTACAAATGTTTTTGTACTATTGGGTCTTTCCCTTTATCATTAATACCCCTAGAGTATGTTCCCACCTGTGAAATCACTAGGTGAAAGAATATGGCCTCTCATTTCTGCTCTTAAATCTGTGAATTCTTGATCATTAGCCACCATACTCTTGACCTGCCACTTCACACCACTGTGCTGTTAAACTGATTTCATTTGTTTTTTTTCTTTTTTTGCTTTTTGGAGGGCAATTGGGGTTAAGTAACTTGCCCAAGGTCACACAGCTGGGTTTTTGTTTGTGTGTGTTAAATGTCTGAGGCCAGATCCGAACTCGGGTCCTTCTGACTCCAGGGCCAGCGCTCTACTCACTGGGCCACCTAGCCACCCCAAACTGATTTTATTTTTAACCTAAACAAAACACCAGTAAGAAAGTCAATCTTGTAAAAAAAAAATCATAAGACATAAAGACAAATACCAAAGATGGGGATTATTTGCTAGTTTGCCTATAATGGTAATAGCTGATGTTTAGCTTTATAGTTTGCAAAGGACTTTTCCCACAGCAACCTGGGGAGGTGGGTGTTTCTGGAGTTCAATTTTTTTTGGGGGGGGGGCAATTGGGGTTAAGTAACTTGCCCAAGGTCACATGGCTAGGTTTTTGTTTGTGCGTGTGTTAAGTGTCTGAGGCCGGATCCGAACTCAAGTCCTTCTGACTCCAGGGCCGACACTCTACTCACTGCGCCACCTAGCCGCCCCGTGGAGTTCTATTTTTGAGATGAACAAACAGATTTAGAGAAGTCAAGCCAGTGGGTGCCAAGTGAGTCATAGCACCACCCTCATCTCCCCTCAGACTAATGCAAAACATCCCAAGTGCCTTGGGATGCTTCCAACCCAGTGCCCTCAGCCATTATCCTGGGAAATAGCTCCTGTGGAGAAAAGGTCAACAACCATCTCTGCCAACTGCCATCTACTGCTAACCTAGCTGAAGCAGCAAGGCCCCCTGAGGAAGAGACAGGCAGCAAATATAGTGCCAGGAGAGGCAATCACTACCATCCTGATCACTATCTCCCCACAGGCTCTGATGGAGACAGCCCTGAACTCAGAGCCCAAGAGCCTTGGGATTAGCAATCCAACTGGGTGGCAGCCCCCCGTGAGATGGAACCTGGTCACCATTCCTGCATCGACTACAGTCGAAGCTCCTGCCTTAGATATCAGCAGTGTGATGCTAGGTAGGCAAGTAAATTGACCTCTCTGGACCTTAGATAGGATAATAAAATAGGATAATCATATCATCTCCTTTACAGGTCATGAGGATCAAGTGACACATGACATACATAAAGCACCTTGGAAACCTATGTAAGAATTGTTGTGTTCATTATTATTACTATTACTATCATTTATTTATATGTAACAGGCTGACCATCATGGTGAGAAGATTTGAAATTGACATTTAGGAACTGGTTGAAAGGACTGGCCTGATTGAGCTTGAAGAAAAGATTTAATAGGGTTCTTCATAGCTAGCTATCAATAGTCTGAAGTTATTTTGTCATGTGTTATAAGGGAATCGATCTGGGGAGTTTTGGTGGAAGCTACAGAGGCCAGTATATAAACACTTCCTAACAATGCTGCACAAAAGTGTAAGGGGGCTACTTTGAGACATGTTTCCTTTGAAGGTCTTCAAGCAAAAGTTGTATGACCATTTCTCAGAGATCATATTGGAAGGGACCTTAAAAATCAAGTCCTTCCATCTTCCCCCACTCATTTTACAGATGAGTGAACTGAGGCTCAGGAATACCTACAAGTGCCTTAATGTGAGTACTTATTGTCTCCTATTATCTATTCTCTCCAGTTTATCCTGTTTGTATCTTGTTTGTACTCAATTTTTTGCAAATCATCTTTCCCAAGAGACAGTGAGTTCCCTGAGAGCAGGGACCAACTTTGCTTTTCTTTTATATCTCCCAGTTTTAGCATGTTGTTAAGTAGTAGCAGTTGTTTAATTGACTTAAGTTATTGACAAGCTGAGAAGTGAGGTGATTTGAATAAGGTCACAACTATGTAAGCATCTGAGCTGGGATTCCAACCCAGGTCCTCTGACTCAAAATCTGTTCTTCAAACATCCTGGGTTGGGAGAGCTGTCAGAGGTTCCTTCCAACCCAGATTCCATGATGTTATGATTTATGCCTCCAATCCCACCCAAAACTTCCTATCTGATCCAAACCACACAGCAACACCTTTCAGGTGGAGATGACAATCATTTCCTGTATCACAAGATTGTTTTTCATCATCGTACCCCTGGCATTTGACACTGAGTAAGGACCTGAGAAATGTCTGGAGTAAAGGTCTGTACCTATAAAAATGATTGTTAATTCTTAAAGTACAAATTGAAAGGATTATGAGCATAATGCAAAAGGCTAATACGTTCTTGTTTGCCTGCTTCCTCATCTGAAAAGTGGGGATAATAATAGTGCCTGCCACCGAGAGTTATTGTAAGGATCAAATATGACAATAATTGTAAAAGCATTTGGCACAGTGCTTGGCATGTAGTAAGCACTATTTAAATGTTAGTTATTATTAAACGTTGGTTTTCTTGTTCTGTTGTTCTTGATGGAATCTTAGACTTTTCTTTTATACCTGGCATGCAGTAGACACTGTATTTTTTTGGTTAATAAATGATTAATGTCATATGGATACCCATTCTCCCTGACACTTAACTACTTGTATGACCTCTCCAAGAGTGTTTCTCATATTGCATTAGATGTCCAATGAGGTCCTTTCTAGTCCCAGATCTATATATATCTATATATAAATTATCAGGGAAAAGCAAAAAAATCTTCATTTGTACTTTCCATATATGTCCATACATAATTACAGCGCCCTAGCATCTTGGAGCAATGGAAGCTGATTTCTGCCAATAAATATACACCTTGTAAATGACTTTAATTGCCCTGTGATAGGAGGGCAGCTAGGTGGCACAATGGAGAGTGAATCAGGCTTGGAGTCAGGTAGACCTGAGTTCAAATCCATCCTCAGACACTGTGTGACCTTGGGCAAGTCACTTAACCCTGTTTACTCTAGTTTTCTCATCTGTAAAATCAACTGGAGAAGGAAAGGACAAACCACTCCAGTATCTTTACCAAGAAAACCCCAAAAGGAATCGTGAAGAACAACATGAAAAGCAGCAATGATGGGGGGATTGAAACTTATACCAGAGTTGGAATGGATTTTGAGTGTTTTCTTTAAAATCTCAAATGGGAGGGGCGGCTAGGTGGCGCAGTGAGTAGAGCGCTGGCCCTGGAGTCAGAAGGACCTGAGTTCAGATCCGGCCTCAGACACTTAATGCACATACAAACAAAAACCTAGCCATGTGACCTTGGGCAAGTTACTTTGCCCTCCAAAAAAAAAGCAAAAAAAAAAAATCTCAAATGGGTAGACTTGCAAAATAAGATATAATAAACAATAAGTACCTGTTTGATAATAAAGTGACTAGAAAGATCAGATACTTCGTAGCTCGCTTTCTGGAGATGAGAGGCAACAGAAGTATCAGCGTCATTTACAAAAACCAAAGGTTTTCCCCAATTCTCGGGGTCCTGCTTTCTACTTCCTGTGAAGGTCAAATGAAATAATAATTGTAAAGGACTTCACACGGTGCCTGACACATAGTGAGTGCTATATAAACGTTAGTAATTATTATTATCAATTGTTATTATTATTTCACTTATTTATTCTTAAGCACTTTCCATGTTGGGAACCCTTGAGGGTAGGGATATTCCTAGTGCTTACTTAGCATAATGCCTGGTACATTATAGGTGCTTAATAAATATTGATTGATTGATTGCCAAGGGTAGAGGGCACAAAATACGAAAAAAATGAAACATTTCACCTTTAAGAGAGCCTACTACATATCTCATAGAGGATAGAATCAGACATGATATAAACAGCAAATATAAGGTCCCATTTTCCCTGACCCCGTTTGGGGTTCTCTTGGCAGCATGGTTTGTCATTCCATCTCCAGCTGATTTTACAGATGAGGAAACTGGGGCGAAAAGGATTAAGTGACTTGCCCAGGGTCACACAGTCTTCACTGACTCCAGGGCCAGTGCTCTAACCACTGCACTGCACACTTAAATTATATGTTACATATTAAATTGCATTTCATTATAATTATTATTGTTATTCTCAGCTCGGCTCTGGGTCTCTCCAGTGCCCAGAACAGTGCTGTGCTGCAAGAGTCACTTAGGCAGGACCGCACTGAGCTGAAGGGGAGCTGCTGCGGCTAGGGCAGGTCTGATCCCTCCGGGAGCCTCAGCTGCCTAACTAGCGCTCTCCAGGGTACGCGCGGCCGCCCAGCAGGGGGCGAGTTGCTGGAAGGCTCCGTTGGTTTCGCCAATCGGCGTGAGCCGGGAGGGGTTAAGGCGGGGCCGAGGACGTGGGAGGCGAAGCTGCGCGGCGGGAGGAGGCGTGTCCTCTCCGGGCCGCCGTAGACGTTAGGTGGCTTTGGTCCCCATCCCTTCCACGTCAGCCCGGGACTTTGAGGAGCCGCTGCCGCCACCGCTGCTGCTGCTGCCGCCGCCGTTGCCGTCACCGCCCCGGGCCAGGTAGCGGGTAGGGGGTCGAGGCTGGGTCGGGGTCCGGGCCGCGGCGCCTGCAGGTGGGGCCGCCCACTTCACTGGAAGGGTTGGGAGGGCGGCCTTCGGCGGGGTCGCGTCCCTAGGCCTGCTCTGCCGCGTTCTCAGGGCCCTCCCCCCCCAGGCCGAGGCCGGGGCAGGAGCGGGGGAAGGGGGCGTTTGTCCTGCCTCTGACCCCTGACCCCGGAGGTGCTGACTCTGCGCCCCTGATGTGGCCCGGGCCGCCGGGGTTTGACCGCCAGCCCTCCCTGCCCAGGCCAGGGCCGAGCACAGGGAGATCGTCCTGTCCGGCGCCGCCCCTCCCGGCCTCCTGCCCCGCGTTGGCCTGCGCATACCCGAGTCCATCTCCCGACCCTGGGCATTTCTCCTGGCCGTCCCCACCGCCTGGAATGCCCTCTCTCCCCTTTCGCATCCCGGCTTTCTAGCCACAGTCCCGGCTTCTGCAGGCAGCCCGTCCCAGCCCTCCCAGGAATGCTCCCTGTGGTGTTTGCACCCAGTGTGCCCTAGACCGGCAGCTCCCGGAGGGCAGGTACCGCCCTACGCCTTCCTGTACGTCCCCCCTGCTATATACAGCAGGCGCCTAATGAACGCCGGCCGACCCTAGACTTAGAATCATCAACAGAAACATCCCTTGTTCCTTTAGCGCTTTGAAATCCCCAAAATCCCTGAAGTAGGAAAGAAGAGGGGGAAGAAAAACTTTGCTCATTTCACCAAGGAGGGAATGCGATGGGTCTGGGCTCCCCCTGCGTGTGCTGGAGGAAACCAGGATGTCGCAGGGCTCCCCCGAGCTAGCTCGTGGGCTCCCAGCCTCTGGGCCGGGGCACTTCTTCTGCCAGAGCTGCAGGTGTCACACAGTCTACATCAGGGGCCACGCTGGACAGAGCACCAGGCTCCGTGGTCATTCCAGTGAAACAGCTTCTCCGGGATCTTAGGTTCTAATTATCAGAAACTGAGACTGTCTCCTTATCTGGCTCAGGCTGGAAGTGCCTCGCCCACACACAGGCTAGTCCTGGCCCGGATCAGCCCAGAAGCTTCTCCAGCTATGGCCACTTTCTCCTCTCCTTAGGCAGCCGGGTGGCTCCCTCCCAAAGACTCTCCATATTGGTGCCCGTTTAGTGCTGATGCCCAATTGACTGTAGCTCACAATTTCCCAACTCCAGCAGTCCACCAGCCTCTGCATCCCCAGTAGCAAGAATCACAGACCCTTATACTTGGCCAGTCTTAGACTATTTTAAAGTTATTAAGCAGAGCTTAGTGTGTTTTAATTGCCAGTACTAGGATTGTGTTTATTGATTTATTGAAGCTTTTTTAATAAGTAATGATATCTCATACTTATTCTAGAATTTCTGGTATTTATCATCAAAAGTATTTGCACTGTGGAGTACCCATAACGAGACACCATGACTGCTGCAGAAAATGTATGTTATACATTAATTAACGTACCAATGGATTCAGAACCACCATCTGAAATTATCTTAAAAAATGACCTTGGTAAGTGAAGGATGGGAAATCTAGACATGGACATATTTGTTTATGAAGCTAATTTATAATTGGAAACAATAGATTTTTATTTTATTTCAGTATAAGAGATCCATGATTTCATCTTTGTGGGGGACTACCTTTATCAGCACAGTTAGATCCTCCCTAAGGGTTAGTGTACTGTCTTCATGAGTTGTGGGACGAAAAATTCATTACATTTTGGCTAACTTTGTGGGGATGTGCTTTTCTGAACCTTGCTAAGCTGGTCTTCGAATGATAAAAAGCATTGGAACACTTGGTTTTCAGACCTTTTCTCCTTGGTAAGCCAGAGCTTGAACCTTGTTGACACAGCCTTTCAGAATCCATGGTCATCACCACACCGTGAAGAGGCATAAAGGAAAGGTTAATGTAGGGAATTTTGTCCAAAGTTTTTATATGAAGAAAACCATATATAAATAAGTTAGTAAAAGTGTTTCTTAACATTCTATGAATGTCTGTCATACTAAAAATGAAAACTTCTCTTATGCTAAGACTTTGCATGTATTATTCTTTGTTTAAATTTCCAGCACCTATGTGGTACATTGCATGTGTCGGGCACTTTTGAAATATTTTTTAAATTGAAATTTGAAAATAGGACATGATCGATTGGGTAATGCAAAGAGAACATGAGAGATGGACTGTGTGGTGAAATATTTGTAAGGTGCTTTGTTCAATGCCTGGCACAAAGTAGGAGCTTTATGAATGCTTATTCCCTTTCTCCTCTCACAAAACACATCTTTGATTAGAGGTCTTGTTTTCTTTTTAAGGAGTGATGAGTAATTGATGGTGGGTACAAGGTTGAGACTGTCTTGTCTCTTTGTGAGACCTTTGTGTGGTCTTCTTACATTACTTTAGGTAAACCAAAGAAGACTGTCATCTCACCTAAGATCATCTTGAGCTAGAAGGAAACTTAGCAATAATAACAGTAGTTGGCATTACATAGCACCTTTAAAGTTTGCAGAGTAGTTTTTATGCGTGTGTGTGTGTGTGTGTGTGTGTGTGTGTGTGTGATTTGATCCCCAGTGAAACATTGTGAAATAGGGAGCTTATAGTTATTATTCCTTTCTGCAGTTGAGTAAACTAAGACTTAAGTTATTTATAGTAATACAAATACTAATTGTCAAAGAAAGTATCTGAACACAAACTTCTTTGAACTCCCAAGTTTTGTATTCTTTCTACTCTCTCTCATTCTGCCTCAGTTCTCTTCAGAAACTGCACACGAAACTGAGGCACAGAAGAGTGTGGGATGACCTATCTAAGCCATACATTTATAGTAAGTAGCAGAATGAGGTTTTGCATCAAAGTCCTTATGACTAGAATATGGCTCTATAAGCATTTATCTTATTTGGAACAGAGGATAGATAAAGAGGTTGCTTTGAACCTGAACTCAAGCCCTGCCTCTGACACACAGTGGCCATGTGACCCAGGACAAAATCTGTCACCTCACAGTGCCCCAAGCAATTCTGTAAGTCATCAAACAATTGCTGGTCTGGCTTATAGAAGGAGCTTCCACATGGATGACCTCATAGATCCAGTAAAAAAAAAAAAACCTGGGGAAGTTGGATAAGAACTTGGAGGGGATAGGAACTTCTCAGAATAAGATTCTAAAGACCCAAAGAGAAATGGTTTTCATAAAGAGAAAAGACGGGAGATGTCTAAAGAGACTGGTGTAGATGCACAGGGAAGTTACCAATCAAGTTCAGTTTTTAAAAGATATATGCAAAGATAAAAGCAAGCACAAGTAATAGAGGGTCAATCAATCACCAAACTTTTATTAAGTGTTTACTATGTGCCAAATACTGAACTAAGCGCTGGAAGTAAAAAGGAGTTAAAACAGCCCCTACCCACAAGGAACTTAACATTCTAAGGGGGAGAGATGACATATATAATCAGTGCACACACTATAAATGTGCAGCTGATGGGAGATAATCTTAGAAGGAATGGCATTGGCAGCTGGGGGTACCAGGAAAGTCCTGTGTAGCTGGTATTTGAGCTGAGTCAAAGGAAGGCAGGTATTATTCTAAGAGTTGAAAGTTAGGAGGAAGAGTATCTGGGTACAGAAAATAGCTTGAGCATGCAGAGGAAAAAGGCATATCGTGTGCAAGGGGACAATAAGTATGTCAGTAGGACTGGAGGAGAGTAGAATGTAAAAAGACACAAATGCCCAAAAAAAGAAAGTTCTGTTTGATCTCAAAGGTAATAGAGAGCTCCTGGATTTTCTTGGGAGGAGCAGGGAAGAAGGGGGGGCCATCTCGTGTGTTGATACGGTCTTACACCTCTTTAGGAAAATAATCTTGGCAGCTCTGGAGGATGGATTGTCGTGGGGAGAGACCTGAGACAGAAGAGGCCAGATAGAAGACTGTTTCGGTAGTCTATGCTAGAAGTGATGGGGTCCTGCACAAAAGTGGTGAGGAGAGATTGTAGAGAAAGAAATGATAAGATTTGTCCTCCAACTTGGTATGTTGAGAGAAGAGTTAAAGATGAGACGCCAAGGTTTCAGACCTGGCTCTCCAGAAGATTGGCAGTGCCTTTAGCAATAATAGGAAAGTTCAGAAAAGGAGTGGGTTTGGGGGAAAAATGATGAGTTCTGTTTTGGACATCTTGAATACAAAAATGAAAATGTGGCACAGTCCTATAACAATAGTGTCAAGAGCATTAACATTCAGATTGAGCTAAAGTTGTAAGGAAGGTGAAAGATGGCAGAAAGATGTTTTGTATTTATTTTATTTTATTTTTATTTTGCTTTTTGGAGGGCAATTGGGGTTAAGTGACTTGCCCAAGGTCACGTGGCTAGTTTTTTTTGTGTGTTAAGCGTCTGAGGCCAGACTTGAACCCAGGTCCTTCTGACTCCAGGGCTGGTGCTCTATTCACTGTACCACCTAGCTGCCCCAAAGATTTGTTTTTTAAAAGCTGTATTTCAGAAAAGTGGAGTATCCAGGCAGATGGGACTGGTGAATGGGTCAGTGATAGAGGAAGAGACACAGCAGAGCTGCTCAGCTTCTCTTTTCTCTGCCTAGCAAAATGATGTTTAGTTTGGAAAAGACATTACAAGTAGCTAACAGGGAAACGTTCCTTCCCCCCAAGATTGAGATGGGTAGGTAGATAGAGCATTGAATAAATTCTTATGCTGTTCTTGAATTCTTGAATGGCCTGATGTAAAAATTAGTCATTAATGGTTTGATGTCACCTCTGAAGGCATTTTCTGGTACCCCAGGGAACAATGGCCCTGTGCTATTGAACATCTTTATCATTGATTGGGTAAATAGAAAGATCACACAAGAGACAGATTTTCAGAAGACACAGAGGAATAGAAAGTTCACTGGATGATAATCAGGATTCAGAGATACCTTGACAAGGTAGACACTTGCATAGAATCTATTGAAACTTAAATAGGGATAAAGTTTTACACTTGGGTTTGAAAAAAATATATATTCTTTTCCTAGCATGAAATGTGGGGGCAGTAGGGGAGAGTGGCAATGTGCAGATTGGGGGTTTCAGTGGACTGCAGGCTCACCTATAATCCTTTGTATATCTTTGAAGAAAAGACTTGGTGGGGGGGGGGGGGGCAGACTCAAGATGGCGGAGTAGAAACAGGACTTCCACGAAGCTCCAGCTTCCACTTTCACTAATCCATGTAAAAGGGGACTCTGAACAAACTTTGGAGCTACAGAACCCACAAAATGACACAGAGAAGCTAACCTCCTGCTGAGAACAGCCCATCAGCCTGGCAGGGAGCAGCCAGCTCAGTGCTCTGGGAGCTGACTGCATCCTGACTGGAGCCAAGGTTTTACCCCAGGGCGGCCTGACCAGCAGCCAGCTAGAGGGACTCCAGAACAGCAGCAGCTGTGGCCATTTCCAGAATTATCAACACATAGATGCCAAAGACAAAGTGAGAGGTCAGTGCCCTGTAGGCTTTGGGACCAGTAGTGGGGAAAGCGTTGGCCTCTTCACCCATGGGTGAGAAGCCTCTGAGGCGCAGCCAGCACCACATTGCAGCTTCAGCTCCTGGCCTGTGGACTATAAGGGGACTGGGCGAGCAGTCTAGAAGGTAGCCACTCTTGCTTTAACCTTCTTGGATCTGGATTGCAGTCTGGGGTGGAGGTCCTGGGGTGTGTGACCAGCTTGCCAGACCGTGTTGAGGCTTCAGAGAAGGCACCCCAACTAATACCTCCTGCAGCTGAGAAAACCCCAGCATTTGGGACAGAAGCTCCCCTGGCTGGTGGCAGAGTCCTACTGTGGCAAGCCCAAAAGTCAAGTAATTAATTGAGTAGCAACATGCCTAGGCAAAGGAAACAAAATAAACAGAAAAATTCAACATCAGACTCCTGTTTTGGGGGCAAAGAAGATCGAAGCATGGAACAGGAGGAGGACTATGAGGTCAGAACTCCTGCACCAAAAGCTTCAAATGAAATTACTAGCTGGTTACAGGACCTTAAGAAGCAGATAAGAGAAGTGGAGAAAAATTGGGAAGAGAAATGAAAATGTTGCAAGAAAATTATGAAAGGAGAGTCAACAGCCTGACTGAGGAAAATAATGCCCTAAAAAACAGACTACCTCAAATGGCAAAAGAGGCTGAAAAAGGCAGTGAGGAGAGGAATACCTTAAAAAGCTGGATTTGCCAGATGGAAAAAGAATCTCAAAGGCTCACTGAGGAGAATCTTTCCTTTGGATTTAGAATGGACCAAAGGGAAACTAGTGACTTTGTGAGAAATCAAGATGATGTTAAACAGATCGAAATAAATGAAAGCATAAGAAGGCAATGTGAAATATCTCATGGGAAAACCCACTGACCTGGAAAATAGATCCAGGAGAGATCATTTAAAATTATTGGGCTACCTGAAAGCCATGATCAAAGAAAGAACCTAGAAATCATCCTCCCAAGAAATTCTCATGGAAAGCTGCCCTGATGTTTTAGAACCATAAGGCAAAAATAGAGGTTGAAAGAATCCACCAATCACCTCCTGAAAAAGATCCCAAAAAGAAAACTCCTAGGAACATCATAGCCGGGTTCCGGAATTCCCAGATCAAGGAGAGAATATTACAAGCAGCCAGGAAGAAACAATTTGAATATTGTGGAAACGCAATCAGGATAACACAGGATCTGGCAGCTTCTACACTGAGCGATCAAAGGACCTGGAATATGATATTCCACAGGTCAAAGGAGCTGGGATTAAAACCAATGATGACCTACCCAGCAAAACTAAGTATCATGTTTCAGGGGAAAATATGGTCATTCAGTGGATTAGAGGACTTTCAAGCATTCTTGAAGAAAAAACCAGACTTGAGTAGAAAATTTGACATTCAGATACAAGAAGCAAGAGAAGCATGAGAAGGTAAACAGGGAAAAGAAATCATAAGGAACTTAACAAAGTTGAACTATTTACATTCCTACATGGAAAAATGATCATTGTAACTGAGAAAACTTTTCTCAGTATGAAAATAGTTGAAGGGAATAGAAATATATATAGTCTGTATCAGAGGGTATATAGGCGTAAGAATACATATGTGAATGTATATATATCTGTTTATAGGCATACATAGAGGGCACGGGACCAATTTAATAGAAAGGGATAATACTTAAAAGGTGAAATCAAGAGGTGAGAGAAATGTAATGAGAGGAAATAGGAAGAAACAGAATGGGGCAAACTATTTCATATAGAAGAAGCAAGGGAAAACAGTTACAATGGAGGGGAAGAACAGGAAGGCATAAGGGAATGGGTCAACCTTATAATCATTGAATTTGGCTCAGGGAGGGAATGACATATACACTAAATAGGGTATCTCACCCTACAGGAGAGTAGGGGGGACAGAATGAGAGGGGGGATGATGGAAGGGAGGGCAGGCTGGGGGGGAGGGAAGTAGGAAGCACACACTTTTGAAAAGGGGTAGAACCAAAGTAGAGAATAGGACAAGTAGGAGGTGGGATGGAGGGAGGGAGATATAACCAGTCTCCTACAGTATATCTACTATAGTAATGTTATACATTAGCTTCACATGTACAACCTATATTGAATTGCTTATCTTCCCAGTAAGGGTGGGTGACAAGGGAGGAAGGGAATGAATTTGGAATTCATAGTTTTAAAATCAAATGTTTGGGAAAAAAAAATACATATATATATATATATATATACTAATATTAATACTGTTTTACATGTAATTGGGAAATAAGAGAAGGGGATATCCTGGGGGACTGCTATTTGGGGGAGGTGGGTAGGGCGAAAACGGGGAGAAAATTTGTAACACAAAAACTGGCAGAAATGAAGTAAACCAGAAGTTAATGAAGCATTTGGGAAAAAAAGAAAAGACAAGACTTGGGGTAGGGAAGGGGAGTGGCTCGTGAGAGCTAGCTTTCTTTTCTGGGAGGGGGCAATTTTTTGTTCTTGACTCCAGAGAGCAGAACTAGAAGCAATGGGGTATATGTGACAAAGGCAAATCTGGCCTTGATCAAAGTGAGAAAACTTCCCAATGGTTTTTTATTTTTTTGTTGTTGTTGTTACAAATTGAACAGTAAACTCCTAGCGTTTTTTAAGGAAATTTGCATCTCTTAGTTAATAGTAAAAATTCAAGAACAAAACAAACATCAATTATAGAACAACAAAGATATTAGTGATGTTTTCTGGACTTGGTGTCTTCCAAGCTAGTACATATAATTCTCAAATTCAGGATCATAGCTGAATAAGGGGGAAAGGAGAAGGAAAGCGGGCTTCCCCCCCCCCCCAAGTTCATTGAAGGTTGTTACATTGGAACTCTCTCTAATCAGTCTCTGTTTCTGAGCTGTGATTACTAGCAGTTTATTATTTTCACAGATATCTGGAAACTAAGGGTTTGCCACATTGAAGCAAACTTCTCTAGCCAAAGTCTTAGGGCTACAAAAGGGCCCTCAGCAGTCATCTATACCATTCCTTCCATTTTACAGAAGAGAAAACTAAGAACAAAAGAGGCAAGAGAACTTGCCTAAGTCAGTGATGGAAGGAGGACTAGAACTTAGATCTTCTGGCTCTCAATCCAAGCCTCTTTCACTGTCCCAGGACTCTGTCACTAATTAGCTTGTATTTTCATTTTCTGTTTGCTATTTATCATAGGTCTTTATAGCTTGAATTTTTCATGAAACAGATTTTGGGCTTCAGTGGCTGAAGTTTGATATTTTTCATTTGGTTATTATTTTTAAAACTTTATTCCTAAGACTATTATGCATTCTTTTAAAATTTTTGTTTTTAATTAGAAAAGGGAGATGTGAAGTCTAAGACTGAAGCTTTGAAGAAAGTAATCATTATGATCCTGAATGGTGAAAAGCTTCCTGGACTTCTGATGACCATCATTCGCTTTGTGCTGCCTCTCCAGGATCACACCATCAAAAAATTACTCCTAGTATTTTGGGAAATTGTTCCCAAAACAACTCCAGATGGTCGACTTTTACATGAGATGATCCTTGTCTGTGATGCTTATCGAAAGGTAAATCGGGGCGGCTAGGTGGCGCAGTGAGTAAGAGCGCCAGCCTCGGAGTTGGGATGACCCGGGATCGAAACCGGCCTCAGAAAATGAGCACCCACACATAAATAATGACTAGCCGTGTAACCTTGAGCAAGTTACTTAGCCCCAGTTGCTTAAAAAAAAAAGAAAGAAAGGTAAATCAGTGTGCTTTAGGGCTAGAGTTAGTTCTGTTTTTGATCCTTTTTCTGGCTGGTTAAAAAAAAAATGTAATTGTCATTTCCCTAAAATTTCATTTTGGGCAGAATAATGTAATGATATTGAGAACTAGCTTCCTGTTTGTGAAATGGGAAAATTCATTCTATTCCAAAATGAATTCGTTTCTTGTTGTCTTTGCTGAAATCCCTTATGTACATATTATAAATGAAAAATAAGGTACTTAACATAGAGATTTTACAAAATTATCTTACACTAAGTACACAGAGTGTAAGTGTAAGTCAATTCATATATAACCAGCAGTGAGAATGAGGCTAACGTGTTCCATTTGATATGGAAGTGGTCAAGCTCTTCTTTCCTACACTTTTCCTTCAAAACATTGGAACACTGAAAACTTCTTTGGTAGCTTTAGCATTTTAAGAAAGAGACTTTGAGGGATGAACATATCCTTTTGAAAATGAAGACTCCAGAAAAAAAGGAAGTATCTGCTATTTGAATTTGTGTTTCAGGATCTTCAGCACCCCAATGAGTTTATTCGAGGTTCCACTCTTCGTTTTCTTTGCAAACTGAAAGAAGCTGAGTTACTGGAGCCTCTGATGCCAGCTATCCGGGCCTGCCTGGAGCATCGGCACAGCTATGTCCGGAGGAATGCTGTCCTGGCCATCTATACCATCTACAGGTACATATGTGTTTATGCTTCTGCTGCAGTGCAGGAATGAGTAAGTGGGAGAAGCAGCTGACACCATCTTTCATTTCTTTACTTCTAGGACCGTGGGGCAGTCTTAAATGCCTTTTCTCTCCCCACACAGAGCTAATCCTGGCTTCTTCCTTATGTCACTTTTTAAATAAGTTTGATAACACTCAACAAATAAAATACTGGGAAAAAAAACCAGCTCAAAATGTAAACTATTTGAAATTAATTAAAAATATATTTTTTTTAAATACCGTCTTTCTATAACAGGCACAAATTTCACACTGAGAACATTTGTTTCCCAAGAGTGTAATGCAGTTCATACATTGCTCATCCCTTCTGTCTTTTATAAAGCCCATGTCTTCAACCCTTCAGAGCAGTTGAGGATCTGTGTGTTCACTCAGGACTTATTGTTTGTAGGTGTATTACAGAGTTGGGTGAGCCTTGCCAGATAGAGAAAACCTCCATGAATTGGTGTCAGATCAATATTCTGATCATCAGTTACTGCCTGGGACTGTGATATGTGGCACAGGGATGCTTTGGGGCCATGCAGACAAGTCTTTGTCCCTCTCCTATCCCAGTGTCTTTGCTTTTGGGATTTTCTGCCTCCTACCTTGCTGCCAGGATCTCTCACTTCTTGTTTGCTGTGAGCCTACCTCTAGAAGTGACACTGTGTGTAAAATAAGAGGAAATAGGTTCAAAGTAGGACATGGGAGCACCCTCCTTGTGGAGAGAGGGACTTTAGAACATGAACATTTTTGCCTTCAGGGCCCTTTTTTTCTTCCTTTCTGGTTCTCTGCATCCCTAATAGTTGACAAATTATTGATTGTGGAATTACTGTATAGAAAGTGCTTGAGCATGTTGTAGAACCTTAGGATCACCATTTACCATTACATTCATAAGTTGGGTGAGTCATGAGAGAAATTTCTGTTTGATAAAATCCTGTTTAAATTGTCTTTTACTGTTAAAATCTGTAACATATTTTACTAAAGTAAAGAACAGTTATTAAATAAATGAAGCACTCTAGTTTAGTTCAGAGAGCTTCAGACTAGAAAAGAGAAAATGTCAATACTTGTTCTGCCTCAGTGTACCAGGAGTGTGACCTTGGAGAAACTATTTCTAATCTCTGGACTCCAGTTTCATTACATGTAAAATTAGGGTGGTTAGAGATCACATCATCTGCTGAGATCCTTTCCTTCTATAAAATTTGATGATTCCTATGTAAGGTGCTAACATAGATTTATGGTACCTGCTGCTGACCTAATTGGGACAAACATTTGGAGGACCTTGGAGTCTAGGATTGAAACAATTGGCATAGAAGGGTTTTCTTGTAGTGCCTCAGTACTGTCTTTCTACCATTTTGCTTAAAGGAATTTTGAACATCTTATACCTGATGCTCCTGAACTCATCCATGACTTCCTGGTTAATGAGAAAGATGCAAGTTGTAAAAGAAATGCATTTATGATGCTCATCCATGCTGACCAGGTGAAGTACCTTTTCTCTTATATTCAAAATGAAGCTTAAAACTGAAAGTTTTATTCAAAATTTTTTCTATCATTAATGGTTCATACACTAAAATAATCAAGATAATTTAATTTGTAGCACATGAAATCTGTGTCATTTCAGCCTAAGAACCCAATTTGAATAAAGAGAAAATTATTTTTCTAGAAGGGTTTTATACCTTCTCTGAATGGTGGCATTATGTTATTCTTTCTCCAATTGTTTAGGATCGAGCTTTGGATTACCTAAGTACTTGCATTGATCAAGTTCAAACGTTTGGGGACATTCTTCAGTTGGTCATTGTTGAACTGATTTATAAGGTAAGGGAGAAAATCTACATCATATTAAAGCAGCCTGCCGACTCCTGGGATCAGATTAAATTAGTTGACATTTTAAAAAGCAGCTGAAGTGGGCTTGGAGTAAAACTCAGGGCATTTACTTGCCTATTACACCACATCTTTTGAGAGCCTCAAACGAATTTCTTCACAGCTCCTGTGCGCAGGGTCACATTTTAGTTAAGAGAATCTAATACTTGTCAAAGGCATTTCACTTTGCTGGTTTAGCTTTGTCAATTAATTATTTATTGTAAAAAATATAGGAATAGGTTAAGTTTGAATTTTTACATGAAATGCTCAATTAGCCCTATCTTACTAAAGAATTCAGAAAATATCTCTGCAAGAATGGACTAACTTTTAATATACTAAATTGAAATTGCCAAACTTATTTATGGGGGGGGGGGATTGGGTCAAATGGTACAATCGGCTGTTTTTTATTACCGTAATGGTAGTTTAGGATAGCCAGATTTCCTGAGAGTGGGGTTCCTTGCTCTTTAGGAACCTCCTCTTTGCCTAATAGAAAATAATTTCTAGATCATGATGGTCTAATGGGGTTTTGACTGGTGCCTTACTTACAACCAAACAAATTCTGATATAATAACCAGTCTTACAAAGCAGATAAGTTAGTGAACAGTTATTTGTTTTAAAAGTGTATACCTTTCAATAATATGTTAGATTTTAAAAAAATTTGGTTTTCCATGGCCAATATATTACATAAAAGTCTTTATACAAGGTAAAAAGTGTTTAAATGAAAAACATCCTTTTGAAAAGTTACTAAGTATGTTATTTGCCACAGTCTTACTGTATTGGCCATTCTGTTGTCTTTTCTATAAATTCTATTTAAAAGCAGTCTTTCAGAGGATGAAGTCCTGTAGGAACTTCCTGATTGTATGAACAAGTATTCCTAGTGTCAGTTAAAACCAAGTTGTTTTTTTCCCCTAGGTGTGCCATGCAAATCCATCAGAAAGAGCTCGTTTTATTCGTTGCATCTATAATTTATTGCAGTCATCTAGCCCTGCGGTAAAATATGAAGCTGCAGGCACCTTAGTAACACTCTCTAGTGCCCCAACGGCAATCAAGGTATTGAAGTCATTTGTATCTTTTGGGATGATGTTGGGTAAAAAATGGAACTTCTTATGGATTTTGTGTTTACAGTCACGTTGTACAGTTCACTTTGTATTCATGTGACATAAGATGAATAGGAATTACATAAACCCATTTCCTTACCTAATGTGATTTTTTCCGTTGTCTCTTTCTTATGTAACTTCTATTTTTTTTCAGTTAAACATTTTTTCTCCCGCCCCAGGAGTGTGGGGGGGGGACCCCCACAAACAAATCTTTGTAGCAAATATGTATATGCAAAACAAATTCCCACATTAGTCCACTTTCTAAGAGAGATGGTGCCCTCGGGGCTTACCAGTATTCCTCTTTATTGGAGGTGGTTTTAAAAGCTTTCCTCAGATGGATTACAGAAAAGCTTGTATTGGCTGGCTTCTCAGCTCTCATTCATGATTTTAGCCAGGCACGTTTTTCCATCTGTCCTCAATTTTGATCAGAAATATAGTAAAAGAGAAACTCTCTAAAGGTCTTAGGGAATGAGTCATTCTGAATGCTCGGGTTCTTTGGATAACTGAATGTTTCTCTCTTTAAACCCCAAGATCTGTTTTATATTTTAGTCATTTTAGATGCAGATCTTTCCAGAATGAATTTTAGATTTGCTTGTTGCCTTAAACAGTATATGCACTTTAATTATTTCCTCATTATTCTGGGCCACGAGGATGAAAATCACTTAAGTTTCCATAGCATGTTTGCAAAGTGCTTTCCTCACAACAACCCTTTGAGGTAACTAGTACAAGTGTTGTTGCCCCCATTTTGTAAAGGGGAAACCGGCAGTGGAGTGGCTTGCCCAACGGCACCAGCTAGTGTATGAGAAGGGCCTCGAAACCTGGCCTCCCTCCTGGACAGCCTGGAGCTCCCTCTGCAGGCCTCTGCCTCTCTGAGCCTTGGCTATTCGAGGGACATGCTCAGACTGCGTCCAGGTTGGGAGAGCTTTTTGCCTCTGCCCTGAGGGAGCTGAGCTGCTTGGCTTCTGTAGGTCTTTATGTCCCAGCTTTTTGTGACTTTTCTTTTTCACCCCTGCTCCCCTACTGTTAGCTGCCACTTCTTGTTATTAGAGCAGCCCTGTCTCACCTGCTGGGAAACCAGGTAATAACAGCAGCTAGCATGCAGATCACATGGCAGCACACTTTCTAAATACGATCTCTCCTGGGAGGGATGTGCTGTTATCCCCGTTTTACAGATACAGAGAGTGAGGCAGCTGGGTGGCGCAGTGGGTGGAGCGCCGGGCTGGCTTGGCTGCTCAGGGTCTCCTGATTCTCAGGGCTGCTGGGCTGGATCGCTCTGGACTATATGCTTGGGGGTCACCACAGTGTGTTCTGAACTATTTATGCTTCTGTTCTCTAGGCTGCTGCTCAGTGTTACATTGACTTAATTATTAAAGAGAGTGACAACAACGTAAAGCTCATCGTCCTGGATCGACTGATAGAGCTAAAAGAGCATCCTGCGCACGAGCGCGTGCTGCAGGTGAGTGTGGCCTCCAGCAGTCGGGGTGATGGCAAAGGCAGACATTTATTTAATGCATTCTGTGTGCCCGGGACCCTGCCAGGCACTGGAGAGGCATAAAGACAATGAATGGAGACAGTCTGAGCTCCTGGGGAGGGAACCGTGGACATGTATAAATGTATGCAGAATAAATACAAATAGATAGTGTTAACTACAAGAGGCAGCTAGATGGCTCAGTGGATAGAGCACTGGCCTGGAGTCAGGAAGACCTGAGTTCAAATCCAGTCTCAGACACTCATTAGATGTGTGACCCTGGGCAAGTCATGTAACCTCGGTTTGCTTTAATCCACTGGAGAAGGAAATGGCAACCCACTCCAGTATCTTTGCCAAGAAAACCCCACAGACAGTATGGTTCACAGGGTCATAAAGAGTTGGACAAAACTGAGCAACTTAACAAAATTAACTACAAGCCAGTCTAGGAAGAAAAAGATACTAGCAGCTAAGGAGATCAGGAAAGTCTTCAGGTGGTAGTAATGGCTCAGGTCATCTCTGCTCATGGAATCCCTCCTCTTTCATGGTGGGCTCATTCAGCCATGTCTTGAAGAAGAGGAAGGATTCTCTGAACAGAGGTGAACTGAGTCATTACCCAATCTATTTGTATAAATCCTAGACCAAGTAAACACTATTGGTATAATCCTAGACAAAGTGGATACTGTGGGGGTTGGAAGCATTGTTGTGGTCAGTGGGATTTGGTGGTCGTGAGTTAAGCATTCACTTTCTACTGAGTTTTTCCTTTCTAACCACAGACATGCTCCAGTTTCCCCCTCCACAAACCCCTTTCCTTGTCTCTGCCCTCCCTTCCGGTTATTCTGTGGCCCTCCTGACCTTCACTGTGAAAGTGTAGAAAAGACCGTCTGCAGTTTCTCAGCCCTCTGCCATTCAGCTTCCAGCTTCCTGAAATAGTTCTTAGAGGTCCCTGGTGTTCCCTTCAATGTCAGGCCCACCGTCTGAGGGTCTCCTCAGGCCTTACTGTGTTGATATTTTGGCAGCTTTTAGTGCTGCTGACCACGGCCCCCCTAATCTCCTCCCAGCTGGTTTCCATGACGTGGCTTTCACTTGGTTTTCCTCAAGCTGTGCCAGCAGTCTGCCTCCTCAACAAGTATTCATTTAAGCACCTGCCATGAGCCATAGTGGTTGTAAGGTAGAAAATACGACTGTCTCTGACTTCATGGACCTTCTTATCCTAGTTCATTCTTTTCTAAATGCAAGTGTCCCTTAGGGCTCTATCCTCTTCTGGACTTCTCTGTCTGCATTCTCTCCTTTTGGTGATCTCATCCAGTGCTTGTGGAAACGTCTCCTAAATCTGTGTGTCCAGCTCTGTGCTCTCTCCTGAGCTCTAGCCCTGCCTTTCCAGCTGCCTGTAAGGCACCTCTGTCCTCGTGACACATCAAATTCAGTATGTTCTTAATTGGTTCTTCCCCAACCTGCTCCTCAGCTTCCTCATTTGTGTGTATCTCCCCAGCTGCCCAGGCTGGGTGACTGTTTAGTGCCTTCAGTGTGTCAGGCATCCCAGTAGGCACTGGGGATACAAGTGAAACAGTCTGAGCTTCCAAGATTCTTGCTTACCTCTTTGCTCTTCCTTACCCTGTGTATCCAGTCAGTTGTCAAGCCCTGTCAGTTTCCTCCACACTTTCTTTCACTTAAACCATTAGTGTCCTCATTTGGGCTTTTGTTCTTTCTCTTAGCAACTATTGTACTAGCCACCTAACTGGACCCTGTGTGTACAAGTCTCCCCCTTCTCCGGACCCCAATGACTGCCAAAATAACCTATCTAATTTGCTATCCTGATGACATCACTCCTCTGCTTAAGAACCGTCACTGACTCTTCATTACCTCGAGGATGAAATATATCAACTTTATTTTATTTTCTGTCACAAATTCTTTCTGCCCTTCCCCAACCTATTGAGAAGGCAAGAAAAACAGAATCCTTTGCAATACGTATAGTCGTGCAAAATAAATTACCTCATCAGCCATGTTCTCTCCTCTTCTCTCCCTTCCAAAAAGGCAAGAAGAAGAAAGAAAAAATAAGCACTCTCTCTCGTTGAGTTGCATACTTCATCACTCCTTTGGCATCATCAGTGGTCATTGTATTGATCAGAGTTCCTAAGTCTTTTGCAGTGGATTCTCATTACATGATTGCTGTTGCTATGTCTGCTGTTCTCCTGATTCTGCTCACTTGGCTACATCATTTACGAAAATCTTCCCAGGTTTTTCTGAAACCATTTCAAGTGATGGAATGCAGACTCTAAATAGTACCTTTTTTTTTTTCAATTACATTTAAAAATAATTTTTTACATTAATTTCTTCTAAAATTTTGAGTTAGAAATTTTCTTCTTTCCTTCCCTTCCCTCCTCCCTAAGATGGTTAGTAATTTGATATACATGCAGTCTTGCAAAACATTTCCACGTAATACAGAGTGTTTAGTTAGGCGGGTAAGACCTTCTGTAACCATGACCTTCTCCTTGGACCGAGCCTCCACAGCATTCCCCAGACATTGCCTTTCAGGTAGTCTCCACTCAGGCCATTACTTCCACTTCCTTACCACCTGAAAACCAGGCTTCGATAGGCCAGTTTGACTTTCTCTTGCTCAGTTCCCTGGCCCCCGGGGCACTTGTGACATGTCTCTAGGCATTCTACCATCATGTATCTCTCCCTCACCCTTTGCTTTTCAGCTTTCCTTTATTTCATCTTTCCCACTTCAAATATAAGCTCTTTGAGGGTAGGCACTATCTAGTATGCATTTGTATCCCCAGCACCTGGTACACACATGGTGGTCCTCCTGTCTTGCCAGCCTTATCCCACTGTTATTTGTCCTTCCTTATCAAAGAGGGCCATGTCATCAGGAAGGTGATGCCATAACTTCCAGGTGAGTTGGATTTAAGTGAGGGAGGGCTGTACAGAGTCACCAGCCTCACTTTCTCCTCTGGAGTCATCTGGGTCCAGTGACAAGATATGGATATGGATGACTGGAGATGGCCCTGGATGCAGTAAAGGACCTTGGCCTTTTTAAGCTAAGGTCTTTAACAGGTCTTAGTGATTAAGTGATTCACTGATTAAGGTTAGGTAAGGAATGAGGCAGAGAATGGCCTCTTTTACCTAGTCAAAAAAAAATCAGTCTGAGAGGGGAAGACTCTCAGGGTTTCTGGCCAAAACAGAAACAGTTGCTGCTTACACTTACTCTGAGCCATCAAGACCCAAACAGTGACAAGTGAGGCTTCTCTACTGTACATCCCTTCACACATCCAGTATTCTAGACAAGTTGTTCCCTGATCTAGTTTTACCCTTTCCTCCCTCCTTATATTCACTGAGGCCTGTGCCCCAGGACCCTCCACATCTCTGCCTGTTGAAATCTTTTCTTAACAGCTCAAGATGCTGCTTTCTCCATTGTCTTCCCTCCTTCCCAGTTAAAGTGATTTTTCACTCCTTTTTTTTTTGAAAGCAGTTGGGGTTAAGTAACTTGCACAAGGTTACACGGCCAGTCATTATTTATGTGTGGGTGATCATTTTCTGAGGCCGGATCTGATCCCGGGTCGTCCCAACTCCGGAGCCAGCACTCTTACTCACTGTGTCACCTAAGCCTCCTCACGCCTCTTTTTTTTTTTTTTAGCATTTTGTCTAGCCTTTTTCATTGCCTTTTTTACAGTCTTATCTGCATGTCTTATTCTCTCATCTTCTGCCATTGGCAGCTGGGTGATGCCATACCTGAAGTCAGGAAGACCCATCTCCCTGAGGTCACATGTGGCCTGAGACACTAGCTGTGTGAGCTTGGGCAAGTCACTTCACCCTCTTTGCCTCATTTTTCTCATCTGTAAAATGAAATAGAGAAATGACAAACCACTCTAGTATCTATGCCAAGAAAAGCCCAAATGAGATCATGAAGAGTCAGGCACAAATGAAACCTCTGAATAACACCATGTGCCAAGCTCTGTTCTAAGGATTCAAATAAGAAAAAGAAAGATTGTCCCTTATAATCTAATTAAGGAAGATAAAGCTAGAACATGGAGGAGAGCAAGAGGAATCCAGGTCCCTGCCCTCTGTAAAGGAAAACTTTGGGTGGAATTTAGTGCTTCATTCTCCAGCCCTCCCATCAGAAAGAAAGGAGACTGAGGGGGTAGGGAGGATGTGGAGTATCCTGTTGTTCAGTAATTTTAGTCTTGTCCTACTCTTCATGACCCATTTGGGGTTTTGTTGGCAAAGATACTCAAGTGGTTTGCCATTTCCTTTGCCTAGCAGCCTTCTGGCACACAGTATAGATTTAATAAATGTTTTTGAATTTGAATTGAACTCTTTACCTTTATATTGCCAATACCTGTTAGAGCCCTGTACATAATGGACACTTAAATGTCTGTTGAATTGAATTGAGTTTATGCTAATTCCAAAGTACAGTATTCATGCCCTAAAAGTTTGTTTTCATCTCAGATATTACCTAGTTTGTTGACATTTGCCTTTCTATTAAAAATAGAATGGGGGCGGCTAGGTGGCACAGTGAGTAGAGCGTCGGCCCTGGAGTCAGAAGGACCTGAGTTCGGATCCAACCTCAGACACAACGCACACACAAACAAAACCTAGCCGTGTGACCTTGGGCAAGTTACTTAACCCCAATTGCCCTCCAAAAAAAAAAAAAAGCAAAAAAAAATAAATAGAATGAATGGGGGTGGCTAGGTGGCGCAGTGAGTAAGAGTGCCGGCCCCTGAGTTGGGACAACCCGGGATCGATTCCAGCCTCAGAAAATGAGCACCCACACATAAATAATGACTGGTCGTGTAACCTTGAGCATGTTACTTAACCCCAATTGCTTTAAAAAAAAATAGAATGAATGACATGCAAATTTCTAAGTTTCTTTTAAAGATTTTGATAAAATAGACTCTAATTAATTGGGATTTTATTCTGTAACATGCGTTTCGCAAAGATTAACTTTCTTCCTTAACAATTATCTTCATCATACTTGCAGTTAACTTACCATTGTTACGTATAGACATATAGGATTTGAAGGACTTTTAGACATTAGCCCTTTAATTTTACAGATGAGGTAACTGAGCCCCAAAACAGTCTGGTGATTTGTCCAGCATTATATGGACAGAGTCAAAACTGAGTTTCTAAATTCCTTATATGATGCCTTTTCCCTATATGACATTGATCTTTTAGTGAAAAAGATATTCATATTTTGAAATTTTTTGGAAAATATTGACAAGAATGCTTATACACTAAATTTCTTAGTTTCTCTATTTGATCTATGAAAATAGAAGTTTCTTTAAAAGGCAAGCTTCTTTAAACAGAGTTTTTGTTATTCTTTCTAGGATTTGGTTATGGACATCTTGAGAGTGTTGAGTACCCCAGATTTAGAAGTGCGAAAGAAAACTCTGCAGTTAGCACTAGACCTCGTGTCTTCCAGAAATGTGGAAGAGGTAAAAGAAAGCTCTGATTACCATGTTCCATCCAATATAATGTACTTTAATGTACAACTTGGAAACTTATCTGTATTCGGTCTTGTAGCTAGTGATTGTCCTGAAGAAGGAAGTGATTAAAACCAATAATGTGTCGGAGCACGAAGATACTGACAAATACAGGCAGCTCCTCGTCCGCACACTGCACTCTTGCTCTGTTCGGTTTCCAGATATGGCTGCAAACGTCATTCCAGTGGTAGGTGAAACCTGACTGTCCCAGAAAACTGTTTCCATTTTTTTTTTCATTTCGAGTAGGTACATCATCAGACGACACTTAAAGGGAGCAAGGAAAATACCCACCGCTAACCTGTGCTCTTTCTGAGCAGCACAGGTGGGGAGCTGTCCTCAAGCACCAAAGCCTTTCAGTTTAGAATTATGTATACAATTCATCTTACTGATTCAGTAAGCTTGGTTTCTCAGTATTCAGTTCTTCCTAAATTATATTGAGCAACAAATGGAAGCAGAAATGAGCGAGGAGCCAAGAGATTCTCTGAGGAGCTGCCCAGAAGTGACAGTCCTGGGAGGCCATGGTAGCATACACACCTGCCCACAGAGGCCATAGAATGTTAGGGCTGGAAGGGACAACTTCTTTGGTAATAATATTTCATCACATCATCCTGAATCATCAGGATTGTGCTCTGTATACCATTATAAAGGTAATAATATTTGCTGAGACTAATCTAGCACAAATTCATACTCTTTGTCAGATTATTCTGGTCTGCTTGTCCAATACAAACTTCACAAATACTTAGGCTCCTTAAGAGTCTACCAATTATGGTGAATCTTTAATAAACTTTGTTTTACTTTGAAAAAAAAAAGATAATATTACAGATTTACTTTCAGATCTTTTAAGAAGGTCTCCATCAAAAGATGTTTTTTTTAAAAGTTCAATACTTAAAACTGTAAGATTCAGTTATCTGGAAAATTCACTCTGAGAATCTATGATTCTCTAAAATTGTATCTTTTGTGTTTTGGGATTTTTAGGTCCTGGTGTGTTTTCATTTTCATTTATGAAATTACAGAAATTCTTGACAGTATTTGAGGTGTAAATTGGCCACCCTTTTATAGTGAGTAAGTGGTAACAAAATGAGTAATGCTTTTTCCTCACCAGTGAATACACCCAAGAACAATATTTTACCATCAGTGCCTGCTTTCAGTAGTTATGTCAAACAAATCCCACTGGGATTAAAATGAATGTTTGTATCCTTATGAGATCACAGTTGCTAATGGAACTGCATCATTAGTGTATGGACAAGAGCAGTGGCTTTAGAAGTAGAAGACCCAAGTGAAGCCTGCTCCAACACTTGCCAAAGCAAAGTACTTTTTGCCTTCACCTGATAAAGCAATTCTTTGGATCCCCAAGGCATGGATTCAGACTCTGTCCCTGCTGTTTATTGCCCGTGTGCCCATTAACAAATTATGTCATTTTTCTGGGCTGTAGCTTCTTTATCTGTATAGTAAAGGGTTGTAGGAGATAAATGATCCTGAGAGTGCCGTGTCAATCCAGGGGGGAGGCACAAGGGTGGAATGTGGAACCAGTGAGCTGTCTATACTCACTACCATGGGGTGTGGTCCTGGTACACAGTAGGTGCTTAGGAAAAACTTTTTTTTTTTTTTTTTTTTTTTTAGCTAATGGAGTTTCTCAGTGACAACAATGAAGCAGCGGCTGCTGATGTCTTAGAGTTTGTCCGGGAAGCTATTCAGCGGTTTGACAATCTCCGATTGCTTATTGTTGAGAAAATGCTTGAAGTCTTTCATGCTATTAAGTCTGTCAAGTAGGTTTAAAATCTTCTCAAAACGATAAGCTTAATATTTTCTTTTTCTCTTTGAAGATTTTAAGAATTGAAGTAGATGATAGCAAATCCATTGGAGGAGAATGATTTAGGGTAAACAGTCCAGAGAGGACCAGTGTCATTTTAGTGAATCCATCATTTCTAGGGGGAGGAGTCCTGATTTAAAGAGTTAGCTCTTCCTTCCCCACCTGGCTTCCTTAAAAATGGAATGAAAATGAGAACAGTATCTTGATAAGTAAGTAGATATGGACATACATATATGCAATATTAAATATCACTACTTTTCCAGTATCTTTAATAATATTAAACTTTATATGTGTTAGAGAGCAGAAATTAAAGGGCAAGTTTTATCTATAACTATGTGCCTTCATTAAAATAATCTGTTGCTGATAAAAGATTGTTAGATTTGAATCTATTTAGGTACTCATGACAATGCACCAAAATAGGATATCCACCCAGTAAAGGACACCTGTAAAATGACAAATTTGTATCGTTGATTTGATATTAATGTTAATTAATTATTAATATTAATATCAGCATTTATGTTGGTGAACAAATGGGCTTCCATGATAAGGAAAAAAGTCATGGCAAAGTACTTCCTGCCCACCATTACACTGTCATCTTATCCAGCTCCTGTTGTTCACCTGTTTCGCTTTCTGATGAAGTGTAATGAAAACGTTAATGGTTAGTGTTTGTGTCATTGGCAAACTTGGCTTCAGTTCCTTCTTCTATAAAACGAGGGTAAATTCTATAAACCAGCTTGTTGAGTCTCCTCCAGCTGTAAATCATACACTTCTGTTACGGTGATGTAGTTCTTTGTTTCAGGTTAAGAGGTAAAACAAGTATATTAAGGGCTTCTCTCCTAAATATTTTTTCACAGTTTATTAAAAGCTGATGCCTCAAATCCCCTTATTGTCTACTGTCCCATTCATAAAATTAATTCCTATTTGATAGCTTCAGAAGAATATTTTTTTTGTTTTAAAGTAGAACATCATAGTAAACCTTTCAAAGTGATTAAATATAATAAGATGATAGAATTAAATATACTTTGGTATTGTCTTTAGTAGGTTTTAGAAATAGAAAGAACTGGGGTGCCTAGGTGGCACAGTGAGTAAGAGCACCGGCCCTGGAGTCGGGATGACCCAGGATTGGTTCCAGCCTCAGTACTTAGCACCCACACATAAATAACTAGCTGTGTCACCTTGAGCAAGTTACTTAACCCCAGTTTCTTAAAAAAAAAAAAAAGGAATAGAAAGAACTTAGATGTCTTCTAGTCCAACCCCTCATTTTTCACTGAGGCCCACAGATTAGTAAACATGTTCAAAGGCATACAAGTAATAATGGAAGAAAGCCCACTCCAAAAAAACATTTTTTAAATTTAATTTTTCCCCCTATGTTTACCATTTTCACTGATAACATTTTAGAATGAGTTTTTAGTTCTTAATTGTAAATAAAACATAATTTTTTGTTAATTTTATGGTATTTGGAAAGACTCCAAAAAAATACAATCTGTGTCTATATGGGGGGGTTGGGTAAGCACTTTTTTATGGCATCCTCTCTAGTTCCTTAGAATCATACTATCTTGTGTTTTTGTATTAAATTTGAAAATATAAGTGGAGGTCTTTACTAAGTTCAGTAACTGGCCTTCGGTTCATGGTGCACTTGTTTCTTCTTCCATTAGAATTTACCGGGGAGCTTTATGGATCCTGGGAGAGTATTGTAGTACCAAAGAAGACATACAGAGTGTGATGACCGAGGTCCGCAGGTCCCTGGGGGAGGTATGGTTTTACTTTCTGTCATATATGAGACTTCACCTTCATCAGTGAGCTGTTTTATCCAGCTAATACAAAAGTTAGGGAAAGTGTGGCCTGAGCTACATTAGATTGTTGTTGGGAAGTATCTAACAAAACAAATAAAAGGGCAGTGAAAAACAAATGACACGGTTTTGAAAACTGAGGTATTGTGTATCTTAGAGGGATCCCTGGGTATGGTTCAGTG
Organism: Gymnobelideus leadbeateri; assembly: GCA_011680675.1. NCBI lineage: Eukaryota > Metazoa > Chordata > Mammalia > Diprotodontia > Petauridae > Gymnobelideus > Gymnobelideus leadbeateri. Next base: position 92,299 of record WOXC01011918.1, on the reverse strand, counting down.
GCCCCTGTTTCTGTTTGAGTGAGACACTTGACCCAGAGCGCCTAGAAGGTAAGTGACTTGTCCAGGATCACAGAGTCAGAGGCGAGATTTAGGCCCAGGTTTTTCTGCCTCCAAAGTTGCCTTTGGAACTATGTGTTACCTCTCCCAGGACAAATGGTACTGAAAAATGTTTTATGAAATTTATAGACCATTGGAGACCAATTCTGAAGTTGGTGTACAGATGTTAAGATGGAAAGGCAGATGCTTTTAATAAACCCCAACATAGTTTTCAGTGGGAGGTAGGAGTCTGGGTCCTTATTGCAGTGGCTGTGTGACTTTGGACAAGTCTCTTCACCTTTGTAGACTTCAGCTGCCATATCTGTAGCATGAGAAAATTGAACTAAAAGAGTGTCTCATGATTCCTTCAAATTTTTAATTTCTTAGATTCCATAAAAATGGACAATTTTATTTAATACTAATTTTGTGTTAGAAAAATTAATAGATTTAATTTTTTTAAAAAGTCTTGGGCTGGAGCTTATTTGACCTTGGGCAAGTCACTGATTTCTCTGGCCTTAAGTCTCCTCATCTGTAAAGTAAAGAGAATTGAACAGGAGATGTCTAACTCCCAACAGTCTGCAAGCTTGTGAACCCTGCCGCCACTGCTCGTGAATTACTCGATGTTACAGAAAGCCCTGATTCTTTCCTCATCAGGAAAATGAGAGTAATGATGTTCTTGCTTCTCCCTGTAATGTTAATGGGATTTGAGATCTTCCTTGCCTGTTAATGGGCCTCACTTGGAGCCCATTAAGGGAAGCTTGCTTGTAGGAAGGCTTTCATACCTTTTGAGTCATGAGGTTGTGATGCCTTCTGGATCTGAGAGTTGTATAAATAATCTGAGTTGGTGTTTTGCTTTGGGGGCTTGCTTATGAGAAGGATCTTGTGGATTCTCTGGTCAAGATTCTGAGTGACCCTATGTTCTGGGCTCCCTCCCTGCTCAGATGTAAAGGTTCTCTTAATCCAGGGTTGTATGTAAAGTATATAGTTGATTCAGGAAGAGTCCTGTTGGTCTTTATTTCTCTGCTTGTATTTTTCTCTGAAATTTATGGTGCTGACTTTTCCTCTGAACTAGTGAATATAATTAAAAATTTACCCCTTAAACAGCTATCTTTCCAATAAAGCATGTCTAAGAACCTGTGCTAGCAGGCATCTTGGGTATGCCTATGTGGTTGCTACTATCCCTCAAAATTATTAAAATGGAATTAGTTGATGTCTGTGAAAGAATTTTATAATCATAAAGCACTTTATAAACATAAGCTATTATCTAAAGTAGATAGGAGGGGTGGCTAGGTGGCTCAGTGAATAGAGCACCAGCCCAGGAGTCAGGAAGACCTGAGTTCAGATCCAGCCTCAGACACTTAACACAAAACGAGCTGTGTGACCTTGGGCAAGTCACTTAACCCCAGTTGCCCTACCTTCCCCTCTCAAAAAAAAGCAAAAAAAAAAGTAGGTAGGAAATGTATAGAAGATAAAGGTAATATCGACAGCTGGACAGATTGACTTTGCTTGAGACAAGTAAGTATTACTTATGATTAGTATTTCAAAGGAAAGAAAGAAAGAGGTAGAATTGTGAACTAGAGAGACATAGGAATAGATGGAGTTGAGTGTATTAGCACAAATTATAGTTAATAGCAAATAACCTTTTCTCCCCATTTAAAAATGGTCTTTCGATTTAAAAATTGTACTTCCTGTCTTAGAGTAGAGCTTACAGTATCTCCTGAAGTGATTAAGTTATAAAAACATCATCTGAAATGGGGTGTGGGATACGAACTTTGTTATTTCTGTGGTTGAAATTGTTGCTAGTCACGTCTGGTTGATTCTTAGATCCCAATTGTGGAATCAGAAATAAAGAAAGAAGCTGGTGAATTAAAACCTGAAGAAGAAATCAACGTGGGACCAGTTCAGAAACTGGTGACCGAGATGGGTACTTATGCTACTCAGAGTGCTCTCAGCAGTTCCAGACCAGCCAAAAAGGAGGAAGACAGGTAACCAGGTCACCTGCACTCTCAGAATTTTAGCTTATAGACTTATTGCCTATTTTTATTATAAAGTGCTTTATAGATATTGTCTCATTTGATTTCATAAAAACCCATTGTGCAGATGATGAAACTGAGACTCGGATATGAAGTTACCCTCTCCATTGTCTCTTGGAGATCACTGACACTGACTCATTAACAGGTTGAAGACCCTCAGGGCATGAGTTCATTGAAGGTAGTTAGATTTTGTTTAACCATCTCATATTTCCTGGGTATTAATTCCTCATTAACCTTTTCTTTTCCTATTCTTCTTAATTCAAAGATAGAATTCCCTTTGGAGAAGGGAGCAAACAAATTAGAGTTGAGTAGTTCAGCCAGTTTGCCATCACCTGTCATCATTCCATACTCCCTAAGCAGCAATCACCCCTTCTTTGATCCTCCTCTTGCTCCCAGCGTAGCTTTTAAAAAGACACTTTTTTGCTGTCTTTAGAGTTCATTACCAACCTCAGTCCATTCTGTGATTTATCGATCTTGATGCTCTTCTTATAGAACTCTAGTCCTCTTTGGTGTTCATTCCCAGGTAATGGCCTTCACAGCCATCTTGTTGGTCCTTACTCAGCTACATTAGTCACTTTGCATATATAGTTCTTGATTTTCATTTTCTTGGGAGTCATTCTGTTTCACATCTTTACAATTTCATTCTTTTTTTTTCTTTTAAATTTATTTACTTTTAGTTTACAACATCCAGTTCCACAACTTTTTGGGTTCCAAATTTTCTCCTTCCCTCTCCCCCTCCATGGCAGCACACAATCCAATATAGGTTCTACATATACCTTCACATTAAACATAGTCAAATTGTGAAGAAGAAGTATAACCAATAGAGTGAACAACAAGAAAGATCTTAGAAAAAAAGAGAGAAGAGCAAGGAGTTTGCTTTAATCTGCATTCAGATTCCATAATTCTTTCTCTGGATATGGATATCCTTTCCATCATGAGTCTTTTAGAGTTGTCTTAGAACCTTGCATTGCTGAGAGGAGCCCAGATACAATGTGGCTGTTACTGTGTACAATGTTCTTCTGGTTCTGCTCCCCTCACTCAGCATCAGTTTATGTAAGTCTCTCCAGGTTATTTTGAAGTCTGTCTGCTCCTCATTTCTTATAGCACAATAGTATTCCATTACATTCATATACTACAACTTGTTCAGCAATTCCCCAATTGATGGGCATCTCCTTGAGTTCCAGTTCTTTGCCCCCACAAAAAGAACTGCTATAAATATTTTTCTACATGTGGGTCCTTTTCCCATTTTTATGATCTCTTTGGGATACAGCCCTAGAAGTGGTATTGCTGGGCAAAGGGTATGCACATTTTTATAGCCCTTTGGGCATAGTTCCAAACTGCTCTCCAGAATGGTTGAATTGGTTCACAACTCCACCACCAATGCATTAGTATTCCAATTTCCCCACATCTCCAGCATTAATCATTTTTCTGTTTTGTCATGTTAGCCAATCTGATAAGTGAGATATGATACCTAAGAATTGTTTTGATTTGCATTTTTCTCATCAATAGTGATTTAAAGCGTTTTTTCATATGATTATACATATCTTTAATTTCTTCCTCTGAAAACTGCCTGTTCATATCCTTTGACCATTTATCAATTGGGGAGTGACTTGTATTCTTATAAATTTGACTCAGTTCTCTGTATATTTTAGAAATGAGGCCTTTATCAGAGATACTGGTTATAAAAATTCTTTCCTAATTTTCTTCCATCCTAATCTTGGTTACATTGACTTTGTACAAAAACTTTTTAATTTAACGTAATCAGAATTATCAGTTTTGTATTTTGTAGTACTCTCTATCTCTTGTTTGGTCATAAATTCTTCCCTTCTCCATAAATCTGACAGGCAAACTATTCTTTGTTCTCCCAGATTGCTTATAGTATCAGCCTTTATATTTAAATCTGAACCCATTTTGACTTTATCTTAGTATATGGTATAAGTTATTGGTCTCTGCCTAGTTGCTACCATACTATTTTCCAGTGTTCCCAGCAGTTTTTGTCAAATACTGAGTTCTTATTCTAGAAGCTAGAGTCTTTGGGTTTATTAAACAGATTACTATAGTCATTGACTGCTATGTTTTGTGTACCTAATCTATTCCACTGATCCACCCCCTCTATTTTTCAGCCAGTATCAAGTAGTTTTGATGACTGCTACTTTATAATACAGTTTAAAATCTGGTCTGGCTAGGCCACCTTCCCTAGCATTTCTTTTCATTATTTTTCATTAATTCCCTTGATGTTTTTGACCCTTTGTTCTTCCAGATGCAATTTGATTGGTATAGCACTAAATAGGTAAATTAATTTAGGTAAAATTATTGTTTTTATTATATTAGCTCCACCTAACCATGAGTAACTAATATTTTTCCAATTTTTTTTTTTTTTTTTGGAGTGGGGAGGGCTGGGCAATTGGATTTAAGTGGCTTGCCTAAGGTTTCACAGCTAGTAACTGTCAAGTGTCTGAGGTTGCATTTGAACTCAGGTCCTCCTGACTTCAGGGCCAGTGTCTATTCACTGTGCCACCTAGCTGCCCCCAGTTATTTAGATCTGACTTGATTTGTGTGAAAAGTGTTTTGTAATTGTGTTCATATAGTTCCTGGGTTTGTTTTGGCAGGTAGACTCCCAAATATTTTGTAATATCTACAGAAACTTTAAATGGAATTTCTGTTTCTATTTCTTGCTGTTGGGCTTCATTAGAAATATATAGGAATGCCAAGGATTTATATGGGTTTATTTTTATATTCTGCAACTTTGCTAGAGTTATTTTTTATTTCAGGTAGTTTTTTACTCGATGCTCTAGGATTCTTTAAGTATGTCATCATATCATCTGCAAAGAGTGATAGCTTGGTCTCTTCTTTGCCTATTCTAACTCCTTCAGTTTCTTTTTCCTCTCTTAATTGCTACAGCTAACATTTCTAGTACCAAATAGAATAACAAGGACATCCTTGTTTCACCTTCGATATTTTTGGAAATGCTTTTTGCTTATCCTCATTACAGATAATACTTGCTGATGGTCTTAGGTAGATGCTACTTATTTTAAGGAAGACTCCACTTATTCCTATGCTTTCTAATGTTTTTAATAGGAATGGGTGTTGTATTTTGTCAAAAGCTTTTTTTGCATCTATTGAGATAGTCATATGGTTTCTGCTAGTTTTGTTGTTGGTGTGATCAATTATTCTGATAGTTTTCCTAATATTGAACCAGCCTTGCATTCCTGGAACAAATTCTACCTGATCAAAATGTATTATTCTCATGATAAGTTGCTGTAATTTTTTTTGCTAATATTTTATTTCAAATTTTTGAATCTACATTCATTAGGGAAACTGGACTATCCTTTCTTTTTCTGTTTTGGCTCTTCCCAATTTAGGTATCAATACCTATATTTATATATACAATATACCAATATTTGTATCATAAAAAGAATTTGTTTAGGATACAATTTCGTTCTTGAGATCATCCTATCCTTCTTTGGCTTAATTCCCTTGTAAAATAGTAGGACATTGAAGCCTTCCTATTCTTTCCTTGAACCCTTCCTATTCTTTCCTTGAACCCTTTGAAAACCTAGTCTTTAAAGTCTCTAAGAGCAGCTAGGTGGCACAGTGAATAGAGCACCAGCCCTGGAGACCGGAGGACCTGAGTTCAAATCCAGCCTCAGATGCTTAACACTTACCAGCTGTGTGACCATGGGCAGGTCACTTAGCAGAAATTCCCCTGCCTTTCCCCCTCCAAAAAGACCTGCTCCCCCCGCCTAAAAATAAAGTATCTCTAGTCCTCTTTATGCAACATTGATGGCAACTGGGATTTAGTGTGCTTTAGGTTTCTTCTTTGTTGCTTTTTTTCATCATCATAATCTGAATTCTTTTAATTCCATGTCCGTTCGTCTCTAACAGGTGATATAGCTAATTATAGAAAATAGCATTTTTCTGTGCCATTTATCTCAGAAAAAAATGTTTTATTAATTTACATTTTACTTTAGAGCTGCAAGATGTTTTACGTATAGTTTATAAAATGCATACATTTCTCATTTAATCCTCCCAGCCTTTCTGAGGCAGATAGTAAAACTTATATTGATTTTTACAGATCAGAAAACCAAGGCTCAGACCATTCTCAATTTGATAAATAGTCAAAGGATATGAATAGGCAGTTTTCTAAGGAGTAATTGACATATGAAAAAATAAATAATAGAAAAACTTAAATTAATGCAACTCTGAGGTTCTAACTCATATTGGACATGTTAGCACCTGACAGATCAGGAAATGAAAGTTGTTGGAGGGGCTGTGGGACAAAAGGCACGTGAATGAAGGCACTGACAGTGACACTACAAATGGTCCAGCCTTTCGGGAACCATGCCCCCTAAAGGCACTAAATGCTACATGCCCTTTGACTCACCTGTACAACTCATAGGCCTGTATCTCCACAAAGAGCAATAAAAAGAGAAAGAGACCCAGACATAACAAAAATATCTAGGGTAGTTTGTTTGTGTGTGTGTGTGTCTGTCTGTCTGTCTGTCTGTCTGTCAGCCAGCCTAGGGCTGCTTGTACAAGTGATGCTACTGTGCTGTAAGAAATGATGATGGGGATGGTTTCACAAAACCTGAGAAGACCTGTGTGAGCTGATGCAGAGTGAAGGAAGCAGAACTAGAGAACAATTTATACAATAACAGCCTTGTAAAGATAAACACAGTCTTAGAAAGACTTAACTCTGATCAGGGTAGTGGCCAGCCACAGTTGCATAGACCAGTGATGAAGCTTGCTGCCCACCTTCTGATGGATAGAACAGACTACGTCTCTGTTTCTGACCAGCGTGGGAACTGATTTGGCTTGATGCTACCTATTTGTCCGTCGCCCCCCGCTCCTATTTGGGAGTGGGAAATAAATGCTTACTAAGTGAAATGAAAAGTTAAAGACAAAATAAAACAAGCTCTAAGGAGTCATGCATTAAGGACATGGCAGAGTCCAGGTGGAGACACTGGTGGCTTGTGCTCTAGCTTCCCTCTCTGTCTCAAAAAGAGGAGGCTCACAAAGCAAGAGCCTTGCTCCAGAGGCTTAGAGTGTGCCACAAGACGTGGTTTGGCTTGTTTTACCAGCTTCAGGCCGCCTCTCCTTTCTTTCCCCTCAGGCCTCCACTTCGGGCATTCCTCCTTGATGGGGACTTCTTTGTTGCAGCTTCCCTTGCCACAACTCTGACCAAGATTGCCTTGCGTTATGTGGCCCTGGTTCAGGAGAAAAAGAAGCAAAATGTAAGTCCATCCCCCCAGTGGTCATTAAGCAAAGGTTGGCTTGTCTAAGGCTCCAGAGCCACTTTGAAGCAGCTCGGTCTAGAGGAGAAAACAGGCAGATTGTGACACGTGCCCTAACAAGGTGCAGGCACAAGCTTATGGGCCTTCAGAGGAGACACATAGAGCTTCTGGCTCAGGCAACCAAAGAAGGGAGGCTCGGAGGAGTTGTACTGTCAGAAATAATGAGAGGGAAATGACATTTCACCTGGAAGAAATAGCATGAGCAAAAGTGGGACAGTGTGGGCTCTGTTTGGGAAATGGCGAGGGATCCGCTTTCATTGGAATATTTAGAGGGGAGTAATTGGAGAAAGCTTGGACATGAGGCTTGGGGGCAGATTCTGGAGAGCTTCGAATGCCAGGCTAAAAGATTTGAGCATTATATGCCAGGCAGTTGGGGCACCAGTTCAAGTTTTTGTCAGTTGAATATGGAGAAAAAAGAGGCAGAGGGTAAAGAAGTTTGACTTTGTTTGTGCTTGTTAAGATCAGAAGCTCTCGATTGGAAGTGAACAACTAAGGCACCTTTCTTTCCACTTTAGTCTTTTATCGCTGAAGCCATGCTGCTCATGGCCACCATTCTCCACCTGGGCAAATCCTCCCTTCCCAAGAAGCCAATCACAGATGATGATGTAGACCGCATCTCCCTGTGCCTCAAGGTCTTGTCTGAGTGCTCCCCTTTAATGAATGACATTTTCAATAAAGAGTGCAGGCAGTCCCTTTCTCACATGCTGTCTGCTAAACTAGAAGAAGAGAAGCTGTCACAGAAGGTGAGGCGCCTCACAGATTGTGAATGCTGTGCTAGGGGCTCTGGGAGCCTGGGTTTTGTAGCCGTGGTCATGTAGGAGGCAAACCTGTCAGCGCACTGAGGGCTGCTCTGTATTGCTTTCTCAACCTAGAAAGAGTCTGAAAAGAGAAATGTGACTGTCCAGCCTGATGACCCCATTTCCTTCATGCAACTCACTGCCAAAAATGAAATCAACTGTAAGGAGGACCAGTTTCAGCTGAGCCTGCTGGCAGCGATGGGGAACACACAGAGGAAGGAAGCAGCCGACCCGCTAGCATCAAAACTTAACAAGGTAAGGGAAAATTGCAAGTTCTCTGAATCATCTTTTCTTTAGATTTTTCACTTAGGGAATATTTTTGAAAGTTTTTTTCTGTAATTACAATAAAAACATTTAGAAGCCCATAGTTTTAAAAGAACATAAGCTGACTTTTGATGTCATTTACTTACACTGCCCTACATGAGTTGGCAAGGAGATACCTTGATACGTTTTAAGTGCAAAAACAAACCTGTGAGCTTTTGTTTGGTCGTGGTTTTCAGGGAGTTCAGTGATTCATAAATTCTCTCTTTGACCTGTTTTCTAGTTCATTTGTTTAAGATAAGTACCTTACCTATTCAAATTTTTTTAGTCTTTTAATTTGGTTCTATTAGTTCTAATTGTCTCTTGGAATCAGTTGAGTTCTTTTTGCTCCATTCTACTTTTCAGAGAGTTTAGTAATACTATGTGGGGAAGCTACTTATTCTTCCAGATTTTTCAAGAGCTCCAATTCCATTTCTTATCCCTTGTTTCATTTTTTTCTTGGTATAGAGTAAAATATTTTTTAAAATCTCTTGATGGGGAGTTACTCTGGGCTTCTCTTAACTTTAGTACTTTTTCATTGTTTTTGGAGTTTTCTATTTACTCATCTCCAGCTTGGTTCTGTGGATTGGGCTTATGTGTCAGGGCCAGACTCCACCCTTTCCCACCGTTTCATATGGGGTGGAGAGGCCCACTCCGGTCCTGTGCCTTCTTTATTTTGGATAGGGTGGCTGGCTGCCTGAATTATGTCTCTGTCTTCTTGTGGCACTGCAAGTCTTAGCCTTAGCCCTATCACTGTCTCCTTCTTGCCAGTTGAGAGATGGTTCCTTCCCTTCCTGTGGCCCCAGCAATCCATAGTCAGATGTCAGAAATTGGAGATGGTGCTAGTCTCAGGCCTTCTAAAAGGCTCCTTAGTGCATTTACCTGATACTGAGCTGGCATCATCTCCTGTTGTGACTCTGAGTATCCCAATATCTGCACTGCCCTGCTCTGCGGGTAGTGACCCGCAGACACAGGCTTTGTCCCCCGTTGTAGCTCTGATAGGGCAGGCCCCATTCGCCAGGGCTTGAACTGTCTTGTGTATTTCCTGACCTATCCCCTCTCCAGGGACATCGGCTTCTGGCCACCTTCTGGTGGTTTCTGAGTTGGATGGAAGAGCTGACTGGTGTGGCTCTTCTTTGGTCTCTTGATCATTACTCGGGTTCCCTGTTGTCTCTTTCCTGGTGCAGTTCTGGGAGAGGTGGGTTTTCTAGGACTTGTCAAGTCACCACTTAACCAGAAGCACCTGTACAATATGATATCTAACAAAGTAAGTTAGCATCCTTTTGTTAACATTCATAGCCAGGATGAGGAACCTGCTGCATCCATTGGTGCCATTACAGAAAAATACCTCACTTCCATGAGCTCTGTTTGTTCATACCCACTGTCTCACTACGTCCAGAAAACCTGTACTTGAAGTTGCAATCACAGAATATTAGAGCTGGACTCAGCTTCAGAGATCAATCTAGTTCAAGCTTTTAGTTTTACAGACAAGGTCTGAGGCCCAGGGTTACACAAATATGGCAGGTTTAGGACTCAGAAGCAGATTTCTTGCTTCCCATTGTGTTTCCTTTCTACTGACATATTCTTTTTTTTCCTTAGAAAGCAAGAAGTCATCATGGTGAGGAGGAAGAGTAGGTTAGAATTGTTTAAACTTTATTCCTCTAGTGTTATTTGTTAGTTACATGCCACATCTTTCCTCTGATAAGCTAGAAGGGGATGAAGGTCTGAAAATCCATTTTAATATTGAGATTTTAGAACATTTACATCCTACATTACTTTGACATTTTATTGTAAATGTTGAATAACTCAGTTCTCCAGGTTCACTTGAAGAGTAGTTTTAATGTCTTTCCCCGTTTAGATATTCTAGAACATTTTTAGGGGCGGCTAAGTGACGAAGTGAATAGAGCACCGGCCCTGGAGTCAGGAGGACCAGAGTTCAAATCTGGCCTCAGACACAACACAAAAACTAGCTGTGTGACCTTGGGCAAGTCACTTAACCCCAATTGCCCTCTGGTCAAAAAAAAAGAACATTTTTATCTGGGGCATTGCACGTACCGTAGAGCAGCTTAAGAGAGCCAAACAACACTGTGTCTACAGTATCTACAAGGTGTAATCATTTGGTATACAGATACTTGATATAAAATTGTTATCTCGGAAATCCAGTCATTCAATAACCTCTTTATTTTTCTTTGGCAGGTTACCCAGCTGACAGGTTTCTCAGATCCTGTCTATGCAGAAGCTTATGTTCATGTCAACCAATATGATATAGTTCTGGATGTACTTGTTGTAAACCAGACCAGTGATACTTTGCAGAACTGCACGTTAGAGCTAGCCACACTAGGTAAGGACATATTCTCCACAAGAAGGTTACCGTGATATCCTAGCTATGAAGCTGCAACTTAGCACTGGCTCTCATCTATTGAGCTGAAGAAATAACCATTCAGATTAATAGATTTCAGATAACTATACTTATCAAACCCCCAGCCTAGGACTTTTTTAAAGTGTCGAAATGCCATTTTCCTGGGTCTGAACTCCTTTGCAAGATAATCAGTCAGTAGCTTATAAAGCTTACAATTTTCTAAATGTATTCTATTCCTGTTTTGTTTATTAAATTAATGTGACATTACTCAAGTGAACAAGCAAGTAAAGCTTTAGTATAGCAATGACCTGAAGCCTTTGGGGTAATGGTGGATTAAATGCTACACTTCACAATCAGAGCCTTGCAGCTCAGGTTTCCTTGGGTCTCTGTTTTCACACTGTTTCTCTTCTTCCGTTTTTGGCATTTGAAGCTGAGCAGTTCATTACACCTGATAGTTCTGGTAAGTGTAGATTTTTCTGGGTGTCAGTGAAGGGAACAGCTGAAATAGAAGACTGTTATTGTTACTTCATCCTTTTAAAACTGTTAATTTGCTCAGTACAGAACTAGGTACCTGTTCACCCACAGACTTTTGTATCTTAGGCATAACCAAGCAGGGGCTCATCTGTAGTGCTCATCACCTCGGGGGGATCTTGTTGGTTACTCCTCTTGATCTCTTTTTTCCCTCTGCCCTTAGCCTAGTACACATGTTTGAAGTAGATTGCATTCCTTCTCTCTTTCACATTTTGCTCTGAAAAGCAAAAATGAAGAATATTCCCAAGGGTCATATAAGGTAGAGGGAAATGGGGAAGAAGAAGGAGTGTTCAAATACAGGAGTCTTCCTTGTTTGTTTTGGTACTCGGGATCTGTGTGGAGACCTTTGTAGAAACTTTTAAATATAGACAAATTTGTCCTTGCTTTGTATGGTCAAATATCTCCCTTAATTTGGGACACATTACTTCCTTAACATGAGGTTATGTTTGTCAGAAGTTTTGTATATGCATTGAAATAAATGATCAGCATCCATCATTCTGGATCTCTGGGTATTCAGATGAAGAATCACTATAAAATTATTCTGAGGTTCTCAAGTTTTAAAACAAGAATACATAGAGTGGATTTTAAAAATGAAAGCTAAACAGTGGCATAACTCTAAATATTTTCCCTTTTCTGGGGAAATCCAAAATCCTAAGCAATTTACATTTTGATGTCTAAGGTTTTACCATATCCAAAATGAATTTTTTTTCTCCTTCAGGGGATCTTAAACTTGTGGAAAAGCCATCTCCTTTGACTCTTGCACCTCATGATTTTGCAAATATTAAGGCTAATGTTAAAGTAGCTTCAACAGAAAATGGAATTATTTTTGGTAATATAGGTAAGATGCCATGCATGTTATACAGTAGCAGATCTGGGGCATATATCATGAGAAAGGGAATCTAAAGAAGGTCTTCTCTAATAAGGGGCTGGGGGTATGAGATTTCATGATTCTTTGATGTCATAGTCTTTGTCTTATACTCCTTTTGTATCCCTCCCAAAAAATATCTAGCACAGTACATTAGTATTTCAGATATTTCATTGGCATGGCCTCCAACCCAGATCATAGACCTTAACTGTATTTGAATTGATTGCCTTCAAAAAATCATTCTGTGGGTTCTAGCACTCTGGTGATAAGCCTTTCTGCCCTTAACTAACCTGGTGCTCAGGTAACAGATCTACCATTTGTTGCCAGGCCCATATTCAGCTACTTTTCAGCTTGGGTTGGACTGGCCAACACATGTGCTCTATAGCATAGTCATTAAGATCCCAAGACTATGTCCACAATGTCTACAATTAGGCATCAGAGGACATCAGTGAAAGGCCGTTACATAATACGAGGCATGTATTGTGTTAATACTGTTTGTTGAACTGTAAAAAAAAACAAAACGAGGTTAGTATTCAGCGAAAGAGAAACCTTCTTAAAAATAAGATTTCAAAGTATGTTTTGCATTTGCAAATGTTGAAGTCATGTTTTTCATTCATATGAATTAACCTGCCAGTCTTATAGTTATGTGGGGGTTTTGTGTGTTTTTAAAATTATATCTACAGTATATGATGTATCTGGAGCAGCAAGTGACAGAAACTGTGTGGTCCTCAGTGACATTCACATTGACATCATGGACTACATCCAACCTGCTTCTTGTACTGATGCTGAGTTCCGCCAGATGTGGGCAGAATTTGAGTGGGAAAACAAAGTTAGTACTTGGGAAAGTGGTGGGCTTCTTGGTCTTATTATCCTCCCTACTTTTGAGTTAGTATAATAGTAAGGAGTTTCTAGTGAAATCTTTCCCCATGGCAAGTGACAGACACAGAAAAAGAACTCCCAACTTCTTCAGCCCATTCATACTACCTAGAAATTATCATTGGTTAGGCTTACCAAGAAAACAATTCTGTAATTTAAGTTTAAAAAAAAAAAACAACAAAACCATTTGCTGTTTTTAGGCATGAGATTAGCAACTGCATAGTTAGTCTAACTGATCAAAACGTTACAGGCTCTGTTCCTGATAGTCAAGATATGAAAGATGACTGAATCCAGTTACCACAAGGGACTGGATGCCACAGTTGCTTCTGGAGACATTCAGTCAGTCATTACTTCCATCTTTGGCAACTGTTGTAGATGTTCAGCAAGAAGCATAATTGATTTATTTTTGTGAGGTCATTCCTTGTCAAAAAGTATTCATTCTGGCATCCATTTTGAAGGGAAATGTGAGGAATACAGTTACTCCTCTGAAAGCAAAGGGTTTTTTCCCCCTTAATATAAAGTAAAAATTATACTATAGTTTACCTTTTAACAACTCTTAAGTTTTTGCAACCCTAAGAGAAATTATTATAAGAATTTTTTTTTCATTTTAAGATAATAGCATTTTAGACCTGAGTCTTTAGAGGTTATCTTGGACCCATTTCCCTTTTTTTTTTTTTTTAAAGATGAAGAAACTGAGTCCCAGAGGTCATACAGCCATAGTATAAGCCTAGGCATAGAAGTTTCCCTAACTCCCAGTCCATTGTTCTCAGTGATCTTTCTTTTTTTCCTTGCAGGTGACAGTTAACACAAATATAATTGATTTAAATGAATATTTACATCATATACTGAAGTCAACCAATATGAAGTGCCTCACTCCAGAGAAGGTAATAGTCTGTCTGAATTTGCTGTTGGACAATCTGGGCTGGCCACCTAATGAGTATCTGCTATAAGGATCTACCTAATTTGACCTGCTGAATGGCCAGTCTAGGCTCCCGTTTTAATCATTTCTTCCCCATTTTTCTAGAAGCTTTATCCAGAGGAGTCTCTTTAAAAAAATATTTTTGCTTTTATCAGGAAATACTAACAGTTCCTCTAACTCTGCTTATCTCTTTCCCTCCCTTTTTTCCCCTCCCACACATCCTACCCCTTTGCAGTAACTCTGATATGAATCAGAATATATCTGCTGGTAAACAACGTGGTTTTCATTGCAATATAGATTTCATTGGCTTCTGGTTTGTGTAGCACATAGGCACCTGCCTCATGGGACTGCAGGCCCTGCAAATAAACATTGATGTGGTATGCCTGGCTTTGCTTGCTGAGTCCCTGGATGAAGTGTTGAATTGGTATGTCATTGTTATTCTCTTTCAGGCCCTTTCAGGATACTGTGGCTTTATGGCTGCCAATCTCTATGCTCGTTCCATTTTTGGAGAAGATGCACTTGCAAATGTCAGTATTGAAAAGCCAATTCATCTTGGACCAGAAGCTCCAGTTACTGGCCACATACGAATTCGTGCAAAGAGTCAGGTAATGATTGTCCTCCCTTTTTTTGTTCCTTGTCTTTGTTCCTTCTGCTTTTCAAACGCAGGAAAGAAAGTTGTCTCTAAAAACACATTTCTCATTACTGTCCACATAGCTGTGTAATAGTTTTACCTAGTTCCATAGATATGCAGTAGTCATATTCTCTAAATAGGCAAGATGATTAAATCACTTACATTGTGTCTTTCCCTTTGAGGACCATCATTCTGAACTTTGTGGGTAAAGCCTCTCTGCCTCTCAATAACTTAGTTGAAATAAATCCCTTTTCCATAAAGATTGCTGGAGTCCAAGGTTCATCACAAAGTAGAGAATCAGAAAATTTCAGGAGAATCTTAGAAATTTTAATCCAACATCCCACCCATTGCAGGAGTGTCCTCCATAGCATTCAGGCCATTCAGCCTCTCTTGAACACTTCTAATGGCAGGGTCTGGAGAGCTTTCATTGTTAGCAAGTTTCTTCTTCTTCTTCTTCTTTTTTTTTTAAAGCAATTGGGGCTAAGTAACTTGCTCAAGGTTACACGGCTAGTCATTATGCGTGGGTGCTCATTTTCTGAGGCCGGATCTGATCTCGGGTCATCCCAACTCAGAGGCCGGCGCTCTTACTCACTGCGCCACCTAGCCGCCCCTTTAGGGCAATTGGGGTTAAGTAACTTGCCCAAGGTTACACGGCTAGGTTTTTGTTTGTGCGGATTAAGTGTCGGAGGCCGGCTCCAAACTCAGGTCCTTCTGACTCCGGGGCCGGCGCTCTACTCACTGCGCCACCTAGCCGCCCCAGCAAGTTTCTTCTTATGTTGAGCCAAACTCTTCCACTATTAATTTCCACTTGGTGATCATAGAACTCAGAGCTGAATCCCTTCAAGAATCCTGACAAATGGTTGGTCTAGCCTCCACATAAAAGTCTCCAGTTATAGGAAATTCATTGTTTCCTAAAACAGTCCCATCCACTTTTGAATATCTCTGATCCTTATAAAGCTTCTCTCTACAGAGAGATCAGATCTGCCTCTCAGCAACTTCTCCCCATAATTCCTATTTCCATCTTCTGGGGACAAGCAAAAGGAGACTAAAATTTCTTTAACATTAGTCTCATTTATTTAAAGGCAGCTATTTCGCTCTGCTCCCAAGTTTTCTCTTTCCCAGGCTACATCCCTGCTTCGTTGCCCTGATCTTTGTGTGGCAGTAGTTTCCTTTTCTGTCAAGATCATGGTGACTTCTGGATGCTCATCAGCTTGTCAGTTTCTTCCTAAAACGTGACTCCCATACTAGAACACAGTACTCTAAATCTGGTTTCACTGTGGTGGAGTTGGTATTGATCAGTCTTGTCCTATTCTCTGTGACCTTGTGGACGATAGCATGCCAATACCCTCAGTTAGGTTTTCTTGGCAAAAACTGTGGAGTGCTCTGCCATTTCCTTCTCTGGGGGATAATGGCAAACTGTGGTTAAGTGACTTGTGTGCAGTCATACAGCTGGTAAGTGGCTGAGGCCAGATCTGAACTCAGGTCTTTCTGACCTAGGCACAGCCTTCTATCCACTGCACCACCTAGTTGCCTTATGACAGAGATCAACGGGCCTATTGTCTCCATTCTCTGGAGTTTATACTAGTACAACTAAAGATTAAATTAGCTATTTTTGTCTCTTGATGTCATACTTTGAACCTGCAGTTCACTAAGAGCCTCCCTTGCATACCACCAGTTACCTTTATATGAATTACTGTCTAGTCGTATTTTTCCCTATTTCTCTTCCCCTTTGGAGGTAAACAGAATAAATGTGGTCCCTTTTTCAGAAGAGAGCCCTTCAGATATATGATATAATAATATGTCCTAAGTCTTCTCTTCCCAGAACTAAAACACCTCCAGCTACTTCAGTCATTCCTAATCATTTTGGTCATCCTTTCTAAAACAGATCCCAGAATTGGGCCTAATACTCGAGGTGTGGTCTAACCAGCATAGAACCCGGCTCGCTCTTTTTATATACACTGTGCAGCGCTATGCCTTCTGTAAATGCAACATGAGAACTCTGAGAATTGGGATGGAGTTAGGTGACTGCTACTTCTGAGTTCTGTTTATGTGACTGTTAGTGAATTGGGGTACCATGCAAATAACTCACTGCTTTTATGTGGTATCAGAAATGCAAACATGTTCTTTCTTCTTTACAGGGGATGGCCCTTAGCCTTGGAGATAAGATCAATCTCTCTCAGAAGAAAACTAGTGTATAAAAGTTAGAAAAGGCCTTTTCAGATTTCCTGATTTAGGTATGTGTCTTGTTGGACTCCAAGCAACTTGTATTCCTTCATGCTCTGTGTAATGTAGTATCTGAGTTTGTGCTGAATGCATTCCAGCAGATAATTTATAACTTTTACCCTAAATCAAGACTGAGTTAAAAATTACAGTTTATTTTTCTCTTTTGGTCTTAGCCATTCTGTGTACTGTCTTCAAAGTGTATAACATCTTTCACATGTACTAGGACTATTTCACAGTACAATAAATCTGTTTATTCTTAGGACTTTTGTCATTTTATAAATAAATGCATAATTTGATTTGCTACTTATCTGTTTGTATATTTTTTTTAATGGAACATAAGGTAGGATTTAAGTTCAGTTGCTGAAATTGTTCTTTGATTTAATTTTTTTTTTTTTTTTTTGCTTTTTGGAGGGCAGTTGGGGTTTAAGTGACTTCCCCAAAGTCACAAAGCTAGTAAGTAGGTCAAGTGTCTAAGGCTGGATTTGAACTTGAGTCCTCACTCCAGGGCCAGTGCTCAGTTCACTGCACCACCTAGCTACCTTTTGTTCTTTGATTTTTCATTGACTTAGAGAATGTTAAAATTGGAAAAGAAGCTTAGAGGTTAACCCTAGGTGGGCCTCTGGGTCCTGCAGGAATGCCTCCAGGTCCCAGAGCTGCTTAGCATCAGAGGTGAGACCTAATATGTAAGTGTACCCACCCTTGGTTCAGCACTTTTGCAACTATGCTATAAATTAATAGAAGCAGGTACAGGTCAGCTCTTCAGAAAAAAATACTTAGCAACTAATCAGTAAAATATAGCATTTTTTGCTTATGAATAGACATGAATCTTTGAAGAGAATGTGAAAAGGAGGTAAAATCAAAAAAAGAGGCCTTGATTCATCTACTTGGTTATGTCCATTTAACAGCTGAACACTGACATTGCTGAAACCACTATACTAAATCTTATGTGTTTTTGTAATTTAATGGAATTTAGCACCAGAGAATCAGTATCAGATTAATTTTAAGAGATTCATCTTCACTGTGAAGAAATGTTAGGAAGTACACACACACAGTTCCGTTGTCCCCATTAATGGAGAACATTGGTAGAATCAGTAAGCCGTCATCCATTTTTGAAATCGTTTACATGTGGCTTTGGAGTATATTGTTTTATTTACTATGAGTCCATAGTGGTCTAGATTAATTAGGAAAGCCATATTATGAAAACTAAGGTCAGAAGGATATCTCTGATATCCTGATATCTCTGCTCAACTCCTCGGTCTCCCACTTTGTGTTGGAGATCCCTCAGACTGTCTTGGTTTTAAAGTTGCTTCCTCTTAGCTAACCTTCCAGCTCCTATATTCCCACTGTATTCTGGATGATCCAAGGAAAGCCCAAGACTAACATACAGTAATTAGAATATATCCCACTCCGTAGGCCGGGATGGTACTTGGACATTCACCTGGACTACACAAGGGAAATCTGTTCTTGATTCCTTTTGTCATGACACAAACCCATAAGCCACACCATTTTCCAACTGCCAAAAAGAATCAGCTGCTATAGAACATTAAGGTAGAGTCATTCAAAACTGAAACAGATTGCTTTATTATAAGTAATGAGCCTCAGTCCTCCCCTCATCCCCCAGTGAATGTGTTTGTTCAGTGACCTTATGACCACTTGTTGAGGATGCTCTAGAAGAGATTCATCCTATAAGATACACCAAGGATAGGCCCTTAGTGGTCATTCAATCCAGCCACCTCCCCTGTAGCTGAGTTCCTTCTGGAGCAAACACAGCAAGTGGTATATGTGCATCTGAGGGCTTCAAGCATCCCCCTGACCAGTAGCCTCTATCAGCAGAGCAGGAAAGGGAACAGTTTGAGCTACTTGCAGGTTTGCATTTTCTTACTTGATTTGAAATACCTTTTAAAAAGTCACCACCACCACGCTCAAGGTAAATATTCATTAGTCATTATGCTGAAATCCTGAGACACTTATTCATTATGGTGGCATGATGTGTAGTGGGTGATGGGGAGGGGACATGGCAGCCTTGTTCTAGATAAAATATGGTGGGAGGTGGGTGTTGGCTGGGGGGGGGGGTGTTTATGTGTAGGGAACCTGTGAGTGGTGTCTAAGTTTAGAGTAGGAAAAAAAGATGAATACGCTCAAAGGGTGAGCAGTATGGAGAGGAAAATGGCTAAGAATGGAGACCTGGTTATTTGTCTCTCTAAGTTAATTGGTGATTCTGGTAAGCTGAATCCACTTTGTTAACTCGTGGTTTTAATGAAATGAACACTCAGCTGGTCATCAGAAGACTTGTGTCCCACAACTTCCATTAACCACATTTCAGCCTTAAGAGAGCAGGGGAGGATGTGTATCCCACATTGAATCTAGAAAGTGAGCCAAACCAGGAAAGAAGTGAGCATGGTCTGAGGTGGTGACATCTCCAGGGTGGGAGGTCTGCTGGCAAGAAGATGGAAAAGTCCAGAGATGGAGTGGATCTGGGAGTACTCTGCTCCGCCTTAATTCTCCTGGCACCTGTGACAATTCTGTTTTACACCATCACATACTCTATACCAGGGAGTGTTCAGGTGAGGACCAGCATCTCTCCCTGCCACAGAAAGATGGGTTACCTCAGGCTTCTCTGGCTGACAGTTTGAAAGCCTTCGACCCTGCAGAGAGGAGACAGGATGGACCTTCGACTCCACACTGTAAATCCTTGTCTGTTCTCCTCCTCCATTAATTATACTATACATGAAATATTCAAAACTTTTCTTGACTTTTAAAGGAGCTCCCCTACCAAGGGATCCATTAATCGATATTGCAGTCTACCTAAATTTTAAATAAGGTTTAGGCTTGATGAGCCCCATAACCTGATCGCACCTTGGGTTTATGAAAATCAATGGGTTTTCTGAAAAGACTCCCATGAGCTGATTTACTGTAAAAATGAACAAAATCAGGAGAACAATTTACATGATGATAATAGTGATATGAAAAACAACTTTGAAAGAGGTGCTAATTTGATCCAATGCTTGGGCATGACTGTAGAGGGCTGCTGACAGCACATCTCATGCATCTTGGCATAGAATTGAGATGCAAGACGAGACGTACATTTTCAGACACTGCTAATATGTTGAATCATTTAGCTGGACCAGGGAAAAATTTCCACTGGGGGGAGGAGGAGAGTGAGTTAGCAATTGAGATTCACCCAAAAATGCATCAATAAAACATTTTACATGCATAGAATAAAACAAAGTTCAGATGGCACAAATAGCAATTTTGTCATCAAACCATGCTTAAGTACACCTTTTCTTTTTATTTTTAATAATATTTTCCCCAGTTAACATGTAAAGATGATTTTAACCTTCATTTTAAAAAAAATTTTGAGTTCCAGATTTTCTCTCCCTCCCTCGACCTCCCACCTCCCCAAGACATTAAGCATACCTTTTTAAAAAAATCAAACCAACAGGGTCACAGTTTCATATACAAGACGCTGTTGTTATTTTTATACTAAAATATATTTGTTAATTAAGTTTATAATGAAAATGGCTAAACTACAAAAAGATCAGCAGTTTCCTTCAGTAATAAGAGCATAATGTAGCTATAGCCAAAAGTGCAAATAAAGATGGTATAGTAGAAAGGCACCCCATTTATTAAGTTGCTGATGTGTGCAGAACACTATGCTAATGGCTAGAAGAGATAGAAACTCTGTTGCCTTCACGAAGCTCATAGTCTAGTAGGAGGAACAAAATGCAAACAGATGATTGTAATTCACAATATAACGTGGAAAGCACATAGAAGTACAAAGTATTACATGAAAGTTCAAGGTGAGCTCTGCATGCTGCCTCCTGTCTCCCTCAGGGTGCCTCACTGTTTCAGCTAGGTTGGCTGGCATGGCTGCCATTTGAGTGGCTATTGGTAAGGAGAGCTAGCCCCTTCTTCCCAGGAAGTAGGTGCTGCTATTATCCTTATTTTCCTGATGAGAAAAGTGAGATAGGTTAAGTGATTTGTCCAGGGTCAAACAGCTGGTAAGTGTCTGAGATAGGATTTAAACTCAGGTCTTTCTGACTCCCAAGTACAACACTATGCACTATGCCACCTTGGTAACATGTTGCCAAGGTGGAGTGACTTAACCATAGTCACCTGGTCGATAAGCTTCAGAAGAATAGACCTTTCTGACTCCGAGCCTGGTGATCATTCAGCTACATGCAAAATTTTCATCCAACCTTCTCAGCTTGCAGATGATTTTTACCCCCTGAAATCTCTCCCTAAAAGAAGGAAGGTTGTTTTTGTTTTTTAAGGTGAGGGAAGGATGTAAATAATTCTGCATCAAGAAAGTCTTGGGGAGGGTGAGTTACTACTCAGGCCAGCAGTAGGGTATTATGGGGCTGGCAGCCTGGAGATAGGTGTGGTCAGAGGAGGCCAAAGCCACATTATTTAACTCCACTATTGATTTAACCTTGGACCCAATTCTTGTTTCTCCATCCTCCATCCAAGCACCAAGGCTTAGTTCATGATGTCCTCATAGGATTTAGAGCTTGAAGGGAGAGAAGGAATGGTTCCGTCTAGGATTCCTAGGTCCTAAGTATGGCGGTGGAAGGGTCCAGACACTTAGTAAATGCTCTTTGACGTGACTTAGAGGGCATCTTTTCCAGTCTTCTCATTTTATGAATGAGGAATTGCCAGAAAGGAGTAATAGCTTATCCCAAAAAACACCATTACTGAGCAAGCTGGACTTTGAACCCATGTTTTCTTACTCCGAATCCTGTGTTGCCTCAGAAGATTTGGGCTTGAGTCTAGGCTCTGCTCCTTATTAACTGCGTGACCTTGTGGAGACACTCTCCTCTTGGCCTCAGTTTCCTCATCTGTAATATGAAGTGTTTGGACTAGGTGACCTCAAAGGTTCCTTCCAGTTCTAAATTCTGCTATCCTATAACCTTAAAGACTTACATTCAGCGTTTTCAATAATTTGCCTACCATCACTTTTGAGTTTCCACCATTCCTGCCCTGCTAATCTTCAGTCCTGACTTCCCCCTTCCATTGGGTTTCTTCACTCTCAACCCTGGGTTAGTTACTAAACAAGCTGGCAGTTGTGGAATAATGGAATTGGAGAGAAGACCGAGGTCCAAGCTTTACTCAGTGTAACCTGAGCAAGTCAGCCAACAACTCTCAAGCTTGAGTTTCTCTATCTGTAAGATATTTGTATATACCCAAAGATTGTTGTGATAGAAAGTGCATTGAAAACTAGAATCTCAGGGTGGCTAGGCAGCACAATGAATACAGCACCGGCCCTGGAGTCAGGAGGACCTGAGTTCAAATCCAGCCTCAGACACTTACCACAAAAACTGGCCTGTGACCTTGGGGAAGTCACTTAACCCCAATTGCCTTACCTTCTCCCCTCCAAAAAGCAAAGATAGAAAATAGATAGACAGACAGATAGATAGATAGATAGATAAAAAAAAACTAGAAACTCAGCTGGCCCTTGGTGCTCAAGCTAACACTTCTGAGAAGCCTTCTTTGATCCTGCTAGTCTCTGAATTCTTATAGAATCTCTCTTGTGCAGGTAATGTATTTTAACTGGTGTCATTATTTGCATATTAGGTCAGGGATCATTTCTTATCTGTTGATCTTTGGGATCTCCCTTACCCCTGAGTCTGGATATAATGGATATTATTAAGTTTTTGTTAAACAGATGCATAAATATATTTTGAACTAAACAGGCTTTTGTGGATTATCCTCAGAAGCTAACTGCTATTTCTAACTATTTCTGTGGGATGTATCCTAAGGTGGTTGTTTGTCCTTGTTCTTGAGGATGACCATGACCGTCAGGAACTTGCAAGTGAATTGGATTTAAGTGAGGGAGGGGGGGCTGTGCAAAGTCACAAGCCCTGCGTTCTCCTTCAGAGCCATCTGGGTCCAGTGGTGAGATAGAGATCCAAATGACTAGAGATGGTCCCATACCCCAAGAAGTCGAGAGTACAAGTGCACCAAAACATAAGGCAGCTAGGTGGCGCCAAAGTGCACAGTGTCGGGGCCTGGAGTCAAGAAGACTTCCTGAGTTCAAAGCTGACCTCAGACACTAGCTGTGTGACCCTGGGCAAGTTACTTCACCCTGCTTGCCTCAGTTTTCTCATCTGTAAAATGAGCTGGAGAAGGAAATGGCAAATCATTCCAGTATCTTTGCCTAGAAAACCCCAAATGGGGTCACAGAGAGTCAGACATGACTGAAAAGGACTGAACAATGCAACCACCAAAATATTCATAGCCACCCCTTTGGGGTAGTAAAGAATTAGAAACCAAGTAAATGCCCATCAAATGTCAAATATGACCTCAGACACTTAACACAAAACTAGCCCCAGACACTTAACACTTACTAGCCTGTGACCTTGGGCAAGTCACTTAACCCCAATTGCCGGCCTTCCCCACTCCAAAAAAAAAAAAAAAAAGACAAAATAAATTAGGGCACATGAGTGTGATTGTACCATAAGAAACAATAAATAGGAATCAGAAGCATAGGAAAACAGATGAATTGAGGTAGAATGAACAAAGCAGAACTAGGAAATCAATATATACAATTATTATAATGGTGTGAATGGGAAGAATTTTTTAAAAAGAAAGGAAATTGAAGACTATGTTCCTATAATGACCAAGCCTGGCCTAGAAGAAGAATTAAGCAAATAATTCCTCCTCCCATTTGCAGAAGTGGCTTCAATGGAAGGAACACAAGGTGCTGCATTCACACACACACACACACACACATATGCATCAGAGCTTTTTACTGAACTGCTTACTGAACTTTTTTTTTGCTTATTTTTAACAAGAGATAGCTTACTGGGGAGGGGAGGAAAGGTGGGGTTATTTTCAGAAATAAAAGTGATGTGAAAAACATAAGATGAAAATAAAGGAAAAATAAATTCTGTGGGAAGATGAAGTTTCAAACAATTTACAAATAAAGTTTTGGAACACAGATCACTTTTAAAGTAGCTGCCTATTATTAATTTGCTACTGATTCTTTGCTATTAAAAAAGAGGAGAGGCCTTCCTGTTACTCCTGCTTAGGAGCCATCCCCCACAAACAAAGGAGAAACTGAAAGTGTCTGGTTCTGGTCTGTACGTTACTCAAACCTTTTTTAGCATTGTCAGAAATCCCTTCCTTATTAAATATGTTTAATATGATTGTACATGTATAACCTATATCAGATTGCTTGCTTTCTTGGGGAGGGGGGAGGAGAGGAAGGGAGGAAGAAAAATTTGGAACTCAAAAACTTATAAAAGTGAATGTTGAGGGATGGCTAGGTGGTGCAGTGAGTAGAGCACTGGCCCTAGAGTCAGGAGGACCTGAGTTCAAATCTGGCCTCAGACACTTAACACTTAACTAGTCATGTGACCTTGGGCAAGTCACAATCCTAATTGCCCTGCCTTCCTCCAAAAAGAAAAAAAAATATTGAAAACTATCTTTATATGTAATTGGAAAATATAAAATACCATTAAGTGGGGGGGGGGGGAAGCCCTTCCTCATACTGAGCTCCAATCTGTCTATGAGCAACACCCATCCATTGCTCCTACTTCTGGCCTTTGGGACCAAGCAGAACAAGTCTCCTTTCTTTTCTATAAGATAGCTCTTGACATACTTAAAGACTCCCTCCTCTTCTGCTCTTTCCCAGGCTAAAAATCCCCAGTTCCCTGAACTGTTCTCCACTATGGACGTCTCCAGACTCTTGTCCAAGCTAGTCACCTTCCTCTTAATGGTGATAACAACTAATGTTCGTGTAGCACTTTTAAGATTTGCAAAGCACTTTACTTACACGTGTCATCTCATTTGATCTTTACAACAATCCAGTGAGGTAGGTACTGTGGTCCCCATTTTACAGACAAGGAAACTGAGGCTGAAAGGGGTTAAGTGACTTGCTCGGTTATTAAGTGTCTTAGGCCTTTCTGACTTCAAGTTCATTGCTCTCCCTCATTGAACAAGGTCCTTCCTAAAATGTGGCTTCCTAAAATTATTCCAGATGTAGCCTGACCCAGGGCAGAGGACCATGGGACTAACCTCCCTCTGTCTTAGGAGTTTGTGTTTATGAACTGCTGTGTTCTGCTCTATCCTTCCAAGGGATTTCTTAACCCTGGTGTTCCTTACTCATGGCAGCAAACTGGCTAAAGAGCTTTGCTCTTGCTCAAAGCCAGCTTGCACTGGTCCTTAGAGCTTAGCTCGAGGGGAGTTTTTCTGGGGACCAACTAGCTTCTGTGGGAACCATGGCAAGGATATATATACAACCTTCTCCAGAGGGAGGCAGAGCATTCATGCAGAAAATCTGAAAAGTGAAAGAAAGCCCAACTGCCTATCTGGGGTGAGTCAATGAATACTTGACTCTCTACTGTAACATGCCCAAAGATGTCCAAGGAGGAGGAACTAGCTTCCGTGGAACGTCTTTCATTGTTCAAAAAATTTTCCCCAACTTATGAGGAAAAGATCCTAGCAAGGCCCACTCTCCTCGAGTCTTGCCACTGTAACCTTTAGGGGGCACAGCAACCAAGAAAATTAGGTTCAATTGATTTGAGGTGATCACCTGGGATTTCCTTTTAAAGTCCTGAGATTTTGGGGGTGGGGGGAGGGGGGTTTGCTTATGACATTATAAGGAAACATAAGATAAATGGTTCTGGAGAAAGCAGCAAAGTATCAAGGATTGGGATTCCCAGCCCAGAACCAGGAAGGAAAATTGCCCAGGCCCAGTGTCTTTGTGTGTAACTAAAACCACCAGGGCCCTTCTGCTGTGTACTCAGACCTCAAAGGGACACATGGAAATATGTACGTCTGGGTAACCACACATATTTATGAGAAGTAAAACTAGGTGAGTAAAAAATAACAACTTACAGCAGAGTAAATGAATGAGTTCAGAAACACGCCCAACCAAAGTGAGAAAGGGGGAGGGAAGAAGAAGCAGATTCCCGAAATGCATCTGTGGTGAGTGACCACAATAAAAAGCAATCTTGACACTTGAGCCCCTACAGACCTGGGAGGGAAGCCCCTGGGCAATATTTCCCTGGTACAGAAGGTGAAGGCAAACTCAAAAGCCCACAAATCTTTAAGGAGCTAAGCTGACCCTCCTAGTTGTGGGGTAGACAAAATTGGTCACTCCCTTTCAAGAAGGTGATTACACAAACAAGGCCTTTTCATGAACCTGTTTTGTATCTCTCTCTCTCTCTCTCTCTCTCTCTCTCTCTCTCTATCTATCTATCTATCTATCTATCTGTGTATGTTTTGAGGTACGGACTCAATACCCCTAGCTACAAAACAAAGGGCCTAGACTATATTATTTCTGACTCTGTCACTCAAACAGACATGCTCTTCCCCCAACACCATGCTATCAGCTTCTCTGTCCTTAATTATGGAGTTCAACCACTGGGATGGCCTGAGTGAATGGAGTTCTCTCCCCCAAAACCTCCCTAGATAAGCCTCATAAATGAAGTTTCATGTAGCTGCTGTGGAATGTGGGGGGTGATGCCACTGCAACATCTGTCACCAGAATGATTTGGTTGATGGACTGGCAAGGTGGATCCCCCTTCTTTCCTTCTCATTCTAAGAGGGGAGAAGAGTGGGGAGGTGTACAGTTTATGACCACCTTTGAGCATTTGGAGGCTGTCACAGGGAAGAGGAATTAGCTTTGTGCTGCTTGGCTTCAGAAAATAGATCTAGGAGTTGTGGGAAGAAATTTCAGGGACCCAGATTTCCCCTCAGTATGAGAGGAAAAAAACATCCTAACAATGAGAGCGGTGCAGCAGAGGAATGAATAGTTTCCCTAGATGATGAGCTCCCTTTCCCTGGAGGTTTTCTAGTGGAGGCCAGGTAACTGCCCTGCTAGGGATTTTGGAGAGGGGACCTTGTCCATGTATGAGATGGACTAAATGACCTCTGAGATGACTTCCAACTCCAAAGTTCTTTACAAAGCTCCAAGAAGTATTTTGTTTGTCCTCCCTTTAATAAATTATTCTGTGGTATTGTTGTTGAGTTGTTTCAGTCATGTCTCTGACTCTCCATGACCCCATCTGAGGTTTTCTTGGCAAAGATACTGGAGTGGCTTGCCATTTTCTTCATGTTACAGATGAGGAAACTGATGCAAACTGAGTTAAGTGACTTGCCCAGGAACACACAGCTAGTGTCTGAGGCCGAACTTTAACTCTGGTCTTCCTAACTCTAAGCCCAGCCCTCTCTCCACTGTACCACCACCTACCTGCTCCCATTATTTTTTAAAATATTTTTTCTTATTACTGAAATTTAAATACACAATAAGAAAAGAAAAAGAAACATATTATAAAATTAAATATATAATAAGAAAAGAAAAAAACATGTCATGTGCATAGCAGAAGGTGATTTAAAATATACAGTAATAAATTTCCATTTCAAGAAAGCCTATATAATAAATACTACACATTGTGCTGAGAGCTGTCTGTTTTTCTTTGCTTCCTTGTTAGTTTTCTTTTGTTCTTGGCTGTGCACTTTTTACTTTGTTCTTTTTTCCTCCTTCCTGCCCCCATTATCACATGTAGCAGGGCCATCTCATTCAGCATTCATGGGGATGGGCCTGTGCCCTGTCTGTTTCCATGTGACATGTGCTCTGGACCCTTGCTGAAGGACATGTATAACCAGAGGCTTCCAGGTTGGTCCTTTAGTCCCCATCATGGGGAGTCTTTGTTAGATTATTGGCAGCTAAGCCAAGAAAGTCTCCCCCCTTCCGTAGGCTAGATAGATAAGGATCAGGAAGAAAAACTCTTTCTTTAAAAAAAAAATAGCCTCTTTGTTGGGACATAATCAACACCAGCTTTCAGGGTGGGGTGGTGTGGGCTGGGGTGGGAAGCAGAAGAAAGATTGCTCTATGGCAGATAAATGTATTTAATAGCAAGTATAGGTCCTTAAGGTCCAGGAACCTAAGTCCCAATCTCAAGTCTCTTGACTGTTTCTGCTACTTTTTGTTTCTTTCCCTGAGCACAGATGAATGATGAATGTGAACTTGAGATTTTCTCTGGAATCCCAGGATTGGGGGTGGGGGAGGGGGTGGGTAATAAGCCAGAAAGTGAGAGAAAATCCTGAAACTCCTCTCTTTGGAGTCAGGGTCCTCCGGGACTGAATCTGGCCCAGAGCCAGTATCCACCCCATTGAGGGACAGGGCCCTCCCTACCCCACCACCCCAAGCCACCAGTCCATTATTATTTAATGTTTGTCTCTTATTCCTGTATTAGACCATAAGCTCTATAAGGGCAGAACCACTTATTTAAATTTTGTGTTTCCCTAGCACAGAGCTTAATTCTCTAAACAGTTGGGGCTTACTAAATGCTTCTTAAATTAGTTAATGACATGTGGCACCTCACTGATGTTGCCCATTCTGTTAGAGACTAGTTCACCCCTAGAGGGTAATTTATTTGGTCAAAGGAATAAATTCCTGTGGCTGACCCAGAGCCCAGAGGTTAGACCCCTGGAGGCCTCAGAGAGAGTACACGGCAGGGCTAGAGATTGCAACCCCTCCTAGGGGAGAGTCCTGTGACTCACCATTGCCTCTGTAGGCAGTCATTTAAGGCTTAAATTAAATAGTTAGGCCCCCAGACCCCTGGTTTCACAACATCCTAAACCGTCTTTGATTATTTCCTGGGAAATCTCAACATCTTCAAAACAAAAACTAATCTTCCTTTTATTAAAACCAAAAACCTCATCTAGTCTTTCTTGCAGAGGAAGCTGAATGGGTCTGCAAAACCAAGGGAGACATCAAGGTGCACGATGCAGCAGAGAAGACGGTGGTCTCAGTGTGAGGATGTGTCAGTTGGACAAGCAACGTGACCTTGGGCAAGTGACTTGCCTTCTCTAGGTTTCAGTCTCTATCATGACACATTGAGGTTAACCCAGGTGATCTCTAAGGGGCTTTTTCAGGTTTAGCATGTTATTGTTCAAGGATTTAGAGTCCATCATAAAAGGAAATTGCCTGTCTTGGAGTAGGGCCTCTTCCCGACCAGGAGAGAGTGGACTGGGAGGGACAAAAGGCAATGGGCCCCCACTGCATCCTCTCACCAGGTGGAACCACCAGGTTGTGTATAAAATGAAAATATATCCAAATAAGAAAGCATCATTGAGTATCCATTAAGAAATCACTTTCAACTACTATTCTGGGGTGGTGGGTAGGGGAAAAATGGGGAAAAAATTGTAACTCAAAATCTGGTGGAAATGAATGATGTAAACCAGAAGTTAATAAAGCATTTGTTAAAAAAAAAAAAGAAATCACTTTCATATAGGTGTTATCCCCATTTTACAAATGGAGAAACTGAGGCTCAGATACCCAAGGTTGTCCAGCTAGTGTCGGGGTAGACATTGAAGGCAGGGGGTTTTTTGTGTCCTGGTCCATGGCCTTTTCCTCCTCTGAACTGTCTCTCCAAAGGGATAATAAGGACACAGACCTCCAAGTGACTGTTTCCTCCTCACTCCCCAACTTCACCCTCCCTCACAAGTGCCTGGGGCTGCTAAGGCAGCCTTGGAGCAGAGACCAGCTGGGCCCCAAGACTCCATTCGTCACATAATTAGAAATGCAATATGCCAAGCCAGGGGTGGTGGCCATGATCTATGTTTCTCAAAAATAACAGGCTTAGGGTATCTGGTGATAAAAGGGTCCATCTGTCTCCAGCACCACCAGATTGGACAGATTTCATGTGTATGTCAGAATGCTGTCATCACAGACAGCTCACTCCAGGAACATCGCTGCCATGGCAACCGCAGCCTAGCTCACAGCTTTGGAGGCACAGGCCCCAAGAGGGGAGGGCTCTCTGATGATGATGGGTGATAATGGCACATGTTTCTATAATTTCCAAAGGTTCACAAAGTGCTTTCCATCCCACACTCCCAACACCCTTGTAAGCTAGGTCATGGCAAGGATTGTTATCCCCATTTTATAGATGAGGAACCTGACACTCAATGTCAGAGAGACTAAGGTCACACAGCTATCAGATACTTGGGTTGAGATTCAGACCTAAGTTTCAGAGTCCAAAACCAGTTCCTGCTAGTCTTCCTGGTCTCATTTGTAATGAAGTACAATGGAGAGCATGGGCCTTTGGGGGTCAGAGAAAAGAGCATATGTGTCAGGCCACTAATTCAGAGTGCTGGGCCTGAGTGCAAATCCAACCACAGATACCTGCCAGCCATGTAATCCTAGGCAAGTCACTTAACCACTGCAGGCCTCAGTTTCTTCATCTGTCAACTGGGGACAGTGACAGCACCTACCTCACAGGATCTTGTGAGGATCAACTGAGATGATATCTGTAAAGCACTTAGCACAATGTCTGGTACATGGTAGGTGCTTAATAAATGCTTCCTTCCAGGCGGCTAGGTGGCGCAGTGAATAGAGCACTGGCCCTGGAATCAGTAGGACCTGAGTTTAAATCCAGCCTCAGACACTTGACACTTACTAGCTGTATGACTTTGGGCAAGTCACTTACCCCCAATTGCCCTGCCTTCCCCCCTCCAAAAAGCAAAATATAAAATTAAATTAAATTTAAATTTAAAAAGACAAAGAAAAATTTTAAATAGGATTGTGAGTTGGAAGATAATTTTCCAAGGATGTTACAGAAGAATCACAGAATTATAGTTAGAGTTGGAAGGGGGCTTAGAGGTCATCAAATCCCACCCTCTCCCCATTTTACAGATGAAGAAACTGAATCATGGTGAGGTTAATTGGTTCACCCAGGGTCATGGGCCTGAGGTGATATTTGGACTCAGGGCCCTTCTCTCTACACCCTGATGCCTTCTCTTGGAGGAGCTGGATTCCACAGTTCTGCTATTCTTCTCCAGGTTAGAAGTGTCAGATTCTTGGGATGAGCGTCCCTCTCCAACTGTGGTCTCGCGGGTCCCGGGTCATTGCTAGCGTCACTGACCCCGAGAATCCTATTGCTAATTCAGGAGGAGTGCACCCTGTCCCCCACCCCTCAGGATAAGTCCCCCACCCGGACCCTAAGTGGGGCATTGGGGCAATGGCCTGCCTCCCACACTCACTCCCTCCTCTGTCCAGTACCAAGAAGGGGAAGGGGGAATCAAGGTCTGGTCCCAGCAGCCCTTGGGATTGTGCCTACATTGCTGCCCAGCCCTTTCTCAGGGGGAGGAAGAAATCCCATCCCTTCAGGTGCCTCTGGGCTCCCAGGCCCTTGGGGAGCCAGGCCATTCTCAAGCTTCAATGCTCCCAGTGGAAATGCACTATTAAATAATAAAATGTCAGTGCTGGAAGGAGCCTGAAAAGTCATCTTGTCCACCCCACCCCCTTATTTTATAGCAAAAGAAACAGCACAAAAGAGAAAAGGGAGCTGGCTGAGGTCAGAGGAGCCAGGATTTAAACCCTGGCCTCCTGATGTTTCCGGCTTCTGCTTTGAAACAAGTGGGCAGTTAGAAAGAGGGTTTTAGAACACTGATACTCCTAAAACCTATGCCTGGAATATACAGCAGTCCCATACTAAGGAACACACCCATGAACCAACCCACTTGTGTATAAACACACACAAAGACCCACAAACACCAATATATATATACTCACATTCCTACTTTGTGTTAGTGAGGTGTTGTGAAAGGATCACTTATAAAGACCTACTATGTGCCCAGCACTGGCTAAGTGCTTTATAATCATTATCTCATTTAATCCTCACGACCACCCTGGAAGGTAGATGCTGATATTATCCCCATTCTACAGATGAGGACACTGAGGCAGACAGAAGTTAAGTGACTTGTCCAAGGTCACACAGCTAGTACAGTATCTGAAGCAGGTCTTCTTGACTCAGCCACCTAGAAGGATCAGAGGAGCTAGGTTCAAATCCCAGTTTAATTAAAATAAATAAACATTTATTAAAAAGTGCCTCAAGGTTCCTTGCTCAACTTAACCTCTTAGCCTTTCTAGGCTTCAGTTTCTTCACCTACAAAATGAGAGGGTTGGATTAGATTATCATTTAGGAAACTTTCTGATGTGGGACTCCTTAAGAACCCCTAAGGAATCTTGAAAATCATTAAGGATCCCAAAGGGCTTTTATTTCTGTGTCTGATAAAGCATGTCCCAAAAGTCTTGGTACAGCCACTACTTACCATATTAAAACTGTAACTGTTTTAGTATTATTATGCAAATAGCTGTAACCTGAAGGACCCCTGAAGGGGTCTCAAGGACCTCTGGGGGACCCCTGAACCATTGGCCGGGATGATTGTTAGGTCCCTTCAAACTCTACATCCTGTATGACAGCATATGGTCAAAGTGAATGAACACATGTCCCGTCCATGAGTGTGCCCCTTTCACATGACAATACTCTCAGCACGTAGAAGGACTTCTTGAATGTGTCTGGTTTCCGTGTGCTTTTCCAGTCACTGAGACATTCATACCTGGAGTTCCCAGTAGAGATCCACGGTGTGTCTGCCCCAGGCCAGGGCCCTTCTGGCCACTGCTAAAGCCCAGGCTGACCTCAGGCCACTGGCATGCTGAGTATGAGGCTTCAGTATTCCCCCTGGAGCTGACTCACGTTTCAGGAGCCAGCCTGGCAATGATTTCTCCTATCTGAGCAGTATTTGGGCAGAATAAGTGACTCGCAGCTTTGGCATGTGGGCTGTTGGGGCAGGAAGGGGGAGACCCGCTGATCCCTGGCCTCCGGAAGGGTGGGCCCATCCCCACCCAGGGCTTCCTCCAGCCATCCCTGGGGCTGGTGGGACTGATGGCAACAGAGATAAAAGATCTTTTCCAGAGAAAACCTTCATAGGAAAGAGTCCTGGGCTAGGGGACAGAGCCCCTGGCTTTTCTTTCTACTTCTGCCCCTGAGTTGCTGAGTGACCTCATATTAGTTACCTTTTAATCTGGGCCTCAGTTTACCTGTGTTTAATAGGTAATTGGTCTCTCTGCCTTCCAGGATCAGCATGAGTTCCCCTGGAATTGTGACTAGTTCACATCACCCTAGAGCTTGAAGTGAGTGAGAGTCAATAAACATTTATTAAGTTCCTAGCATTGGTCAGGCTGGACAGCTAGGTCCTGGAGTCGGGAGGACCTGAGTTCAAATCCAGCTTCAGACATTTACTGTCTGTGTGACCCTGGGCAAGTCACTTTAACCCTGTTTGACTCAGTTTCCTCATCTGTAAAATGAAGAAAGAAATGGCAACCCACTCTAGTATTTTTCCAAGAAAACCCCAAATGGGGTCACAGAGAGTCAGACATGGCTGAAATAACTCAGTAATAACAGCAACAATATTCAGGCACCATATACACTGGAACCTCAGAAGCCATCCTAGTCCAACCTTCTCGTTTTGCAAATGAGGAAACTGAGGCCTGGGGAAGTTAAAGCATTTGAAGAGGTCACCCAAAGGCATAGAACAGCAGGATACCTCTGGAATTCATATGCTGAATTGATTATATGGTGGGTTTTTTTTTTAAAGCTGCACATAATATAGATTAAAGGTTTCTTATACACCCCCCTCTTCTGTTCTTTGTCTATGGAAACGTTCATCTTTGCTGTCTGCCAAGACCAGAATAACAAGAAGTTTAAATTAAATCCTAAGGGGAAAAAATAAGCCACTCCCGGAGTATCAGACCTTCCTCACTCTCTTCATTTCCCTTCTAAGAATCCTTTGTTTTCTCCAGAACTGAGCGGAGGTCCTTTCTCCTAATGCCTTTATTTGGTGCCCCTCAGTTACTATGGTTCCCCCGTTTCAAATTTAGCCTTTTCTTTGTGTGGGTATTTTGTGTTCCTTTGTATTTTTTGGTAGGTATTTTGTATAGCTTGGGTATCTATGTACCTGTACTCTCCCCTAATAAATTGTAAGTTCCTTGAGGGTAAGGACTGTTTTACTTTTGTCTTGGCATCCTCAGACCTTAGCACAATGCTTGGCATACAGTAGGCACTTAATAAAATTACTATATATAAAATTATATTACTATATATAAAATTACTATTATCGAGGACCTTGGGAGCATGTGCAGATTGTGCCAGGGTTATACTATTGTAGCTTCTTTGTCTAGCCCATGATCTCTATGAGGCTCCTGAATGGTGCTGGAGTCAGGAAGATTGTTGTTCAGTCATATCTGACTCTTCATGACCCCATGGACCATAGCATACCGCTATGGTCCATGGGGTTTTCTTGACAAGGATTCTGGAGTGGTTTGACATTTTCTTCTCCTGTAGATTAAGGCAAGCAGTGGTTAAGTGACTTTCCCAGGGTCACACAGTTAGGAAGTATCTGAGACTAGATTTGAACTCAGGTCTTCCTGACTCCAGGACCAATGCTCTATCCACTGAGCCACTGCTATCAGGAAGACCTGAGTTCAAATCCAGCCTTACCTGCTGGGTGACTCTGGGTAAGTCAATTAAAATCTGCCTCAGTTTCCTCATTTTAAAAAATGGGAATGATAATAGCATCCATGTACCTCTCTGGGTTGTTGTGGAGGGAAAATGAGATAATATTTCAAAAACAGCACAGTGCCTGAAACATAGTAGATGCTAAGTACATGCTTGTTCCCTTACCTGCTTAGGTAACATTCTTAATGCACAGGCCTAATCATGTCATTTCCCTGCACAAAAACCTTCAGGATAAAATACATATTACTGTTCTTGGCATTCAAGGTCCTTGACAAGGTCCTAACCAAACCAGACTACTCATTTTTCCTCTTTCTGTTCTTCCCCTTTCCCAGCTCCACACCTTTGCTCACACCATCCCTCATGCCTGAAATGGACACCTTTGCCACCCATCTCCACCTATTTAGATTTTTCCCATCTTTCAAGACCTGTCATCTCCATGGATCCTTCCTTGCCTTCTCCTCTACCTCCTCAAGCTTGAATAGATCTTCCTGTCCTCTAATAAAAAGTAGGAACTTAATAAGTGTTTACTTAACTGAAGTGAAGGAAATCAATGTGCCCAAGGCCATGTAGCATGTTACTGGATGAACTGGGACCAGAAGGTAGTATGGTGGAATATAAAGAGCCACTGGCCTTGGAGTAAGGTAATTTGGGTTAGAGTCCTGACTGGGTCACTTACCCAAGGTCAAGTCACTTGACTCTTCTGAGTCTCAGTTTCCTTAGTCAGTAAGCATTTATCAAGTACTTACTATGCACTAAAGCACTGGGGATACAGAGAAAGGCAAAAGAGAATCCCTGTGCTAGATGAGCTCACAATTTATAAGAATATTTACACAACCTACCTCAGCAGGTTATTGGGAGGATCAGTCGAGATACCATATGTGGTCCGAATCCCCAGGGAAGAAATGTGTCCTAGTAGCCTCAGTCTTTTAAAGAGTAGAGAAGGGGGAAGAGAGAGAGACAGACAGACAGAGAGGAAGGAAGGAAGGAAGGAAGGAAAAAAAAAAAAAAAAAAAAAGAAGGAAGGAAGGAAGGAAGGAAGGAAGGAAGGAAGGAAGTTAAGAATTCACTACTTACCAAACACAGAGCTAAAATGGAAATGCAAATACAAAAATATAAAATCAAATACAATTCCTGCCCCTGAGGAATTTACATTGTAATGGGAAAACTACTAGAGGGAATTAAGAGAGTGACTCTGGTCTGGAAAGTTAAGAGAAAGAAATAGAGAATAAGACCTTTGGGGAATAGAATTGCTTTTGTAATTCTCCATCTAGGAACAATGAAATTGTGTATTCCACCTTGGCTCAAGGTTCCAGAATTTGGGGAAAGAGGGGTTCAGGGAGGTGGGGAGGAAGAAGAAATAAATAAAATGTAGTCCAGGATAGATTGCAGGAGGTGTGTGTGACCTTGGCAGAGTCACAAGTGGCACAATGAGAAGAGCTCTGAATTGGGAGTGAGAGACTCTAGTTTCAAAGTTCTGTTCTGCCATCTGTGTGAACTGGGGGCTAGACCTCAGTTTCTTCTTCTGTAAAATAAGACTTGGCCTGTAAGATTCTTTCCAGCACTAAAGCTATGACCCTGTGTGACTTCTCTGGACCTTGACCCATCTGTAAAATGAGGGGGATTAGATAATCTCTCGAGACCTTTTAGCACTGATAGTCTTTGTTTCTCTGAAAGGGACATATAAATAGTACCTGTCGCTATTACAGAAACCAGGTCCCCAGACTCCTAGGTCAGGACACTATATATTTTTGCATGCCTCCCTGAGTAACTCTGCCCCATAGCCCTCCAAGGACCCATACTCCTTTTTCAGGATCTCTTTCCCACCCTGGGTCATCTTGCCTTCCCTCTCTCCCAGTTGTTCAGTCTTCACCACTCCACTCATTCAATTTCATCTCTCCTACTCCCTACCAGTCCCACTTATCACTTAACCCTCCCACACCCCCTTCCACCTTCAGCTCCCCGGGAGAGCCAGTCTTTCTCTTTCTCTAAGAAAGTAGGGAAAAGCTGTCTAATTTCTTCTCTCAGTTACATTTTCTGACCCTAGGACAGGACAGAAAGATTATGAAAATTAAAGGAGATGGTTTAAAGTGGCCCTTCCCCTGAGGGAAGGAGTTGGAAGAAAGAAGCCATAAGTGGACCTGGCATACCCTAGGCTTTGAGGGTCACAGCAGTGGGGTATAGTGGCAAAAGCAGTGGATTGAAATTAGAAGGCTTAGATTTTACTTCCAACTCTGTCTCTCACTTGCAGTGTGACTTTGGGCAGCCAAGTCTCTGTCTCTGAAGCTCAATCTCCCCAGCTATAAAATGAGGGGATTATGGCAGATGAACTCTCATTTCCCTAATGGCTTGGGCATTCTGTGTTCTATATTCTAAAGCAAACCCTCTTAACCTGACATCTATGAACTTATTTTTTAAAAATATCTTTATAACTGCATTTTGATATAATTGGTTTCTTTTGTAATCTTTCTTATTTTATGTTATGCATTTTAAAACATATTCTGAGAAAAGGTCTCCAAGCTTCACCAGACTGCCCAAGAAGTCTATGGGCTTCCTCAGACTTCCCAAGGGGTCCATCAGCTTCACCAGACTTCTCAAGGGATCCATGACATAAAGAAAAAGTTGAGAATACCTGTTCTAAAGTGGTCCCCAGTTGAAAATCCCATCATATTGTCTTCCTCTGTTTCAAAGGAATAGTAAATGGTGTGCTCCATCCTGCCTATGTCCTGGGGCTGGGTCTTGGGGATCTAGGCTATGCTGTATGTCAGCAGGTGTTATAGGAAGGGTTCTCACTTACTTACTAAGCTTCACCTCTTTGGGACTCAGTTTAACCATTTGTAAAAAGAGAGGATTGAACTAGGGCAGTAATTATCAGATTTTTTGGTTTCAAACCCCTTTATACTCTTAAAAATTATTGAGTCCACGACTAAGGCAAAAACGTTTGGTAGGAATGTATATGTAGAGCCTATATCAGATTGCATGCTGTCTTGGGTAGGAAGGAGAGGAGGGAGGGGAGGAAATTTTAAATTTATGGAAGTGAATGTTGAAAATTAAAAATAAATTAATTAACTTTAAAAAATTATTGAGGTCCCCAAAGAACTTTAGTTTCTATGGGTTATACCTATTGATACTTTCTGTATTAGAAATGAAAACATCTTAGTATTGTTGTGAAACTAGTTTTGACTTTTGTGGATCCCCTGAAAGCACTAGAGGTTAGTAAAAATCCCTCTAGCTTGAAATTCTGTGAACCTATGTATGATATCATTTATGCAGAGAGGTAACTGAAATCCCCTTTTCTTCTTTTTCTTCCTCCTCTTCCTCCTCCTCCCCCACTCTTCCCCACCAGCCCACTGCCCTTGTCTCTAGCCAAGGTGTCTCTGTGGGCCTTACTTTCTTAGAAGTCTTTGAAATTCTGAGAAGGACACTCCCTCCATTTCCTGTTTCCCACCTAGGGCTCGGAGGAGCAGGCCAGTTCGGGGATCCACACCACCCACCTTCCCCTCTATCTTGTTCATTTATCTCAGAATCTACTCTCTGGGATCTATCATATTCCATAATGTCCAAACTAAAGCAAGAGGGATTATGGTAGGACATAAGAAGAAACTTCCTGGAATTGATACTTAAGATTTGGTGACTGACTGTTCTTTGAGTTGGTTAGGAATGGAAGAAATGAGCCTCTTTCCTGGGGTGGGAAAGGAGATGAAGATGCCTGAAGACTAAGGGAAGGACTTGGTGAATTTTTGGATTTCATTCCAGCTCTAAGATTTTCATGGTCTAGGAAAAAGTGCACTGGACTTCAAAAAAAAAAAAAAGCCTGTATCTGAGTTCAAATGCTTACTAGCTTTGTGATCAGGAGCAAGTAACTTCTTTCTAAGTTTCAGTTTCCTCAGTTATAGAAAATAGACAATACTCCCTGTTCTACTCATGTCATAGGGCTATTAAGTCAGATACAACACAAACCTTACAGGGATGGGCATAAAGACCAGACCTGTGATTTCACTGGTCACCAGGGTGAAGGTGAAGAAAATCCCTCTGCCAGTGGTGGTTGGCACCTTTTGTGCAACATGGCATCTTAGAGAGATGTCTGGAAAACCAAAGGCCACCTGTATCCTCTTGATGCTCAAATTTTTGCCCCATTATTTTGCCTCTTCCACACAGAAAATTTCTTTTGCCCCATAGCTACTGAAAGCATCAACCACTAGGGAGTTACTGCCAAAGCAGATAAAACAGCCAAAAAACCCTAAAAAGATAGTGATCTGCCCAGGGTCACACAACCAGGATGCTGTAGAGGCAAGGCTTAGACTCAGGTCTCCGGCTTTAAGGCCTATCTCTACCCATTTGTGATAAGCTCTCTCAAACCTCAGAAGCTTATGTGACTAGGAGCTGTTATTACTTTATAGAATCATAGGAAATTACCACTTGAAAGGAACTTGGAGATTAGCTAGTCAAATACCTTAAATGGGGAAATTGAGACCCAAAGAGATCTTTTGCAAACATTCCCAAGGGTGGGAGATGGGGGGGTGGGGTAAAAGGCTCTCACAGCTGTGACTCAGAAGTGACCAGTACAGTCTCCCTGAGGTAGGAGAGAATTTCTATTTCAACTTCAACAACCTAGGCTGTGGGCAGATCCTTTACTCTGTCTCTGACACAGGGAGGTACATTTAGATTACATCTACCCAAAAATGGATGACCCTTGGGTGTGGTGGGAGACACTCCTTTGCAAACCTAGACACACTTCCAAAGAAAGGATGGTCTCACCCATTTGTTCTGGAAGTGGCCTCCTCCAGGATGTGCAGCTATCTCTCTTACCCCCTTTAATTCATTAAAAACTGAAATTCACCCACTAGAATCAGAGGCATAATTGTGAATTTTGGGCCTGGGGACTTTAATTTAAGACTGTCACTAAGGCAAGAGGAGGAGGTTGGGGGTTGAGGAGAGAGCCCTCAGAGCTCAGGACATAAGGCCCAGTGGGGAGAGAGATTATCGACCTCTGGGAGAGACAGAGACGGAGACAGAGACCATGGGGAAGCTGCTGCTGATGGAAGGGAGCAGGGCAAGGTAGGGCAGGGCTCCTGGAGAAGAAGGGCAGGTAAGGAGAAGGGAGACCTGTCCTACAGACAGTATGTCCCACAGCCCTATAGGGCAGCCTACAACCAGGCCTCTCAGATAAATTCTTCTATTTACCAGTTAAAGCCCCTCACACTCTGGCTCTAAACTATCTTTCCAGACTCCTTCTACATTACACTCATCACGTTCCCTGCATTTCTGCTCAGTGAATGGCCTTACTTCCTGTCCCAGGATAGTGGTCTTTCCACTCCTATCTCCATGCTTAGCCCAGGCCGTCCCCCACATCTGGAAGGTTCTCTCCCTCTTCATCTTTGAATCCCCAGCTCTTGGGATTCCCCTTCCTATGGGAGGCCTTTTTTGGATCTTCTCTAGTTACTAAGACTCTCCAGGCCCCATCCCTGAAGTTTTTGGTATGCATTTTGTATTTAATTATTTGTGTCATAATAGCTAACATTTACATAGCAGTTAGAGTTGTGCAAAGCATCTCATTTAATCCTCGGAATAGCCCCGTGAGGGCAGTGCTATTATTATCCCCATTTTGCAGATGAGGAAACTGAGGCCCAGAGAGAGGTCACACAGCCAGTAAGTATCTGAGGTATCGTCCAAACTCAGACAGACCTTCCTGACTCCAGGTCCAGCATTCTATTCGCTGGACATCCTTATTGAGTTAAAATGAGCTCACGTCATTTTTGCCCAACAGCATGTAAACTCCTTTGGGTCAAATGCTATTTCATCTTTCTCTTTGTAACCCCTGGGTCTCTTTAGCTGGGGGACCCTTTGGTAGGGATGCTCTGAGGGCAGAGTCTTCATGTTCTGTGCTGGGCTGCAACTTCTCAGTATGGTGGGGAAGGGACTAATGGTTCTGTGTCTCCTCCAGCCACCTCTCAGTGTTGTTTTCCCTCAAATCCCTAGTGCCCTAAGCATTTAATAAGTGAGTGTTGAATCGAATCAATCAATAAATAAATATTTATTAAGCACCTACTATGTCCCAGGCCCTGTGCCAAGTGCTGAACTAAGTGAAATTGGTAGTGATCCCCCTGACTCATTCCTGGGCAGGGCAGGAAGCAGAGCCATTGGGCACTGAGACCAAGAGATGTCTAGCTCTCATTTGATGCTCTCTTTCGGGGAGCAGGTACCCAGAAGTCCTTGTAAAGAGACAGGTCAGAGTTGAGCTGCCAAGATCAAGAAACAGGCCTATGAGTCTTGGGTGTGAAAGGACCAATAGTGGGAGATGAGATCTGGAGTAGGGAGGTGGGAAAGGAGGCAGGTGACAGGCCTTCTGCCAAGCACTTTACAGATATCTGTAAAGCCTCACAACAACCCTTGAGGTAGGTACTGTTATTACCCTTGTTTTATAGATGAGGAAACTGAGGCAGACAGAGGTTTAGTAACTTGCCTAGGGTCACACAGCTAGTAAGTATCTGAGGCTGCATTTGAACTCAGAATTTCCTGACTCCAGGGCCAGTTCTCTATTCACAGTGATACCAACTGCCTTGAGGCAGCTGGAAAAGTCACCTCCACTCTGCCTCAGTTTCCTGGAGGGGAAGGGTCAAAACCAAGAACTGCAGTGAAGTTTGAAAAGGGATTAGCAAGAGGAGAGGTCCAGGGTTCAGACATCATAAAAAGTAAATAATAGTGTCAAAGTCTACAAGTAATTTTCATTCCTCACTCCAGATGATGGCTGGGCCTTTGGGTCTGACTGCACCCCCTCAGATTCTTCAGAAGTCCTGCCATCTGGAGAGTTTCTCCTGATAGTGTCTCGCAGCATCCAAAAGGAACCTGGTCCCAGACCTCTCTTTCACTGATCCACAGTGTGGATGCTATGACTAGGCTTTTCTAGAACTTTCTCCATTTCCCTGCTCAAACCCTCTGAAAACTTGGCTTTTCTCCAGAGTGATATTCATTGAAATTCATTTAATTATTCTTTGAAGATACAATAAACATCTCCTCTGGGTCCCACTTAGTGCCTTGGCCCAGTTACCTTCTAGAAATTATGCAAAGTATTTTCAGTTTCCTCATTAATACTTTGAGGTGGTAATTTGGTGGAAATTCCCTGGAGGTAGGAGGCAGAACACTTTCCCTGAAGCTGAACTACCAATTAGTGCCCAAGTGGCCGTGAGCAGCTCCTCCCTCCCCAGACAGGCCAGCCCCAAGGAGACAGGCTCTTCCTACCCTTCCTTCTGTCCTCCACATGCCTGTGACTTCTATGACCAGGCCACTCAGTCAGTGGGCATTTATAGGTGCCAACGATGTGCCCTGACCTATGCTAAGAAAACACTCCAATAAAAAGGAAAGCAAAAGACAGTCCCTGACCTTCAGGAGTTCATGGTCTGATGGAGGAGAATCTCAGGTGGGATTTAAGGGACAACACCAGAGAGGTGGCTGGAGAAGACATGGAACTGTTAGTCCCTTCCCCACAGTACTGAGATGTTGCAGCCCAGCACAGAACATCCAGACTCTGCCCTCAGAGCACCCCTACCAAAGGGTCCCCCAGCTAAGGGCAAGGAGGGTTTGGACAAGTTATATAGGTTGAATTTTACTTTGGGCAGGAATAAATATGTCAGATGTAAATCCAAAGAGTCATGTCTCAGGGATAAAGACCCAGCATGTCAGCAGCACTGCCACGGGCACCAGCAACAACTAATAACAACACTCCACACCTCCAAGCAAAAGAATACCAGTATGTAATAACACATATGCATGTATCTGTGTGTGTGCAGGTGTGCTAAATGCCTTACAAACATTATCTCATTTTATTCTCAACAACCCTGGGAGGTAGGTGTTATTATTATTCCCATTTTCACAGATGAAGAAACTGAGGCAAATGGGGGTTAATTGGTTTACTCATGGTCACATAGCTGGTAAGTGTCTGAGCTGGATTTGAACTCAGGTCTTCCTGAATTCAGGGCCAGCATTTTATTCACTGCATCATCTCACTGCTCTAATAAATACATGTCCTAAGAACAAAGGTTCTTTCTGCCAGGTATTGGTTTGTCCTATGAATAGAGAGAAATTAAAAGGAAATCCAAATGAGATCAAGCTGGCTTACTGGCTCACTTCTCTAGCCCACCTGAAGGGAGGAGTCATCTGACCAGAGCCTACCCTCCTGGATTCCAGCCAGTTAGTCACCATAGAGGCACTCCTCCTAGTCCCCCAGAACCAATTAGGAGTTCCATGTCCACTTAATTAGCTTAATCTTAGGAAAAGGAATTGAATAAGCCATAAATGAATTCATAAAAGAAAAAAATGACAACCAGGAACAGATGGACTTACAAGCAAATTCTGTTGTTGTTCATCCATCATTCTCTAAAAGGATTTTCTATATCCTCTTTCTATAAAGTGGAATCCTAGCAAGATCCTACCTATGGCTCTCTGAATCAAGGAACATCAAATCCCAAGCTTTGGGCTGGTGGGAGTCTCAGCCCCTCCCTGAACTCACTTCTCAGACTTAGTTTTGGTATGGATTGCATTTCATTTTTTGTCTGAACCCACATTAATAAGATCATAAACCCAACATATAGAAATATTCCTTAACAGGCCACACAACGGCTTATGGTTGGTCTCCACTGAAGGCTGATGGAGCCACACTGCAGTAAAAGACTGAGTTGCCAGGGGTGGCTAGGTGGCACAGTGAATAGAGCACCAGCTATGGAGTCAGGAGGACCTGAGTTCAAATCTGGCCTCAGGCACTTAACACAAAAAACTAGCTGTGTTACCTTGGGCAAGTCACTTGACCCCAATTGCCCTACCTTCCCTCCTCAGAAAATAAAACACTGAGTTGCCACTGAAAGTCAGCTGAAATTATGCATTTTAAAAATCATACTAAAATGCCCATACCCTTTGACCCAGAAATTCCACTGCTGGGTTCCAAGGAAATAAAGGCAGAAAGAAAGGCTCCACCCATCCACAACAAAGTATTTATAGTTATATTTTTTGTAGTAGCAAACAGCTGCAAGGAAAGTAGGTGCCTATTTAGTTGGGGATTGGGATGAACACCTGGGTGGGGGCAAGGTAGCTAGTGAGGAGGCAGAGAAGTCCTGAGAGTGAGTTGAACTGGGAGTGAAGCAATTATAGATGGGGATCCTCATGAAATGGGGGTCCAGACTATGGATTCACCAAGCAGGGAAGTGGATGTCAAGGCTGAGCTTTCTCTGGAGTTGAGAGGTCCAGAGACCAAGTCGAGCTGGGAGGGAGAAATGATGACTATGAAGAACTCAGAGAGGCACAGGAAGGTTTCTATGAACTGATGCATAAATGAAACAGAAAGAATCAGAAAAATAATATAAACTACCACAGTCTAAATGGAAAGAAAAAAAATGAAATCAGAGTCTGTGTTATTATAATAACCAAACCTGCTCCACATAGAGATGAGAAGATAGACCTTCCTCCCCTCTTTTTACAAGCTGGAGTAGAATATAGCCCATAGAGTAACACATGGTTAATACATTGGCTGGTTTTGCTATGTAACTATGCATAAACAATAGCTAATAACAACTGCTTTTTTCTCTTTTTAATTCTTCTTTATATAAGATGCCTCAGCCAAGTGGGGAGGAATGACCTATTTTAAAATGAAGGTAACAAAAAAATAAATAAAATTAATTGTTCTTTTATTAAGTTTGTGGTTTTAACTTTTCTGACTGTTTCTGGTCATGCTCTAATCCTCATCCCCTGGCATCCAAGGAAGGAAGAAAGCCTTTTCCTATTTGCTCCCAAGATATTCTCCCAATAGAATGTAGGCTCTTTGAGAAAAGGGGTTGTTGTTCTTTGTATTTGTATCTTTTGCCCCTAATGCACTACCTGGCCCATAGTAGGCACTAAATAAGTGTTTGAGGATTGATTCCTCCCCTATCTAGCAGTCCTTGAGGGACCACT
The DNA here is from genome assembly GCA_011680675.1 of Gymnobelideus leadbeateri. NCBI lineage: Eukaryota > Metazoa > Chordata > Mammalia > Diprotodontia > Petauridae > Gymnobelideus > Gymnobelideus leadbeateri. Next base: position 48,190 of record WOXC01011918.1, on the reverse strand, counting down.
AAACCACTAAGTGAGGAGCCTAGGGATGAAGTGGGTAGCTTGAAGTCAGGAAGACCTGTATCAAGCTGTGTGACCCTGGGCAAGTCACTTAATCCCTGTTTGCCTGTTTCCTCATTTGTAAAATGGGGATGATAATAGCACCTACCTCCCAGGGTTGTTGTAAGGCTCAAGTGAGATACTAATTTTAGAGCTCTTAGTAGGTGCTATATAAATGCTGGCTATTATTATCACTTAATAGTCTCTGTGCCTCAGTCTCCTTATATGGAAAATGGGTTGTGAGACTGGAATGAGATAATATTTGCAAAGTACTCAGCACACAGTGGACATTCTCCCCCTTCCTAGAGAGGTGACTTTCACTCTTATGGGAGGTGTCCTATGGCTCTGCCTGGCTCTTTGCAAGTCCATTTTTCTCTGTTCTGGTTGGGTTTTCTATAGTGTATTCAGCAGCCCACTGATTCAGTCTTCCAGGAAGAACTAGCTTCTTCCCCCAGGTTCTAAACTCTTCTCTCAAAGCCTCTTAGCTTAAATGGTAGCCACCTATCTGCCTCCCGCCCACTCCTTCCAGCTACCAAGCTAAAACTGTGGTCACTTCTTGCGGCAAAGCAAGGCTCCTTTCACCCCTCCCACTAAGTTCCTGTTTGTTCTCTCAGGGGGATTTGCCTCTGCACCATCAGCCCTATTTCCCATGGAAGGAACACCTGGGGCCTTCTTTGGAAACTGCCCCAAACTGAGGGCCAATCAGAACAACTAGGGTGGAGTTATGGGATTTGCCCCAAACCCTAAGACTTGAAAGGGCACAAACCTCACTGTGCCTCCAGTTTGGTGAATCCTTTCTGAACCTTAGAAGGCCTCTTAACTTTTTCTATGGCATGGACCTCTGGCAGCCTGGTGAACCCTATAGACCCCCTCCCAGAAGAATGTTTTAAAAACAATTAAAGAAAATGCTGAATTTCAGTTTAGATGTTGATGAAAATAAAGAAATAATAGTTTTCCATTCCAAATTCATAGACCTCCTAAAATCTCTGCATGGACCCCTTTGTGGTCCTTGGATGAGACCCCTTGACTTAGATAATGTTTCCCTGATTTTCCCTTTGAACCTCATCACATTAGTCCATTAATTTGTTCAACAAGCACTTTTTTTGTCTTTTTTTTTTTGGAGGGGGGAAGGCAGGGCAATTGGGGTTAAGTGACTTGCCCAAGGTCACACAACTGGTAAGGCCAGATTTTAACTCCTGACTCCAGAGCCAGTGCTCTATTCACTGAGCCACCTAGCTACCCCTTCAACAAGCATTTTTTAAAAGCAATTACTATATGCAAGGTACTAAGTTAGATGCTAGAGACATAAAGATAAAAACAGTTGTCTTTGCCATCGTGGAATTTACAGTCCACAACCTCCCAGCTGACCTGGACTCCTGGCTTCTGTTTGCTGGTTACTTCATGTTAGTCCGATTATAGACCTTGTTGTCTCAAATGACTGAGTACTTCACTTGTGTGACCATTCCATATGGTCCCACTCAGACCAGACTGTCAAATGAGCATAAGAGAGCCATGTCAGTGAAGTCTCTGCTTGCAGCCCTAGCTGGGGCCCAGGAATTGGCACTGGCAGGTCCTCTTCCTCATGTGCTAAAGATGCTTAGTCCTGGAGGAAGAAAGAGAACATTTGTGTGTGTGTGTGTGTGTAGGGCAGGTATGGATTTATTGAAAGGGCAGACCAGAGTGGGCCCAAGCCAAGACCCAAATAAATACTACTTGACTTCATATATTCCATGTTTCAGCCAAACTTGTGATTCCCTACATATGCCCTTCCATCTCCTATCTCTGTATCTTTGTACAAGCTGTGTCCCATGCCTAGAATACCCTCCACCATTTCTGACTCTTGGACTCCATTCAGGGTTCAGAGCAAGAGCAGTCTCCTTTGTTTGGCTTTTCCTGACCTCCTTTACTCTGAGCCCCATCAATTCTGTAAATACTTTGCATTTTCTATTAATGTACATTTGTTTCTTGTTAGAAGACAGGAACTGCTTTGGTTTCTGTATTTCTAGTGCTTAGCCCTTTGCTGCTGCTGTTTGTCCTTTGTTCTCAAAGAGGACCATGACATCAGGGAGGTGAATGAATGACTGACGTAGGTGGATGCTCGGAAAGCTGGGTCAAGGTCAAAGCCAGAAGTTCACAAAGACATCTGATGTGCAGGGTTAGTGCAAGGGAGTTAGGGACCACACCTGAAAGCCAGGAGCCCCCAGAGTCAGAGAGAAGTCAGTGGGAAGTAAGGTCAGGCAGACCTCAGTGGGAAAGGATAGAAGAGGGAGGGAGGGTGGGGCAGGAGGAGATGAGAGAACCACAAAGCATCCCCACCATCCTCCTCATACAAGAATTCAGCCTTTTACCAGAGTGGCATGCTAGCCACACTGCTTTATTCATCCTCTGCAGCTGTGGGTCTGGACAGCCCCTTCCCCCACCCCACCCCACCTCTATTTCTCAACTTGTGAGTAAAGCAGAGATGACTTGGGTCCAGGTCCCCGATTAGGTTACCAGCACCGACAACAGCCAGGTTCTTTCATTAAGTCTGAATGTCCCTATGGAAATACTAGGCATGAGCCCAAAGGAGACCTCCAAGAATAGGGGAAGTGATTCTGCTGCTAGAAACCCTAGGTTTACTTACTGGGAGCATCCTGCCCTCTCCACTACCTTGAACCGCTGGGCTCTGGGTGCCCACCCAGACTTGCTTCAGATAGGAAACAGACTTGGCAGTCAGCATCTCTGAGGACTTCCCTGCTGTGCTCAAGCCTGAACTTGCTGTCAAATCTGTGGGCCACAGCCTCCTGCAAATTCTACCCTCCAGGGAAGGAACCAAGATTCTTCCACCTAGCCTGTGGTCACAGTCTTCTCTTGTTTAGGGAGATTGGAGATTTTTATTTAAATCTAATATTTATTTAATTTTTTTAATTTGTGAAGATTTTTATTTTTTGTTTTTATTTAATTTCCTTGAATCAGTTGTATTTAAACCTAATATACATTGTACTGCATATTGTTCAGTTTACAAACCACCTCAGTCTGAATGTAGTCTTTCTTTATTGACTCTTCAAGACCTTCAAAGGGGGAATTTGTTTTTGCTTGACTATGCTCATTTGTTATAAAGATTTTGCTTTGTTTCCTGTTTTTTGGGGGGAGGAGTATGGGAAGGTGAAAGAGAGAGAAAATAAATGCTCGTTCATTGGGAAAAAAATTTTCCCCAACTTTATAAGGTCTTGTTATGTCCTAAAAAGAAAAGTGTATTCATGGTTTATTTTTCCATTGATATCTAAAAATAAGTTAACATGTTAAGAAAATTTTATAAGTAAAATAATAGAAATTAAGTCTGTTTTCCATTTATAAGTTGTGATTTTTTAAGAAGGTTTTTCAGTGTGACTATTATTTTTAATATGAAGGAAGAAAGAGAGAAACAATCGTTGATAAAAAAAACTGACCTCAGTTTGGGTTCAAGTCTGACCTTTAAACACACTGTTATGTGAAACTAGGCAACTCTCTGGTTCAATCCTACCCCCAGCTGTGAAGAGTAGTTGGGGTAGTGGGGAGGGTGGACAGGCTTGACAGGAACGGACACCAAATCAGGTAAAGATTTTCACATGAGACAATGGTCATTTGCCAATGACTTTTTTGCTTCTCTCTCAGGGTCCTTGATGATTTTTCCTTTCCTGTTCCTTTCAGATACCCTTTCACTCCTCCAACTTTGGGTCTGTAGCTTGAGATTCCCCTTCATGACTCTTAGCCCAGCCCTCTGTAATGTTAAGGGAATGTGGAGATCTTCCCTGCCCATTAATAGGCACATAGAGCCCTGGCCCAGAGCTAATCAGTCTCTGGGCTACAGGGAATTTCCAATTAAGTGTTGGGGCACAAGGATTTTCAAGCTCCTTGGCACTCAGTCAATCAGATGCTAAATCTTTGTTATATATTCTGGGAGGCTGGTGTTTTGCTTTGGGGGTTCAATCATGAGAAGGATCTTTTGATTTCCTGGTCGAGACTCTGAGCAATCATTTGTTAAAAGCCCCCTGACTGCTTAGATGTCTGGGTTCCCTCCATCCAGTGATGTATGTAACATGTATAGAAATATTGCTTTACTCAGACAACTGGAACCCTGTCGATCTTTATGCTAATTTCTCTGCTTGTATTTTCTACTTATCTGTCTTTCTTGAATAATCACTTCTTTACTAAAGTAAGATCATTAACCCTTTTAAAGCTGCCTTTCCTTTGGCAAAGCAGATCAAAGAACCTGTGCTAGCAGGCCATCCCGGGTGTTCTTGCTAATACGCCCTCAGTGAGAGTTCTTGGCTTTGACCCCAATAGCTTGGTTGTTCTGTTTAAAGTTGTTTCAGATCACAATTTGAATCCTATTCTTCTCCCAATTCTCCTTCACTGAATTAATCTTCCTTCCCTCAGCATCTCTTTATTGTCCTAGTGCCTAATTCTCATTCATGTATAGGGATAAGGGGTAGGACATAGCAATTAATCATTTAGGTCACCAATGCAAGTGATTTTCAGAAATCTTAGCACAAGTTTTATAATAACAACAATCAGATATTGAATGACATGTGTAATTTCCAAAGGAAGAAGAATATCATTCTATCACATCCTTTAAGCGACTAGGTCCCTGCTACCTCTTTTAGTTTGACAATCTTTTCTTTTAAAAAATCCTCAGATGGCATGTCAATGTAATGGAATATGATTATGTCACAAGAGATGAACATTCTGAAGGAACATAAGAATATTTGCATGAGGGGCGGCTAGGTGGCGCAGTGAGTAAGAGCACCGGCCTCAGAGTTGGGATGACCCGAGATCGAAACCGGCCTCAGAAAATGAGCACCCATACATAAATAATGACTAGCCGTGTAACCTTGAGCAAGTTACTTAACCCCAATTGCTTTAAAAAAAAAAAAAAAGAATATTTGCATGAAGTAATACAGATCAGAATCCTGAAAATGACATACACAAAGACTGAAAAAAAAATCTTTGTAATGAGTTTTTCTGACAAAGTTTTCTCTGATGTCTCATATCTAAGATATATAAGGAACTTGTTCAAATATATAAGAATGACAGTCATCCCTCAATAGATAAGGAGTCATACGATATGACAAGGCCATTCTCAAATGAAGAAATTCAAGTGATCAGTAGCCATGTGAAAAAATGCTACAAATCATTAATATTAGAAAAATGCAAATTAGAACAACTCTGAGATTGAAGCATACTATTTTTGCTTTTTTGTTTTTTCTTTCTTGTGGTTTTCCCTTGTGTTCTGATTCTTATTTCACAACATGACTAATGTGGAAATATGTTTAACATGATTGTATATGTATAACCTATATCAGATTGCTTGCTTTCTTGCGGAGATGGGAGGGAAAGGAGAAAACCTGGAACTCAAAATTTTACAAAAATCAATGTTGAAAACTATCTTTACATGTAACTGGAAAAAAAATAAAATGCTATTAAGGAAGAAAAATTGAAAATATATATATTTTTAAAATAAGCAACTCAGAGGTTCCACCTTATACCTATTAAATTGGCAAAGAAGACAAAAAAAGAAAAATACAATTTTTGTAAGGGTCATGAGAAGACAGGCACTATCAATGGAATTGAGTTAATATATCCATTCTGAAAAACAATTTGGAACTGTGCCCCAAAAGTCATTAAATTGTGCATTATCTTTTGACACAGAAATAGCACTACTAGGTCTAAAATCCCCAAAGAGATCAGAGAAAGGAGAAAAACCTATACATACAAAACTATTTCTAGTTATATTTTTTTTGTGGTGAAAAATAACTGGAATCTAAAGGGATGCCTCTCATTTGGAGAGTGGTTTCACAAATTATGATATATGAATGTCATGGAATACAACTGAACCGTACGAGACCTGAAAAAGATGGTTTCAGAGGAAACTGGGAGGACTTGTATGAACTGATTCAGTTGAAGTGAACAGAACTCAGAAAATAATTTCTATAATAACAACCACATTGTAAAAGCAAACAATGTTGAAAGACTTCAAAACTTGGATTGATGCAGTGGCCAACTCCAAAGGGACTGGTGTTGAAGCATGCTGCCCGACTCCTAACAGAAGTCTGAGAGACTCAGGATGCAGAAGGAAGCATACATTTTGGAGATGGTAAATATGTGAATTTGTCTTACTTGATTATGTTTATTTGTTACCACCATTGTATTTTTCTTTTACCTTTTTTAATAGGGAGTACTTCCTATGAAATATAGAAGTCCAAGGTCTGCTCTCAGTCTAGTGGGCAGAGAACTTGGTTGTTGACCTTCATTCTCGAAGAGGACAGAATGTCCCACCACAGTCAGACACAAATAGTCCATGTGCACATTTGGGGTGGGTTCTCTAAATTTGCACATCTTGTGTTTCTTTTGAGCTACTTTAATCCCACTTTGCTCTAAGAGCACAGCACTCTCTGAAGAGAACTAAGAAATACAAAACGAACCACTTGCCCTGTGCTCCTGGTGGTTTTTTTTTTCTTGGTTTGTTTGTTTTTGTCACACCTGTGATTTTATCACTTTAGAATGGGGCATGGTCAGTTCTTCTCAACTCCCAAGCCAGGTCCTAAATCAGCCCACCATGCTGCTTCTTTGTCCTAAGAAATTATAAAATAGAAATCAATACTTCTCTTTTATTCAGCTTGAGCCCCCAGACACAATTTCCCTGTTACAGTTAATAATTTTTCTGTTACAGTAATTTATTTCTCTATCTCAGGCATATTTCCCTATTGCATCTCTCTACTGCCTTTGAGTAAGGAAGAATGGAGATCAGTAATGCAATAGTTAATCATATTTATCTTAGAAAACTGGCTTTTACACAAAACAATGAGGAAATGGGAAGCACACACTCTTAAGAAATAGGAGTGGGGCAGTTAGGTTGCACAGTGCATGGAAAATCGCCCCAGGACTCAGGAGGACCCAGGTTCAAATCTGGCTTCAGACACTTACTAGCTGTGTGATCCTGGGCAAGTCACTTAACCCTGATTGCCTCAACAACAACAATAACAACAACAACAACAATGAAATGGGGGTTAACCAGGAAATATGAAAACCTTTCCAAGAAGAAAAAGAGAAATCACAAGAGAAGCTTTGCTCTTCATAGTTTGAAAAACTTCAGCAAAGCCAGCATTATTTCTGTGCCTCTGGTACCCACCCCTCTCCCCACTGTTTCTGCTCACCTAATTTCTGTCCTTTCCATTACTTTCCCAAAGTAGCTCCCGATCACCTTTCAGTCTCCATGGTCACTCTGAAGTTGATTCCCCAGCATGCTCCCCTGCTTTAAAGTGGTGACCTCTGAGTTCCTGGCACAGCTGCTCGGTGGCAGTGGTAGTTGTCTGCCTGCCCATAGGAGTTTCACCTTCCTATTGGTCCCTTTGCTCCCTTCCCCTACCAGGTATAAACTTTTGAGTATCTTTTGCTCTGCTCTACCTCCCCAGGATGGGAGGACAGTCTTATCAGTCAAGTCTGGCTTCATTAGACTTCCTGAGGGGTCAAAGATGAGGATACTTGGCAATTTCCGTTCTGACCAGCAGCTGTCCATTTGTAGTGCCCATAACCCCTCATTGACCCAAAGGAGTGTTACATTCAGATGCCCCCAATGCCTAAACAATAACAACAATGATAACAACTAGGGCATTTTCAGGTTTGCAAAGCACTTTATATGTCTTATCTCACTTGATTCTAGTACACTGTTGGCACTTAAACATTTGTTGATTTGAGTTCTTTCCTGGTGGATTTTTTTGAGTTCTGAGATACAATAGGCTAAGCCAATCAGATATCCACACTAACTGGTAACAATGTGCCTAGAAGGTGGCAGTTGGGGAGTAGAGGTGAGGTGGGAACTAAGCTGCCTGTCTAATTGGGCAAACCAGCCCAGGCTGGAATCAGTAGTGGGATCAAGTCCATGAGTGAGTGGCCTATGTACTCTCACAACCTAGGCAAGATGGGGAGAAGCAAGGAAGGAAGGAAGGAAGGGAGGGAGGGAGGGAGGGAGGGATTGAGAGAGAGAGAAAGAAAAAAAAAAGAAAAAAGGGAAGGAAGGGAGAAAGGAAGAAAGAAAGGAAGGAAAGAAGGAAGGAAGGAAGGAAGGAAGGAAGGAAGGAAGGAAGGAAGGAAGGAAGGAAGGAAGGAAGGAAGAAAAATAAAGAAAGGAAGGAAGCGGAGAGAGAGAGAGAGAGAATAGGTAAGCCGGCTCATCCTTCCCTGATCACTGCTAAAACAGGACAGACTGCCTTACTCAGAGATAAGGAAGGCTGCTCTCATTTATAGAGACTGAACCATGTCCTGTAGGCTCCAAGTTTGGCAGGGTCTCCATTTAGTCCAATTTTCTTTTTCAGAACAGCTCATTCTTCCTTTGCAGGATTTTTCAGAAGCTTATATCTTCATACCTCTGTCATTAGCACATGTCATCACTATTCCATTAGTGGCCATCTCATTGGTGGAAGCAGGATTTCCACTTGCTGCCCCAACATGTTTCTGTGGAAATCAGCATCAGAGATCTGGAAGTCAAGGGAGTGTCTACACCTGGGACTTAGGAGCTAACTGGGGTTGGGGGGAGCAGCTTAAAGAATAAAAATGGTTTCTTTTGTGAACTTTGTGGGGTGACCTGGAGGCAGCAAACCTGAGGCCCAGGGCTAGAGTCTTTACTGGGGAGCAGGCAGACCATGGCCCTCAGATGAGAGAACTGCCAATAGCATAGGGGGAAGAACCCAACACTAGAGTCAGGGGCCTGGGTTCATATCATAACCTCAAAACTTACTAGTTAACTTTGAGCAATTCTCTTTGAACCTCTTTGAGCCTCAGTTCCCATAACTTTAAAAGGGGATAATACATAGGGTTGCTTGAAGAAAGTAGTGGGTTCTTCTTCTTCTTCTTCTTCTTCTTCTTCTTCTTCTTCTTCTTCTTCTTCTTCTTCTTCTTCTTCTCCTTCTTCTTCTCCTTCTTCTTCTCCTTCTTCTTCTTCTTCTTCTTCTTCTTCTCCTTCTTCTTCTCCTTCTTCTTCTTCTTCTTCTTCTTCTTCTTCTTCTTCTCCTTCTTCTTCTCCTTCTTCTTCTTCTTCTTCTTCTTCTTCTTCTTCTTCTTCTTCTTCTTCTTCTTCTTCTTCTTCTTCTTCTTCTTCTTCTCTTCCTCCTCCTCCTCCTTCATAGTACCAAGAGTACTATTAGTAGAGTAGTAGTAGTAGCTGATTAGCAGTAGCAGATTATTGTGGGGAGTTGTAGATGATTAGTATTAGTATTTTAGTAGCACATGAATAGATTAGTAGTAAAAATATTAATATTAGTAGATTAGTAATAGTATTATATTAGAAGATTAGTAGATTGGTGGTGGTAGTAGTGGCAGCAGCAGCAGTACTGGTAGAGTGGTATGTTAGTAGATTAGTAGTATTATATATAATTAATATATTAGTAAGTTAGTAGATTATTAGTAATAATAGCAACAGTATTAGCAGATTAGTATTAGCAGTAGTAACAGATTAGAAGTATTAGTATTATATTAGCAGATGGGTGGTGGTAGTAATAGTAGAACAGCAGTATTAGTAGTGGTAGTAGTAACAGATTAGTATTAGTAGATAAGTAGTAATACCAATAGTAGTCATAGTAAATTAGTAGTAGTGGTAAATTGACAGTGGTAATAGATTAGTAATAATAGCATTTTGATCTGTGACTAATCTTTCTTGAATTAGGAGAATGCTTTACAAATGTAACAAGGTATAGAAAATGCACCTTCCTCTTCATTTTGCAGAGGTCAGGAAGTAGGGTTATAGAATGTTGAAGATAGTGTTAGATATCATTGACATGGTGATTTGTTTGGCTAAGCTGCTTTTTACTCCCTTTTAATTTTTATTTATGGAGGGGGGAAGGCAAGGCAATTGGGGTTAAGTGAATTACCCAAGGTCACATAGTTAAGTGTGATCAAGTGTCTGAGGCTGGATTTGAACTCAGGTCCTCCTGACTTGAGGGCTGGTGCTCTATTCACTGTGCCACCTAGCTTTATTTCTAAAGCTTTCTTACAAGGCATATGTCCCTGAGTAAGGGAGCATGAAAGTGTATATTTGAAATGAAGGTAATGTAAAAAGAAGAGGTATCAATAAACATAAGATTTAAAATAACATAACCAAGGTAAGTGGCATGAAAGTACCCCAAGTGAACCTTTAAAATTGATGCCTTTTGTTTTTATGTCATATTCATTTGTGTTCTACCCCCAACTCTTAGAGATTTTATTTACTTCTTAAAATTCCAATAATGTTCTTTTATTAGCTTTACTTTTTTTCCTTCTTAAGAATTATCCCTCTCACCCCCACCTCCAACAGAAAATTGAACCAAAAAGAATAAAATCCTGAGAGCAAATATGCATAGTTAAGCACAGGAAATTCCCTTATTAGACATTCTGAACTTAACAAACACCAAATGAAAGGAGTATTTCCATATGCATTGAAGAAGAGAAATGTACATAAAACTACGAATCTCTATTCTGTAGAGCTTGTTTTTCTTTTAAAAGATATGATAATATAGGGGCGGCTAGGTGGAGCAGTGAGTAGAGCATCAGCCCTGGAGTCAGAAGGACCTGAGTTCGGATCCGACCTCGGACACTTAATGCACACACAAAAAAAACCTAGCCGTGTGACCTTGGGCAAGTTACTTAACCCCAATAGCCCTCCAAAAAAACAACAACAACAACAAAAAAGATATGATAATATAATGTTCAAACATGTAATTTTTGGGGGGGGGGAGGGCAATTGGAGTTAAGTGACTTGCCCAAGGTCACATGGGTAGTAAATGTTAAGTGTCGGAGGCCAGATTTGATCTCAGGTTCTCCTAACTCTAGGGCCGGTGCTCTATTCACTGTGTCACCTAGCCACCCCAAAACATGTAACTTTGAAAGCCATCCTATTTATCTCTTGATTCCTTCTGGCTTTCTCTTCTGTTCTCTTCTCATTTAAAAAACAAAACAAAACAAAACCCTGTCCCTACTGTTCTTCTCTTTTCCATTCCCCCTCCACCCCCTAAATGGAAAAGGGAAGAAAAACAAAACATTTATGACAAATATGCACAGCCAAGAGAAAACAAAACTCCAACATTGATCATGTCCAAAAGCGTATGTTTTATTCTGCGTTGGACTCTATCACCTCTCTGTCAAGGTGTAGATATCATGTTTCATCATTATTACTCTGGAATTGTGGGTAGTCCTTATGCTAATCAAAGTTCTTAATTCTTTCATTGTTTTTCTTTACATTGTTGTTGCTATTGTATAAATTATTGTCCTGGTTCTTATTAGTTCATACAAATCTTCCTATTTTTCTCTGAAACTATCCCTTTCCTAACTTCTTATAGGTTAATACTATTCCATTACATTCATCTAAATTTGTTCAGGCATTTCCCAATCAATGGACATACCTTTGATGGACACCCTCTTAGTTTCCAGTTCTTTGCTATAAATAAAAGAGCTCTTATAAATATTTTTGTTACATACAGGATCTTTCCTGTTTTCTTCGATCTCTTTGGGGTATGGGCCTAGTAGTGGTACTACTAGATTTTCAGCTTCTTCCTATCTAGTAGATCCTTCACTGCTGCCTACAAACACAACCTTCACAATATGGTCATTCCTACCTTTCTTATACTTTCCTCCTCTCCACGAATTCTACAATACAGCTACAATAGCCTATTTTCTGTCCCTCATGTACTACACTCCATTTCATTGGATGTCCCCCAAGCTTGACCTGTTCTTCCTCAACTCTGCCTCTTGCTATCTCTGGCTTCCTCCAAGACTCAACTCAAATCTCACCTTCTCTAAGAGTCCTTTTCTGTTTCTTCCTATGCCTTTGAGAATACTTTCCATTTGAACTGTATATTTCTTTCTTATACATAGTTATTTGCAAAGTTGTGCTGACAAAGTTTAACAACTAGCTGTCTGGGGAAAAATGAATACATACACTTAAAAATATTTTTTATTTTCCCCCAATTACCTATAAAAACAATTTTAACTTTTTTTTTCAAATTTTGAATTCCAAATTCTTGCCTTCTCTCCCCTCCCCTCCTTTTGTCCCTTCCCCTTCCTCCCTTCCCTCCCCTCAGTCCCCTATTGAGGAGGCAAATAATTTGATATAAGTTATACATGTGCAATCATAAAAAACATAGTTCCATATGTCATGTTATAAAAGAAAACATAGACCAAAAAAATAAAAGGAAAAAGAAAGTAAAGAAAAAGTATGCCTTCATCCTGATTCAGACTCCATCAGTTCTTTTTCTGGAGATGGACAGCATTTTTCATCATAAGTCCTTCAGAATTGTCTTGGATCATTGTATTGCTGAGAACACCTGTTATCCACAGTTGATCATCATATGATATTGCTGTTATTGTGTACAGTGTTCTCCTGGTTCTGCTTATTTCACTACATCAGTTCAAGTAAGTCTTTTCAGGTTTTTCTGAGAGTATCCTGCTTGTCATTTCTTGTAAGACAATAGTATTCCATCACAGTCAACTTGTACAGCCATTCCTCAATTGATGAGCATCTGTCAATTTCTAGTTCTTTGACACCACAAAAAGAACTGCTATGTATATATGTCCTTTTCCTTAAACATACACTTTTAAGCTTAATCTGAATTAACATTTTCCCCATAACTTTCTTAAGTTTATACAATCAACAAAACAAAACAACAAGCCTTGATTTGTGGTGTTCTGCTGATTTCCAAGGTATATATGGTTACACTGAAAATTTAATAGTTGAGAGCTGGCTTCAGCATACTTCTGGTTATTTGTTGTTCCCTCATCTCCATTAGAATATTAGCTCCTTAAGAACAAGGACCTTATACATATATGTATATATATATATACACATTTTTTTCCTTTTATCATATCCCCAGTGCTTAGCACAGTGCCTGACATATAACTACCAAATAACTGCTGACTGACTGACTGGCATAGCTGAGTGTTATGTTAATGGGATATAAGATCTTCTCCCTCTCCTCTCCCCCCACCTCCTTAATAGACCTCACATGGAGCCCATTAAGGGGAGCTTGCTTAGAGGAGGCTAGCTCGTAGAAAGGCTTTCACACCTTTTGTTAATTTCTAATTAGGCACTGAGTCACCAGGGTTGTGATGCCCTCTGGCTCTGAGAAGCAGATTCTCTGAGTTGGTATTTTGCTTTGGGGGTCATCTTATGAGAAGGATCTTGTGGCTTTGCTAGTCAAGATTCTGAAGGAAGCAGAAGATTTGAACAGGTGGAGGTAAGGAAAGAGGGCACTTCAGGCATGTGGGATAGCTTGCCTCAGGGGGCAGGAGGTGGAAGTAGGCTATCATTAAGAAATATCGAAGAGTCCAGTTTGGTCAGAACAGGAAAATGCATGAATGGGAACAATGAGGCTGAAATTGTGGGTTAGAGTCAGTTTCTGGAGGGCCTTAAATACTAGACTTAAGGGATTTACATTTTATTCTAAAGGCAATTAGAAAGCCCTTGGAAGTGAAGGGAAGTGACATAGTGAGACCTAGCATTAGGAAAATGATTTTTGTAGATATGGGAAGAAAGGATTAGAAAGGAAAGAGTGGAGGCAGGGAGATTGGTTAGGAGAGCATTTTAATGGTGGAGAGAGATAATGAGCACCCAAACTAGGCTTATGACTAATCTAGGAATCATTTTTGACTCCTTGCTCTCTCTCACCCTCCCCCCCAATCAGCTGCTAAGTCTTGTCAGTTCTACCCCAACAACATATTTTCCCACCTGTCCCCTTCTCTCCACACCCTCCCTGGTTCAGACCCACAATCCCCCTAAATCAGAGGTGTCTGGCACACTGGCCTGAGGCCTGCATATGGCTGTAACACTCCTGAGTGTGGCCCAAACCAAATTAAAAGGTAATTGGGAAATATTTAACAAAATAAGTAAAAATAAAACAAAGATAATATTACATTTAAAACATCAATATATGGCCTTTGAGACCCTTATCTATGGATTTCTGGTCCCCATTTCTAGTTAAGTTTGCCATCAGGAGTATTGTAATAGGCTCCTAATGGGGCTCCTGGCCTCCAGGGTCTTTCTCCTCCAATCTGTCTTCCACAGGGCTGCCATATTGATATTCTTAAAGGATAAGTCTGACCATGGCACCACCTCACTATAGAAGTTACCGTGGCTGCCTATTGCCTCTGAGGCAAAATTTGAAATGTCTCTTTTCTGGTCTGGAAAGCCCTTTGCAATCTGACTTATTTTTTCTATAGTGATTATACATTACTCCTTCTTATGTATTCTACCTTCTAGTCAAACTGGAACATTTGCTGATTCCCCGCCCCTGCCCCATGTCTTTGTACAAGCTGTCCTGAATGGTCAGAATGCATTCCTTTTCCCCCACTGTTTCTTGAAGTATTTCTCTGGCTCCCTTCTAGGTTCAGATCAAATCTATAATAAGAGTAGGTCTTTCCGGATTCCCCCTGTGGTTTTTTCCTCCTAAAATTACTTTGTTAAGTTATATTATTTTGTTTAAATTATATAGTTATTATGTAGCAGATTATAGGGGAGTTAGGATTACATTACAGGGGACCTAGGGTTACATACAGCCCTCCTCCCCTAGGAAGCACCTTGAGGGCAGGGTTTTTTTTTTCTTTCTTTGGTAGATACTTAGTAAATGTTTGTTGAATTAAATTGACTGGGAAAGCAAGGAGAGGATGTGAGAGTTGTTTGGAATGCAGAATTGATAAAAATTTGGCAACAGTTTAGATGCAGGGGCTAAGGAGGAGAAAGGAGTCAATTGGGGGCACTGGCAGCCTTTGAGAGATAACACAACAAAGACACATTTAGTCTCTTAGTTATCAGTTATGTATAGTAGCCCCAGTTACTCCTAAATTTGATGTGAGTGCTTTAGGGTGATAACTATTGAAATCACTTGTCCCCACTTGCTGTGTCATTTAGTTGCTAGAAATACAAGAAATAAAAGTCTAATAATAAAAATGGTTGAAGATGTAAAATGACAAATAAAAATTAATGTCATCAAATAAATAGTGAGGGATTCTCTGGAGGGGTACAGATCTCCTCCCACCATTTTCAAGGAAGTGATCATTGAAATCTCCCTCAATCTCTCTAACTTCTCAGCATAGCAGAAGAGTACTCTCATTCATTGTACTTATAATTTAATGTGGGGCAGGTTGGGGAGGTGGGTAGGGGGTGAAGAAGATGCTTAGAGCTCAGGAAAGTCTGTTACTCTTACCTTGGTTCTATAGTCATCAGCATCATCATAAAGATCAGATGCCAGAGTTCAGGATGTGGACTACCCCACACCTCATACCATCTTCTCTCACTCTCCCCTAGCCTCAGCTCTACCCCTTACCTCGGAGTAAGGGAACATCCCCATTGGATGAACTTGCCCATAGCTTCAAAGCACAGGATGGAAGCTAGGTTTCTGAGTGGACTTTCTCTGTTCAAGGTATTACAGCAACTGAAAGAAACTCATAATAGAATTTCTTCTTCTGACTGACTCCTATCCAATTTGTATGTGTTACCTCAAGAGCTTGTATAGGACCTAGGAACTTCTTTTTATCCACATTGGGGGGGGGGGGCTGGAAATGAGCTTTATTTTAGAGACTTTCCTGAAACTACTTCTGGTGTGGGTAATGAGTCAAAGAGAGAAAATTATTCTTGGGGGTACCTTGGATCCAGTACCTCTGGAGCCCATAGTCTTGGTGGGACTTAGGCAAGGATGTGCTGGAGTCAGCTTGAACTACCTCTAGAGATCTAGTTGTTAATGTTGCAGTATGAGCATTAACACCTTAGAAACTGGCAAACAATACAAGCAGGGTTTGATTTATTGAGGGTTGGGGGGGTCTTTTTGGAGGGGGGAAGGCAGGGCTATTGGGGATAAGTGACTTGCTCGAGGTCACACTGCTAGTAAGTGTTAAGTGTCTGAGGCCAAATTTGAACACAGGTCCTCCTGACTCCAGGGCTGGTGCTCTCCTCACTGTGCCATCTAGCTGCCCCCTGATTTATTGTTTTGATGATTGTAGACTTGAGAAAGTGATGGAAAAAATAAGGCAGATTAAACTTAAAAGTGTGGTATGCATGCACTATTTTCCAGAGAACTGGCTGTTCAACATTTACCAGCACACTCCAATCTACATACTTGAATTTTAGATTTTCCTAGAGTAACTTCAGGTGTGACAATAAACTGAAGAGATCAAATTATTCTCTTGGGATCTCTTAGATCAAGTCAGTGTGAGCCCAGAGGCTCTGTGGGGCAGGGTAACAGGTTACACAATCGTTTCTGATTACCGATGCTATTTACGTTGAGACTTTGCTACCAATTCATGCTTGAATTCATTTGGACCAGCTATGTTGGAAAATATAAAGTACATAGTTTAAGTATAACTTAACTTCCATAGGACCAAGCAGTTGGGGCAGCCAGGAAGTATGCCAAGGCAGTTAACAGTGGGGCTGAACAAAGGAACATGTGTATACGCACACACACACTCACTCAGGAGTTTGGTCTCAATAGATATGAAAAGTAAGGGAACTGTTCCCCTGATTTGCTACATAGTTCCATGTTCACATTTTTTCCACCAGACATCAGTAACTATGAGCTTATTAAATGTACTCTGGTCTCCCTGCTAGAGGTAAAGATGAAATGAGAGGAGAAATAATCACATTTTTCCCTTAGTTTTTCAAAGAAGGCAAAAGCTTCCTTGACTGAAGGATTAAATAAATGTCTTAAGAGGAAAACAACGGTAGCAATCCAAAGTTTGGTCAAAAAGCTGAGAAGTGAAAGAATGGAACTCAGAAGGAAAGAAAGAATATTTGAACTGCTGGAATATAATAGGTATGAAGTTCTTCCCATAAAAGTTGAGTCTAAATTTTCTGAGAAAGCGTTATCACAAACTTTACTTTTACTTTTACATTATCACAAACTTTTAATGAGGATCCGCAGGGGCAACAAGAAGTGAGAATATCCCTTCCTATATGAAAGAAGAGACATAATGTGACAGTGAATTAATTCCTGCTAAGAGGCAGGGAAGGAGCCATATGTAGAACTGATGTGACTAAATTGGGGATCTAAGTTGTCTTCCTAGGCCAGCAATCGTGTGGCATTTGATGACCGTTACTTCTGCTGACTCGTGCAAATGTACTAAAACTGTCCCCCACATGTAGCCTGGGGGTATTGGGTGGCTCTATCTCTATCTCTATCTCTAGCCTCTTCTCCCCCTATCTTTCTTCCAAGGGAAACTTTAATTCCTGACAGAAGGAGAAGTAGGAAGTGGAGGGTTGAGGCCATCAGTCTGCTCTGCTCTTCTCAGAGAGAAGAGTAACAGGCTAGAATTATTGAGGATGTAGTTTTCAGGTTCAAGATAAACTTCTAATCATTAATGGGGAAAGGAAAATCCCAAGTTCTATATCCAAGGTTTGTTTCCTTTCCCATTAAATACCGGTCCACAATGAACAAGTAGCAGAGAAACCCATTTAGCTAAGTTAGTAGCAAAACAGAAATCAGAGAAAGTATACCTAGGAGAATATGCACCAAACAATGCAGAGTGAAGGAGCTCTACTCATTGGAAGTAAGGTAACTCAACTCCTCAACCAAGAAAGAATCCTAGATCTCACCCAAGGGAGAATTCCCTGAAGACTCTAGTGGAACAAACTAGAGAGGGATATGATGAAGCCTCCGAGCTCCTCTCATTCTGGCTTCTTCCCAGACTCTTATTCTCCCTGCAATACCCTGAAGTGGGCTTGGCTTGATCCATTTTCTCTCCGAAAGCTGAAAGCCCACCCAAAGTGACTGAAGAGCCCAAAGAAAACTAAAGAGACTTGGAGAAGGTCAAGAGACTGAAGATACTGCAACTTTCTCCTCTTCTCTCTCACCAATCCAACTCATTCTCCCGGTGGGGTTGAGGAATTAATGTCTACCAACAACAATGGGCTCTGGGACTCAGGTTACATAAAGAAAAGGGACACCAGCAAGAAGAAGCTGGGACAGAATGTCTAGGGATTAAAAAGTCCTGGGAAGAAAAAGGAAGAATTTAGAGATCTAAAGGGATTGAATAAAGCATTGATGATTGAGGAGAAAGGCTTCAGAAGAGAAAGGAGGCTATTGGGAGGGATACTGACTAGCTAAGAAGATGGTGTGGGAGAACAGGAAGGAAGAAAGGAATCAGAATTTAAGTGCCTACTATGTGCAAGTCACTGGGCTAAGCAATTTTAAAAATATTATCTCATTTGACCCTCAAATAGCCTTGAGATGTGGGTGCTAATATTATCTCTATTTTACAGATAAGGAAACTAAGACGGATAAAGATGAACTGACTTGCTCAGGGTTATACAGCTAGTGTCTGGGATCAGTCTACAAACTCTATCTACTGTTCCTCCTAACTTCCCTTCTAAAATGATTGGATTGTACTTTCTGCACCGTGACTTACCCTACAGGAATCCCAAGGTATTCAGGTTGGGAAGGGGTCTCATAGGTCAGCTATCTAGTCCAACCTGTACCTGAGAATGACTCTCATTTACAAATTCCTGAGATGCAATCATCCAGCTTCCTGCTACAGAGCTATAGTGATGAAAAGCCCATAGAAATGGCCTATTTCACTTTTAGATGTTTGAGAAAGAGGGGATGGCCACATGTTTAGTGATGTTTATCAAGAACATACTCACCCCAGTAGCAATTCATAAACACAGGAGTTCACCAGGTGGGAGCAATTTTAGAGAATTCTAACAGCTCAGAAGCTCTTCCATGCATCAAGCCAGTCTTCTTGGCAGCATCCTCCACTGCTCCTGCCTAGTTCCACCTCTAGGGGCCAAGCAGAATAAATCTAATGCTTTTGAATATTTGAAGACAATGTTCACATCCCCTCAAAGTCTCCTCTATTCTAGATTAACCATTTCTAGTTCCTACAATCAGGCTTTTTATGGCATAATTTTCAGGCTCCCCACTGACTGGGTCTTCCTGCTCCTTATCCAGTCTGTGCACATTCTTCCTTAAACTTGATGCTCCAAATGTGACCTGAGAAGAGCAGAGGAAAACAGATTTAGGGCTAGGAAGAATCTCAGAGGCCATCTAGGTCAAGCCACTCATTTTACAGGTAAGGAAACTGAGGCACAGAGGAAGTGATTTACTGAAGTTCACTAGGGCAGAGACGGAACTTGAAATCACATCCTCTGAAGCTAAAGCCAGCATTTTTCCCATTATGCTATGCTGCTTCCTGGACAGCAGAACTCTTCCTTCCCCCATTATGGACACTGCTTCTAGGAAGGTTTGGTTTGGGGTTTGGGGATTTTTTTTTTTTGCTGCCATGACACACTGTTGACTCATAATGAGCTTGCAATTCACTAAAAGTCCAAGATGTTTTTCCTATCAATTCCAGTATAGTCATCCTTCCCTCATCCTGGGATGGGCTCTTGGCTAGTGATAGGTGACATTTAAAGGGCTCCAGGAAGAACACATTCATCTCTCCATCAATCAAGAAACTTTTATTAGGTACCTGTATATACCAGACACTGTGCTAGGTGCCCAGGGAAACAAAGACAAGAATTAAAACAGTCCCTGCCCTTGAGGATCTTGAAATAGAGCCAAGAGAGAGATGTGTGTATATATTTCTTCATCTACTTATTCATTCATTCATTCATTTATATGTGTTTATAGATATTTACAACATTGACATGAGATACTTTTGGGGGGAGGTCAGGAGATACTAACAGCCTCTCTGGGCTCTCCTCTGGACTCTCCAGGTTTTCTCTGCCATAGCATAGCAGCCTCCTCACCCTGGAAGTAGAGTTCAGCCCTGTAGCCCCTTCTTCTGATTAGCTGCTTCCTCCTACCAGCACCTCCATTTTAAGGAAAGAGCTCAGGCCAATCATCCTCTTCAGGCTCCCTCCACTCCTGACTCTCAGGATTTTCTCTACCACACCTCTAGGCAAGTACCTTCCTCTCCCCCTTTTACATATAGTTTTTATGTTTTGTCTATCTCCCATTAGGATATAAGCTCCTTGAAGGCAGGGATTGTCCTTCTTTCTGCTTGTATTTGTATTCCCCACTCTTGGCATAGTCCTTGGCACATAATAAGCACTTTATAAATGCTCACTAACTTGACTTGGTGGTGGTAGGTGGTGAATCAAGAAAGATTTCACATAGAATAGGGGTTCTTAAACTTTTTTATATCATGGATCCCTTTAGTAATAGACTCCTCACAATAACCTTTTTTAAGTGCATAAGATAAAATACATAAGGATTAACCAATTACATAAAAATATAATAATTATAGTTTTTTTAAAAACAAATTCAAAGATCTCATAAAATGTATCTATGGACCTCTAAGGGATCTATATGCCAAGAGCCCTTGATGTTAAAAAAAAAAAATTGAGCTGAGCTAGGAAGGAAGCCAGGGATTCTACAAAGCAGAAATGGGGAGGGAGTACATTCCAGGCATGGGAATTTGCCAGTGCAAAGAAATGGAAACAGTAGATGAAGTGTGTATCAGGAACTGTGAGGAGGACAATATGGCAGGACCATAGTGTGTATATAATATATAAAGACTGGAAAAGAAGGCTGGAGTCAGGTTGTAAAGGGTTTTAAATTCCAAACTAAGGAGTCTAGGGTTTGTTTACTTGACTTGAAACTCAAAATGGTGTGTGTATTGTTAGGGAGGAGGTGTTAGGGGTGTGTGTGTGTGTGTGTGTGTGTGTGTGTGTGTGTGTGTGTGTGTGTGTAAAAATTTATGGAGGGAGATTTGGATAAAAATCAAAGAAATGGTAGTGATATCACTCCTAGAGGAGAATAAAGGAAAAACATAACCCCAGATGGACAAAATGGATGGGGAACTCAAACAGATTACAAAGTGTAAGTATTATGAAGACTCTACATTCCCTGGCTATCTACTGAAACTCTCTTTCTGCTCGGAACACTGGAACAAGACAGTCCATTTCCTGATTGCAGGCATTTCCTCCTCCTCTCCCCCATGCCTTGAATGCTCTCGCTCCTCCTCTGTCTCCTGGCTTCCCTGCTTCCTTTAAGTCCCAGCTAAAATGCCGCCTTCTATAGGAAGGCTTTCCTAATCCCCAGTAATTCTAGTGCCCTCTCTCTGGTGATTACTTCCCATTCACCCTGTCTATAGCTTGTGGGTACCTAGTTGTTTGCATATAGTCTCCCTTATTATATTGTGAGTTCCTTGAGGGCAGAGAGTATCTTCTATGCTTCTTTGTGCTTTACATGGTGGCTGGGACTTGGTAGGTACTTCTTGACTGACTGACTGATAAATTCATCTTTTACAAAGCAAAAAAAGAAACAAGGGGACCTTCCATTCCAAATATTCTGATATTCTGACCAGCAGGGAAGAACAGGAATGAGATGAATTTTAGGAAGAAGAGTCCATGACAGATAAGGTGGGGGGGGGGCACTAGGAATAGAGTTCTAACTTGTACCTAAGCAGATTTCAGAGTTCAAAGAAAGGACAGGTAGATTCCATGACATGACTCTAAAAAGAAAGTGGTTTAAAAAGGGAAAGTCAAGAATAAAATTCTTAGTGTATGTGAGAAACACACTTGTGGGGATCACAGGACTTTCCAGGCAGGGTCAGAGAGTCAGCCCAGGTGAACTGCTGCTGCCCTTTGCTTCCCTGGGGGCCCTTAGGAAGATCCACATAAGATGCCCATTAACATGGCAAACCCCCTCTCAGAAACAGAGTGGGCAGAGGAAGGCGTTTATTATACTTCCCTGGAGGAAGCAGGTTGTGGTGCTCACTAGGAGCGCCCCCACTGATACAGAAGCAAGAGTGAAGTTATACAGTTCTATCCTTCCTGTTAGAGTTAGGGTTAATTCATATTCCTCACTTTATTTCCCTACATTCCCTCTTTATGCAGATTTCATAGTGGTAGTGTGGTAGTGAGGATACTTGTGACCACTGGAGTCTCAGCTGTTTGTCACTGTCATGCCCCCCACCTTTCTAGTTCTCCCTGGGGCCAGGATGGCCAGAGTCTTAGTAAAATAAGATAAGGGAGCTTCCTCACTGCTATCGATTATCTCCCAATAACTTCAGTGGAAGCAAGACAAGATGCCATAATATCCCGTTTTAAGTATACAAATACAAATGACCTGAAAAGCAGGTATGTAAAAGATCAACGTGACTGCAGAGGGAGCCCTTCATAGTGGGCAGCATGGTGTGGGGGAGAGAGGACTAAAAGTCAGGAAGACATAGATTTGAATCCTGCTTTGGGTACCTACTAGTTATGTGACCTTGGGCAAGTCATTTAACTTTTCTGCAAATTAGCTTCCTCATCTATAAAATGAGAGGGCTGAATTTAGTAATATATAATATATCATATTACATATGATATGATATCGAATATAATTTTTCAAGTTATATTTTTGACAAGAAGATTAAAATGCGTTGATTAAAATGTAGCACTGCTTGGGATAGATAAATGTTAATAAATGCTGATAAATGTTTAACAACTGGTTTTCAAAACCCCCCACAAATGCAACAGGACTTTATTAATATTTTGCATTATTAATATTTTCTTCATCACTTTCTTAAGTTTAGACAATCAATAAAACAATAAACTAATTCCTGATTTGTAGTATTTGCTGATTTCTGAGGTAAATTCTTACACTGAAAATTTAATAATTGGTTCTGGTCAGCCGGAAAGAGCTGTCTTCAGCACCATTCCTTGATAGATAGGACAATGATAGCAGGTAGAGAGAAGGCAGAGTACTATCCTCAAAAAGCTGCTGGACTTAGAGTCAGGAGACCTGAGGTCAAATTCTGACTGACATTTACTGGCTGAGTAACATTATACAAATCCCTTTGCTTTGGTGCGACTAGATGGCACAGTGAGTAGAGCACCGGCCCTGGAGGCAGGAGGACCTGAGTTCAAATCTGGCCTCAGACACTTAACACACACAAAAAAACTAGATGTGTGACCTTGAGCAAGTCACTTAACCCCAACTTCCCTTCAAAAAGCAAATCCCTTTGCTTCTCAGAAACTGTTTCCTAATCTGGAAAATGGGAATAATACTAACACTACTTTCTTTTACAGAATTTTTGTGGGGAAGATGCTTTGTAAACCTTAAAGCACTACAGAGGTGTGAATTATTTTTGTTGTGACTGGTCCCTGGATATAGCTGCTATCTGAGCTCTGCCAATATGTGTAAGACCTAGACACTAGACCTAGAAGAGGTAGAGGTGAACTTCCTCCAGGTAGACAAGTCTTAATGAGAGATTAGTGAGTTGTCCTTAGACCACTAACTTGGACTGAGCATGTGCCAAATGTCCTGTCCCTCAAATACATCTCAACCACTGAGAAGCATGGATAGATCAATGGCTTGTCCCTAAGCCCTCTCTTTCCCCTCCAAATGCAAAGGTATGGAAGAGTGCCAAGGACAAAATGACCATCCTTCCCCCTGCCTCAGGCCTTCTCAACCTGAGTTCTAAGCACCCTCTGGAAGCTCCCTTCCATATTTCCCAATTTCTCTTCTCTGGAGGGTTTAGTGTGTCCTCACTAGAAGAATGGTTCTGGCAGCTTCTCCAGCTGCTACTGGAGTCTGAGGCAGCTTTGGTTCCCTGCAGATAGCAACCCTAGAGAAGTTCCCAGTCAGAGCAGACTGGGTTGTCAAGGCCTTTTTCAAGGTCATTTAACCCAGTCTCCAAGAAAGGCAGGACCTTACTCAGAATAGACAGAATTACAATGGAAATCTCATAATTGCAATGGAAATTTATTTGGCTTCCTTGAGAAAATTTAAAGGCTCATTTTAAATGTAAAAGGTCATTCTACACCCCTCCTCCATCCTTATCCCTAGTTTTAATGAATCAGATGGCATTCTTTTCCAATCTTCCCATAAGCCAGTGTTTATATGGCATTTAAGAAAATTCCTCCAAGGCAATTTCACAATTACATGTTTTAGGGAGGCCTAATCTTGAATGTCAAGAGGTGGGTTTCCATAAATTGTCTAACCTGAGTCTGTTTCTCCTCTGTGCTGGATTTGGTGGAGATAAAGAGGAACCAATTTCTCTCTTTATGTCAGTTTGCTTATCTTACGTATGTTTTAGAAATCAGTAAAATCTGAGTATTGGAAGGATCATTTAATCCAATTCCCTTCTGTGGAGGAATCCTTTCTGATGCCACCAAGAATTGGCCATCCAGATAACAGATGAAGAAGCAGAAGAGACTGAAGAGGCCATCTAATCTAATCCCCCACATTTTACTGATGAAGACACTCTGGACTGGGTGGGGGTGATGGGACTTACCCAAGGTCACACAAGGAATAATCAGCAGATTCTCTAATTCCAAACCCAGAATCTTTTCCATTGAGCCACACTGCCTCCCCAATAACAATGCTGCATTGCCATACAGAGTAAGGGCAAACTACTGGCCTCCCAGTAGAAGTGCTTATACTTGGAGTTGCTTTATTCCAGGAGTGATAATGATGGGGCTGGAATCTGAACCCCCCCCCAAAGGAAAAGACTGTCTTTGGGATCTGGACCCCAAAAAGGCTGTCCTCTGGGGTCCAGATCCCAAAGTCATGGTCTTTTCCTTTGGGGAGGTTCATATTCCAGCCCCATCATTGATGAATAATAGATTAACTATGATGATTCATTGTTAATCTGGAAGGAACCTTAAAAGTCATCTAGTTAGTCCCCTCAATTTTTATATGAGGAACATGAGGCCCCCAGAACTTAAGTGATATTTGTCCAAGATTATGCAAGATTCAAACCCAGGTCCTCTGACTCCATGTTGTTAGAAATAACTGTCTTACTAAGAATTCTACCTGGCCAGGAGTGAATTTTTAAAAAAAAAGATTTTTATTTCACATCATTATCTGACAGGTGACTTGGCCTTTAGCCCTTGGGAACAAGAGCCAAGTGCAAGCACACTTTAAGATAGTTCTAAAAGCCCTTTTAGAATTCATCCAGATTCAAATTTCCCTCCTTGTTCCCCACTGATCAGCATTCCAGTGTTCGCTTAATCCCACCCTCTGATTACATCTTCTCATTTCCACATTTCAACTCCCCCCTCCCTTTTCATCTTCATTTTTTATACTTAAAAAAAGGAAAGGCCAAAAATGCTTTTAGTCTCCTCACGCATCAGATAGCAAGAGAAAGGATTTTGCTCAATTGCTAAAAGTCCCATCATCTGAGCCCCAGTCCATGTTAATGGGCCTAATCTTCATTCTCGGTGAATGAGACCAGGCCAGGCAGTTCTTTTGATATATTGGAAAAGGCCTTCTCAGGACATAGAAAAGTAGTAGATACGCTGATTTTCAAGTGACCAACATCCCCCACTGCCCCCTATAAGCAGTTTTACCTCTTCCATTAGCCACCAGTATAGCTTCAAATCATATTTTCATGTAATTTCTGTGGAAACAAAATTCAGTCCTACCTTACAATGTCCAGCCAACTTTTTACCACATCATGTTGGGGGCTCTGGTATGTCAAGGTCTTTTGAGACCTTAACTCTGACATCCAATCCATTTGCTATCTTCCCCAGCTTCCACAGCTTTGACAAGCATGCCCTCTCTGCCTTCATCCAAGTAAGGAATCAGAGGGCACTTTCTTCCCTTCTCAATCTCCCCTTCTAATTATACCAGCCATGGTCTTTTACCCTTTCCGTTTTTCGGTTCTTGAAACCAGAGAGTGTACATAGCACGTCAAAGCTGAAAGTGGTCTCAGAGGTGCTCAGATCTGGCCCCCTGATTTTACAGAGAGGGAAGCAGGCTTAGTTGGGGGAGAGAATTGTCAAACAACACATAAAAAGTTAGAGTCAGAAATGGCACTCAAACCCAGGCCTCTGGACAGTAGCCAGGCTGCTTTCTCTACTGTCTCAGTTCATTCTAGCTGCTCTTCTCTGCATTTTCTTCAAGGGCCCTAGGCACTTCTTAAAACACAGGCATTGTCACAATTAAGGACAGTGCTGCCTGGATGAAAGGAGGGCCAATTTGAAACTCAAAAAATTTAGGCCTGAAAGCAAATGGGGGAAGGGTTCTGCATTCCTGGGAGACATTTAGGATGGACTAGACTTCACTGGGAACTGCTTGTTGGAAAAGTGCCTAGAGATGAATGCTAAGCACACAAAGCTCCTTCTTCTGCCTGCATCTGTTCTTGCTTGGGCCCCCATTGCTGCTGTACCTGGAGCTCTTCTTTCCCATCAGGATCCAACTTTAGGTTATTGAGGTAGTCTGGGACTCAAAGGCTGGCTATCTTCCCAAGGGCTTGGGTAAGAAAATACACACACACACATACACACACACACACACACACACACACACACAATGTATATATGTATATGCACACAGATGTATATATACACATATATACATACAGAGAGAGAGAGAGAGAGACCTTCTAACACATCAACTCCTACCTTCTCAGCCCTCCTAGTTAAATTCTTAATGCTAACTATCACTGCAGAGAAATAAGTTCATATGAAAGAGATCTGGGGGCTTTGGAAGATTTCAAGTTTAATATGAGTGAATCCCCCTAACCTAGTATGATCTTAGGCTACTTTTTAAAAGTCCAAGACCAGAGAGGTGATTATTCCATTGTCCTCTGCTCTGATCAGGTCATATCCACCATGTTTTAGAAGAGGAGTTCATTGACAGAGAAGACAGAGGAGGGTGACCTGGATGGTGAAGAGTCTCAAGACCATGTCAAACACCTATTGACTAAAGAAATGAGGGATGTTTAGCCTGGAAAAGAAAGGGGTTGGGACAGAGGCTGGGTGGGTGGAGAATGTCTTCAAGTATCTGAAGAGAAAATACTTGTCACATGGAAGAGAGGAGACTGGTTCTTCCTGGCTCCAGAAGAAAGCCAGAGGATCATTGGGTATAGGTAAAAACACTTAATTTGAGCCTCAGTTTCCTCATCTGTAAAATGAGAGAGTAGCGTCTGAGATCTTTTCAAGCTCCATATTTCTATGATTTTGTGGCTCCATGGCTCTGTGATCCCTAAAGGCCCTTCTGGCTCTGACAGTTTATCATTCTACTCAGATGAATCCTCAGCCCTAGCTAGCTGACGAATGTGCCAACTGCACTGTCGGCAGCAATGGTGTGTGTGTGTATGTGTGTGTGTTTCAGTTTCTATTCTTAGCAATATGATCTTTAAACAAGGAATAGATTTGTGTTTCTGCCTCATTTCTGATGCATACAGTCTCCATTGGGCGCTTTGAGCTTTCCCCAAACATTCATTTATATTAGGCATGTGAGCTATTAAGGGAAGAAACAGCCTACCCTTTCCATCAAGAGTCATCAGTTAGTCAAAAAGCATTTATTAAGCACTTACTATGTACCAGGCACTGTGCTAAGAGCTCAGGATAGGAAGAAAGGTTAGAAAGATTCCTGGCCATAAGAGCTTATTTTCTAGCTAGGGGGAATAATAGGTAAATCATTAGGGACATGCAAATACATAGTCCCATAGGGGAAGGCTGGAGGAACTGGGGAAATGGGAAAGACTGCTGTAAAAGGTGATATTTGAGCTGATTCTTGAAGGAAGCCCAGAATTCTAAGAGATGAAAATGGGGAGGAGAATGTTCCAATTATAGGGGCAGTCACTATGAAGGCAGAGATGGAAGATAAAGAGTTTTGTGTGAGAAAATGCAGGTAGATTAGTGTTACTGGATTGTAAAGGGCATGGAGAAGAGTCAAGTATAAGACCAGAAAGAAGAAAAGGACCCCAGTTGTGAAGGGTTTTAGAAGCCAGACAAAGGATTTTATATTTGATCTTAAAGGTAATAGGGAGCCATGGAGTTTATCAAGCAAAGAGGTAGCATGGTCAGACTTGAGTTTGGGGAAGATCACATTGGCAGCTGAGTGGCCGATGAAATGGAGTATGGAGAGACCTGAGGCAGGGAGGTCAATTAGGAAGTTAGAGGCAAGAGGAGAAAAAGCCCCAAAGTAGGGTTAGAAGATATGTAAGTGGAGCAGCTAGGTGGCACAGAGAATAGAGCCCTAGCCCTGGAGTCAGGAAGACCTGAGTTCAAATCTGGCTTTAGATACTTAACACTCATTTGCTGTGTGACCTTGGGCAAGTCACTTAACCCCAATTGCCCTGCCTTCCCTCCCTCCAAAAAAAAAAAAAAGGTATATAAGTGAAGAGAAAGAGACATATATGGGAGATGTTGTGAGGGTCTAAACAGTAAGATTTGGTAACAGATTGAATATATAAGATGACAGTAAGGGGCCAAGGATGACACTGAGGGTGCAGGCTTAGGAGACTGGGAGGATGGTGGTGCCAGTGAGAACCAAGGTCCAGTTTGGTGCCTTCACATTATGCTCCCTCCCTTGCTTACCTTTTTTTCCTCCCTTGCTTATCTTAAGAACTGGTCCCTATTTGCTGCAGGAATGCTTCTCTTATTCAATCAGTATTTCTCCCCTGCTGCCATTTTGAACCCAGAGGCCTCCAAGCTTGGCCCAGAAGCTCTTTGCTACTCTGTCAATTGTTTTCTATAAGCTGCAGTCCCTGGGGCCACATGGTTCTTTGGAACAGGAATGTGTGGGCCTTCCTCCAGGCAACCAAGTCTGTGTCTCCATGTAGTTCTCCTCTCTGCTCCTGTCTTTGTCCAGCTCTCTAACCCCTCTTAAAGGATTGGTAGATTTAGAACTAGGAAGGACCTTATGAATTCAATACCCTCATTTTATAGATAGGGAAATAGGCCCAAGGTCTCCCACTTCTTGAAAGTGTCTGAGGTAGAAAATGAATTACCTGATTTTATAAGCCAACCCCAAAGACAGAGTTCAATGACCAGGAATCAATCATCAACCTTTAATTAATCCTTATCAATGTGATATAAATAGGATAATAAGTACCCAGGACTAGACAAGAAATTCACACCTTATCAAATCTATATCTCAGTGCTAGAACAAGGGGCCATATGAATGGGGCAATAAAAGAACCAAGACACACCTTCCACAGCAACATTCCCAGTTCAGCTTGCCCTGAATATGGTCCACTGTAGTCCTAGACTTCCTTTCTACCAGGTCTAGCACCATCCTGAGTGGCCTCTCAAAGTCACAGTGCAGGGACATGTCAGGGAAAGTGTTCTATCACCATTAGAATATCACTTATGTTATTCTTAGCTCCTTCTAGAGCCAGGATTATCCCTGTGATCAATTGCTTGAATAAGGATTCAGATTGGGAAGACTTTTCATTGAACATACCAGGCCCAGATGTCACATTTCTTGTACACATTCACTGATGATTTGGGCCAGAAGGACTTGTCCCACACCAAATCTAGATTTTCCTCTTGGCCCAGATATTCAAAGTGATCATGGAGGGCTTTTCCAGTTATGGAACAGGAGGAAGCTTTTGTCTGCACTAATTGCTTTCCCGTATTTCATGTAGGATAAGTTACAGTAAGTACTCTATGGATTGGATATCATGGCTTATGGGAATTAACCTCAAATGTGCCTAATACCAATAAACTGATACACAAAATCCTGGCTGAGTCTAAAATAAAAGTGTATAAATAGTCACAATTCATGGCATAAGTGGTAACATTTCCTTCTAACAATCCTTTTCAATAATAAACAGTAGTTGCTAAATACCTTGAAGATGTCCAGCATGAGAAATGACCAAGACTCCACTCATCAAATATTTTAGGGCCTAGCAGTGACCACAGACACAGTGCTGCCCCCCTCCCCACAAAAGGCATAGCAATAGTAAAAAAAAATTAAACAAAAAATGGAGTTCAAGTGGTGACAGTAAAGCAAAGTTTCAACTAGAGTAGGGAGACCAGAGCTTTGACCAAGAGTGACAAAATTGAGAGGGTGCTGAAAGCTGCTTACCCTGAGTTGTGTTCTGTGATATTTATTGTGTGTTGGAGAATTTCTAATTATGGGCCTGCATTCCAGTATTCTCAAAGAAATGCAGCCAGAATGATATAGTGACTATTAGAGATCACAGTGCATATACCTCCCTGCTGAGCAACTTTAGAGGTATCTATGCCTTGGGTTAAACAAATATTCAGCAAGGTTAAGATGGGACATATCTCTCCATCCCCCCACCCCGTTTTAATAAACAAACTTAAACTTAGTTTTTACCATAGAATACCAGAGCAGAACACTATAAGAATAAAATCCAACAATCAAAATTAATTCTGAAATACCTGAAATTCAAACATTAATGAAATGGAATTTTCTTGGCAAAGATACTGGAGTGATTTGCCATTTCATTCTCCAGTAGATTAAGGAAAACAGAGCTTAAATGTTTTCCCCAGAGTCATACAGCTAGTAAGTGTCTGAGATCAGATTTGAATTCAGGTCTTCTTGACTTCAGTCCCAGAACACTATCCACTGAGCCATCTAGCTGGTGTCCAAAAATTGTTCTTTTTTTTTTTAATGAAGAAAGATAATATTAAAGTCTTTACTATAAACCTTTTTAATGTTTAATTAAAAACTTAACATTGAACCTCACACAAAGACGTAATTTTCCTTTAAAAAGACACACAAAAAGAAAAAAAAGTCTAGAAAGAGACACCAGGGCAATGTTGTTACTACCTTGTTAAATTTAACCTATACTTAAAAACTAAACTACATAATAGAAGTCCACAGTTTCATGTATATTCCTCTTTTTGTTCTTTGTATTTCGGAATGTTTGTATTTATAGTAAGTTCATAATAATAATGAAAACTTTAAAAATAAAAAATTAAGCATCACTACATGTAACTGAACTTGATTAGTAGCTATCTCCATAAAATGAATGAATTTCAGCACATAAAGTATCATAACACAATTAACCACCTCTAGGTCCCCAACAGAATTCATTTGCTTTTCTGCAGTGTGGTGTGTTTGGAAGGATTTGGAATCAAAGAGCTCTGAAGTCAGAAAAACTGGCAGCTCTGCCACTTACTAATTTTGTGACATTAGGTAAATCGTTTTTCCTCTCTAGGGCTCATTTTCTACATTTACAAAATGAGGGGGTTGGACTTCTAAATTCCCTTCCAGGGTCTATATCTATGACCCTATTATTATACTTTCAACATATAAACAAAAAAGAACTAGCTGTTCAAAGTATTTTAGAGCAATAATTATATAATTGCAAAACAAAAATCCCAGCCCTGAAAAGCCCCTCTTTCTTTATTTGTTTCTAGGGTCTCAGTGGTCTGGGGTCACCTGATCTGGTTAGCTAAGCAGTATTTCCTTTGCCATCTGTCCTATAACTGCCTGGTGGCAACTTTTCCCAAACTTTTTCTCCACACTTATAATTGATCCTGGAGTTTGGGTTGTAGGATTGTCCTGTATCTATGGATCAGGTATTAAAGGAGGATTGTTTGAGTCAGGAGGTCCCTCTGATGCGAAGATATGCCTCCTACATTGGTGTTATACTATGTAGGTATATACCCTTATACTTTCAGTTGACAGCTCAGGATGCTAAACCCTTGGGTATACTTCATATCAAATTTTTAGCTTCTGAGGAATACTGTAAGCAGTGGGCTCTGTATCATTCATGATAAGCAGATAGTATAACAATAATAATAATAGCTGGCATTTATACAGCACTTTAAGGTTTTCAAAGTGTTTTAGAAATATTATCTCATCCTCACAACAACCCTGGGAAATAGGTATTATTATTGATGTTTTACAGATGGGGTAACTGAGGCACAGAAAGGTTAAGTGATTTACACAGCTAGTAAATCAGGTTATATTTGAACTGAGGTCTTCCTGACTCCAGGTCTAGCACCCAACCTATTTTGCCATACCAAATCCAGATGTCCTGTTGGTTAAAATACCCATGGTGATTATGGGGAGTTTTTCTAGTCATGGATCAGGGGAGGATTTTGGTTACACTAATTGCTTTCTTGCACCTCGTGTAGGATCAGTTATAGTGCTCACAGGGTATTGAGGAAGCCATAACAAGGTTCAGGATCAGTTAGGTAGAAGTTCCAGAGGACATGGTTGTGGCAATCCAAAAATTCTGAAAACTTAGTGAATTTTTAGCACTTGTATTGGCTACAGTTATTTTTTTTTAGACTTAAGAATGGGTTTTATTTTTTGACACATTCTGTATTTTTTTTTGTTTTAATGAGAAAATTCAGACTATTCTTATTTAGTCGAGTGAATAAAAATTTGATTTCTACCCCCCAGTCCCATGCCCTAATCTCCTGTTAGTTCAGATTCCTTACATTGACCTGATATGTGCCTCTCTGAAATTTGCAACCATTATTCCTACTTCTTCCCTGAGGATACAAGCAGAGCAAGATTAATTCCATGGATCAGTCCTTCAAAAGGCTGATGACAAGTTATCATGTCTCCTCTAACTTGTTCTTTTTCCCTTTTTTGTCCTTAGTTCATTTTACCATTTTTAAAGTGATATAACTTCATTCTCCCCCATTAACCTAGTCTTCCTCCTCTGGACCCATTCCATCTTTTCAATATCCTTTCTAAAATGTGAATACAGCATTGCAGATGTGGTCTGAACAGAATAGAGCACAGAGAGATGGTATGCTTATTTAACAGATTAGAAAAATAAAGTTTCCACTTTTATAAGCAAGCTATGGTTTTATTTTAAATATACCATCCCATGGTTTCTTTTTTTTTTTAAACTAATGCTTTATTAACTTCTGTTTCACATCATTCATTTCCACCAGCTTTTGAGTTACAATTATTTTCCCCCTGTTTTTC
This sequence comes from Gymnobelideus leadbeateri, assembly GCA_011680675.1. Taxonomy (NCBI): domain Eukaryota; kingdom Metazoa; phylum Chordata; class Mammalia; order Diprotodontia; family Petauridae; genus Gymnobelideus; species Gymnobelideus leadbeateri. Next base: position 15,590 of record WOXC01011918.1, on the reverse strand, counting down.
CCCTACCCACCCTCCCAGAATAGCAGTCCCACAAGATATCGCTTCCTCCAATCTGCTCTCTCCCATATCTTCTCCCATACCCCCTTCGACTTTTCCATTAGAGCAAGGTAAATCTCTGTGCCCCAATGCCTGCACATCTTATCTCCCAATTACAAGCAAAAGAGTATTAATAATAGTATTTATATATATTTGAAACATTTAATTTTAAGACCTCGAATTTCAGATCCATTCCCTTCCTCCCTTGTCACCCATTCCCTCTGGGAAGATAAATAATTCCATATATGTTGTACACGTCTAGCTATGCAAAATATTACCATCTAGATATATTGTACAAGGCTGCTTATAATTCCCTCCCACTCATCCCACCCCCCACCTGATCCATTCCCTACTTGATCCTGTCCCTCTTCTATAGTGGGTACTTCCAACTTCCCCTCCCCCCAAGGATGCTCTCCCATCCATCATCCCTCCTCTCATCCCCCTTCCCCCTATTCTGCTGCAGGTTGAGATATCCCATTTAGTATGTATGTCATTCTCTCACAGAACCAAATTCAATGAGAATGTGGTTTTGCCTTTTTGCCTTCCTATTCTTCCCCTCCCCTGTAGCCACTTCCCCTAGCTTCTTCTACATGAGATAGTTTACCCTACCCTGTCTCTCCCCATCTCCTCTTGCCACTTTCCTCTCTCACCTCATAATTTCACCCCTTGAGTATCCTCCCTTCCCAACAAATTCAACCTATGCCCTATATCCATATATAACTGTAAACATATATATATGTATATATATATATAAATACACATTCACATATGTATTCATATGACCATATACCCTTCTTCCATTATTTTCATACCGAGAAAGATTTTATCAGTCACCATTATTGTTTTTCCATATAGGAATGTAAATAGTTCAACTTTGATAAGTTCCTTTTGATTTCTTTTCCCTGATTACCTTCTCAGGCGTCTCTTGCTTCTTGAGTCTGGATGTCAAATTTTCTATTCAACTCTGTTTTTTTTCCTCAAGAATGCTTGAAAGTCCTCTATTCCACTGAATGACCATATTTTCCCCTGAAACAAAATACTCAGTTTTGCTGGGTAGGTGACCCTTGGGTTCAGTCCCAGCTCTTTTGGCCTCTGGAATATCATATTCCATGCCCTTCTGTCCCTCAGTGTAGAAGCGGCCAGGTCCTGTGCTATTCTGATTGTGTTTCCACAATATTGAAATTGTTTCTTCCTGGCTGCTTGTAGTATTTCTCCTTGATCTGGGGATTCTGGAACCTGGCTATAATATTCCTGGGAGTTTTCTTTTTGGGATCTTTTTCAGGAGGTGATCGGTGGATTCTTTCAACCTCTATTTTGCCCTCTGGATCCAAAACATCAGGGCAGTTTTCCTTGAGAATTTCTTGAAGGGTGATTTCTAGGTTCTTTCCTTGATCATGGCTTTCAGGTAGTCCAATAATTTTTAAATTGTCTCTCCTGGATCTATTCTCCAGGTCAGTGGTTTTTCCCATGAGATATTTCACATTTCCTTCTAATCTTTCGTTTGTTTGGATCTGCTTAACAGCATCTTGATTTCTCAAAAAGTCACTAGCTTCCATTTGCTCCAGTCTAACTCTGAAGGAATGAATCTCCTCAGTGAACTTTTGAGATTCTTTTTCCATCTGGCAAATTCGACTTTTTAAGGCATTCTTCTCCTCATTGCCCTTTTGGGCCTCCTTTGCCATTTGAGTTAGTCTATTTTTTAAGGTGTTGTTTTCCTCAGTCAGGCTGTTGACCCTCATTTCATACTTTTTCTGCATCCTTCTCATTTCTCTTTCCAATTTTCCTCCACTTCTCTTATTTGATTTTTAAAGTCCTTCTTAAGGTCCTCTATGGCCTGTAACCCACTCATGTTTTCCTTTGGGGCTTTTGGAGCAGGATTTCTGACCTCACAGCCCTCCTCCTGTTCTATGCTTCGATCTTCTTTGCCCCCAAAGTAGGAGTCTAAGGTTGCATTTTTCTGTTTAATTTGTTTCCTTTGCCTTGGCATGTTGCCACTTAATTACTTGACTTTTGGGCTTGTTGCCACAGTATGGCTGCCAGATAGGGGAACTTTCATCCGGAATGTGTGGGGGGACAGCTTCAGTTTCTGGCAAGCTGGAAACCTACCCATGACCTCCACCCCAGATCATAATCCAGATCCAGGGAGGTTAAAGCAAGAGTGATTACCCCCCCCCCCCCCGCAAGACTGATTGCTGGATCTCCCTCCAGTTCGCAGGCCAGGAGCTGGAGCTGCCTCTGAAAACTACAAAATGGCGTGTCTCCTCAGCAGCTTCTAGCCCCCAGGGGAGGAAGCTGATGCGTTCCCCAAATACTGGTCCCAAAGTCCATAGGGCACTAACCTCTCACTTTGGCCTAGGCATGTCTATGTTGATAATTCTGGAATCACCACAGCTGCTGGTGTTCTGGGGTCCCTCCGACCGGCTGCTGGCCTGGCCTCCCTGGGGCTAAAACCACAACTTAGGTGGACCTGTGCTCAGCTCCCCACACACTGAGCACTGTGCTGCCGGCTCCCAGAGTGCTGCACTGGTCCTTCCTGCAGGGCTGCTGGGCTGTCCTCAGCAGGAGGTTAGCTTCTCTGTGCATGCTGGGGCTCCAGAAGTTGTTCAGAGTCCCCTTTTACATAGTTTGGAGGTGATCTGGGGGGAGAGTGGCTTGGACGTGCTGTTTCTACTCTGCCATCTTGGCTCTGCCCCCTACAGTTATTTTTTTTTACATCTTTTTTCCCCCAGAACTATTTATCCTAATGGAACAAGAAGCCAATTTATCAGGACTGATATCAGGAAAAAATTAGACCTGGAGGGAAGGTGGAGCCAAGATGGCAGAAAAAAGGTAGAGACTTGCCTGAGTTCTACCAAATTCTCCTCCAAATAAACAACTTTAAATAATGGGGTAAAACAATTTTCCTGCCCAAGACAACCTAGAAGATTGGCAGGAAAGGTCTGCTGCACTGGGTAGAGTGGGTCTAGGATAGGCAATGCTCCATCAAGTCAGAAATAGGTTTTGGGGGCAACTGAATTGGAAGCAGAAGCTTTCAGAGCTCTCACCCTAAAGATATTAAGGGAATATAGACAATTGCTCAGAAGGAGTTTACAGGGGTCCCTTTTGCCCTCTGGTTCTAGAATATTAGGGCAATTTTGCTTGATAATTTCTTGAAAGATGTTTTCTAGGCTCTTTTTTTGATCATGGCTTTTAGGAAGTCCAATAATTTTTAAATTATCTCTCCTGGAAACTATTTTCCAGGTCAGTGGTTTTCCCAATGAGATATTTCACATTGTCTTCTATTTTTCATTTGTTTGGATCTGTTTTATAATATCTTGATTCCTCATAAAGTCATTAGCTTCCAATTGCTCCAATCTAATTTTAAAGGAATTCTTCAGTGAGTTTCTGAAATTCCTTTTCTATCTGGCAAATTTGGCTTTTTAAGGAATTCTTCTCCTCATTGGCTTTTTGGGCCTCTTTTTCCATTTGAGTTAGTCTACATTTTAAGGTGTTATTTTCTTCAGAATTTTTTTGGGTCTCCTTTAACAAGCTGTTGATTTGCTTTTCATGATTTTCTTGCATCATTCTCATTTCTCTTCCCAGTTTTTCCTCCACTTCTCTTACTTGATTTTCAAAATCCTTCTTGAGCCCCTCCATGGCCTGTGACCAGTTCATATTTTTTTGGAAGCTTTTATACAGGAATTCTGACTTCACTGTCCTCCTCCAGTTCAATGTTTTGATCCTTTTTGTCCCCCAAAAAGGATTGTATGGTCTGATTGCACTTCCTCTGCTTGCTCATCTTGCCAGTTACTTGACTCTTGAGCTCTTTGCCACGATAGAACTCTGCTTACAGAATGGAGCTTTGTCCTTAGTAGCTGGGGTTTTTGCAGCTGCTGGAGCTATTGGTTGGGCACCCTCTCTACAGCCCCCACAATCTCTGGCACACTGGGGCCATACACCCCAGGACCACCACCCAAGACCACAGTCCAGATTCAAGCAGGTCAAAGCAAGAGCTTTGAATGGTCTCTTGTTCCCCCTACAGTCTGCAGGAGAGGAGCTCTGGAAGCAGCCATGTGGCAGTAGCTGTAGCCACCATGCCTCCACCACTTCTCACCCCAGGGGCAGGGGCCAGACCACGCTCTTCTTTCACCCTTCCCACAAAGTTCCCGACTGACCTTTTATTTTCTCTTTGGTGTTTATGGGTTGAGAAGTCTGGGAACTGTCATAGCTGCTGGTGATTCACTTTCATGAAGTCTGATCTGGCCAGTCTGGGCTGCTCTGGGGCCAGAACTGTGGCTCATAGGGGACTGCACTAGGCTCCCAGTGTGCTGCAATAGACTTTCCCTGTAAGCCTGCCAGGTTGCCTTCCGTGTGAGATTTTTTTCTCTCTGTCTCTTTGTGGGTTCTGTAGCTTTAAAATTCATTTAGAGTCATATTTTGTTTGGTTTGTTTGTTTTTTTTTGCTTTTTGGAGTAGGGAAGGAAGGTCAATTGGGGTTAAGTGACTTGCCCAAGGTCACACAGCTAGTAAGTGTTAAGTATCTGAGGCTGGATTTGAACTCAAGTCCTCCTGATTCCAGGGCCAGTGCTCTATTCACTGTGCCACCCAGATGCCCTATAGAGTCATTTTTACAGGTATTGAAATTGGCTAGAGCCAGAGCCCATGCCAAGTTTGTGCTCTTACTCCACCATCTTGGCTCCGCCCCTCATAAAGGATTTTTAAACATCAAATAAGAGAGGTAGAGGAAAAAAAGAGGAAGAGAAATGAGGGATGTAAAAAAATAATGAAAAAAAGTCAATGACTTGGTAAAGGAGGCACAGAAAATATTGAAGAAAATAACATCTTAAAAAACAGAATAGACCAAAAGCAGCCAGAAAGAAACAATCCAAATATCATAGAGCTATAATCAGGCTAACATGAGATTTAGCAGCTTCTACATTAAAGGATCAGAAGACTTGGAATATGATATTCTAGAGGGCAAAGGAACTAGGATTACAACCAAGAATCATCTATCTAGCAAAACCAAGGGAAAAAAATGGATATTCAATGAAATAAAGAACTTTCAAACATGCCTGATGAAAGGACCAGAGCTGAATAGAAAATTTGACTTGCATAAATACAATACTTAAGAGAAACCTAAAAAGGTAAACAGGAAAGAGAAACCACAATGGATTCAATAAAAGTTAAACTGTTTCCTACATGGGAAAATACTTCTAACTCTCTAGAACGGTCTCATTATTAGGGCAGTTAGAAAGAGTATACAAAAACAGAAGACTTGGATGTGATTTGAATATGATGGGAAGACATCTAAAAAAATAAAATTAAGGGGTGAGAAAGAGGAGTGTACTGGAGAAGTGAAAAGAAAAAGGTAGAATGGAGTAAATTATCTCACCTAAAAAAGGCACCAAAGAGCTTTTACAGTGGTGGGAAAGATGGGGAAGTGAAGAAATGACTTATCAGAACTGACTCAGAGAGGGAATAATGTATATATTTAATTGGGTATAGAAATCTATCTTACCCTACAGGAAAATAGGAAGGGAAGGAGATAAGGGAAGGAGAGTTGCTAATAAAAGGGATAGTGGATTGGGGGAGGCAATAGTCAGAAGCAAAGCAACTCTCAAGAAGAACAAGGGAAAAGGGGAGAGAGATAGTAGGTTAAATGGGGAAAAATAGGATGGAGGGAAATGCAAAGTGAGTATTCATAACTGTGAAAAAATTTTCATAGCAAGTTTCTCTGATAAATACCTCATTTCTTAAATATATAGAGAACTAAGTCAAATGATAAAAAATAAGATCCATTCTCCAATTGATACAAGGTCAAAGGATAAGAATATATAGAATTGTGAGCTGATTCAACCTTTCTGGAGAACAATTTGGAACTATGTCCAAAGGGCTATAAAGCCATGCATACCCTTTGACCCAGCAATACCCACTACTAGTTCTGTATCCCAAATAGATAAAGAAGAAAAAAAGGAGAAGGACCTCTACATACAAAACATTTATGGCAGCTCTTTTTGTGGTGGCCAAAAATTGGAAATTGAAGGGATGCCCATCAATCGGGGAATGGCTGATCAAGTTGTGGTATGTGATTGTAATGGAAAACTATTGTGCTATAAGAAATCATAAACAGGATGATTTCAAAAAACCTTGGAAAGACTTACATGAACTAATACAAAGGGAAGCGAGTGGAACCAGGAGAACACTGTACATAGTAACAGTAATATTGTACAACGATCAACTGTGAATGACTTAGCAATTCTTAGCAATATAATGATCCAAGACAATTCCAAAAGATTTATGATGAAAAATGCTATCCACTTCCAGAGAAAAACTGATAAGAGATCAGAAGCATACTTTTTTTTACTTGGATTATTTTTGGTCTATGTTTTCTTTCACAACATATCTAAAATGGAAATATATTTTGCATGGTTGCACGTGTATAACCTATATCAAATTGCTCAGGGAGGTGGGAGGTAAGGGAAGGAGGAAGACAATTTGTAACTCAAAAATTTTAAAAAGAATGTTAAAAATTGTTTTTACATGTAATTAGGGGAAAAATATTAAAAACAATTAGAGCTGCCCAAAAGTGAATGGGCTGTCTTGACAGGTGGTGGTGGGTCCTCCATCCTTGGAAGTGTTCAAGCCAAGGTTAGATGATTACTTGACAGGTTTATTTGGGTTGAACTAGATGTCAGAACCCTTTATAACTCAATATTTTTATGATTCTATAAAGGATTGAGCCACATAATTTTATAGCTCATGGAAGCCCTGACAATCTCTATTTTATATACTCTCAGACAATTTTCTCCCTAGAGCTTGGTTACATCTCTCCCTTGTAATTCCTGCGAAGTTAGCAAAGATTCTCTCATGCCATTAGCTCAAGCCCCCACTGCTGTGGGACCCCAAGACTATCAGCTGAGAATGATTTAGTCAGCCTGCCTTACATAGCTTCTATAAAGTCTTATTTACTAAGGTCGTTGTAAGCCAGTGAAAACCGGTTTGACCAGTATGGCTCCCAGGATACATGGTATGCTAAGGTTTAACTGACCTGGAGACAGAGCATTGCTTCTTGTCCCTCCTCACCTGCTTGGTCGTTCTGGCACAGTTAGAGTTAAATGCCCTAAGTCCCTGCCTCTTATTCCTTTTTGGAATTAGAGAATACCCTGATTTCAGTGGTCTAGACCAGTCCACTTCACTGTGTCATGGAACTACAGGGCCATCTTCTACTGGTGTCATGTCATCTCTTCATCTAACACTCTCTATGCCATATAAAGCTTGATTCCTGAGTAACTTTGAGCCTTGGATTGGTGTCTATCCCACACTGGAGCCAGCAGCCTACCCATGGATCCTGGAAGAGTGGGGACTGCCCACTGATACTATTCCCAGTCTGCATACGCTTCCTTGCCATGGCTGCCATTCCTGTGTGGCAATGTTACTCTTGGGGAATAGCTCCCTCCCTCCCCTTTTGCCCCACAGTGCAATAGTTGTTATGAAACTGCTAGTTTTTTTGTTTTTGTTTTTGTTTTTTTTTCTTTTTGGAGGGCAATTGGGGGTAAGTAACTTGCCCAAGGTCACATGGCTAGGTTTTTTTTGTTATTGTGTCTGAGGCCAGGAAGGGAATTCAGGTCCTTCTGATTCCAGGGCCGGTGCTCTACTTACTGCACCACCTAGCCGCTCCCAAAACTGCTAGTTTTTTAAAAAAGAAGAATTATTAGGAAACATGCCTTCCCCTCTCCAGAAGTCTAGGGCACATTTTTTTCACAGAGCACAAGGGAGAGTGGGCTCAAGTTTAGAGAGCACGTGTAGCATAGGAGTAACTTAGATCCTGGTTGCTAAAAGTCCCATCATGGGATGCTCAAAAGTTCCCCTAAAGCATGGTGGATCTGTGTCCTTCTGGTCTTGGTTCCTGATGCAAAAACTACCATGAGTTAATCTAAGCATGTCCCTAGCACACTGATGGGAAGTGATGGGAAATCAAATACCTTTTGAAATTCATCAGGTTTTCCATTGGCCAAGTGGGAGGGAGAAGGGGAAAAGACCTGATCAAGGCCAAACCTGAGGTCTTAGTTCTCCTCCTTTCCTACCCCCACCCCAAGTCTCTCCTTAGGGGTATACTGAAAAACTAAATTTTCATCAATCTCTCAAATGACTCTGGTTTTCAAGGATGATAATTTATAGAAGATGTTGGGGTGTGGCCAAACTTCTCCAATCATTCTTGTGTAATATCACTAAAGTATGAGAGATTCTAACTTAGTTTAAAGCCTATGATTGAGTAATAATAAATACTGTGGCTAGCTTTGAAAATTTGTAAAGAACTTTACAAATGCTATCTCATTTTATCCTCACACCAACCCTTGGAAATAGGGGTTATTTTTATCCCCATTTTGTGGATAAAGAAACTGAGGCAGAGAAAATTTAAGTGACTTGCCTAGGTCCACACAGTTAGTGTGATGCTATATTTAAACTTGGGTTTTCTAACTTCATCCCCAGAGTCACAGAACTACCAGCCTCTTCTCTCTCTCTCTCTTTTTTTTTTTTTTGCTTTTTTTGTTGGGGGGAGGGTAGGGCAAATGGGCTTAAGTGACTTGCCCAAGGTCACATGGCTAGTAAGTGTTAAGTGTCTGAGGCCAGATTTGAACTCAGGTCCTCCTGACTCCAGGGCTAGTGCTCTATTCATCATGCCACCTAGCTGCCCCACTGCCTCTTCTCTTATCATTTACGTTGAATGGTACCCAGGCTGAGTAAATCAATCACCCCACCCTTACATAATGGTCACTGATTAAGGGAACAAACTGTAGTCAGCAGTATACCTCCATAGCTTCCAAGAAGCTATTTTGAGCTATTCCAGCTTTTTCTCATGCCAGCTGCTTGAAGGTTATATGGTCTCGGAGAAGTCTATGTTATTCCATATTTATGTTCCGGGGCCCATTATTGGACTCATAAAGGTAAAGTGGGATCGCTAATTGGAAGCTATACAGAATTCTATTGTGATATAGAGAGCATTATGTTAGTCTCCTACTGGCAGTTTCTATCATTATTTGGCAGTTTGGGAATACACAACCAGATCCTGAGTAAATATTAATAGGAGTCAGGGTAACTTTCTAACTCCAGGCAGGGTAGAATAAGTCCCATATAGTCAGTCTGCTGCCATGTGGCAAGGTGACTCTCCTGAAGTATTTTGCCATACCTGAGGCTTAAGGCAGGTCATGTGGGCTGGTAAACTGATGCATTTGACCACCATGGGGGCAAGATTAGATGCATATGCTTGATTTATATACATATATATGTATATATATAAGATATAATATATATGAATACATAATAGAAATATATATTTGATTTCTAGTTCATGCATAACCACTAACTATCCTTTCCACCATGTCCACTCTTCTTATAGGTCCATCACTTAAAGACCAGGTGTGCCAGGTAGCCTCCTGCATTGACTTCTGTAGATATCATTATGGAGCTACTTTTGCATGGTAGGACATTCTGGTTTGGTGTTAACATGGAAGGAATTATATCACCCCCCCCCCCCCGCCTCTAGTGAGATACTTTAAAAAAATCCTACCTATTATCTCTATATCTCCAATCTTCCAACCCAGAATTTTCCAAATTTAACAATTCAGTAATGCTTTCGGCTATCTATTACCGTTGAATCAGTATAGATAGACACTATCTCCCAGTTCTCATTCCCCAGAATAGTGCCACTTCTGAGCCAGAGTCTAGGACATTTAAATACCTGGTCATTTCCATCATCTCAGTACATGATAATATCTGACAATGGTCCCATATCCCAGTGAGTAAAAGGAAGCCTTCTTTCCCTTATTGGACCTCAGCCCAGTTCTGACTATGGCTAAGATCAAGGTACAAGCAGAGAGTAGAGGGCACCGAGCCAGCCTACTGGGGTTTTCTACTCTGATGGTAGTACCCTTCCCCCTCCACTATGGGCTTTCTGATCATCCAGATCTAGGAGCACACTTGCAATCTTTTTATTGATTTTCCCCTTAGGCCTCTCATTGCATGTATAATTTATCAGTGTTTGCACTGGCTGGCCTATCCCTGGTCCCATATGTTTGAGGTTGGGTGACAAGGCAGGTGGCCAGGAGTGACATCAGCTGGGAGTGGATCTAAAGGGAAGGGGAGTCATGCATGTGTAGCTCACTTGGCTTCAAAGTCTTCCAAGATGCCCCCTTTTATGTGTTACGGTCAAGGTCCTCCTTAATTAATGATTGGACCTTGAACATAGAGACCTGACATGGTTACAAGTTAGCTTTTTTTTGCCCACAAACAGGATCAGAATCTGTTTTTCCCCACTGCCCTGGCTCAAATTTGGCAGCCCTCCAAGGACTTTAGTAAAGTTAACTTGGGTTCATTTAGTTCTTCCAACTTAAGCACAATTCTGTTCCCTCTGCAGTTTACTTAGTGCAGCAAAGCAGCAGTTTGTCTGACTCCCTAAGACCTGAATTCTTTGACTATTTTAGTGTCCTGGCCACCATTTGCTCCCAAACCCCACCATCTAGAGAAACATCTTCCCCGTCCAACAGGACCCCAGGAGATAGATGGGCAAAATTCTGCCCTACTGGAAACCACAGCTAGGCAGTCCTCTGCCTTGGATCTGGAAAGCCAGAAGCCTCTGCCCTGCTTGATGTCCCCAGTGATTTTCTATTTCCTAAAGCAATTTGTCTCAGTATTTTTCATTGTTATTTACATTTCGGATGTCTAAGGAATGGGTGGATTCACTTTTGACTTCCAAAAGCATTTAATTGACACTTGGGTTGGGATGTGTGGGTGTGTTTTGGGGGTGGGGTGGGGTAAAGCTAGAACCTCAAAGGGATTTAGGATTTCATTGATTGGGGGTTCCCTCTGAGAACACAGATCCTAACCATGCCTACTAAGTCTATACGACTTGCTGCCATGTCCTTCCTTGAATTCACCAGGAGGGTTCCTTGCTTTCTCCACTCAGATCCACCAGCCCATTTTCTCCTCCTAACATGCATCTCCCTGAAGATATCTCTTACACCTCTTCTTCTTGGAAGTTCCTCATTGCTTACATATTGCAACCAGCTCACATTCCCCATATGCCTCGCCATTGTCTTTTATGTGACATTCACTTTCAGTTTTGGGGGAGTCTGACATGTTCCCTGTCTTTCAATCATACAGCAACAGCTGTAGGATATTGGTATTCAGAAAATGGGCCTTTGTTTCTGGGAGAAGCTGGAAGTCATTAAAGGAACTTTGCTATTTCCTAAAGGCAATCCAGTTGGTTCTAGAACTCTTAATTGATTCTGGGTCTTCATTGTGCATTTGTACTGTGTATCCCAAGCATAGATACTGATGATAGATTGTGCATCCAAATGCATGGTATAATCTGGACAAGAAACAGTATTCATCCACTTTGTCTTTCCTCTGTGGATGGTGGGGTCACACTCTTCTGGGTGGTAATAAATCTCTTTCATGAGGCTCTTTAGGCTTAAGGCAATGTCATCCACAAATAGAAATATATGTTCGCCATTCATAATAATCACTATTCAATTTGAACACTACATTGGATCCCATCTATTTTTATAGTGATATACAAATACATATTTTTGGGACAAATACAGGGTATCCCAAAAGTCTTGGTATAGTTTTAAGCATATAAACATACACACAAATACAATGTTTGAAAGAAAACATTGGGTATTATCATAGCTTCCAAGAAGACTATAAGAACTCAGCAGAGCTATAACATATATATATACACGCATATACACATACACACATATAATCTATATGACTATATAAATATATAAATTCAGCATAAATAAGCATACATGCACATATACTTGTATATATCCATATATACTTATGTATATATGCAGATATGTTTATATATACATATACAGTTATATATGCATGAATTGCATATATACTGAATTTTTATAAGTCTTCTTAGAAGGTTGTATATTTATTAATACAAACATATAACATGTCTGTTATACATTTATTTCTAGAAATATATGCACTTCATGTGTTAACAATGCACATTTTCTATTGGAAAGTTAACAATATACAAAGATTCTATTCAAGTGGTGTTATAAGGTTAGGTGTTCTCTTATATGGAGTAATAATTTCTTAGATTGTCCTTAGCTAGGATTCCTATTGTTAGCTGTTGTAGTCTAGAAAAAAATTTCTATGTTTTATTTTCCTGTCCTAGTCTTTCATCGTCCAACAAGCTGTATGCCAGGCTTCTGTCCTGAACCCTCCTTGACCACACCCCTTTCCCCTACATAGCTGGTTCTTTTAGAGCTGAAAGCTTCTAGACTAGAAACTTCCCATCTCCTTGCCCATTGCACCTCCCTAACTATATTCTCAAAGGTAGGAAACCAATCAGATCAGCCTGATTGGATCCCTTCCCTTCTTATCTAATATTTGATCTACCTTGATTAACCCTGGAGCAGCCTGAACTGCCTTTATGCATGGAGTAGAGATAGATCTAGGAATCTCAATGAGACCTTGGAATAACCAAGTCCTGGGATCATCCTTTTGCAAGACCTTATAAGAATTCTCTCTTCCTACCATGACCTGAGGCTCATTGTGCCCCAGGCTTCCTGGTGATGCATCCTTGGAGGTGTTCTTCTCAGTTCTGCTTTGGAGGTATCAGCACTAGGCCTGGCAGGGAGTGAAGAATTGCTAGTACCTAGGGTACTAGGTTTCCCTAGTACCTTCCCATGATGTCTTTGCAAACTGTTCCCTGACCCCCCACCCCCAACCACAAATAGCCCCTTGGGTATCTCTAGTTAATCTGCATGGACTTCTCTTAAAAGGCCCCAATAATAAAGTCTATTACTTTCTGTATTGTCTGGCTCATCTCATTCTTCTCCGTATTCCCTTTAGTCCCAACAGTGGTCCCCAATAACAGCTGTCCTAGACTATAACTCTGTTTCTAGAAGCACAGTCAACTTTAGACCAGTCAGGTCTTAATGCTGGGCATCATGTTACCATAAAGTGTACAAAAGAACATAAAGGATGTTGTTAGGGAGATAAATGACCAAAATAGGAGATAGACTCGTCATGTAGTAAGATTGAGGAATAACCAATGTAGAGGAAACAGGCTCCTCTGGTAGCCATGCTAAAAAGTGCTTTAGTTAAAGAAAATCAAGGCATACTGGATGGACTCCCTGTGAAGGACTGATAGAAGGACATAGACAAGAATAAGCCAGGATGAGAGGGCAGGGAGGGATGGATGGGTTGCCACCTGAATCATTGTAGGGAATACCCAAAATCCATTGAATTATAGAAGTACAATGACCTCAATATAATGACTTTTCATAACTGATGTCACCCTGCTTCTTCTGATACCTCATTGTGTTATGGAGGTTACCTGGGATTTCTAAAGGTAATGCCAGCAAGATCTACTAATTCTGGAAAGCTATAGGTATAGGCCTGATGACAGGTGGCCTTTCCCCACCCTCTTCATAAATCTTCTCCCTCTCTCACCTGTGAACCTTGACTTCTTCAGATGAGCAGAGGGAGAGGTTTTCTCCAATTTCTTTTTTGGGACCAAGGTTGTTTATAATTCCACAACATTCAGTTTTGATTGTTTTGGGGCTGTTGTTCTATTTACATTGTTCTAGTCGCTGCATATATTGTTTCTTTGGTTCTGCTTACTTTGTATCAGTTTACATAGAACTCTTCCTACTTCACTATATTCATCATACCAAATGTTTCTTACAGCACAAAGATACTCCATTACATGCCCATGTCATGATTTGTTTAGCCATTGACCACAGAAACTCATGAAAGTCAAAACTGGTGAATTTTTTTTTAAAGAAAGAACAGAATCTCTTCTGGGAAACTGGACCTTGATGCCTGGCAAAAATGCAAGATCTATTATTAAAGGGATTAGTAGTAGACATCTAAAAGAGGAAGTGATGATAACCGATTGCCAGCATAGATTCATCCAGAACAGACCATGTGAGACAAAACTAATTTCCTATTTTGATGTGGTTTCTAGACTGCTAAATCAGAGGAATGCTGTAGACATAGTGTTCCTAGAGTTCAGCAAAATATTCAACAACATCTCTTGTATGAACAAGATGGAGAGATATGGGCTAAACAATAACATGGTTCAGTGGACTTGGGACTGGCTGAATGGCTGGACCCAAAATGTAATGATTAATGCTTTGATGACAGCTTGGAGGGAGGTCTCTAGTAGAGTGCTCTTGTGGTCTCTACTTGACTGTCCTAGTTAACATTTTTGTCAATAACTGGGATAGAGGTATGAATGGCATACTCATATAATCTTCAGATGGCACAAAGGTAACAGCCATGAGTATCATAATATATGATAATCCAGATTCAAAAAGATCTCAACAGGCTAGAGCGTTGACTCAAAGCTGATAAGACAAAGTGTAATAGAGATAAGTCTAAAGTCTCACACTTGGTTAAAAAAAAAAGAAATCAGGTATGAGGCAGAAGGATAACTGGATAGGATTTTGTTGAAATAAAAGATCTAGGAATAGGATATGTACAGGTTGGACTAAATGGATTCTAGGGTTCTTTCCAATCCCCCAAGAATCTATGACTTTGTGACATAAAATTCAACGTTGGATATTATTGGACATAAAGCCCAGGATTGAGAAACCTGGTTTCCTGTTCTAGTTCTGCTACTAACAAGCTACTTAATCTTAAGCCATTCCCTTCCCTTCTCAGGGGCTTACTTTCTTCTGTGTATGGTGAACTCTCTCTCCTTGCCTCCATGCCCCTTCATGCTTGTTCCATAGAAGACAGCTACTTGCTCCCTAGAAAACAGATTTAAAGTACTCTGTGAGAAGCATAAGAGGGGATATAGGGTGTCTTGTTTTGCTGCCACAGAAGTTATTGGCAGATAATCCACAGCTGTGAGGAAGCTCCCTTCCCTTATTTTCCTGGCACCAGGGGGAACTAGAAAGATTGGTGGGGTGACAAACAGCTTAGACCCTAGAGCTCACAAGTATCTTCACTACCATGCCTTTGTAATCTGCATAAAGAGGGAATGTAGGGAAAGAAAGGGAGGAATTGGAGGAATTTGATAGGAAGGACAAAACTTTTTAACCTCTTTCCTGCTTCTGTATCAGTGTGGGTGTTCATCTTCCTCTGCCCACTCTGTTTCTGAGTTCTTTCAGGGAGAAGGGGTTTGCCTTGTTAAGGGGCCTGTCGTGGGGATCTTCCTAAGGGCACCCAGGGAAGCAGTGGACAGCAGAAGCTCATCTGGGCTGACTCCCTGACCCTGCCTAGGAAGTCCTATGATGTGTTTCTCCCAGTATGAATTCCTAAAACTATAGCTTATGAGTCCCCCCAAATGTATTTACCTTTCAATAGTCAGGCATAGGACATAATTAGCTCAAAGCAAAGGCAAACCAGAATAGTATTGTTAAAAAAAAAAAGAAAATATCTTCCCCATAAACATGGGGTACACTATCCCAAGAGTACACCCAGAGAATAGAAATGCATAGAAGTCACGAGAGAGTTACACATTTAGGGAACATGTATAGCCAGCACACATATGTGGAAAGGCACAATTTGTAAGGAATATGTAGCTGAAGTAAGTATAA